>CM062804.1:1634009508-1635209508 GCA_031772625.1 Pinus tabuliformis | reverse complement strand
CATCTCAATGCATTTGGCTAGGACTTTTCCCAGATTGGAAAATGCCTCCTGAAAGTTGGCCCCATAAGGAGTAAAGTCATCCATATAGATTTCCACTGCATCATGGACCAACTCTGAGAAGATGCTCAAGACAGCTCTCTGGAAGGTAGCAGGAGCATTGCACAGCCCAAAGGGAAGGACACGGTAGGTAAAGGTACCCCAAGGACAAGTGAAGGTGGTCTTATCTTGGTCTTCCGGGCTGATTTGAATCTGGTTGTACCCGCTAAACCCATCCAGGAAAGAGAAGAACTTCTTTCCTGCCAGTCCATCCAACACTTGATCTATGAAAGGTAGAGGGAAATGGTCTTTCTTGGTAGCTTTGTTCAGCTCACGGTAATCCACACAGATTCTCCACTTCCCATTCTTCTTGGGAACCAACACTAGAGGGGACACCCATTCACTATCTGAGATGGGGTAGATGAATCCGGCATCCAACAGTTTTTGCAATTCTTCCTTGACAATGTCCTTAAGGGCAGGATTCATTCTCCTCTGCGGTTGCCTAACCGGTTTACAGTCCTCTTTGATATATATGTGATGAGTACAGACCGAAGGATGGACTCCTTTCATCTCCTTATAGCTGCAAGCAAAAGCATCTAGGTGGCTGGCCAACAGGCTACACAACTCCTTCTCCTGGGAAGGAGATAGGGAGGAGTTGATCTTTAATGCTCTCTCAGGGCCGAACTCCACGTTTTTGACTCTGGGGGTGACAGGGTTGGTTGTACAAAGGTCCACTAAGGTGCTAGCTTGGGCATCCTCCACCAACTTCTCTAAGGATAGTGCACTGGAAGGTGGATTCTGGATCAGTGTCTCAATCAAGTCATCCTCGGTTGGAGGGTCTCTTCTAGTGGTATCTAGGGTGCACAGAGGTGCTGAGTACACCTCGTCTTCCTCTCCTTCTTCTAACCAAAGTGGTAAGTCATGCTCTAAGGAGGGTTGGGCAGGAGGATATAGGACTAGCTGCTTGGACATGGGACCATTTTTGATGGTCATATTTCCTGCACGACAACTTATGTAAGCATCTGCAGTAGCTAACCAAGGCCTTCCAGAAATGAGAGGATATCCAGTAAGCTTTGCCTTTGGTTGCAGAACCAGGAAGTCTGTAGGGTATTCCCAAGAGTCAACAGAGACCAAGACATCCTCCACAATCCCTTCGGGAATCACGGTGGAGCGATCTGCTAGTTGCAGTACTGTCGAGGTCTTCCTCAAGGAATCCTGAAGATTGAGTTTAAGCATGGTATCCCTCGTCATCACATTAATGGTAGCCCCCAGATCAATCAAGGTGTGAGGTATGATGGTGCCATTGATGTGAACATCTACTACAGGACTTCCAGGATCTAAATACTTGGGGCAGATGACTTTTCCTAACATAAGGTCAGACAGTTGTCCTATGACATTGATGGTTGAGGCATCTTTATTTCTCCTGCCTGGGTGTTTGAAGCACTTTTCCTTAACCATTTTGTTGTATATGGGCACATCCTTGATGGCTTGGAGAAGGGGTATCTTCACACACAACTGCTTGAGCTCTCCCAGAAGCTCATCTTCTTCCGGGTTGGGTTGTGTGGTGGCAGTTAGTCTCTCAGGAAAGGGTGGAATAGCTTTTGGTTCACTTTCCTGTAGATCTTCCTCATCCTCTGGGGGAGGAGGTTGGCGATCTGGAAGGATCTTCCCAGATCGAAGATTGATCTCCTGGATCTCCACAGCATAGGTAGGACATGATGTTTCCCCAGTGTATACCTACTGAGCCTGTCTATTGTTGGGGTTCGGGTTCGGTTGAGCAGGCATTTGAGGTTGCCTTGGAGGAGCAGGAGGTAAAGGCTGAGGTTGAACTGGTGGTGGAGGCAAAATGGCAGGAGGAGTGTTGTATTGGGGCCTCCACCCCGACTGAGGTGCACTCCATTGAGGCTATGACTGGGCATGTGAATGATAGGAATGAGAAGTAGGTTGAGTAGGGTACTGAGGTGGATAAGACCATGGAGGAGGCATGGACCAAGAAGGATGAGCAGGGGGACCCCAAGAAGGCATGGGAGTCGATTTGTTGGGGTTATAATAAGCTTGTGGTGCCCCTTGCATTCCCTACTGATAAGTTCTAGATCCTTGTGGCCTCCTTTGGTTGATGAAGTAGAGAGGTTCAGTGGGGGCTTCGGTTCCTTGGTACATGGCTTTAAACCCAAGTAAGGCTGGACACTGATTTGTTGGGTGGTCCTCCTCACAAACGAAACACACTTCAACCAAATGTAATGGGCATTCGTTCTTAGGGTGTATTCTGGTGCACCTAGGGCAGAAGACAGCCAAGGCTCTCTCAGCTTCTTCTTTCTTCTCCTGGATCCTGAATGTGTCCAGCTGCATGGCAATGGTCTGTCTCACCTCACTCTTAAGATCTTCTAATTGGTTTGTAAACTCATGTTTGGAGAAAGGGACACCAGTGGAGAGGAGATTTCCTCTACCTCGTTTCCTAGTTGCCCTGGAATGATTTCTAAACACAGTCTTGATGTCCTCATAAGGCAGTTGGTAAATGTCCCCCCCAGCTAACATGTGAAGGGTGTCTAAGAGATCTTCAGGGACTCCTCGGAGTAGAACCAACTTGAGGGATTCAGGGCCAAGTGTGCACCTGGCCCGCTTATAGCTAAGTTGGAACCTCTCCTCATAATCCTCTAAAGACTCATCATTCCCCATGGTCATCCGAAAGACCTCTCACTTGGTTTCCTTAGACCTACAGTAATCCCTATACTTGGTATTGAAGGCTTGCTGCATCTGAGCCCAAGTAGTGATACTATTCCCAGGTAATCCCATGAACCAGCGTAGTGCTGCATCCTTAAGAGTTGAAGGGAAAAGCTTCAGCTTTTGCTCATCTTCAGTATAGTCATAGGTTCTACAAAGGACAGCAAACTCAAACAAGAAGGTATCAGGATCCTCAGTGGTCAGTCCATGGAAGTGAGGCAAGGCGGAGGGGCTAATGTTCTTCATTTTCATCTCTCCATTGGTCTCTCGGATGGGGAAGGCACCTTCTATCCTCTCATCTTCTCTTCTATTGTCAGCCATGGCTTCAGATGGAGTGGTCTCTAACTCTTCTTCCTCTATAGGGTCTTGGTATATCTCAGGATGTTCACCTATAGGTTCCTTTGGGTCACTGTCACCAAAGAAGAGAGAAGGGTGACTTAGTGATGTGGTGGGGGTGTTGGGTAGGAATTTGCCTGATTTATCTCGGTTCCTACGAGGCATGAAATGGAAAGGACTTTTCTTTTTTTGATTGCTTTTGCTTTTTCTTTGGTACCTGCAAAACTGAAACAGAGTGATCTACAACTAACTATCCTGCTCAAATTAAATTGCGGAATTGGAAAGCAAATCTAGGAAAGCGAGCAATACTAATCTATGAAAGCAAGAAATGCTAATCCATGAAAGCAGGAAATGCTAATCTATGAAAGCAGGAAATGCTAATCTATGAAAGCAGGAAATGCTAATCTATGAAAGCAGGAAATGCTAAGCTAAGAAAGCAGGAAATACTAAGCTAGGAAAGCAGGAAATACTAAGCTACTTTTGCAGAATGGAAATGAAATAAACTACTGAGCAGAAGTAAGAGTACGAAAGTAGAAGAAAAGCAACAATTACTAATACTCTGACGCTTCCCCGGCAACGGCGCCAAAAATATGGTGAGCTCCAGTATTGTAGCAATAATGCTACAACTCCTGGGGCTTCCTGTCTCTCATTTTATCAACCCGGTAGTTCGTACAAACTTGGAAGCGACGGTGCTATATGCACAAGTACTAGCTCTTTTTGCAGCTGTCACTTGGTCAGCTAGCACAAGTCCGCTAGGGCTCAAGCCAACTTCTATAGGCTCTCAGAAGAAGCTTGCTAAATGATGGACGAAAGCTATTCTCAAAGGAAATCTAATTCACTTGACAAAAATGAGCTGAAAGCAAATCAAAGCATGTAAACCTAGGAAACCCTAATTTGACTAGTCTAACCTCTATGATGCAAAGAATGTGAATGAAACTTCTACCAATGCTGTCATTACCTCTAATAAGTGAAAATGCATAAATCTAAGCTGCTTGCATCTTAAAAGACATGTTTTTGTATTTTTTCTTTAAGTGGATGGAATGATTGTGATTTTGTGCTTATTAGGGTTTGGTTGTGCAGATGTGATGCAGAAGGAAGGAAAGCGTGGGAAAGGTTGGGGAGGCTAGGAGAGGTTCCCAGGGATCCTTAGCATCCGTCCACAGAGGTTCCTCACGTTCAGAAGCTCAGCAACCGAGTGAGTGGCCTCCTACAGGATGTCTGCAGGGGATCCTACAGGAAACTCAGAGGTTTCTACAGGAAGTCTACAAATTGCTACAGGATGACCTACTGTGGGTGTTTGAAGTGATGGAGGAGTGATGGAATGTTAGGGGGAGATATGTAAGGTAGGGATAAGGCTTTTGATGGCTCAGAAGTGGAGGAATAGGATGGGGAATGAGTGTAGGGAGTAGGTTGGAAGTTAGAGGGCTATGTCAACGAAAGGGCTAGAGAATGAAGTTACGTGAGGAGTGGAGGAGTTTGGGAGATAACAGAGCGGATCAGAGGTCGAGGATGTGGTTGCATGCGTGATCAAGATGGAGGACAAGGTAATGGAATGAGGGAGAGCAGTGTAAATGAAACAAATGCTTATGACTGTCACCAAGACGAAAATGCATGAACCTAGACTACCTGTGCTATGAATTCAATGAACAGCAATCCAAAACGCGAAGAGGAATGTGCATGAAGCTGTGATGAAGGTGTGTGGTGCAGGTGTGAATTACATGGAAGCATCTAACATAACCGTGACTGTGTTGCAGCAATCATAAAGTAAAGAAATGCGTATTTTTGGTGGTTGGTTATGGACTGCACCCCAATCCCTAACAGAGATGGCAGTGAGCCTTAACAACCTTTTTGCTGGAGCTCCAATAATTTATAACTATCCTCCTATCAAATCTAAGCAACTGAAACGAATTCACCATAAACTATTCCTATCTAAGCTCATGAAAAAGACTAAGTTAACAAACTGTAAATTCGAATTGCATGTGAAAATAAAAACTCAAAGTGCTAAAACGAAATGCAAACAACACTACAACAGAGGGGATCTATGGCTCTCAGGTTGGGCCCTAACCTGAGAGCTATATTCTCCTTAGTAATTCAGAATGAGATCAAAATCTGCCTTCTTTATTCATAACCAAAAATCAGATGTCATGCCAAAACTTGGCTTACAAAAAGAACTACACCAAGCTGTGCTCAAAAATTACAATAGTAATGCGAAAGTTTCAACAACCTATCAAAGGCTATGGCCTCCATACTTATGCAAAAATGATCATCCAACAGGTGTCCTTGATTTTAGGAGCTCGGCTGTCCAACTGAAGTTTAAACTGTTGATCCTGTAGGACAGTCATAATTGCTGTTCGTGTAGAACAGTTATAACTGCTGTTCCTGTAGAACAGCTGGCTGCTTCTAAGCTCGGTGGGGAGATGGATTGGAGCTCGGAGCTATGGTGGGAATCACGAGGAGGGTCCCAAGACTGTGGAGATCCTCTCCTAAAAACCAGCAGTGCCACCTCATTGTCTCCTTGTCTCCTTTTCACGTGGTCTTTTCTCCCTTTTAATGCAAAAAACCTGAAAGCGTCATGCATTAGTCACGTAGATAATATGTCTACCCTTCTTCCTACAAACAACACGAACAAACTAAGAAATGCATGCATAAGCAATAAAAGATGAATGTTTTGAGCAAGTAGAATAGGCCAAAATGAGCCCAAATTGTACCAAAATTGGGGCTCATCAGCAACTACCTGCTAATCCTGGGGCTTTGCCTCAAGATTACCAGTCCAAAATCACATATTTTGATAGCACTGGTTCTTCCACAGCCCTTCAGCATACCAAGAAAATGCAAGACTATTTCGAGAATTATGAAATAGATGATGATAGTGTGAGGATGAGAATTTTTGTTCAAAGTTTAACAGGTGATGTAAGAACTTGGTTCAGATCACTTGCTGCAAATTCCATAACTACTCTTGATGAGCTTTATCAATCGTTTACCAATAGATGGGAGAAAAAGAAAGACCCCTTGCACATACTAGCTGAGTATGACACAATTAGAAGAGGCCCACAGGAGACTGTCCTGGAGTATTGTGCAAGATTCAATAATGTCTACAATGCAATACCACAGAATTTAAGGCCTCCACCCGACCTTGCCTTGTATAAATTCCCTGATGGATTTGACCCAGATATGGCCTACCAGTTAAAGGAAAGAGCCCCTCAAACTCTTGCAGACATGCAAAATGTTGTTGTTAGTGTAGAAGCCAACCTAATTGCCAAAAGAAATAGGGCCAGAATGGAAAGAAGAACCACCTTTAAGGAAGAACCCTCAGCCCTAGAGCAAAAGCTTGATGCTATTATCAGTGGCATGCAAAGACTAGGAGACAGAGTAGAAAGTGTAGAGAGAAGAGCTTCATGGGAAGGACAACAGTCCAATACTACAAGGAACCCAAATTTTAGGAAAACCCAGAACACAAATGTTGGTAGGGCTGGCCTGGAGCAAGACGTAAGACCTCCTTTCCAAGAAAACTTTACTGAAGCATCAACATCAAATGAGCCAATAGATGACACTCACATCAACTTGATGGGCTTAAATGATGAGCAGCAGGTTTTCCTAACACAAGAAGACCAGGAGGATAATGATATCAAATAGTTTCAAACCAAGTCAGGGGAGTCATTTGACTTCAAAGAAGGCTATGACACAGCTGTCTATGAAGTTCACAAGCAATATAAGATAAGAAGCAGGATCATAGATGTCCCTGAACCTGCCAAAACAAAGGATACCAAACAGCCCAAGATGATAAAGGAGAAGGCTATCCTCATAGAATCAGTTGACAAAATAAATCCAGACCCAAAAGAAATAACAGTAGAAGATGTGACTGAGATATTTCCCGCAAAAAAGCAGCCATGGGTAACATCTTCTTCACAGGACAACCCTGATAATACCCCTCAGAAAGCTTCCAAAACAGATATACTCCAACAGGAAACTGACAATCAAGACAAAGTCACTAAAAACACAGTTGAAAAAGAAAAGTCTGTCACTCATAACACCAAAATTCAATCTGAAAAACCCTTTGATCTTGAGGCAGAGATTGCCAAATTGAAGATAACCATTCCTCTCTTAGAACTCGCCAAACATGATGTGTATAAACAACAAATTAAAAAGTCCCTTAAAATGTCTGAGAATAGAGATGATGTTAATGTACTGGATGACACACCTGAGTTACTTTTTGGACCAGAAGTTGATGGAAAAACAATAAATATAGGTGTCTTACCCTTTTATGTCAGTCTACACATCCATGACAAGATTTTACACAATGCAATGTTTGACTCAGGAGCCTCACATAACCTCATGCCTAAATCTGTAATGGAGAAACTAAACTTAGACATTACAAGACCATACAAGGACTTATTTTCATTTGACTCTAGCCAGGTCAAATGTTTGGGCCTAATCAAAGATTTGTGTGTTTCTCTAGTCCAATACCCAAACAAAACCATCCTGATGGATGTGGTTGTAGCTTATATCCCACCTAAATATGGGATGCTATTGTCAAGATCCTGGGGAGCCAAACTCCAGGGATCCCTCCAATTAGACATGTCCTATGCCACTATTTCAGTCTTTGGGCAACCAAAGAGACTGTATAGGGAGACATTGATGAAATATGTAGTGAGCAGTGAGGATAAACCCCAAAATTTTCCTATTTATGCAATTCATTCTGACATGGATTCTTTTATCCTGTCTAATGATGATGCTTGCACTATAGCTGATGATAAACCTTTGGCCCTGGAACAAGAAACACTCACAATTAAGTAGTCAGTTGTCCAAAACCTTGAAACTGTTTTAGAAGATAAATCACATAAAAAACAAGAATCTCAATTGTCCATTCCAAATTCAACTGAGCCTCCTAATACTGTTCAAAATCAAGGCATCCTCTGGTACCTTGAGTTTGATGGCTCAGTTAACAGATTGGGAGCAGGAGCAGGAGTGTGGATCCACAATAGGCAAAACAATCAGGCAGAGGGTCGTGCCTATAGGCTAAATTTCAGATGCACTAACAACATGGCGGACTATGAAGCCCTCCTACTAGGGCTCAAATTAATCAAATCCTTACAGGCAGCAAGAGTGTCAATTCTAGGAGATTCTGACCTGATTATTCAACAAATGAAAGGCAGTTTTGTCACTAATGACAATAGATTGAGAGCATACAGATATGCTGCAACTGAAATACTTGACACTTTCACTGAATCACAACTTACTAAGATATAAAGAACTCATAACCTCCATGCACATAGTCTGGCCACTTTTGCTAGCACTTGTAAATTTCCCTTTGAGCCTAATCACTGTTTCATAGCTGAGATGAAGCACAGACTTGCTGTTCCAAACAATGTCAAAGACTGGCAAGTCTTTGAAAATGATGCACAAATAAATAACTTCCTAACTTTACAGCATGAATTTTCAAGTTTAAATATTGATGTTGATGCTATGGATGACCTACAACAGCAGATGAACCAAAACCAACAAACCATATCAGCTCAAACAACAAGTAAATGCTGCATCCTACGACCTTTGATAACAAGAATGTGCAAGAGCTTAAAAAAATCAATCTTGATGAAATAACTGAGGCAGAGTCCGAAGTTATTGAATTAAAAGACAATTTTTTACCCACAGGCCTGACTCCTTTGGAAGACATTTTTGACTCCAATGATATTCCTAGGAAACCAAAGATGCAGCCCCTAAATGCTGCCATTGAAGAATGCAACATTGGAACAGTTGAAAAACCCAAGATAATAAAACTATCAAAGTCTTTGCCCCCTGATCAGAAGCCGAAGTATGTTGACCTCTTTAAAGAGTTCCAAGATGTGTTTGCATGGAGTTATGAGGACTTAAAATCCTATGATACTTCAGTCATTCAACATACTATTCCTCTCAAACCAAATCAAAAGCCTTTCAAGCAGAAACTAAGGAGAATTAACCCAATTCTTCTCCCTTTGATTGAGATAGAGGTACAAAAAATGTTTGAAGCAGGTATTATAGCGCCCATTAGATTTTCAGAGTGGGTTTCTAATCTTGTCCCTACAAGGAAAAAAACAGGTGAGATTAGGCTTTGTGTTGACCTCAGAAATTTGAATCAAGTATCCCTCAAAGACAATTACCCCTTAGCTAAAATGGATCACATCCTACAAAGAGTGGTGGGGGCTTTAAGAATTTCATTACTTGATGGGTTTTTAGGCTTTAATCAAATCCTGGTCCACCCGGATGATCAGGATAAAACAACATTCACAACCCCGTGGGGAACATTTAAATATGTCAAAATGCCTTTCGGACTGAAAAATGCAGGAGCTACCTTTCAACGGGCAATGGATATTGCCTTTGCCAAGGAGATACATGATTTCCTAGTTGTTTACCTTGATGACCTCACCCCTTTTTCAAAATCAGACCAAGAACACCTTAGACACCTAAGGAAAATATTCATGACATGTAGGAAATATGGCATTTCCTTAAATCCCAAGAAGTCTCTGTTTGGCCTAGAGGAGGGTAAATTGCTAGGCCACATTATTTCAAAAGGGGGAATTAGAATTGATCCGGACAGAATTCAAGCCATTCTACAAGTCCCACAACCAACAAATATAAAATAATTGCAAGCCTTTTTGGGAAAAATCAACTTTTTAAGAAGATTCATCCCAAACCTAGCATAATTGATAAGGCTACTAAACCACATGTTGAAAAAAGATTCCAAAGTGAAATGGACGTTGGAGGCCAAACAGGCCTTTGAGGGCATCAAGACCACCTTGACTTAAACCCCAGTCCTTACAAGTCCCCAATTTAATAGGGACTTCATTATTTTCTCCTTTGCCTCCCAACATATTATTGCTGTTGTTTTACTGCAGAAGGATGATCAAGGGAATGAGAAGCCCATTGCCTTTTTCAGCCGAGCGCTTAGAGATGCACCCTTGAAGTATCAGATCATGGAAAAGCAGGCCTATGCCCTGGTTAAGGCCATCAAAGATCTTAGGATTTATATTCTATACTCTCATGTCACTGCTTATGTGCCAAATGCTATTGTGAAAGACATATTGACTCAAGAAGGGCTAGAAGGAAAAAGAGGCAAGTGGATTGCTAGCATTCTTGAGTATGATATTGAAATAAAACCCACTAAGCTGATAAAAGGACAGGGTTTAGCCAAATTAATGTCTGAAACAAACTTTCAAGCCCTAGACATCAATGAACTAGACAATGAACCGGAGCTGGCGACTCCACAGATCAATATAGCCTTTGAACAATCCCCCTGGTATGCTGATATTTGTTATATATTGCAAAACCTGTGTGCTCCCCCAGGGTTGTCCAGAACTAAAAGCAGATTTTTAAGAATGAAAGCTTCTAAATTTTGTGTTGCGGATGGTGCCTTATTGTGGAAAAATCATGAAGGTATATTGCTTAATTGTTTAACTATGAATCAAAATGACAGTGTTATGAGAGATTTTCATGCAGGGGATTGTGGAGGACATTTGTATTGGAAATCCACTGTGGATAAGATATTAAGGGCTGGCTACTATTGGCCTGTTATATTTGCAGATGTCAAGAAATTTGTTACTTCATGTCATAAGTGTCAGATATTTGAAGGCAAAAGAAAATTACTGCCATTACCCCTTAAGCCCATTTCAACAGAGAAGCCTTTTCAACAATGGGGCTTAGATTTTATTGGCGAAATTCATCCTTCATCCTCAGGTCAGCACAAATGGATCCTAACAGCCATAGATTATTTTACCAAGTGGATTGAGGTTGTTCCATGCAGACAAGCAAATGACTCCACTATCATTCAGTTCCTTGAAACTAATATTTTGTCCAGATTTGGTTGCCCTGAAAAGATCATTACAGACAATGCTGCTGCCTTCAGATCCAAGAAAATGGTCAACTTTTGCCATAAGTTTCATATCACTTTGGGCCACTCCACAGCATACTATCCTCAAGGCAATGGTTTAGCTGAATCATCTAATAAGAGCCTTATTAACATCATCAAGAAGATATTGGAGGAAAACAAGAAAAATTGGCACAAAAAGCTTGTAAATGCCTTATGGGCAGACAGATTGACAACCAAGAGATCTATTGGGACCAGCCCATATGAGTTGGTTTATGGTATGGAGGCCAAGTTTCCCTCATCACTAGGGGTTCCTGTCATCAAGTTACTTCAAGAAGTTCTAGCTGAGCCCAATGATATACAAAGAAGAATTAACCAAACTATCTGTTTGCAGCAGACTAGAGACCAAGTGTACAACAGAGTTCAGGTTTTACAAGAGAAACTCAAGAAAATCTTTGACAAAAGAACCAAAGCAGAAGATTTTTTCATTGGGAATAAAGTGCTTAAATGGGATTCAAGAAGAGAGGACAAGGGAAAACATGGCAAATTTGATTCCCTCTGGAGAGGGGCCCTTTGTTATTCAAGCAGTGCAAGGAAACAACACATACTTTTTAAAAAATCTGGATGGCACTGAGGTTGAAGAGGGCCCTGTGAATGGCCGAATGTTAAAGCACTATTTTGACTACTTTCCATGTATATAACCCAAGGCTGCCTTGTACATTAATAGTTGTTTTTAGTAGTTTGTTTCAAGCAGACAAATAGAGTTCCAATTTCACAAATTTTGGGAATGATCAAGGGAAAAGGTACTACTTCAAGATCTTTTGTTTTGCCTTGCAAAGCTCCAGTTTTGGTCATCTAAAAAGCAAAAGTTCCAGATTTTGGCAAAGGTCAAGGACCAAGGCATTCTGACCTGTTGTTCTTGGTCTGTCATATGAAAAAACCATCCCCAAGTGGAGCCACTGTTAGCCTCCTATACCAATAGTTTTCATATATCATGATTGGTAGGGGAAATTCCAAATATGTTCTGCTTTGATGATGCAAAGGTCCCATATTTGTGTGTAAAAACACATCTGTAAACAATTTTGTTGATGTCCTACTTGTTGATGGGTGATCCAAAAGTGTAATCTGGATCATGCCATGTTTAAATTGATGTTGTAGAATAGAGAAAGAGAATCTGTCCAAACAGTTTAAGCTTGGCAGATCAGTAGTTAGGTAGAGAACAAAGGCGCCCAACTGCTTAATCTGGGCCCTTGGAAGTGATAAGGGTAGTTTTAGATAGAAAATCATTTGAAAAGAAAAAGAAAAGATCAATTGAGGGTTTGCAAGTCTAAGTGCACCCTCCCTGAAGTAACAAAAAATGCTAGGTACTAAGATGGGTAGGTAGACAGGGGTTGTCGAAGCCTGATTTTCTTCATGTGTTAGCTTGACAAAGAAAGTTTATATTGGCAAGAACAGAGCTGTCTATTCAGCATTTTGATAACAAAATATGGAAGCATGTCTAATTTCCCCTTTTTCCCCATAAAACCTCTTTCTAACATCCCTCCATGGACCATTGGGTTCTTCCCAACAAAGTCCTGCTATCACTTTCTCTTTTGAGAAACATCAAGTCAAAGAGTTGGTTTCCATCACACAAGAAAGCCACATTTCCTGTGTAAAATCATTTCCCACTCTCATCTGCTTCCAAACATAAGTTTACTCCTTAAACTTAGCTCCCGGTTCCTCTTTCACATCCCAAATTCATATTAACTTCTAAACTTACTATATAGCTCCCTAAGTTTTCCCCTTCCCTTATTATTATAGCATTTTCTGTAAAAATCCCAAAAATATGTACATATCCTCCCCTTGGGCAGTTTAGCCATATATCCCAAAGTTTGGAAGTGTGATGAAGTTGGAGTCCCATGTAAATATCTGTTCATACTATAATCAGGAATTAAATTAACACATGGTTGATTTAATAACCCTTACCCACCTTATAAACTGTATTGTCATGTTTTCCCTGTTTATTATGTAAATTTTCGCAAAACCCACAATTATCATTTATCCAAAGTTTTTATGTCTCGGCGCGTTTTACCGAAAAAAGAAAAATAATTAAATATTGGCCGGGTCCCGCCGTAATCGCGCTGGCTGTTTCGTCTCCCGTCTACCGTCAGATCTGGGCCCTCCCATCCAACGGTCATCGGGCATTTCGGAACCCCTCCTCCGTCCAACCGTTAGCGCCCGAAATTGTCAGACTGCTGACGTATTGCCAGGGACGCGCGTCCATTTCTTATTGAATCAGGCAGCCTCTGACAGATACCGGACCCGTACCACAAGCGGTCCGATAAAACCACTTACCACTGTTTCTTTTCCGCCCATGTCATCGTTGCGTCATAATTACGTCAGCAGTCGTGTCAACTCCCATTTCGCTGTCTATCCGACATGGTCGCCGCGTCATCCCTCCACGTCAGCCCAGTCATGCATCGCCACGTCACCTGTCGTACCCGGACCTGACCAGTGATGTCATGCTGACGTCATTTATTAAAAAGGCACCAAAAATCTCATTTTTTCCATATTTTGCGCAAAATCGCGATTATTCTCACTTTTTCATTTGACGAGCGCTTTACCACCTGCATGTTGTTTTCACGTTGTTGTCTGCCAACTCCAGAATTGAACTCCTGAGCTACTGCCACTGCGGATTCACCACTTTTGACACCCCAGGCCTCATAATTATCAGGTATTTACCGTTTCCTCTGCGCAACCTGGTTTTCCAGTTTCCCTGTATTAAGAAATTCTAAGAAAACGGTCAAATTCCCTGTGTTCTCAGACCCTGTAATTGCCAAATTAAACTAGAGCAAATATGAAAGGGGGTCCCGGGTCCCATTCTTCTCCATCCTCACAATTCTTGCTCCATTTCGAACTCAAATCCGTTAGCAAACACATTCCACTTCACAAGGCATCCCGCTGGATTACAATTCACCCCTTCCACCTCTTTCAACGGCATTTTCACTCTGTTAACCCAATTCACCTTCATTCTCATCTCTGCAAGTTATTTCATCGACCATAATTTACTTTTCAGTGCCAGCTTTGCTAAACCAAAGCACAATTCAACTCCAAGTGACAACTAAGCAATGGAGACCCTTGTGGCATTGAATATTGCACCCCTGAATGCCCCACATAAGAGCCTAGAATGGTTGGCCCTTGCTGACAGGGATTATCAAATGAAGGAAACGGTTGAAATAAGCAACAAATATCACATAGAAACCGTTTGTGAGCTAAAGAGGAAACACAGAAGCGGTACTGATGACATGGGTATCTGGGAGTCCAACTTGCCCATCTATTATCTTCCACAAGTGAATGTCTTCCCTGACTTGATTCACCAATGTTGTGCAAATTATGATCCAAATCAAAGGGCTGTCCTCAGTCCTTCAGGCTCTGTTTTATTCTGCATCACCCCTGAAGCCATCAACCAAATGCTTCATTTTCAATCAGCAAAACCATTGACTCCTCTTTCTATGCAACACCTAATAGACCAAGGTACCAAGCTGCCCAGCTCAGAGGTCACAAGGATTGGCCAATTGTTCATGCTCCCAGATTACCAGCCCCGGAAACCTCCTCCTTATCTACATGTCTGGTTCAATGAAACAGGGAGACTGCTAGTGGACATGATATCATGCATCTTAGGATTCAATACCAATGAGTATGTTGATGAGGTTATCTTGGTAATGCTATCCATGTTCACTCCAGGACAGCCCCCTGCTGTCTAATATGATTATGCCACATTCAATGCTGACAGAATTCATGAGCAATTCATGAATCTGGAGAGAGAGAGAGAGAGAGTATTCAAATATACCTCATACATATATCATTTGATATTATACAATCAGCCTGACAGTTTCCCTATTTTCTTCAAGAAGCTGGATGCAAAAGAAAACAGGAGGTCAGTGATATTCTGGACACCAGTCTGTCACCATATCTTTTACTCTCCATACAACTACTATGAGTTCATTGATCTGTTCATTCATCCAGCCTCGTCCCTGCTGTTGAGTTCTC
Source organism: Pinus tabuliformis (assembly GCA_031772625.1). Classification (NCBI taxonomy): domain Eukaryota; kingdom Viridiplantae; phylum Streptophyta; class Pinopsida; order Pinales; family Pinaceae; genus Pinus; species Pinus tabuliformis. The sequence continues at coordinate 1,635,194,549 of CM062804.1, read as the reverse complement.
CTCCTCCTAGACTCACCGATGAAATGCAGAAGATCCTCCAGCTTTCAAAGAACTATAGCATTGGATATTGGTATTTCTACCAAGACCACACAATAATCAGAGTATATGGCTGTGAGCTAGCCCCATACAGATTGCCAAAGTACGTTCCCATGAGACTTTTTTCCCTAGAGTACTTTCGGCAATTTGGCAATTCAGACATGGTACACTTCCATAGCAAAAATAAGAAAGCACAGCTGAAAATTAAGCACCAACTGGGTCCATTCATTTTTAATAAGAGGGAAGAAGCTTGGGAAGAGGCAGACAAGATCCTAAAAAGCTTCCAGCTCAAAACAAGCTTCTATTGGGCACCATATGACCCTAATCATTTCATAAGCCTCAGAAGAATCAAGTATGGGCTTGCTACCTATGATCACCTTAGCATTCCACAAATTGAAAAATATGCTAACCAACTAGAGTGGAGAGAAGGCACATTAGTGGAGAATTATTCTGAAGAAGAATTAGCAGAAAGAGCAATTAAGAAATTAGAAAAAGCAGTTGACTTGGAATATTTTGGACAGGTTTGCTCCCCAGCCCCTCGGCATCTTGGAGAAAGTGCCTCATCTTCCACTATTCCCCAGCAGTTTGCCCAAGCAGTTGGCCAAGCAGCAACCACAGCTAAAGAAAAGGAAATACAGCAAAAACAACCACTCCCCAATTTGGAGCAACCAGAGGAAATGGCTGAGCAACCTGCCTCCACAGACCAACAAACTCAAGAAAAAATACCTCCAATGCAGGAAGCAACAGTTGAAGCTACAGTTTTACAAACACCAGCAAATGAGGAAAGAATGAAGAAAAGGGATAGACAAGAGGAGACTCCTCCTACCACTTCAACAGATCAGCAAGGTGAGAAAAGGCAAAGACTTAATCCTTTCTTTGAGGAGGAAATGCCTGACAGACCAACTATGGGCATGGGTCCTCCTAGCACAGAAGCATCAGCCAGCTCCTTTCAGCAGGAGCAAGAGAGACAGCAAGGAGGGGAGGTCAGCTCCTCAGGGCAACAATTAAGATCAGAATCAAGCATCAAAAATCAGTTCACAGACATAAAAGCAAGAAATGAGCCGGTTAGATACCAGCTCTATAACCAGCTGCTCAGAATGGCACCAACCAATCAAGAAAGGCTCATGTCAGCCTATGATATTCAAGAAGGAAAGATGATTCTCAGTCATTTTAGACCTACCATACAACAACCTCAGTCAGCTGCAGACTACATCAGAACTAACTTGGAAGTGTTTGCCAAAGACATCCACCCCATGGACCAGATCGAGCTACACAAGCAAATAGGGGAGATGGTCTATTCTACATTGGCTGATAAAACTCTATTAGCACACAGATTGCAAAATTCTCTACACAACACTACTGCCCAGTTAGAATTAGAGAAGGCTTCATCTCAAGCCAAGGACAACAGAATCAAGTCCTTGGAAGAAATTATTATAGAGCTGGGACATGATCCAAATGACCCTAAGGGTGTGCAAGCATTAATGAAGAAAAAAGATGAAGACATAGCAGCTTTAAGAAAGCAAATTAAGTTACCACCTACCCTTCACCCTCAGACTGAAGGTGTTGCCCAGCAAAAGAAAGATGAAGATGTGGTTGCTTTGCTCTTAGCCCTACATAAGAGGTTGATAGAGACAGAGGGTGCCTTGGAGGCAACCCTAAAGCAAAGGTAAGAAGAGCAAGCACCTCAGCCACCACAAGCAACCATAAATATTGAGGATACTCCTCAAATAATAACTCCACCAGCTCCTCCCACTGGGCAAACATCAGAGGCAGGCCTTTCAGGCTCAGCACAAGCACCGGAAGTGACAACACAGGTAACAGCATCAGAACAGGTACCCAACCTCAGCATGCAGAATATGATGAAGGAGCTTGTAGCTCTAGAAGTACAGATGGCTGAACTGAAAGAGGCTAAAGAAAAGTTAGCCAAGCTTGAAGAAAAATATGACAAATCCAAGCAGAATTTGGCTGAAAGGGTAAGAGAGATAAGAGCTCTTGAAAAAAGGATAAAGGAGTTAGAAAAAGAGCTTACTCTGGACAAAACTATAATTGAAATCAAGAAGATTCTATGGGCCAACATTGGTCAATCCATTACAGACCAATGGCAGTACATTGAAACTATCCATGAGCAAATGGATCTCCTAAGCAGGGCCAAACCAGAAAATCAAAGAGCCTGGGCATCCCTAGGGAATATGCCTGAAATAGCCAACAGAATTATTCAAGTCCTTAACAATCGCACTGGCCTTCAGCTAGCAGGAATGGGTATCAGAAACGGGACTGATACCATTTTACTAATAAAGAGGGTGCTTACCTTGAGGAATTATGTGCAGACATTGGACAAAAAGTGTCAAGAAATGCAAACAGAGGTAAATGAATTTATTGCAAAAATCATAGCATTTCATAACAGAGGTCTTCCCAGCTTGGTAACTAGTGCAGGAAGGTTATTATCACATGAACATTATGCCAAGAGGGTCAACAATTATGCAACAAATCAAATAACAGCATTCGAAAGCATTTCAGAGGAAATAGGGCCCCTATCTGGGCAGACTCTCTATGAGAAGTTAGAAAATTTGTTTTTTATTGAGCATGAGATCAAGCACCTTTTTGAAGTGCCTCCAAATTACTACAAATACACTTAAGCTGATGAGACTCTGATTAAAATACAGAGACACCAATTGCCTACTGAAGATTGGTGGAGAGGCATGATAGAAACATTACTTTGATAAATCAAATTTTGTTTGAAGTCTTTTTGATCAATTTCGAGTCAACATTTTCAAATGACTCACATGTTCAATCTACCTGGGTGGCAATAGAAAGAGCAGCTGGATAACAAGGATAGTGACTTAGCACAAATGAACGAGTACAGATGGCGGGGCTAAAGCAACCGCGCCGTGACAAGGCAGCAAAAGCCGAAATTCCTCGAAATGGATGCAAAGCACTCGACCGGCCCAGTTGGTTGCAAAGTCAAAGAACTCTGACAGAAATGAACAGCTGTTGTTTGTCTATTTTAATAGCAATAACTGTTGTATCTACTATTTTTGGGAAGTTGGTAAGAAATTTATGAGTTAATGACTCATCTTTCAGATATTTTGTGAAACACTTTTGTATATATATCCCCCACGCATAACTTATTTGGGGTTGTTGATTTTATTCTGGAGAGCTCTGCTGTATCTTCTCAGAGTTGAATACAAGAAGCTGTTAGTTTTCTCAATTTGGCTTTGCTTGGACATGTTGTGATGAGATTGTTGGCTACTGCAGGATTCCCGTGTTATCTCATGATGCAATAAGTTTTTCTGAAATGTGTTTTGTCTTTTCTTTGTTTATAGAACCCATCTATGCTCTATGTTTAATAATCTTAGCAGTAAGGAAAAAGAATAGTTCAGGATTTATCCATAGAGGCACCTTAAACTCAATCTTTGTTGCTAATTATGTTTTCTTCAGAACTAGTTATAAATTTGGAATTCTTAAATGCTCCCAGTTACTCTAACTTTTCCATGGTGAAATCTATTCAAGAATTCTTAATTGCTCTTGAATAGCATTCAACCCTTTATTCTCATTTTTACAGTGAAAGAAATCTTCATTGCCTTTCATTGTGTGAGTTCGTACTGTTTTTCCTTTAAATGGAATGTTTGTTTCATGAATACCTATTTGGCTCTGCAGTGACACTATCTTTATCACATACTCTAAGCGACACACAATCATGGACTCCCATTGCCCAATGGAATAAAACTCTCTGAATATTGCATGCCCCTCTTTTAGAAGATATCATTCAACCAAACTTCAAACAAAATTCAGTGTTTCATAGCTAGCCTAAAATTCCCAAAACAAAGCTAAATCAGAAAGAGAGAGCCCTCTCTGATTGCAGGTAGGCTAGAACCTGCAATCCAAAGATTAGTTTGTGGTTACCTCGGCCGTATTCCCTTAGGAGTCAAAGGGAACAACCTGAGTGATAACACGACCGAGGCAGGATAGGGGTTGCTGATAATCCATATATTGTTGAGAGGGAGTGTTGAGAATGCAACAAGATGATGGAGCTTAGTGGAAAGAAGTCGCCTTCACTAAGTGGGCCCGGAGGCTATTTTTGGCGCAAAGTCTATTTTTAGACTATGTCTATTTTTAGACATATGGATCATGGTCTATGAGTTGCAGGATGCTATTTGTGGATGATTGGTCATGTCGGTAAAAATAGATGGACTTCTATTTTTAGACATATGGGCGGTTTCTATTTTTAGACTGCCAGGCTAAAAATAGAACAGTTGAATATTATTGTCTCATAATAATATTTGGACTATAAACATTATCTTATCCTCTTGGAGCACTTCAGTTTGAGCTACAGATGTGGCACATGCAGCTGTCAGAAGGAAATATGCTTTCTTTGTGGGTCATTTGAGCTATTGCATGCAGGACTTCAGTTAGAACTCATGTGGTTGAGTTTCGGTGGAGTTGATTGTGGAGTTGATGGAGTTGTGTTCAGATTGACTTGGTTGAACTAGTTGTATTTTAGTCTAACTAAAGAATACACTAGTGATGAGTTGTGTGAATTAAATATTAATTAATTCACTAATTATTAAGTCATAAAGCAACTGAAGAATACATCAGTTAACTCAGTGCATGTACAGTTCAATGGAGATAGGTGTTAGAGGTTGAGATTGCTATCAGTTGTGACTATATATGTGACTATAGTTGTGCATGAGATTTGCACATGCATGGATGGAGATTTCCCATGAGGCTTGCATAGTATACCAAGGGAATTCATTTTTACAAATTGGATGATTTCTCTTGAAGATTGCGCAGTGGAGGCAGGCAAAGCAGTGGAGGAGATTTGAGCTATGATTGATCAAATCTGAGCTAGTTTTGTGGGTAACAGGTGGAGATAGTACTGAGTACTTGTGAGGATTATTGTACTATGTATTGTTACATGTTCTCTATCATTATAATATACAGATAGTGTGGGGTTTTCAGCTGTATGCTTTCCCCGGGTTACATACTGTGTTAATGTGTGCATGCGATTGATGTTTCATTCTTTTTAATGATGCTAAATTGATGATCAATGTAGACGAGATTATGTATTGTGCATGTATTCCGCAATAGTGTATAATCAGGATAATCTCTGTGAATAAGTGTCATATTATTCAAAATTTCTACACTTTTCCCATTTCGGGGTTCCCAGGGGCTACATCGAACTCCTGCGCAGTCTCCATGGGCCTCGGTCAGTGCACTTTGACCGAGGTCCTCATCGTTCCACATCGGCTGCCATGGCCACTCGTTCAGGGTGTTTTCGATTGCAGTTTTGGATTCTTCAAGGATTTGTTTCATCCCGATACAGTCATGGTTCTATGACAGTCATTTATGGATCCGATTTGGATCACGGCCTCCCTACTGAAAAGCTTTTGGACCACCAAAAGTTGGTTTTTTTTCAAGCATTGTCTAAGTGAGGAAACTGTTGTCTCACTTGTCCCATCTCAATCCACTTCACACTGCTCAGCTTCGAACCTTTAAGCCCAATCCTGAGGTATTCCACCTATCCACTGCATGTCATTCTTACCTTCCTATCCAGCACTTTATCTTCCTACAACTCATTAAGATATTCAAGTAGTAAGTCATCAACAGAAGGCAATTGACTCTTCTCTTCAGGGTCCTCAATCATTGAAGATTCAAACAACCTCAAGCAATTTGCGTTCACAACTGAGTAGATGTGCATGTAAGCTGGCAGATCAAGGCGAAAAGAATTTTCACCAATCTTCTCAAGTATCCTGAAGGGTCCATACCTGATAGGTTTTAGCTTCTTGCCTTCACCTTGCATCTTGTCCTTGCTGATATACAGCCAGACTTGGTCTCCAACTTGAAAACTATGCTCCATCCGATGCTTATCATGCCTAGCCTTGTACTTGGCCTGGCTCTTTTCCAATTGTTCCTGTACAGCCTGGTGGATCTCTTGGATCTGTTCAATGAACCTAGTTTCTCTTTCCACATCCCTGTGTCTATCAACCATGGTGTCCTTACCAAAGACAAAATCCAAGGGAGACCTTGGTATGAAACCAAAGTAGGTCTCAAAAGGATATCTCTGGGTAGAAGAGTGTTTGGCTCTATTGTAGGCATGTTGCACATAACACAAGTGTTCATCCCAAAGCTTAGGGTGTTTGCTACAATATCCTCTCAGTAACTGGATCACTGTCATGTTAACTACTTCTGTCTGGCCATCTGTTTGTGGATGAAAAGTTGTGCTTTTCTTTAATTTGGTGTCCATTAGTTCCCACAGACTGGACGAAAACTTTCCCACAAATCGGATGTCTCAATCAGATATAATAGAAGTGGTAATCCAAAATGAACCCATACATGTTCAAAAAATAATTTTGCAGTTTGTTCAGCTGTAATCTGTTTACTACAGGGTATAAAAATACACATTTTGTTGAACCTATCCACAACAACATATAGATAATCATGACCTTTCCTAGATTTAGGCAGTCCTCCAACAAAATCCATGGAAATGATTTCCCAAGGGTGAGAAGGAACTGGCAATGGGGTGTACAAGCCTAGTTTTCTGTTGCTGGGCTTGCTTTTAGCACACATAGCACATCCCTTTACATATCTAGAAATTGTCTCACTCATTCTTGGCCAATAGCAGAACCTTTGCAGCTGTGCAACTGTTTTACTTACCCCAAAGTGACCTGATATCAGAGAAGTGTGTGCTTCCCTAATTATCTGTGCTCTCTCAGTTTGTGGAATGCAGAGTTTCCCACAATGATATAAGAGTCGGTCCTTCACGTGATAGCCCAATTCTTCTACTCTTTTGCCTAGACTCAAAGTTGCATATACATCCTTAAAGTCCATGTCCTGAGCATATTGTTCTATGTAGCTTTCATGTAGCATAGAATTATGCTTAAGTATGGTAGATGCATTTATAATAGGTCTAGATAAGATGTCTGCAACCTTGTTATGTATGCCCTTTTTATATCTGATGACTAAATGAAACTATTGTAGAAAACCCATCCATCTGTAATGTCTTAACTCTTGCAACTTAGTTTGGGAGTGTAGATATTGAAGTGGCTGATGATTAGTATGTATTATTGTTTCTTTGCCCATTAAGTAATGTTTCCACTTTTTCACACTCTGAACTAATGAATACAATTCCTTATCATATGTAGGATAGTTGACTACTACAGGATTAAAAGTCTCAGAATGATAACATATGGGTTTAACGTGTTGTGTCAACACTACTTCCATGGCATAGTCACTAGCATCAGTTTGGATCTCAAATGGTCTTTGTAGATCTGGCAGTGCTAGTACAGGTGTTGTACTAATTTTTTCTTTCAAGGTGTCGAAGGCTTTCTGCTATTTGCCTCCCCACTGAAACACCTTGTTCAATTCTGTCAAAGCATGTAAGGGAGCTGCAATTGAGGAAGAATTTGAAATGAACTTCCTCCAATACTATGCTACTCCTAAGAAGCTTCTCACTTCTGTAGCATACTTGGCTTTAGGCCAGTTTACAATGACTGCCACTTTAGGGAGATCTATTTTCAATTCACCTCCCCCTACTATATGACCCAAATAATTTAGAAAGGTTTTGCCAAATTCACATTTGGAGAGCTTAACATAAAGTTTTTCTCTTTTCAAAACATCTAATGTCTGCTTAACATGCTTTAAATGTTCTTCCCACATTTTACTAAAAATCAAAATGTCATCCAGATACACAATAACAAAATCATCAAGAAAAGGTCTGAGTACATCATTCATTAATCTCATGAAAGTAGCATGGGCATTAGTTAGGCCAAAAGGCATAACCAGCCATTCATACAATCCCTGCTTTGTTTTGAAAGCAGTCTTCTAGCCATCTTGCTCTGCAACTCTGACCTGATGGTATCCACTGTGCAAATCCAGCTTGGTGAAATAAACAACTTCCTTCAATTGATCTAAAAGATCATCTATGTGAGGAAGGGGATAACGATTTTTGATTGTTATCTTATTCAGTGCTTGGTAATCAATGCACATTCTCCACGATCCATCTTTCTTTCTCACCAAAACGATTGGTGACCCACATGGTGAGGTGCTAGGCCTGATGAACCCTTTCTCGAGCAACTCCTGCACCTGCTTCTTGATTTCAGTATTCTCTAAAGCAGATAACCTTTTATACCTGTGGCTGCGAGGATTGTTTCATCTCCCGAGTCTAACCCCAAATCTTTCTAAATAGCCACAATAGTCTTCTTCTTCTTGCCCTCGAACTTCTTAGGTCTCAGCTCTGGATGCAGAATCCAACAGTGCTCATCATCATGCCCCTCCTTTTTACAGTGAGTGCATGAGGCTTTGCCTTTCTGTGCAGTGTTAGCCTTCCTTGCTTTCCACTTCTGCTTTCTTTTCTCCTTGCTCTTGCTTACAGTGGGTTGGGATGGTCCCCCAACTTCTGGATTTCCATTCTTTCCTCTAGCTTTTAGATGAATAGCTTGTACAAATACCTCATCTATACTAGTGGGATTAAACATGAGGATGGTATGCCTCATGTAGCTATGTAGACCACCAATGTACTTAAACAGAGTTTCTGGTGAGTCTAATGAAATACCCAACATCAATGCTCTCTTTCTGAACTCTTGAGTATACCCTTGTACACTTTGCCCTTTCAACTGCCAAAGAGTTTGCCAACTCATCATGGCTTGTTGCATGTAGGCGAATAGGTAGAACTGATTTTGATTGTAGTAACAAATTCACTCCAAACAAAGATGATCTTACCATACTTCCTCATATCAGTTTGGGTTCTGCCTTCCCACCAAACCAAGGCAATGCCCCCTAGGTGAAAGCTTGCTAGCTGAATCTTGCTCTTGTCTGAGTCTATATTTTGTACTCTGCAATACACATCAATTTGTCTTATCCAATATTCCAACTTTTCAGCATTTAGCTCTCCATCATATATAGGCAAATCAAATTTAACATCTAACTTAATCAAAGATGCTTTCTTATTATGCACAGGGCTACTAGGAGGTGTAGGGAAGCTTTCTTTCTTTCCCTTTCCTTTTGAGTGGTCACGAGAATGACATTCATCTTCTTATTTATCTTGCTTAGAGCCTGATGAATCTTCACCCTTATGCTTTCTAAAGTCCCTATACATTTCTTCTACCATAGACTTTATAGCTAGGAAACTTTCTATGAATTGAGGGTCTGGCCCTATAGAACCTTCTTCTGACATGGTCTTCTGAGAATAGACCCTCCCAATTTCAGGATTAGTTTCCACCAACTCTCCTTCTCCTAATTTGAGCTTTGATATAGTGAGCATTCACAGCTAAACCAGCACAAGCTTGTCTAACCTTATAGCGTAGAGCTCTGATACCACTTGATCTGATAATCACCCTATGAGTGACCTCAGTGAAGATTTATTAAACAAAAGGTATTACAGACCATGTGCTGGTGTGTGTTCTATGTTATTGAAACAACGAATCGATCAGATTGCCAATACATAGAAAATAAATGGAAAGACAACAGAGAAATATAGTAAGAAACACAAAGACACAAGCAGTTTTAATAAGGAGTTCACCCTATTCTCTAGGGCTACGTCTCTGGTCTAGCTTCAGTGGTGGCCTTGTTTTATTGTGTCTTTGAGCAGAGAAATTACAATGCAGGGACTCAATATGAGTTCTCCTGAAGCAGATTTTTCTTGGCAGGGTGGTTCTTGGATTCCCCAAGCCACTCGAAGTGCAAAAACTCTTGTTCTTCCTACCAGCTTTGTGACCCTCAGTCTACAGTGGAAAGAGCCAACTATGATGCTCAATCCTGACAGATTCCTCTATGGGAAGGCTTGATTCTTCAAGCTCTCTAGTGCCCGATGCTACCTATAGTTAGCTCGGCCCTCTGTCTCCTCTACTTGGATTTACTGCTCTCTGTGTTCAGCCCTCTGTTAGGACTCCACTATGTACCATTTTTGCTATATATTTTGACATCACTTTACTCTTAAAACCATGAACCTCAATGTCTTTTTCATTCACTTTATCCCAAGGTATATAGAAACCTCTTCTTTATTATATGGTTAATCTGTCTTACATTTAATTCCACAATACTCTTATATTTTATCATTTATTGAAGTGCATTGTTGCTAACATAAGCCAAAGATCGCAGATATGTATATGCCTTGGTGGGAACGAGCGACCGTTGCTGAAACAGCTGACTCCGTTGCTGAAACAGCTGACTTCGTTGCTGAAACAGCTAACTCAGTTGCTGAAACAGCCGTCAAGCACGCAAATCCCGTTATGCGTAATTTGCGATTCTGGAAGAACTTTTTGTGCAATAGTAGCAACAGCCTGAAGATACGGTTACCTGGATCATCCTGAAGATAGCACTTATGTTGTCTCGGTTGTAACAGTATCTCTTTTTAAGAACAGAATAGCCCTGTTTTGGAAACAGAATCGAGATACATCATCATTAGAGGGGGATTGAATTGTGAGTCACAGAACAGTATTGTGTGAGAACAGGAGCTAGTCTCCTTTTGTAATGTATCAGTTACTTTGACAGATGAATAAAAACTTCTTTTGAGCGTTCCAATTTAATTCTTTCTCCTGGGGAATCTTGTGAGAAGGAAAGGGCCCGCCTTCCTCACAAGATTCACCCTTTTGATTCCTGTAGTTTGTTTATTTCTTTATGTGTTTGCACTTCTCTTAATTCTGTTGTTGAAACACTAGTTACATGGTTTGCAATACTCTGTTTCTTAGCGCTACACGTATTGAATGCACGAGTGAATGATGTTGAGAGCATGTGCTGAAGATCCCTGCATAAAGGGATAGGGTCTTGCTCCCATTGATTGCTTTCCTTTGCCTGCAGTGTGATTAGAAACAAGAGGACAAGTGCTGAAGGTTCCTGTTCCTGGGAATAGGGTCTTGATCTCTTGAAGTACTTTTCTTACAGTGTGATTAGTGCCAGGCAGCAGGTGCTGAAGTTCCTCACCAGGGAATAGGGTCCTGTTCCTGCTATGGTTGAATGATTTCCTTTCTTGTAGATTGATTTTCCTTTACTGTAACAGAGAAATCGTTTCTGCTATAATTTGATTGACTTCAGCTTTAATTCAGTAGAGTATGAATTAGTAGATTAATGAAATTAACAGGTGTGTGTCTTTCTTTCACTACAACATTGATCCCGCTTTTGAAATTGAGCATATCCAGTGCGCCATTACCTTTGAAAAAAAAAGACCTTCTCGGGTTGACAATTTATGTGGAGCTCGAATTGTGAAAACAATTAGAGCGACCAACATTTTGGCGCCGTTGCCGGGGAAGGTAATTATAGATTTCAAAAGCATTCATTTTTTCCTTTTAATGTGCAGATTGTATGAGAGGACGAGGAAACCAGAAGAAAAATAACCGCACAGGTGGCAAGGGCTGGGGAGGACGAAAAACGTTTATTGACGAGATTGTATCGAAGGCTGAATCATCACAAAGATTAAGTTCTCGGAAATCAAAATTTCAGCGTTCTCCTCAGTCAGATTACAGAACAGAGGAAGTTGTGGGTCCTGAAAATACAGAAGAACCAGCAGCCAGCGCTGAAGAGTCAGAAGGAAGTATTAGCAGATCAGTAGAACACATTGAGGAAATAGTAGAAAGCGTTGGACGACCGGTAGAAAACATTGAAGAACCAATAGAGGATTCTGACGATCGAGAAAGTGCAGTAGGAGGTCCAACAATGGAAGATAACAATGATGCATTCCTCTTTGGAGGAGGACGTGCAAGTCCTGAAGAAGAAAGAAGGGATGAAAATTCCCTTTCTACCTTGGGATTTCCCATCAGTGATCTTCCTGCAGGAACAATGAAAAATATCCCATTGTCTGCCCTACCTAACTTTCATGGTTTATCCACTGAGGATCCTGACGAATTTCTTTTTGAATTTGATATTTTATGCAGAAGTTATGATTATGTTACTAATGCTCAAAAGTTGAAACTGTTTCCAGCCACCTTAAAAGGGAATGCTTTAAGGTGGTTCATGAGCCTTGGAAGTCAGGTAATCACAACATGGGAGCAAATGAAACAAAAATTTCTGCTTAAATATCAAGACTACTGCCGGACGAGAGAGAAGAAGGATGAACTATTCAATATGGCACAAAAATCGGATGAAAGTCTGGAGGATTACATAGAAAGGCTGCAATACAACATACAGAGATCCGATCACCCGGACATAAGTAAGGAAATTCGTAAAACAATATTACTTAGAGGTTTAAGGGATGATTGTTTAAATATGTTAAATATGCTTGCTAAGGGAGATATATCCAAAGAATCATATGATGAGATTTGTGAACTTGCTAAAAGGTGCTCTAGGGGAGCTGCAAGAAACAGAATAAGGGATTCCACCTATTCAAGGGTACAGAAATCAGCCAATGGAGGAGCAACAAGAGCAGAAATAGGTAATCTACTTGAAGAATTTAAAACCGAAATGTTAAGTTCTTTTGCTTCGCAGATTGACACTTTGCAGGTTAAGAAGAAGCAGGCCGAAGCAGAAGCAACTCTGGCTGTCTTTTGCCCGAAATGTAGAGACAAGCATCCACTAAGGGAATGCCCAAGAGATAAAGTACCAGTTTGCACCCTTTGTGAGAAAGATCATGAGACAGAACAGTGTCCATCTCTACCAGGAATAAAAGCAGCGTTGCAGCCAACGGAAGAAGAAGCTGAGGCAGTTTACCTGCTAACTCAAAGAAGACAATGGCAACCTAAAGGGCAAGGTACGAACTCTGGTATGCCATTTAGTCGTTGGAACAATTATTCTGCTTTTGGCCAAACAAGTTACCCCCCCTTCAACCAAATGCAATACCCACTTTTCAATCAAATGAATTTCCCACCCATGCAAATGCAAAACCCTCCCTTTGTTGACCCTTCAATGTGGACTCCTTGGCCTCCACAGCAACCACCTCCTTTCAATCCTTGGAACCCAAATTGGAATAGTCAATCACTCCCATACCCAAATCAAATGCCTCAATTCCAACAATCACTCTCTCTGCCATCAAATGCTCCACCAAACAACCAAATGAGACCCCAACTACCTGCGCAACCAAATCCTAACCCCAATAATAAAGTTGTGCAAGTCATTGATATTCAGAATCAGTCTATATTTCCTACTATGCAATGTAATGATATTCATCTGAGATCTGGAAGAATAGTAGAGCCTATTATTGATGACATAACTGATTCAGATAAGAATGAAACCGAAAAACAAAAAGAAGCTCAACTACCTCCTAACAAAAATGTTGAATTAACAGAACCGCCATTCCCCGAGCGTTTGGTTTTAACCAAAACAGCTGAAACACCTGCTTTCAATTTTATGGGGGAATTGCAAAATTTGTATATTAAAATTCCACTTTTACAAGCATTAAAAGATGTACCAATTTATGCCAAAACATTAAGGGATATCTGTGTTAAGAAACCTGGTAGGAAAACCAAGGATCCCCTTACAGTACATGTGATGGGAGACTTGTCTGCATTAATGTCCGGAAAAGCCCCTCCTGTAAAATATGGTGATCCTGGCCATCCTACCGTCACAGTTCAGATTGGTAAAGCAGTGATTCCCCGAGTTCTGGTAGACTTAGGTGCAGCAATTAATATAATGACTCTGGAAACTTCACAATTGTTACAGCTGAATAACACAATCAGAGATACACCCACCATCTTAGAGTTAGCTGACCGTTCCACAATTAAGCCAGAAGGGATTGTTGAAGACCTGCTCATTTCAGTTGAATCCTGGAAATATCCAGCTGATTTTGTTGTATTGCAAACTAAAACAAAGCTGGGGGGACATCCCTTAATTCTAGGAAGGCCATGGTTGGCCACAGCTGATGCATTTATTAGTTGCAGATCTGGTTCAATGACAATTTCGAATGGTTATGAAACAAAACAATTAACTCTTTATCCTCACGCTACGCCAGTAGTCAATAATGAAGATTCTATATGGATGGATTATGATGATAATGTTGTTCAGCCGATTCTAACTATAGGACAAGCTTTAACTCTTAAAGACAATACAGAGGATGAAATAATCAATAATTTCATTTGTGAGCCTTCTTCTGTCATTGCTGAAACACACAACCAATTAACTGCAATTTTTGAAACTGATGCACAAGAGAAGATTGAACCTGAAGATTCATCTCAAACTTTAACCACGACCTCATCCAAAAGCATAACAGTCGAAATTGAACCCGGTAAGACATTAAACATAAATCCTGATCTAACAGATGCTGAAACACAGCAACTAATGAAGTTATTACACGAATATAAGGAGGCATTTGCCTGGGATTACACGGACATGAAAGGTATTTCTTCTGAATTATGTACTCACAGAATTTACATTAAAGAGGGATGCCGACCTGTTTGTCAACCCCAAAGACGAATGAATCCTAATTTACGAGAAATTGTTAAAGAAGAACTTCAAAAACTGCTTAACATAGGATTTATATACCCCATATCTGACAGTGAATGGGTTTCCCCGTTAGTAATTGTTCCTAAGAAAAACGGGAAATGGAGGGTATGTGTCGACTATAGAGCTTTAAACAAAGCTACTCAAAAGGATCACTTTCCCTTACCTTTCATTGATCAGGTGTTGGACAGTCTTGCAGGGAAGAAATTCTTTTCTTTTCTAGATGGATTCAGTGGGTATAATCAGATAAAAATTGCACCCCAGGATCAAGACAAGACCACTTTCACCAGCCCCTGGGGAACTTTCGCTTATAGAGTTCTTCCATTTGGGTTGTGCAATGCACCAGCAACCTTTCAAAGAGCTGTTATAGGAATATTTTCTGATATGCTGAATGATTGTATGGAAATATTTATGGATGATTTTACCCCCTATGGTGTGTCTTTTGAAGAGGCATTACAAAACCTTGAGAAAGTACTTAAAAGATGTATTCAAGCTCACCTCTCCTTAAGTACCGAAAAATGCCATATGATGATGAGTGAGGGAATAGTGCTTGGACATTTCATTTCATCTCAAGGTATTCAGGTAGATCCATCTAAAATATTGGTCATTCAGAATCTTTCTGTTCCTAAAACTCAAACTGATGTGAGAAGTTTTCTAGGACATGCTGGTTATTACAGGAGATTTATTAAAGATTTCTCTAAAATAGCTTCTCCATTATTTGTATTGCTTATGAAAAATGCTGAATTCAAGTGGACTAATTCTTGTCAGAAAGATTTTGAAGAGCTGAAGCATCAGCTGTCTACTGCTCCTATTTTGAGGGGGCCTGACTGGAATCTTCCATTTCACATATCTTCTGATGCTTCAGACATTGCTATTGGAGCGGTTTTGGGACAAGAGGAAAATCATCTTCCTTATGCTATATACTTTATCAGTAAGAATATGACCTCTGCTGAGCTGAACTATACAGTTACCGAGAAAGAGTTCCTTGCAGTAATCTATGCCATTAATAAATTCCGACACTATATTACGGGTTATCCTACTTTTGTGCACACTGATCATTCAGCTATTAAATACTTAATGAACAAATCTGTCACAAATGCTAGAGTTACCAGATGGCTATTACTATTGCAGGAATTTGATATTACAATTGTAGATCGGCCTGGTAAAGAAAATGTGGTGGCTGATTTTCTTTCACGGTTAAAAACTGACAATGATATTCCAGTAGATGATAGTTTTCCTGACGAATATTTGTTTGCAGTTTCTGCTCATTCTCCATGGTATGCAGATATTGCTAATTACTTGGTTGCAGGAAAACTACCAGCACACCTGTCATATAGAGAAAAGAGAAGAATTGTTCAACAAAGTGCCAGGTATAGCTGGATAAGCGGGTGTCTCTTCTATACTGGGCTTGATCAGGAGATCCGAAGATGCATTAGAGAAGATGAGGTGTATGACATATTGAAAGCTTGTCATGATGGCCCTTGTGGAGGCCATTTTGCTGATAAAAGAACAGCACATAAAATTCTGAGGATGGGTTACTATTGGCCCTCATTATTTAAGGATGCAAAGAAGTATGTAAGGGCTTGTGACAGCTGCCAGAGAATGGGTCAACCCAATCATAGAGACCAAATGCCATTAAACCCCCAAGTAGTTTCTGAACCATTTGAAAGATGGGCCTTGGACTTCATAGGACCCATTAACCCTCCATCCAATCAAAGAACCTATATATTAGTCTGCACAGACTATATGACTAAGTGGGTGGAGGCCAAAGCACTTATTAGAGCCAATGAAGAGGCTGTTCTAGCCTTCTTGTTTGAAGACATTTTCACTAGATTTGGAATTCCCAGAGAGCTAGTTACTGATGGAGGACCTCCATTCAATTCTCATGGTTTTAAATCTACCCTTCACAAATATCATATTCAACATAGAATGACTACACCATACCACCCCCAGGCCAATGGGCAGGTGGAAAGCACAAACAAAGTTTTAGAGGCCATTCTAACTAAAACAGTGAAGGACAACCGAAAGGATTGGTCCCAAAGGCTCCCTGAGGCATTATGGGCTTACAGGACTACTTGGAGAAACACTACAGGTTTTTCTCCCTATGAATTGGTTTATGGTAAAAATGCTGTTTTTCCTGTGGAATTTGAAATTAAAACTTTAAGGACTGCTTTAGCTGTTAATCTTGATTTGAATGATGTGCAGACAGCTAGATTGCAGCAGCTTTTGGAGTTGGATGAAAAGAGATTAGATGCCATTCACCAAAGAAACATGATTCAGCAACAAAGGATGAAGTGGCATGACAAAATTATCAAACACAAGCAGTTCCAAAAAGGTAATTGGGCCTTGTTGTATGACTCTCGGTTTGAAAATTTTCAGGGAAAGCTACGTACACGTTGGCTTGGACCATATGAAGTAGATGATGTCTTTCCAAACGGAACGGTAAGGCTTGTAACAATTGATGATGCTAAAACACCTCTACTAGTCAATGGCCATAGGCTCCGTTTATATAAGCGCCCTGTTTCTAAAGAGGATTTCAAGACTGCCTGCATGACTGATATTCATTATCTTTTTCTAGGGGAGTCTTCTGCTCCTCACAGCACTTAAATTTTCTGCACTATATTTTTAGTACTAGATTAGATTTAGCACTAATAATCCCTGTCAAGGATTGGCATATTACAATTGAATTTTGCAGATTCTGGAAAAGCAATAAGGAGGACAGATTCATCATGAGAAGAGCTGAAGCTTTAAATCAAGAAGCTTCTTCCCATCATTTTACCCTCTTTCCTAAAGCAATATCCCTCCATACCCACATTACTTCTATCATTCCCACCACTCCTGAAATATCCTCCTTTAGTCAATATTTCCCACCCCTTACTGCTGAAATAATCCCTTACCATTCACAGACCTAAGTCAGTTATCCCAGTTCTCTGATTTTTCCCGTTGCTGAAACACCTGTTTCAGCAACGTAACGCCAGCTTTTTCCCGTTGCTGAAACACCTGTTTCAGCAACGTAACGCCAGCTTTTTCCGTTGCTGAAACACCTGTTTCAGCAACATATCATTGATTTCCCCCCGTTGCTGAAACACCTGTTTCAGCAATGTATTATTGATTTCCCCCGTTGCTGAAACACCTGCTTCAGCAATGTATCGTTCATTTTTCAGTTGCTTAAACACCAGTCTCAGCAACTGGTTATCATCAAAGCAGTATCTCTCTTTGCTGTCATATGAGCTTTCTGGTTCTTCACGATTATACTTCAGATCCTTTTGGTGAAAACTATTCAGCATGTACCAGATTCAATTACACTCTGTTCTAAAAATCAACAAATTCTTCCATGTATATTAGAGCTATTTTGAAGCAACCGACACTTCGAATTATTAAATCAAAGGTAAAATGTAAGGTATAAGGTTTTAATGTAATTCGGTTAAATCATATTAAAGAGAGGATTTCATTTCATAATGATTGCATATCTTTACACGTCCAATCATTATTACACCATACGTAGGGGGGGGAATTCCGAAAATTGAGTAATTATTTCGCATGAACCAAGCAGCCGCCCGTTGTCATATCCATTTCTGCTGTCATTTAGACTATGCAGCCTCTGTTGCAACAACTAGTGCGATCAGGGTCTGAGTTTACTGTATTGGTGCCTCTGCGGAAAACTCAAAGCTACAGCCATGGGAGGGTCGGCCATTAGAAATGAGCCCGGCTCCATAAGTCTTCTTCAGTTGTTTCCTGAAGTTTATCAGATCTTCCAACAAGCGGGATGGACAGTATATTTTGAAAGGTTGGGGGAATTTAACCCGGAACAAGTATTAGAGTTTGCACAAAACCTTGAAGACAATTTCTCAGTGGTCCAAGGGGTTCGCATTTCAGTGACAGAGGATGACATAGTTCAGGTATCAGGGTTGCCAGCTGAGGGCACTCGCTGGTTTAGCAGGAAGCAGGTCGTTCTTAACGCACAGCAAGAATTTCTGCGCCCGGACGAGCAAGTGGAACCCAGAGGCCGCGGGGTTAGTCTGCACTCACTTCCTCAACCATGGCCATCAGTGGCAGAGTTCATCAAACACTACTTAACATGTGAGGGGCGTTATCAGGTAGTGTACAATCATGATTTTGTTTTGATGAATCACTTGAGGAATGGACGATTGATTAATATCCCCTATTATCTGCTTGGTTGTATTAAAAACATGTCTTATTATTGTAAACGAGCCAAATCTCCAATGTCATCCCTTACCCATCACCGTTTATGCCAGTTGCTAATACAGAGGGGTTTTGCTCAGCAAAATCCCCCTCTGCAAGCCCCACCTGGAATTCCCCAACCACCCGAAATTCCGCTGCAAGCACCTGAAAATCCCCAGCCGGCCGAAATTCCGCTGCAAGCACCTGAAAATCCCCAGCCGGCCGAAATTCCTCTGCAAGCACCCGAAATTCCCCAGCCGGCCGAAATCCCTCAACAAACCCCAGTACCCCAACCACCCGAAAATTCTCAGGATATTCCGGAAATTCCTCAGCAGGACCAAATGCCTCAACCATCTGAAAGTCCTCATGACATTCCAGAGATTCCTCATGAAGAACAACAGGAAGAAATTCCGCATTCTCCAGTTGGCCCAACCCCGAACTCGCCTCATTTAGCAGAGCCAACTGCCTCCACTATTCCTGTCCCTAGTGACGATTCTCTAACACCCCCTTCTTCACCCGTTAAGAAAAAGAAGAAAACCTCAGCAGTCGCAGGCTCCAGACCACGGACAAGGTCCACATCTCAAATCCTTACCCCTCCGGAAAACCCTGTCCCCAGAAAAAAGCCCTCCCTTTCAAAGAAAAGGAAGGGCAGCAATTTTGCTGCCTTCCTATCAAAAAGAAAAAGAAAAACGACTGTTGAGACGAAATCCACCTCCATTTTCCCTGACCCTGCCACTATTCTATTAAAATCTTTATCCCCATTCCAAACTTCCCAACCCGGCTCGTCCGAAGGCACTGCCACACAAGAACCAGCGCCCCGGGATAATATGACATTGTTTATAGGTCAAGAAGTGACTGCTCCACAAGAACCAGTCACTAGCCCAGTGACTGAAACACAAGAACCAGTCACTAAGGCACAAGAACACACCAAGCAGGATGATAGTGGGAAATGCCCAGTGACTGAAACACAAGAACCAGTCACCAGCCCAGTGACTGAAACACAAGAACCAGCCATTGGAGCACAAGAATCCATTCCTAGCCCAGTGGATGAAACACAAGAACCACCCACTGTGGTGCAAGAACCAGCTACTACCGAGCATCAACAAAATATTCCAACAGAGCCAATCAGCACACAAGGTCCACATACTATGACATCTCTACTGGAGGAAAATGAGTTCCTGAAGTCTGAATTAGAAGCTTACAAAACTGAATTAACCATGGCTCGGGAGGCTTTTGAAAGAGAACTCAATCTCCATACATTAGCACACGTAGCCTCAATGCAAAATAGGGAGCCATGTATGGAATATATGTGCAAGGAGTGTGGCAGCATTTATCAGGATGCAGGATACAAAGTAGTTAAGATTCAGCTCCCTGAAGCATCTACGACAGGTGGAATAAAAGAGGAATGCCCTACTGCTCCACAAGAACCAGTAGGACCCTCTATAAAGCAAGAAGAAGAAGTCAAACCACAGATATCCCATCCTTTGCAGGCGGATGCAGCCATCCCGACAGAAGAAACGATGCCACAACACATTCCTTCTGATGCAGCCATCCCAACAGAAGAAACGATGCCCCAACACATTCCTTCTGATGCAGCCATCCCGATAGAAGAAACAATGCCCCAACGCATTACCTCTGAGGCAGCCATCCAGACAGAGGAAACAGTGCCCCAACCCACTACTTCTGCCAAAAAGACACAGACTCTGCCATGGGACCCATTGGAACAAATGAACAGATGGAAGAAGCAATATGCTGAAGAACAAGATATAATATTACGACAGCATAAGTTGCAATGGCAGAACTATGCATATGCTAACTGGGATAGCTGGGAACAAATACTGCAAGAGCACAGGGAATATAAGAAGGAAGCCAGACAGTCTAAGGCACGGATAGCCTTGATGTTTTCATTAGTGCGGAAATTGATGGTTACACGTAAACCCTCTGTAAATTACTCTCTCTTTCTTACTGAACGATTAGTTTATTTTCAATTAAAAGCAATAGCAAATGGCAGACCACATGAGTTAATGACTTCAGAGAAATTTGTTGAGACCTTTAAGGAGGCCCCTGAAAGTGACCAGCATCTGCTGTGCGAACTCTACCTTCATAATGAGGCCATTCCTGAAGATAGGAGAGTTAATCTCATTCCAATTGCAGGCGATATACAAATTAGGGCATTTGCTTCATTTTTGTCTAATCAGCTCACTTGGCAGACTGCGTTCACTGCAAGCAGTCATAATGAGGAGAATAAACTCCTGTGGATTAGACCAGAGCCTGTAGGCCCGGCCATGTTTATAGCACAGTATTATGAATTCTTGCAGAAGCCAGGAATGAACGAGCACATACAGCAATTACAGGCTTCAATCCTTTTTAAGTGTCAAGAGCACATTAGAATGAAGGGTCCTGCTGCATTGAAGGCCAATGATATCTTTTGGCAGCAGTCATGTAAGGAAAGACAGGATTATCATCCTTTTAACCCGCTCAATCTTCAAGCTGCATTATCCAGGGTCCCTAAGTACATTGATTGCATTCAACATTGTGGAGCAAACTGGATTGGGTATCATTTCCGTTTTCCAATTTTATGGCTGCCTTCAGACAAATATCAATGTCATTATCAGTTGACTGACAGAGAGGAAGCCTCGGCATGGCAACAGTTGCAGACCAACAGCGGATTCCGAGCTCCTACAGATGCCACCTTCTCCAGCTACTGCTTGAGTAATTTGCATGCTCAGTCCCAGTACTCAGACTCTGATTCAGACGAGGGGTTGCCTGAGGACATGCAACATTTTTAGCTGGGGGGGATGTTAGGACTCCACTATGTACCATTTTTGCTATATATTTTGACATCACTTTACTCTTAAAACCATGAACCTCAATGTCTTTTTCATTCACTTTATCCCAAGGTATATAGAAACCTCTTCTTTATTATATGGTTAATCTGTCTTACATTTAATTCCACAATACTCTTATATTTTATCATTTATTGAAGTGCATTGTTGCTAACATAAGCCAAAGATCGCAGATATGTATATGCCTTGGTGGGAACGAGCGACCGTTGCTGAAACAGCTGACTCCGTTGCTGAAACAGCTGACTCCGTTGCTGAAACAGCTAACTCAGTTGCTGAAACAGCCGTCAAGCACGCAAATCCCGTTATGCGTAATTTGCGATTCTGGAAGAACTTTTTGTGCAATAGTAGCAACAGCCTGAAGATACGGTTACCTGGATCATCCTGAAGATAGCACTTCTGTTGTCTCGGTTGTAACAGTATCTCTTTTTAAGAACAGAATAGCCCTGTTTTGGAAACAGAATCGAGATACTCGCTCTCATGTAAATTGTAAATGATGTCTCCTCTTTAAAAAGAGGAGACATCATCATTAGAGGGGGATTGAATTGTGAGTCACAGAACAGTATTGTGTGAGAACAGGAGCTAGTCTCCTTTTGTAATGTATCAGTTACTTTGACAGATGAATAAAAACTTCTTTTGAGCGTTCCAATTTAATTCTTTCTCCTGGGGAATCTTGTGAGAAGGAAAGGGCCCGCCTTCCTCACAAGATTCACCCTTTTGATTCCTGTAGTTTGTTTATTTCTTTATGTGTTTGCACTTCTCTTAATTCTGTTGTTGAAACACTAGTTACATGGTTTGCAATACTCTGTTTCTTAGCGCTACACGTATTGAATGCACGAGTGAATGATGTTGAGAGCATGTGCTGAAGATCCCTGCATAAAGGGATAGGGTCTTGCTCCCATTGATTGCTTTCCTTTGCCTGCAGTGTGATTAGAAACAAGAGGACAAGTGCTGAAGGTTCCTGTTCCTGGGAATAGGGTCTTGATCTCTTGAAGTACTTTTCTTACAGTGTGATTAGTGCCAGGCAGCAGGTGCTGAAGTTCCTCACCAGGGAATAGGGTCCTGTTCCTGCTATGGTTGAATGATTTCCTTTCTTGTAGATTGATTTTCCTTTACTGTAACAGAGAAATCGTTTCTGCTATAATTTGATTGACTTCAGCTTTAATTCAGTAGAGTATGAATTAGTAGATTAATGAAATTAACAGGTGTGTGTCTTTCTTTCACTACAACATTGATCCCGCTTTTGAAATTGAGCATATCCAGTGCGCCATTACCTTTGAAATAAAAAGACCTTCTCGGGTTGACAATTTATGTGGAGCTCGAATTGTGAAAACAATTAGAGCGACCAACATTTTGGCGCCGTTGCCGTGGAAGGTAATTATAGATTTCAAAAGCATTCATTTTTTCCTTTTAATGTGCAGATTGTATGAGAGGACGAGGAAACCAGAAGAAAAATAACCGCACAGGTGGCAAGGGCTGGGGAGGACGAAAAACGTTTATTGACGAGATTGTATCGAAGGCTGAATCATCACAAAGATTAAGTTCTCGGAAATCAAAATTTCAGCGTTCTCCTCAGTCAGATTACAGAACAGAGGAAGTTGTGGGTCCTGAAAATACAGAAGAACCAGCAGCCAGCGCTGAAGAGTCAGAAGGAAGTATTAGCAGATCAGTAGAACACATTGAGGAAATAGTAGAAAGCGTTGGACGACCGGTAGAAAACATTGAAGAACCAATAGAGGATTCTGACGATCGAGAAAGTGCAGTAGGAGGTCCAACAATGGAAGATAACAATGATGCATTCCTCTTTGGAGGAGGACGTGCAGGTCCTGAAGAAGAAAGAAGGGATGAAAATTCCCTTTCTACCTTGGGATTTCCCATCAGTGATCTTCCTGCAGGAACAATGAAAAATATCCCATTGTCTGCCCTACCTAACTTTCATGGTTTATCCACTGAGGATCCTGACGAATTTCTTTTTGAATTTGATATTTTATGCAGAAGTTATGATTATGTTACTAATGCTCAAAAGTTGAAACTGTTTCCAGCCACCTTAAAAGGGAATGCTTTAAGGTGGTTCATGAGCCTTGGAAGTCAGGTAATCACAACATGGGAGCAAATGAAACAAAAATTTCTGCTTAAATATCAAGACTACTGCCGGACGAGAGAGAAGAAGGATGAACTATTCAATATGGCACAAAAATCGGATGAAAGTCTGGAGGATTACATAGAAAGGCTGCAATACAACATACAGAGATCCGATCACCCGGACATAAGTAAGGAAATTCGTAAAACAATATTACTTAGAGGTTTAAGGGATGATTGTTTAAATATGTTAAATATGCTTGCTAAGGGAGATATATCCAAAGAATCATATGATGAGATTTGTGAACTTGCTAAAAGGTGCTCTAGGGGAGCTGCAAGAAACAGAATAAGGGATTCCACCTATTCAAGGGTACAGAAATCAGCCAATGGAGGAGCAACAAGAGCAGAAATAGGTAATCTACTTGAAGAATTTAAAACCGAAATGTTAAGTTCTTTTGCTTCGCAGATTGACACTTTGCAGGTTAAGAAGAAGCAGGCCGAAGCAGAAGCAACTCTGGCTGTCTTTTGCCCGAAATGTAGAGACAAGCATCCACTAAGGGAATGCCCAAGAGATAAAGTACCAGTTTGCACCCTTTGTGAGAAAGATCATGAGACAGAACAGTGTCCATCTCTACCAGGAATAAAAGCAGCGTTGCAGCCAACGGAAGAAGAAGCTGAGGCAGTTTACCTGCTAACTCAAAGAAGACAATGGCAACCTAAAGGGCAAGGTACGAACTCTGGTATGCCATTTAGTCGTTGGAACAATTATTCTGCTTTTGGCCAAACAAGTTACCCCCCCTTCAACCAAATGCAATACCCACTTTTCAATCAAATGAATTTCCCACCCATGCAAATGCAAAACCCTCCCTTTGTTGACCCTTCAATGTGGACTCCTTGGCCTCCACAGCAACCACCTCCTTTCAATCCTTGGAACCCAAATTGGAATAGTCAATCACTCCCATACCCAAATCAAATGCCTCAATTCCAACAATCACTCTCTCTGCCATCAAATGCTCCACCAAACAACCAAATGAGACCCCAACTACCTGCGCAACCAAATCCTAACCCCAATAATAAAGTTGTGCAAGTCATTGATATTCAGAATCAGTCTATATTTCCTACTATGCAATGTAATGATATTCATCTGAGATCTGGAAGAATAGTAGAGCCTATTATTGATGACATAACTGATTCAGATAAGAATGAAACCGAAAAACAAAAAGAAGCTCAACTACCTCCTAACAAAAATGTTGAATTAACAGAACCGCCATTCCCCGAGCGTTTGGTTTTAACCAAAACAGCTGAAACACCTGCTTTCAATTTTATGGGGGAATTGCAAAATTTGTATATTAAAATTCCACTTTTACAAGCATTAAAAGATGTACCAATTTATGCCAAAACATTAAGGGATATTTGTGTTAAGAAACCTGGTAGGAAAACCAAGGATCCCCTTACAGTACATGTGATGGGAGACTTGTCTGCATTAATGTCCGGAAAAGCCCCTCCTGTAAAATATGGTGATCCTGGCCATCCTACCGTCACAGTTCAGATTGGTAAAGCAGTGATTCCCCGAGTTCTGGTAGACTTAGGTGCAGCAATTAATATAATGACTCTGGAAACTTCACAATTGTTACAGCTGAATAACACAATCAGAGATACACCCACCATCTTAGAGTTAGCTGACCGTTCCACAATTAAGCCAGAAGGGATTGTTGAAGACCTGCTCATTTCAGTTGAATCCTGGAAATATCCAGCTGATTTTGTTGTATTGCAAACTAAAACAAAGCTGGGGGGACATCCCTTAATTCTAGGAAGGCCATGGTTGGCCACAGCTGATGCATTTATTAGTTGTAGATCTGGTTCAATGACAATTTCGAATGGTTATGAAACAAAACAATTAACTCTTTATCCTCACGCTACGTCAGTAGTCAATAATGAAGATTCTATATGGATGGATTATGATGATAATGTTGTTCAGCCGATTCTAACTATAGGACAAGCTTTAACTCTTAAAGACAATACAGAGGATGAAATAATCAATAATTTCATTTGTGAGCCTTCTTCTGTCATTGCTGAAACACACAACCAATTAACTGCAATTTTTGAAACTGATGCACAAGAGAAGATTGAACCTGAAGATTCATCTCAAACTTTAACCACGACCTCATCCAAAAGCATAACAGTCGAAATTGAACCCGGTAAGACATTAAACATAAATCCTGATCCAACAGATGCTGAAACACAGCAACTAATGAAGTTATTACACGAATATAAGGAGGCATTTGCCTGGGATTACACGGACATGAAAGGTATTTCTTCTGAATTATGTACTCACAGAATTTACATTAAAGAGGGATGCCGACCTGTTTGTCAACCCCAAAGACGAATGAATCCTAATTTACGAGAAATTGTTAAAGAAGAACTTCAAAAACTGCTTAACATAGGATTTATATACCCCATATCTGACAGTGAATGGGTTTCCCCGTTAGTAATTGTTCCTAAGAAAAACGGGAAATGGAGGGTATGTGTCGACTATAGAGCTTTAAACAAAGCTACTCAAAAGGATCACTTTCCCTTACCTTTCATTGATCAGGTGTTGGACAGTCTTGCAGGGAAGAAATTCTTTTCTTTTCTAGATGGATTCAGTGGGTATAATCAGATAAAAATTGCACCCCAGGATCAAGACAAGACCACTTTCACCAGCCCCTGGGGAACTTTCGCTTATAGAGTTCTTCCATTTGGGTTGTGCAATGCACCAGCAACCTTTCAAAGAGCTGTTATAGGAATATTTTCTGATATGCTGAATGATTGTATGGAAATATTTATGGATGATTTTACCCCCTATGGTGTGTCTTTTGAAGAGGCATTACAAAACCTTGAGAAAGTACTTAAAAGATGTATTCAAGCTCACCTCTCCTTAAGTACCGAAAAATGCCATATGATGATGAGTGAGGGAATAGTGCTTGGACATTTCATTTCATCTCAAGGTATTCAGGTAGATCCATCTAAAATATTGGTCATTCAGAATCTTTCTGTTCCTAAAACTCAAACTGATGTGAGAAGTTTTCTAGGACATGCTGGTTATTACAGGAGATTTATTAAAGATTTCTCTAAAATAGCTTCTCCATTATTTGTATTGCTTATGAAAAATGCTGAATTCAAGTGGACTAATTCTTGTCAGAAAGATTTTGAAGAGCTGAAGCATCAGCTGTCTACTGCTCCTATTTTGAGGGGGCCTGACTGGAATCTTCCATTTCACATATCTTCTGATGCTTCAGACATTGCTATTGGAGCGGTTTTGGGACAAGAGGAAAATCATCTTCCTTATGCTATATACTTTATCAGTAAGAATATGACCTCTGCTGAGCTGAACTATACAGTTACCGAGAAAGAGTTCCTTGCAGTAATCTATGCCATTAATAAATTCCGACACTATATTACGGGTTATCCTACTTTTGTGCACACTGATCATTCAGCTATTAAATACTTAATGAACAAATCTGTCACAAATGCTAGAGTTACCAGATGGCTATTACTATTGCAGGAATTTGATATTACAATTGTAGATCGGCCTGGTAAAGAAAATGTGGTGGCTGATTTTCTTTCACGGTTAAAAACTGACAATGATATTCCAGTAGATGATAGTTTTCCTGACGAATATTTGTTTGCAGTTTCTGCTCATTCTCCATGGTATGCAGATATTGCTAATTACTTGGTTGCAGGAAAACTACCAGCACACCTGTCATATAGAGAAAAGAGAAGAATTGTTCAACAAAGTGCCAGGTATAGCTGGATAAGCGGGTGTCTCTTCTATACTGGGCTTGATCAGGAGATCCGAAGATGCATTAGAGAAGATGAGGTGTATGACATATTGAAAGCTTGTCATGATGGCCCTTGTGGAGGCCATTTTGCTGATAAAAGAACAGCACATAAAATTCTGAGGATGGGTTACTATTGGCCCTCATTATTTAAGGATGCAAAGAAGTATGTAAGGGCTTGTGACAGCTGCCAGAGAATGGGTCAACCCAATCATAGAGACCAAATGCCATTAAACCCCCAAGTAGTTTCTGAACCATTTGAAAGATGGGCCTTGGACTTCATAGGACCCATTAACCCTCCATCCAATCAAAGAACCTATATATTAGTCTGCACAGACTATATGACTAAGTGGGTGGAGGCCAAAGCACTTATTAGAGCCAATGAAGAGGCTGTTCTAGCCTTCTTGTTTGAAGACATTTTCACTAGATTTGGAATTCCCAGAGAGCTAGTTACTGATGGAGGACCTCCATTCAATTCTCATGGTTTTAAATCTACCCTTCACAAATATCATATTCAACATAGAATGACTACACCATACCACCCCCAGGCCAATGGGCAGGTGGAAAGCACAAACAAAGTTTTAGAGGCCATTCTAACTAAAACAGTGAAGGACAACCGAAAGGATTGGTCCCAAAGGCTCCCTGAGGCATTATGGGCTTACAGGACTACTTGGAGAAACACTACAGGTTTTTCTCCCTATGAATTGGTTTATGGTAAAAATGCTGTTTTTCCTGTGGAATTTGAAATTAAAACTTTAAGGACTGCTTTAGCTGTTAATCTTGATTTGAATGATGTGCAGACAGCTAGATTGCAGCAGCTTTTGGAGTTGGATGAAAAGAGATTAGATGCCATTCACCAAAGAAACATGATTCAGCAACAAAGGATGAAGTGGCATGACAAAATTATCAAACACAAGCAGTTCCAAAAAGGTAATTGGGCCTTGTTGTATGACTCTCGGTTTGAAAATTTTCAGGGAAAGCTACGTACACGTTGGCTTGGACCATATGAAGTAGATGATGTCTTTCCAAACGGAACGGTAAGGCTTGTAACAATTGATGATGCTAAAACACCTCTACTAGTCAATGGCCATAGGCTCCGTTTATATAAGCGCCCTGTTTCTAAAGAGGATTTCAAGACTGCCTGCATGACTGATATTCATTATCTTTTTCTAGGGGAGTCTTCTGCTCCTCACAGCACTTAATTTTCTGCACTATATTTTTAGTACTAGATTAGATTTAGCACTAATAATCCCTGTCAAGGATTGGCATATTACAATTGAATTTTGCAGATTCTGGAAAAGCAATAAGGAGGACAGATTCATCATGAGAAGATCTGAAGCTTTAAATCAAGAAGCTTCTTCCCATCATTTTACCCTCTTTCCTAAAGCAATATCCCTCCATACCCACATTACTTCTATCATTCCCACCACTCCTGAAATATCCTCCTTCAGTCAGTATTTCCCACCCCTTACTGCTGAAATAATCCCTTACCATTCACAGACCTAAGTCAGTTATCCCAGTTCTCTGATTTTTCCCGTTGCTGAAACACCTGTTTCAGCAACGTAACGCCAGCTTTTTCCCGTTGCTGAAACACCTGTTTCAGCAACGTAACGCCAGCTTTTTCCGTTGCTGAAACACCTGTTTCAGCAACATATCATTGATTTCCCCCGTTGCTGAAACACCTGTTTCAGCAATGTATTATTGATTTCCCCCGTTGCTGAAACACCTGCTTCAGCAATGTATCGTTCATTTTTCAGTTGCTTAAACACCAGTCTCAGCAACTGGTTATCATCAAAGCAGTATCTCTCTTTGCTGTCATATGAGCTTTCTGGTTCTTCACGATTATACTTCAGATCCTTTTGGTGAAAACTATTCAGCATGTACCAGATTCAATTACACTCTGTTCTAAAAATCAACAAATTCTTCCATGTATATTAGAGCTATTTTGAAGCAACCGACACTTCGAATTATTAAATCAAAGGTAAAATGTAAGGTATAAGGTTTTAATGTAATTCGGTTAAATCATATTAAAGAGAGGATTTCATTTCATAATGATTGCATATCTTTACACGTCCAATCATTATTACACCATACGTAGGGGGGGGAATTCCGAAAATTGAGTAATTATTTCGCATGAACCAAGCAGCCGCCCGTTGTCATATCCATTTCTGCCGTCATTTAGACTATGCAGCCTCTGTTGCAACAACTAGTGCGATCAGGGTCTGAGTTTACTGTATTGGTGCCTCTGCGGAAAACTCAAAGCTACAGCCATGGGAGGGTCGGCCATTAGAAATGAGCCCGGCTCCATAAGTCTTCTTCAGTTGTTTCCTGAAGTTTATCAGATCTTCCAACAAGCGGGATGGACAGTATATTTTGAAAGGTTGGGGGAATTTAACCCGGAACAAGTATTAGAGTTTGCACAAAACCTTGAAGACAATTTCTCAGTGGTCCAAGGGGTTCGCATTTCAGTGACAGAGGATGACATAGTTCAGGTATCAGGGTTGCCAGCTGAGGGCACTCGCTGGTTTAGCAGGAAGCAGGTCGTTCTTAACGCACAGCAAGAATTTCTGCGCCCGGACGAGCAAGTGGAACCCAGAGGCCGCGGGGTTAGTCTGCACTCACTTCCTCAACCATGGCCATCAGTGGCAGAGTTCATCAAACACTACTTAACATGTGAGGGGCGTTATCAGGTAGTGTACAATCATGATTTTGTTTTGATGAATCACTTGAGGAATGGACGATTGATTAATATCCCCTATTATCTGCTTGGTTGTATTAAAAACATGTCTTATTATTGTAAACGAGCCAAATCTCCAATGTCATCCCTTACCCATCACCGTTTATGCCAGTTGCTAATACAGAGGGGTTTTGCTCAGCAAAATCCCCCTCTGCAAGCCCCACCTGGAATTCCCCAACCACCCAAAATTCCGCTGCAAGCACCTGAAAATCCCCAGCCGGCCGAAATTCCGCTGCAAGCACCTGAAAATCCCCAGCCGGCCGAAATTCCTCTGCAAGCACCCGAAATTCCCCAGCCGGCCGAAATCCCTCAACAAACCCCAGTACCCCAACCACCCGAAAATTCTCAGGATATTCCGGAAATTCCTCAGCAGGACCAAATGCCTCAACCATCTGAAAGTCCTCATGACATTCCAGAGATTCCTCATGAAGAACAACAGGAAGAAATTCCGCATTCTCCAGTTGGCCCAACCCCGAACTCGCCTCATTTAGCAGAGCCAACTGCCTCCACTATTCCTGTCCCTAGTGACGATTCTCTAACACCCCCTTCTTCACCCGTTAAGAAAAAGAAGAAAACCTCAGCAGTCGCAGGCTCCAGACCACGGACAAGGTCCACATCTCAAATCCTTACCCCTCCGGAAAACCCTGTCCCCAGAAAAAAGCCCTCCCTTTCAAAGAAAAGGAAGGGCAGCAATTTTGCTGCCTTCCTATCAAAAAGAAAAAGGAAAACGACTGTTGAGACGAAATCCACCTCCATTTTCCCTGACCCTGCCACTATTCTATTAAAATCTTTATCCCCATTCCAAACTTCCCAACCCGGCTCGTCCGAAGGCACTGCCACACAAGAACCAGCGCCCCGGGATAATATGACATTGTTTATAGGTCAAGAAGTGACTGCTCCACAAGAACCAGTCACTAGCCCAGTGACTGAAACACAAGAACCAGTCACTAAGGCACAAGAACACACCAAGCAGGATGATAGTGGGAAATGCCCAGTGACTGAAACACAAGAACCAGTCACCAGCCCAGTGACTGAAACACAAGAACCAGCCATTGGAGCACAAGAATCCATTCCTAGCCCGGTGGATGAAACACAAGAACCACCCACTGTGGTGCAAGAACCAGCTACTACCGAGCATCAACAAAATATTCCAACAGAGCCAATCAGCACACAAGGTCCACATACTATGACATCTCTACTGGAGGAAAATGAGTTCCTGAAGTCTGAATTAGAAGCTTACAAAACTGAATTAACCATGGCTCGGGAGGCTTTTGAAAGAGAACTCAATCTCCATACATTAGCACACGTAGCCTCAATGCAAAATAGGGAGCCATGTATGGAATATATGTGCAAGGAGTGTGGCAGCATTTATCAGGATGCAGGATACAAAGTAGTTAAGATTCAGCTCCCTGAAGCATCTACGACAGGTGGAATAAAAGAGGAATGCCCTACTGCTCCACAAGAACCAGTAGGACCCTCTATAAAGCAAGAAGAAGAAGTCAAACCACAGATATCCCATCCTTTGCAGGCGGATGCAACCATCCCGACAGAAGAAACGATGCCACAACACATTCCTTCTGATGCAGCCATCCCAACAGAAGAAACGATGCCCCAACACATTCCTTCTGATGCAGCCATCCCGACAGAAGAAACAATGCCCCAACGCATTACCTCTGAGGCAGCCATCCAGACAGAGGAAACAGTGCCCCAACCCACTACTTCTGCCAAAAAGACACAGACTCTGCCATGGGACCCATTGGAACAAATGAACAGATGGAAGAAGCAATATGCTGAAGAACAAGATATAATATTACGACAGCATAAGTTGCAATGGCAGAACCATGCATATGCTAACTGGGATAGCTGGGAACAAATACTGCAAGAGCACAGGGAATATAAGAAGGAAGCCAGACAGTCTAAGGCACGGATAGCCTTGATGTTTTCATTAGTGCGGAAATTGATGGTTACACGTAAACCCTCTGTAAATTACTCTCTCTTTCTTACTGAACGATTAGTTTATTTTCAATTAAAAGCAATAGCAAATGGCAGACCACATGAGTTAATGACTTCAGAGAAATTTGTTGAGACCTTTAAGGAGGCCCCTGAAAGTGACCAGCATCTGCTGTGCGAACTCTACCTTCATAATGAGGCCATTCCTGAAGATAGGAGAGTTAATCTCATTCCAATTGCAGGCGATATACAAATTAGGGCATTTGCTTCATTTTTGTCTAATCAGCTCACTTGGCAGACTGCGTTCACTGCAAGCAGTCATAATGAGGAGAATAAACTCCTGTGGATTAGACCAGAGCCTGTAGGCCCGGCCATGTTTATAGCACAGTATTATGAATTCTTGCAGAAGCCAGGAATGAACGAGCACATACAGCAATTACAGGCTTCAATCCTTTTTAAGTGTCAAGAGCACATTAGAATGAAGGGTCCTGCTGCATTGAAGGCCAATGATATCTTTTGGCAGCAGTCATGTAAGGAAAGACAGGATTATCATCCTTTTAACCCGCTCAATCTTCAAGCTGCATTATCCAGGGTCCCTAAGTACATTGATTGCATTCAACATTGTGGAGCAAACTGGATTGGGTATCATTTCCGTTTTCCAATTTTATGGCTGCCTTCAGACAAATATCAATGTCATTATCAGTTGACTGACAGAGAGGAAGCCTCGGCATGGCAACAGTTGCAGACCAACAGCGGATTCCGAGCTCCTACAGATGCCACCTTCTCCAGCTACTGCTTGAGTAATTTGCATGCTCAGTCCCAGTACTCAGACTCTGATTCAGACGAGGGGTTGCCTGAGGACATGCAACATTTTTAGCTGGGGGGGATGTTAGGACTCCACTATGTACCATTTTTGCTATATATTTTGACATCACTTTACTCTTAAAACCATGAACCTCAATGTCTTTTTCATTCACTTTATCCCAAGGTATATAGAAACCTCTTCTTTATTATATGGTTAATCTGTCTTACATTTAATTCCACAATACTCTTATATTTTATCATTTATTGAAGTGCATTGTTGCTAACATAAGCCAAAGATCGCAGATATGTATATGCCTTGGTGGGAACGAGCGACCGTTGCTGAAACAGCTGACTCCGTTGCTGAAACAGCTGACTCCGTTGCTGAAACAGCTAACTCAGTTGCTGAAACAGCCGTCAAGCACGCAAATCCCGTTATGCGTAATTTGCGATTCTGGAAGAACTTTTTGTGCAATAGTAGCAACAGCCTGAAGATACGGTTACCTGGATCATCCTGAAGATAGCACTTCTGTTGTCTCGGTTGTAACAGTATCTCTTTTTAAGAACAGAATAGCCCTGTTTTGGAAACAGAATCGAGATACTCGCTCTCATGTAGATTGTAAATGATGTCTCCTCTTTAAAAAGAGGAGACATCATCATTAGAGGGGGATTGAATTGTGAGTCACAGAACAGTATTGTGTGAGAACAGGAGCTAGTCTCCTTTTGTAATGTATCAGTTACTTTGACAGATGAATAAAAACTTCTTTTGAGCGTTCCAATTTAATTCTTTCTCCTGGGGAATCTTGTGAGAAGGAAAGGGCCCGCCTTCCTCACAAGATTCACCCTTTTGATTCCTGTAGTTTGTTTATTTCTTTATGTGTTTGTACTTCTCTTAATTCTGTTGTTGAAACACTAGTTACATGGTTTGCAATACTCTGTTTCTTAGCGCTACACGTATTGAATGCACGAGTGAATGATGTTGAGAGCATGTGCTGAAGATCCCTGCATAAAGGGATAGGGTCTTGCTCCCATTGATTGCTTTCCTTTGCCTGCAGTGTGATTAGAAACAAGAGGACAAGTGCTGAAGGTTCCTGTTCCTGGGAATAGGGTCTTGATCTCTTGAAGTACTTTTCTTACAGTGTGATTAGTGCCAGGCAGCAGGTGCTGAAGTTCCTCACCAGGGAATAGGGTCCTGTTCCTACTATGGTTGAATGATTTCCTTTCTTGTAGATTGATTTTCCTTTACTGTAACAGAGAAATCGTTTCTGCTATAATTTGATTGACTTCAGCTTTAATTCAGTAGAGTATGAATTAGTAGATTAATGAAATTAACAGGTGTGTGTCTTTCTTTCACTACAACATTGATCCCGCTTTTGAAATTGAGCATATCCAGTGCGCCATTACCTTTGAAATAAAAAGACCTTCTCGGGTTGACAATTTATGTGGAGCTCGAATTGTGAAAACAATTAGAGCGACCAACACCCTCCTCTCAGGGTTCACTGTTCACTGTCTCTCTTGGTCGCTTGGACTCTTCACTCCCTCTCTTGATCTCCGTTCAACTATCTCTCTTCACGGCTTTAGCCATTCGATCTCCATGCCTGTTTGGTTCCTCTCCTGCCTGTGTCGATTCTCCTTCCGCCTGTGTGCTTAGAGTTCCCTGTTCGGCGTCAGCATAACGCTCAGAAAGTAGCCACGTGTCCTCATTAGAACAGCGCCAGCCTGTTCGTTGATTCATTTCTTCGGTTATGTCGTGGATACATTCTTTCTCCACCGTGGCGGTCAACGGATTCCAAATCCCCTTAAATCGCAGCTTAATTCTCAGTCGATTCTGCTTCTGTCTATTGGGCGCAATCTCAGTCGTCCGATCTGGGCTCCTCCAGATCCAACGTCATACGTACGTCGAGTGTGGTTGACTTGCTCGACCGATAACGCGCGATCACGGCGGTTTTTATCTCACCTCCGCTGCCACGCGTTGATCACTGAGTGGGATCGCTTTGCTCTCCTCCAAACCTCTTACCGTTTAAGGGCACCTCGATCAAACCACCGGTTTCCAGGTTGTGGGTCCCACCTTCATAGGTTGGCGCTTTTCGTCTCTCCACCCGCGGTCCTCTAGCTCCCAACGTGACCAAGTGCTTAAGGATCTACCATTCCGGCCCTGTTTGCCTAGCGATGCGCTAATCGAACATCGAAAATCAGCTCCTTTTCCCATTTTGGGGCTCCCAAGGGCTACATCGACCTCCTGCGCAGTCTCCATGGGCCTCGGTCAATGCGCTTTGACCAAGGTCCTCGTCGTTCCACGTTGGCTACCATGGCCACTAGTTCAGGGTGTTTTCGATTACGATTTTGGATTCTTCAAGGATTTGTTTCGTCCTGATATAGTCATGGTTCTATGACAGTCGTTTATGGATCCGATTTGGATCAATTTGCATGCAAATAATTTGAAGAGTTGCATGTAAGGAATTTGAAAGGTTGCATGCAAGGAATTTGAAAAGTTTCATGTAAGGAAATGGAAAAGTGGCATGTTTTTAGTTATTATGTTACAAGTGGAATAAGTGGAATGTTTTGACTTAATCTCATACAAAATGTATGAGAAATGAAAATCAATTTCTTTTCAAGTGTGGTTAAATTTAGTAGAGCTTTGGAGATCCCATTTCCATAATTGGAAATTGGAGATCGGGCCATTATAGTAGCTTCCTCCTTCTACCTTAGTGTGGAACATGGATAGTAAGGGGGTATGCTTATAGGTTGTTAGTATTGGTGAATGTTGATTTCAAAGTAATAGACATGATGTCTTGATTTTTGGAACATGTGTCTGACTGTGTATGAATTATATGTCGCTTACATATTGATTTCATGATACCTACTTACATCCTTGTATGTTAGGTTACAATTTTTAATATTTTGATTACATGTATGAGTCTTGTAGGTTGATTACAAGAAATGATCACATATGTTTGACTACATTGGTTTATATGTAAGTGTATTTGATTTGGCATTGCTTATGCATATTGTTGGTTTCATGTGGCAATGTGTACAATGGAGTAATGGTTGTTGCTATGCATGTATGGTCGTGGCTATGATTATGCATGTATAGTAGGTCAAACATGCCCTGTGAAGTCATTGTATGCAATTTAGGTCATCATGATGTTATTGGTTGTTATGATGCTAATGAGCTAGTTGAGATAGAGCAAGGGATGCAGATCATCATAATGAGGTTGCAGCATTAGACTTTGGGATAAGAGAGGATCGCCATACATGCAGTGTATGTTTTGCATACAGGTATATAAGTTAAGGATTATTATATGCATTAGGGTTATATACATTAGGTTTATGAACATGCATTTGATGTTATGGTTACATTCACGATAGATGTTAGATGATTAGTGTGGTTATATGCACATGTGTCAGATAGTCAAGAATGATAATAACCTGTAGTTGTATGCATTTCTATTGTTGTTTTATATTAGATAACCTGATGATTATGTTGTATGTTGTTGATGAGTATGATATATATATATTATTGTTGTTATATGCTATTAACTTGATGATTAGGGTGATTTCATTGAGATATTGATGTTATAATTCAGATTGGTCATATGCGTGATGGTTATGTTCATTGCCTTGAAGATCTTGATGTTATATGTATTGTGTTAACCTAGTTTGACCTATGTAGATGGTTATGGTTGCGATATTCAGGTATGAACCGACATATTTGTGATATGGTGTCATACTAATCTAGATTGACTTTGCATATGTGTGAATGATAATTGTGTATGAGTTTACGATGTGAACATGTTAGTTAGATATTGTTATGGATATCATGATATTATGAGTGCTTGAGCTGATGTGTTGTAAAGTTATATTGTGTTAACTAGATTGATTGTGCAGACAAGATCACCTCCCTTGAGATACATTAAGTTATCAGTTGCTCATGTCATATATTTGGTGCTTGATTGTTGATTATGTCATCTAGTTGATTTATTTAACATGGTATGTTTACAAGTAGTTGAATGATTGATGAATTTATTAATATGAGTACGTGTTCAAATGATTTTGTTTTAAGATGATTGTACTAACATGTATGTGTTGAGACAGTTGATATGTACTTGAATGTAGTTGATAGTTGTAGTATTATGACTGATTACTATGAGTTGACTATGGATTATGTCATGATTGTTAGTCATGGTAACAGTTGATTTCAAATTAATAGATATGATTGTCTTCATATTTGGAACATGTGGTTGATATGTGTGAGCAGTTGCAGGGTAACATGCTTGGTATTAGCATGACAAGGTAATAGTTGATGTGTATATATAACTAAAAGTTGGGTGGTGTGACGACATATAGTAAGCCTCAATTCCAAGAAGGTAAAAGAAATAAATTGGGCAAGAATTCCTTTGGCTATGTTTGGAAACCCTAATTTCGAATGAATGAATGCTTTGCACACATTAAGTCTTCTTAACCTTGATTTTTTTTTACATTATGTGGATATGTGTTATATTCATGATCATATACTTGACAGGTATATTAGCTAGCCTTTAGCTACAGGTGGATATGTTAAAGGATTGGAGTCCCTTGAGAGATGGCGTGGATGTGTTCAGTTGCAAGCAACATGCTTGGCACAACAAGATGAGGTAACTGGTGTATTGTTATGTTTATTTATGCACTAACAATTATGTGTTAATGAAAGCATGATGCAGGGAGTTGCATGGCAAGAGAGGTTGCCATGAAATCTTGAAGAAGGCTTGGGTTGAGCTTTCCCTGGGAACCATGGGGATTGAGTCATGGTGTTTGTTGTTAGTCTTGTGCTTTTGGTCTTTTATGAATTGTTGAGCTTGATTTGCGGCTTTGTTTATGTCTAGTGTATGGCCATACCACTTTGTTTGTAGAGTCATGTTGTTATTGGTTTTTATGGTCTTCTTCTTGCTTGTTTCTTGTCTTGTCTTTTATGTTTTGAGTCTTGGGAATTGGTTGGGAAAGAGGAAAGTTGATGGAAATCTAGATTGATGTGTCATACGAAACCGATGATATAAGACCCAGATGAAGCTCTGTGCATGAGTAAGCGCAACGAAAGGTAAGACAATGAAAATTGGTTGGATTGGTTGGGTCCATTGTGCTAAATGGACAGTAGCAGCACAGACATAAGAAATGTAACCAGAAAAGGTAAAGTAAATGGACCAGAGGTGTCATATGCCTTGGCTATGTTGGGAACTATTGTTCTTAATGTTGCGCATGTGTTGCTTGAATAAAGGAATTTCTCTTAACCTAGAGCTTATGTTATCTAGTAATTATTTTATAATCATGATTATGTTGAAGTTTATATATGTATACATGTATGAATGTATGTCATTGTCTGACAGGATCACAATTGTTTTATGCTAACATTTATATATGTATGTATGTATCCATGTATCTATGTTACTATTTGACAAGGTTGTCAAGGATCATTCTTGTGGAGGAATGATTGCCTATATGGGTGAATGGCATGATGAGTTCCTGGCGATGAGGAATCAAGTGGGAAGACTAGTCATGAAAAATATATGAGGTCAGTATCATGTGGTTATGAGTTAATATTATGTGATTACATTATGTCTATGTTATGGACAGGTTATACCAAAGGATACACTAGCAAAATGAAAGTAGCGTGGTTCGCGGCATGCTAAGACAAGCATGGATAAGACACCAGAAGCAAGGTTGCTTGGTAGAGTCAATGTGGTTCTGGATGTGTGGTACTATTGTTATGCATATGTTGTATATGTTGCATCTATGATGTGTGCACTTGTAGTGTTGTGTATACATAGCATGTCTACATGTTATTTATGCAATGTTATGTATAGGATGGTACAGATAGTGTTGTATGAATGTTACATATTCAATACTGGGTATAGATGGTACTATGTACATGTTGGATATGTGGTATTGTATACATATTGTACTGTGTACATGATGGATATGCGGTGTTGTGTGCATATGGTGCTATGTGCATGTTGGATATGCAGTGTTGTGTACAGATGATGCTATGTACATGTTGGATATGCAATGCTATGAACAAGTGGTGTTGTGTGCATGTGGTACATTGGTACTATGT
Source organism: Pinus tabuliformis (assembly GCA_031772625.1). Classification (NCBI taxonomy): domain Eukaryota; kingdom Viridiplantae; phylum Streptophyta; class Pinopsida; order Pinales; family Pinaceae; genus Pinus; species Pinus tabuliformis. The sequence goes on along the minus strand of CM062804.1, from coordinate 1,635,155,654 downwards.
ACACATGGTGTGGTGTGCATGATTGTACAAGTGGTTCCGTGTGCATGTGGTGCTATGTACATATTGTGCAAGTGGCATTGTGTGCATGTAGTGCCATGTACATGTCATGCACGTGGTGTTGTGTACATATGGTGTCGCGTACACATCACGTGTGTGGTACTGTGTGCATGTGGTATTGTGTACACATTGTACAATGGTGTAGTGTACATGTGGCATTGTGTACACATGGTGCAGGTGGCGTCGTGTACATGTGATGTTGTGCACATGTTGTGTAGGTGGTGCAATGTATAGCTGGTATTGTGTACATGTTGTACATATGGTACTGGTGCACATGTCGTATTGTGTGCATGTCATACATGTTGCATTGAGGGAATCTAGTATTATTTATGTGTATCATGTAGTCATTGTACTTCAGCATATGTACTCGTTTTGTGGTACTCTATGGAGGTACATGTACTAGGTGGTATTTCACATCAGGTCTATATGGATGCATTGTATTGTATACATTGGGTGTAGGTGTATGTGATGTATGTCAGGTGTAGATGCATGTATTTGATGGTGTTGTATGTCGTGTGGTTGTATGTGTGTGATGCACACTATGTGTCGATGCACATGGTAGAGGAGAAGGCACTAGGTGTTTTTCAGGTGTAGAAACTGAGCTGGAGTGCATATGGAATAAAGACCAAGGTAGAAGCTCAGGATTGATGAAAGGATAAGTATCAACATTTTATTTCAGTTTTATTATGCATGTGATTTATGACTATGATATATGATGATTATATCTGATCTATGATTTTGGTCGATTTATGATTTTGATCTATTATGGTTTTGTTTGAGCTAACCTAATGTGATATATTTATATATTTTGATTTGGTCAAATATGCTAGTTTGACTTGTTGTGATAGGAAGCAAACAGGATTGAAAATGTACCTTATTGACGAGCTACCAATGAGGTATGATGAGAATTTATTTTAATTTATTTTAAATCTAATGGAATTTATGTTCTTGGTACAGGAATGCATGAAATGCTTGGTTGGGTGGTTGAAATCGACTGCAAGGATTAGCAGCAGCAGAAAAGGAATTTAAACATGTAGCAGTATGCTAGTAAATCACTTTAGGAGCAGAGCCATTGTGGGACACTGGTACCCAATAGTGTCCATTGATTTCCATGAGCATGCTATTACCAGTATGATGTGTTGAGGCAGGTATATGCCTTGGTTTTTATATCTTCCGATGCGAGGAAGCCTTGCCAAGGGATGGACTACCTAGGATGGGGGCGCCAGCAAAACTTGGAAGGTGAGTGACTGCATGGAAGGGGTGATCGGATTCCTGAGGGACTGTGTAGCAGAGAAGGGAAGGTCATAGATGGATTTGTTTTGGTCATTAGCATTGCCAGATGGAATTAGATGCACATTGGGAGTGCGCCCTGGGACAATGAGCCAGTAACAGTTCGCTAAGAGGATAAGTAGCGCAAGATTATAGCGCTAGACATTGGATGCATACTTGACTTTGCAGTGGATTTTGGACTTCCTGGGAAGGTGGTGAATCCTAGTGTTACTTTGAGGGTGGAGGTGTGAGCCTCTTGATTCCCTTATTGATTGATACCGGCATCATGTCCTTTATTTGTTGGTTAAGCAAATGTGTATATGTGTATATCATTGTGTTGTGGTAACCAACAACCCCCCTTCTTCACTGGACATTAGCAATAACGTCAAGCAAAGAGGGGACCCTGAACAAAAATCCCAAAAAAACATTTTTCTAAAGTTTTTGTATTTCTCTCCCTAAGGCTTAAATCGCATCGCAAAGAAAGGCCGAAGCATTGCTCGAGCGCGAAAAGCAAGACTGCGAAGGAGCGATGCGAAGTTCATCGCGTCGAATACATCACACACGCCCCTTTAAAAGGAGACCTTCGAGAAATGCCGATCGCCGATATGCAATATCGCAAATCGCAAGCATCGTGCTATGCGGCGTAACCATTAAACAAAATCTGCGATATCTGCGATTTGCGATCTGCGATATCTACGATTTGCAATCTGCGATGGCAGCGATTTGCGACCTGCGATCTGAAAAGACTTATCACACGATAAACCCAGGATTAAGTGCGCGCCTTGAAGGAATTTAATGACCGCATGCTTGAGTATCTAGGAATGATTGCATTACATTTATCGAAGAGTCAAGTCATGATGAATGTCAGGGTTATGCATTCATTAGAGATTAATACTTTCACGTCAAATCTTTTCATTTCCCTTCTTCTTTGCGTAGACTGCAAGACACGCAACTAATATAAGTTTATATGCAAGAAACATTTGAGGGAAAGAGGAAAGAGCCAATCAGATAGCAAAGAGAGAATGCCTCCGCAAACGGACGCCGCATGCAGCAGAACCGCGGATTCCAGACTATTAGCCAACCGGCACTGATGAAATTAGACTATCCTGGACTCAGAGTCAAAGGCGCACAAAAGCAGCGTGTTCAGAAAAGATCCTGAAGCTCAGACTTGGTAAAGCAGAGAAAGAAGCGCATGAGAAGGAAGACGCTTCAGGAAAACCTGGAACAAAGAACGGAAACAATTCCTAAAACAGGGGGATGTCCATACAGCACGAGTCCTAACCCACTCAGTCATTCGCACGACCGGAAACCGAAAACAGCAATAGCAAAATCAGTTCGAGAAGAACCTGGGTTATGCTAAGTATACATGCGGCGAACACACCCAGCTAGAGAAAGGTTTTCGAAAATATCTTCTGGTCTGCCAGAAGGAAGTGCCAGCTCCTGTTATTTCCACTTTTATCTCCCGAGCGAAAGAAGAAGGCGGCCAGCCGACTCTTCCCAGGAAAGCATTACACTGTTGACAGCACTAAAGAGAATATACAGAAACGGTCATAAATTAGATTTTAAGTTTAGAAATAAAGTTGCTTTTAGTAAAAGGGTGGTCATTTGAGGCCGATTCCCTAATTTCATGTAATTAAGATTGATTAGTTAGTAGTATTTAACCCTTCTCATGATTTTTGGAGAAGGGTCCAGAAATTTGTCAAAAACTTGTCCTCAAAACATGCACTTCTGCACCCTCAGAGGAGGTTTTGATGAATGGAAGGATCGTGATTTATTTATGTTTGCATTTTTATGTCTGCTACTGATGTTGCACTTCTGTACTCTTGGTAGACGTTAGAAGCAAGTAGAGGTAGATCATTATTGTTTGAAGTCTATGAGTAAGAATTAGTCATTAATGGTACTTTTATCTCTTGATTAATTTCTGCTTGTATTCTTAAAGCGATATACATCTGATATTGTTTGCATGTTAATGTATGAATATATAAGTTATCATTTGGCACTTCTGTACGGTGGATTTATCTATTCATGCTTAATATGCGAATGATTTGATTATGCGATGTGCTGTTCACAATCGCTCTACCTAACTTCTTATGTAGAATGATTTATCTTTGTTGATTTATATTCTGATATCAGTTGAATGATCTTTATTACCAACTGTTGTTAGAAATCTTTCTAGATCGCATAACAAAAGAAACATCCCAGGTTAATGTAAATTCTATGTGTTGTTTTCATTTGATTATAGTAATTTAGATTCAAGTTTGCAAGATAGATTTACAGTAGTTTTAGAACATTTCTTAGAAGTAACCTAACCAAAATTCCACATACACACACATACACATCCCATGCATCGGGAAGCTGGTCCCGTTATCCCCAGTCAAACCCACTACTCCAAACGGGCAAGGAGCTGCCAACCAGGTTCCGGACCGGGTGGGTATCCCCCTTGTTGTTGACCCGACTTCGAGGCCCTCAACATTTCTGGCGCTAGAAGGAGGGCCTGAGCCTATTGTCTGTTGGAATATTTTTAAAACTAAAAGAGGATGTCTACTCACAGAATTCCCATTTGGAGTTGCATCCATGTTCCTACATCTTCCAACACTCCACCGGATGTGGTAAGACTATTATCTCAGGTAAAATTTAATGGTGAGAATAATTCTTCTGCATTTCATCACGCCTTACAGTTCATTCATAAAGTCTCTAGTGCTGATATTCAGAAAATTGACGAAGGCGTTTTATGCAGGATTTTTACTCTCACATTCACAGCAGAAGCTAGGAGATGGTGCAGAAACCTCCCAGCTGCATCAGTCCACAGTTGGGACCAACTCGTTAAAGTTTTCATCTTGGAATTTGATTGCTATGAATACGACCAGGTGTATGATGAAATCGACTATCTGTGAAAACAAGATGAACCCGTGAGGGATTTCAATATACGATTTCATCTTAAATGCCTACAATATGATCTTGAGGATGAGCTCACAGATGAAGAATCTTCGGATTGTGATGAGGTTTCCCTACCTCCTGTACCTGAACAAACAGAATTTAGCCTAGGAGTTTTTCATGCTCTGACATCAAAGGAAGAAGGCGAAAGTACTGAAGAGAAAAGCACCCTGACACCAGAAGACGACTTTAAAATAAAGTCAAACAGTATTTTTTCAAATCAAATACTGATGCCAAGGTTAGATCCATCCACTGTTTCTCTTCCGAAACGTATCGACGAAAAAAGGTATGATCTAAGGCCTGATACTTATTGTGGATCTGATGAACGAGATTTATTTAATGTTTTTAAATGCATTTTTCCAGATCCACACTTTTCTCTTTACCCTGATGTTTTTAGTAGTAACGATCTTCTCCCTCATAATATCAAGTCTATTCCATCAGAGGATTATTCAAACAAGACATCGTTGGGTTTCCGAAATAAAGAGACCAATATATCACAGCCTACGATTTATACCAAACAAGAGCTGCCTCATCTCGCTTGTCTAAAAACACATAATGAAAAAGATGAGCATAGGGAAAATGGTAAAGTCTTTCGAGATAATTGCTGTGATAACTGTGATAATGTCGAATTGTCACAAGTAACTCAATTAGGGTCAGATCATCAGAAACATCTTAAATCAGAAGCTATCCCATCTAACCCTCATCTCAAAGCAAAATCCCATTTGAATGATTTTACTATCCACGACGATGCTCCTATTTATGATTCATATCCAGAGGAGGTCTCCATCCCTGATCGCAATCATGATTTAATTCCTAATTCGCAGAACCCGGCCAGTTCTTGTGAAAAGCAGAAAGTTACAAGTAACTCCCAGACGTGCGACGCCACTGTATATACAGATACCCAATCTTATCTTTTTTGCTTACATTCCTTTTGTACAAAATCAAACTTCTTTTTAAAACTCCAAAATTTTGATAAATTAGATTTTGGCGATTTATGTAAAAAAACTTTCATTTCAAGCGAGATCGCTAAAAATTCAGAATTAACAATGAACGGGTTACAAGCCATTGAAATTGAAGAACCTATTTCACGGTTCGGCTTGTTATCCTTACTATTGAAAGATCACCCATTTACAAAAGAAATTCATCCCAATTTTTGTGATCCAATAGGTATTCAGTTGGAAGAAACCTATCATAAGAAGATAAAATCAGACAAGATTCCAACTAGATTCACGGTTCCTTACCCCCTAACCAACAAGTTCTACCCAAGGGGAATTCAATTCATTTTTTTTATGCTCGGGCGATCTATGCGGCTAGGAATAATAATGAATCGTTGGTTCCATTGGAAATACCATTTTTCTTTGCTATTTCCTGTACATAATTAGAGTAGGAGTAGTGGTAATTTAGATAGGATATTAGTTTGCTTCCAAATAAAGATAGGCAAAGTCAGTTGTATTCTCTACATGACCCTAGATAACAATTGCCTATCCAAAATAAAGTTTGTTCTGGCTAAACAGTATTTGACGATTACTGAAGAAACCTTGTCTCTGTTAAAGATTTTGAAGTTTCGGCTCTTATAAACCGCTAATCTTGTGGGAATCTGGCCTTTATTATCAATAGATCTTTAACCCAGAGATGATGTTAAAGTTCAAACCCAGAAAATTTTTAAAGAAAGTTATCTCAGCGAGGAATTCGTTTTAGATCAGCACGATGAAAGGTATCAATATTAGAATAAAGATTCTCTGTAAAAGCAGCCTTTATCAAAAGCAACCCTATCATTGTCGTCCAAAACTTTCTTAAGGAAAGAGAATTTGACTTCCTCCCTGCTAAAGGAAAATGCAACGTTCAGAGAAATGACCCAGAAAGATGCTATATCTCAAAGAATAAGAGGTCTCATCACGAGCCGACTTATCATAATCACATATGTTATAACTTGCTGACTTTGCCAAAACTGTCTACCAAAACAGGGCAACGACTCAAGATTGTTGCGATCAAAAGACAAGGGGTCTCATCACGAGCCAGCTTGTTCAGCAAAAGTATAAATCGAGTGAATGACTGTGTCATAATTTGGCCACCAAACCAAGACATGGTTCTTTAGAGAATAAAAAAGGAAAAAGCATCAGCAAAGGTATATTTCTTTTGAAAAAGTTGTTAAAAAACCCAAAGCTGGATAAAGGATCATTCCTGGATAATAGGTAACCCTGTCGAGGCTATGGACGCCTGCTGGCAGCAGTGGCTCTACCTGCGACAAAAGGGCATTCTTAAAAAGAGGTTGATACATAAGAGAACTCTTTATTTCTATGTCTTAACAAGACCAAGTAGTAACTGATCTAAACTCGGAAAACAACCTGGGAATGCAAGTAATTGAAATAAGATGGGGATAAAACAAAAAACATCATTGATGCCTTGAAGTACTGATTGTTGTTATCTTTTTATAATAAATTTCGAATTCCCTGAGTAAATTTAAAAAAAAAAAAAAAAAAAAAAAAAAAAAAAAAAATGTCCGAAAACATCAATAGAAAAAGAGCAGAGGTAACTGGTTCTCCCAAGTGAATCGCCATTGTTGTGGTCACCAACAACCCCCCTTCTTCACTGGACGTTAGCAATAACGTCAAGCAAAGAGGGGACCCTGAACAAAAATCCCAAAAAAACATTTTTCTAAAGTTTTTGTATTTCTCTCCCTAAGGCTTAAATCGCATCGCAAAGAAAGGTCGAAGCATTGCTCGAGCGCGAAAACCAAGATTGCGAAGGAGCGATGCGAAGTTTATCGCGTCACATACATCACACGCGCCCCTTTAAAAGGAGACCTTCGAGAAATGCCGATCGCCGATATGCGATATCGCAAATCGCAAGCATCGCGTTATGCGGCGTAACCATTAAACAAAATCTGCGATATCTGCGATTTGCGATCTGCGATATCTACGATTTGCGATCTACGATGGCAGCGATTTGCGACCTGTGATCTGAAAAGACTTATCACACGATAAACCCAGGATTAAGTGCACGCCTTGAAGGAATTTAATGACCGCATGCTTGAGTATCTAGGAATGATTGCATTACATTTATCGAAGAGTCAAGTCATGATGAATGTCAGGGTTATGCATTCATTGGAGATTAATACTTTCACGTCAAATCTTTTCATTTCCCTTCTTCTTTGCGTAGATTGCAAGACACGCAACTAATATAAGTTTATATGCAGGAAACATTTGAGGGAAAGAGGAAAGCGCCAATCACATAGCAAAGAGAGAATGCCTCCGCAAACGGACGCCGCATGCAGCAGAACCGCGGATTCCAGACTATCAGCCAACTGGCACTGATGAAATTAGACTATCCTGGACTCAGAGTCAAAGGCGCACAAAAGCAGCGTGTTCAGAAAAGATCCTGAAGCTCAGACTTGGTAAAGCAGAGAAAGAAGCGCATGAGAAGGAAGACACTTCAGGAAAACCTAGAACAAAGAACGGAAACAATTCCCAAAACAGGGGGATGTCCATACAGCACGACTCCTAACCCACTCAGTCATTCGCACGACCGGAAACCGAAAACAGCAACAACAAAATCAGTTCGAGAAGAACCTGGGTTATGCTAAGTATACACGCGGCAAACACACCCAGCTAGAGAAAGGTTTTCGAAAATATCTTCTGGTCTGCAGAAGGAAGTGCCAGCTCCTGTTATTTCCACTTTTATCTCCCGAGCGAAAGAAGAAGGCAGCCAGCTGACTCTTCCCAGGAAAGCATTACACTGTTGACAGCACTAAAGAGAATATACAGAAACGGTCAGAAATTAGATTTTAAGTTGAGAAATAAAGTTGCTTTTAGTAAAAGGGCGGTCATTTGAGGCTGATTCCCTAATTTCATGTAATTAAGATTGATTAGTTAGTAGTATTTAACCCTTCTCATGATTTTTGGAGAAGGGTCCAGAAATTTGTCAAAAACTTGTCCTCAAAACATGCACTTCTGCACCCTCAGAGGAGGTTTTGATGAATGGAAGGATCGTGATTTATTTATGTTTGCATTTTTATGTCTGCTACTGATGTTGCACTTCTGTACTCTTGGTAGACGTTAGAAGCAAGTAGAGGTAGATCGTTATTGTTTGAAGTCTATGAGTAAGAATTAGTCATTAATGGTACTTTTATCTCTTGATTAATTTCTGCTTGTATTCTTAAAGTGTTATACAGCTGATATTGTTTGCATGTTAATGTATGAATATATAAGTTATCATTTGGCACTTCTGTATGGTGGATTTATCTATTCATGCTTAATATGCGAATGATTTCATTATGCGATGTGCTGTTCACAATTGCTCTGCCTAACTTCTTATGCAGAATGGTTTATCTTTATTGATTTATATTCTGATATCAGTTGAATGATCTTTATTACCAACTGCTGTTAGAAATCTTTCTAGATCGCATAACAAAAGAAACATCCCGGGTTAATGTAAATTCTGTGTGTTGTTTTCATTTGATTATAGTAATTTAGATTCAAGTTTGCAAGATAGATTTACAGTAGTTTTAGAACATTTCTTAGAAGTAACCTAACCAAAATTCCACATACACACACATACACATCCCATGCATCGGGAAGCTGGTCCCGTTATCCCCAGTCGGACCCGCTACTCCAAACGGGCAAGGAGCCGCCAACCAGGTTCCGGACCGGGTGGGTATCCCCTTTGTTGTTGACCCGACTTCGGGGCCCTCAACACATTGTAAATACCATAATGAGTTGTGTTATAAAGTTCCAATATGCAGTATGGATTTTATCTGGTCATGTTGTCATGATGTTTTTCTTTTGAGCGGGTCATTCATTGTAAATACTGCAAAGAGCTGTGTTATAAATCTCCATGGGTAGTGTGTTTTGTTTTCAGTAGTCATGTTGGTTAAAGGTGTCATTGAACACCAAGGACAGTGTTCCCCCAAGGGGGAGGGTTCTGTAACAGCCCTAGTGAAAATTCCATGTAAAAATATATAAATACCATGGATGATGGGACACATATTCCAAGCCAAATGGTGGGAAGGACATCCTACTGGGTGTTCATTTGATTGTTTATGGTTAAGGAAATTGGAAAAGGCAATGGATAAGGCATTAAATATGAAAAAAGGTATTTTGGCACATTTATTTATGAAAATAATGGAAATTAGTAGAAAATGAAGTTGAAAAGTCACATTTTGCATGTGAGGAGGAAATTGAAGGAAAATAATGGAAAATGAAGAAAATAGAGGCCTCATTAATAAAAAGGATTATGAGGATCAGTGGGGAAGACTTGGTTAGTTTAGCTTTGGAGCTCTCTCATTATTCTCTCTCTCTCTCTCTCTCTCTCTCTCATACACTTGGTTACTTAGAGTTTTCTTGGAGCACTCTTGGAGGGTGTGGCATACTTGGATTCTTGGAGCAAGAAGGAAAAGGAAGAGTAGGAAAGCGCAAGAAGGCATCGACATCAATAGCTACATCAGATTTTCGTACAGGTACCGAGTTGCATGTATGATTTCTTCACTAGTTTTGGCATGCATGGAACATGCATGTGCTTTCTTGGTTATGATCTATCATTGGCATGGAGGATAGCTATGATTGATAGTGGATTGCCTAGCCTTGCCGTTTCCCAAATAGCCATGGTGATTGTCGGTTTACTTTTATTGCTTTGTTTTGGTTGGTTCTCATGTTTCCTTAGCTTGGGTTGAGTTATTAGTCCTGGAATCCCTAGTTGAACAAATGCTCTAGAAGCCCTGTAACAGCTTGGGTTGAGTTACTAGTCCTAGAAGCCATGGCTGGACAAACACTCTAGAAGCCCTAGGTGGGTTGAGTTACTAGTCCTGGAAGCCTTTGTTGGGAAAACGCTCTAGAAGCCCTGTATAAGTTGTGGGTTGAATTACTAGTTCTGGAAGCCTTGGTTGGACAAATTCTCTGGAAGCCCTGGAAGGCTTGGATGGAGACCAATATGATGATGGTTTTTTGTGATGTTCGCCCGTGAGGTGGAATCACTATTTGATGGGTTGAGGTGGGTGGCCTTTGGAAGCCCTAGATGAGTTTTGATTGATGTGTTCTATGAGATCCCACATTCATGCTTGGAATATGGCATGGGGGTGATTAGCTTAAGAGAGACTTGGCTCAACCAATCTATGGTTAGGTGGAACATGGTAGTCCCATCTCCGGTTGGTTCATTGCATTTGTTAATGAAAAAAAAAATCATTCCCTTGATTTTCATGTGCAATTGTACTGATGTATATATGGATTTTGATGGCTGGTATGTTTATTGTATTTCTATTCTTATTATGTTGTTTATATGCACATTTACCCCAGAGGTTTTTACACTCGAAATGATAGAATGCATGGCCTAGTAACCCCTGAACCGGACTATGAGTTGTGGTAAAGTTGGATTTTTTGTTACGTCGGTGGGCCTAGGAATCCTTGACCAATGAATGGAAGGATATATGTTAAAGCCTAGAGGTGGTAGCCCTTGAGTAGGCCTAGGAATCCTTTCTAGTGAATGGTGAGATATATGGTAAAGCCTAGAGGGTGGTGTCTTGGTTTAGGGCCTAGTGATTCCTTGATCGGACTGTAGATTGCGACAAATACTGAGAGACTAGGAGATAGGAAAATTCCTCACAATGTAGGTGCAGAAATCTGATGGCATCCATGCTTATTTTGGCCTAGCGATCTGGTGGAGATCATGGTAAATCATGTTATTACATGTTTATTATGTTGGCCTAGTGATCCAGTATGGATTATGGTAAAGCCTAGTTTCTACTGATGAGGGTGAGGTGGTTTAGCCTTGGGATGCCCTGGTTGGTTCTTTTGGTTTGAGTCCCACATTCATGCTTGGAATATGGCACGGGGGTGAATGGATGAAGAGACAATTGGCTCAACCATTCTATGGTCGGGTGTAATGTGGTAGCCCCATCCTAGGTTGGATTTTGCATTCATTAATAAGAGGTTCTCTCCTTGGTATCTTATGTATAGATGTAATGGTTTATATGTGAAATTTATGGTTGATGTATCCTTGATATTTCTATTTTTATTATGCTAGTTATAACCATGTATTATGATAATGATGACGTATGGATTTCCTCATGTTTTGATTTGTAAATGAATGAACAATGTATCTATGACCTAATAGATGATAATGCATCTAATCATATAAGGGAACAACGCTTCTTAGAAATTCTCAGATAATTATGAGACCCCTATTCTTAAATTTGTTGTTTACACCTATAGATTACATATTTGTGATATGTTAGATGAAATGCCTATCATGGCTAGTGGTGCTCCAGTGAAGCCCTTGTACAATTAATTGTATTTTTATCATTATTCCCTTGTTATCTTTATGTTCTTAAGGTGTCATTTAGTTTTGGGCAGAGACCTAGGCTCTAGGCCTGAAAATGTGGCTGAAATACCAGGGACATTGGCACAACACTTAGCAGAAAATTCCCTGGATTTTGGCATACCCTGTTGTGGGAGCATCCAGAGCCTTCTAGATGCATGCATGTCCATATCATGGGAGCATCCACAGGTTAATTGGTATAAAAACTCAGTGGGACCTAGGGGCTGGTTACCTGAGAGGTTGGGTTGGTTCCTTGGAGTCCTGTTGCTGATGTGGAAGGTTTGTATGGTGTGTTTCCATCAATTCCACTTCCTTAAGGTCATGCATTTATGTCAATTACACGTGTGTTAATCATCCTTCTGGTTTATATGTTTGTTGCATATGCATGGTGTTGGTCATGGTTGTAGTGATGTTTCCATGTGAAAGAGGAAGTTTTTGTTGTGAAGTGTTTCATCATGAGTGTATAATTGGTTACACGTTTTTTATGCTTTTGTATTGTTAATGTACATTGATATGGTTGTTGTTGTCATGCATGAGGTCATGGTATGTGTAATTGATATGGTCATGCATTGATGGCTGGACTCTAGCTAGATTGATGTTTATTTATTGATACATTTAATTGTTATATGTCTATAGGTTGTTATGATTATGTTATAAACGTATTATGTTGATTGGTTGATCTTGCAGATGAGATATCCTCTCCGAATTTTGCTAAGGTACGTTGGTTTATTGTGATTTGGCTTAGCTGAAATAATATGCCTTGACTAGCAATATGGTAGACTACAAAGACTCTCCCTATGAGTCAGATGAGTAGCATGGTGTTGGGCACTCTTCGGACTTAGGAGACACATTGATAAGCTTGAAGGAAGAAATAAGGAGTTTTAAGGCGGACAATGAAAAAATCATGCAAGAACAAGAGAAACAAGTAGAAGTTAATGCAATACTCCTTCAGAGCTTGTCAGAATTGCAGCGACACAGGCCACTTCAAATTAGCCATGGTCAATAGGACATAGCTAATGGGGCATACGGTAGTAGGTCTCATGGTGGTCATAGGTAAGATAGAGATGACACGGTTAGAGATGGAAGTTTTTTGGATACTCCTGATAGGAGAGGTGATGGATACATGTACTATTCTAGTTTTGGTTCTGATAGGAATCATGATTGTCATTGTTATCATCCTTACATGAGGAGTGATAGGGGATACTTTCCATATGATTTTAAGAAAGAAAATCAACCTACTTTTGATGGAGACTTGAAGAAATGAGAAGATGCAGAGGCTTGGATACTTGGGATGAACAAGTTCTTTGAGTTGCATCAGTACATAGAAAACATGAAGGCCAGATGTTATCTTCAGCGTGAAGGGTAAAACAGACATCTGGTGGGAAGATGTGAAGTGGGTCAGAGACATTAGGACAGAGGACTTGATTTGGCATGAGTTCAATAGGCTTTTCAAGAAGAAGTACTTGTCATAAAGGTACTACAAAAGTAAGGCCAAAGAATTCTATGAGCTAAAGATGGGATCAATCATAGATGAAGAGTATATGACCAAGTTCCTGGAGCTATTGAGGTATGTATCATATCTTAAAGATGAGAAGGCTAAATTTTAGAGATTTTTCAGTGGTTTGCTATCAGAATTTAGAGATCAGATTGAGTATGATGAGCCTTAGTAACTTGAGGAAGTTTTGTAAATTGAAGCATTGCTATGAAAAGTCAAAGCGTAAGAATGAATCTCATCAAGGATGGAAAGGGAAGGATAATGATAAAGGTAAGGGTAAACGGAAGCTGAAAAGAACAAGGCCTCAGAATGCAGAAGAGAAAGAAAATGTGGTGCCACAAAAGAAGTTCAATGCATCTAGACAGAGACATGGATCATAGAAGCAACATAGGGGTGATGGTACTGGACGGTTGGAGTGTTGGGCATGCGGTAAGGAACACCTTAAGAGATATTTCCCACAGAATCAGGGTGGTATGCCTCATATATATAGTGCATAGGATCCACAGACTTTTGGGGATGTTTGTCAAAGAGTTCCTCCTATCTTTGAAGCAGTAGATAATAGACAAGCAGACCATCGAGCATCTATCATTGAGATGGACGATAAGCTTTGTGATCAAGTTGCTTTTATTTTGACTGAATCTGGATCTAATTATAGTTATATTATTCCTGACATGGTGGATACATGTGGTTTGAATAAATAATTGCATGAAGAATATTGGTTAGTGCAATTGCCTACAGGTACAAATAAAAGAGTGCATCAATGGGTAAGATCTTCTGCATTTGAACTGAATGGAATGTCTACCACAACACATTTGAATGTATTACTATTGGGATCATACAATATGTTTTTTGGCATGGATTTGTTGTACCTTCATAGGACCAAGGTGGATTGCTATGGAAAATCCATTGATTGTGTGGATGACAATGGGGAACCAAGAGTCTTATAGGGAAAGAAGAAAGCCACATTGGTTAGGATGGTGATAGGTATGCAAACCAAATGTAGTCGCAGGAAAGGGTGTGTGTTATTTGCAGTGCATATTTCTAATGGAAAAGGTAAGGAAGTTGAGGTTGCAGATGTTTTGAGAAGGTACCCAGTTCTATAACAGTTTCAAGATATGTTTCCCGCGGATATTTAAGAGATTCCACCTCACATGGAAGTAGAATTTTCTATTGAGTTAGTGCCAGGGGCAGCTCCAACATCAGAATCACCTTACAAGATGAGTACACCTGAGTTGGTAGAGTTAAAGTTGTAGTTGAAATAGATATTTGACAAGGGATACATTAGGACAAGTGTATCACCTTGGGGCACACTGGTATTGTTTGTGAAGAAGAAAGATGGTACTCTAAGATTATGCATTGACTACAGGAAGTTGAACAAAGTGACCATCAAGAACAGGTATCCATTGTTGAGGATTGACGACATGTTTGATCAGCTGAAGGGAGTAGCAATGTTCTCGAAGATCAACTTGATATTCGAATAGAATCAGGTACGCATCAAGGAAGAGGACATTTACAAGACAACTTTTCGGACCCAAAATGGGCATTATGAGTTTATTATAGTTCCATTCGGATTGATTAATGCTCTAGCTTCATTTATGTGATTGATGAATAATGTGTTGTGTCCCTATTTGGACAAGTTTTTCATTATGTTCATTGATGAAATATTGGTATATTCTAAAAATGATGAAGAGCATGTCGAGTATTTGTTAGGAGTGCTGAGGTTATTGAGAGAGCATCAATTGTATGCTAAACTTAGCAAGTGTAGTTTCTTTCAGACTGAGGTACATTACTTGGGACATGTTGTCTCCAAGGAGGGCACAACAGTGGATCCAAAGAAGATAAGAGCTATCATGGAGTAGGAAACTCCTAGGAATGTATATGAGGTGAGAGCTTTCATGGGATTGATAGGTTACTACAGGAGGTTCATTAGGAACTTCTCACAGATTTCTTATCCTATTACATCATTGCAAAGGAAAGGTAAGAAGTTTGAATGGATAGAGGAGTGTGAGGACAGTTTTGAGAAGCTTAAGTAGTTGTTGACACATGTACCAGTGTTAAATATTATAGATCCAAACAAAGAATTTGTAGTATGTATAGATTCTTGTAAGAGAGGACTTGGTGGAATTCTTATGCATGATGGATTGGTGGCATGTTATGAGTCACGAAAACTGAATGATCATGATAAAAGCTACCCCACACATGATCTTGAGTTGGAAGCAATCATACATGCGTTGAAGATGTGGAGGCATTATCTTCTTGGCAGGAGGTTTTTATTGATGAGTGATCACAGTGGGTTTAGATATTTGTTTGACTAGTCAAATTTGAATGCCAAGCAGGCTAGATGGATGGCCACGATCAATGAGTTTGAATTTGAGATCAGGTACATCAAAGGAAAGGAGAATAGGGTTGCAGATGCTCTTAGCGGGTGGATACAGTTAAATCATATAACATATATGAGTTCTTATGGTATAGATCTACAAGATAGTATCTTACGGGAAAATCAACAGGATGTCAAGTATATGGAAATTGTGCATAGGTTGTGGCAGAGTATAGGTACAAGTACAACTAGTGGTACAAGTATAGGTACAAGTGAAGGTGCATAGGGTGTGATCTATTATCTCATAGCATATGGATTGGCCAGGTTTAGAGATAGGATATATGTGTGAGATAAATTTGAGCTCGAGAAGGTGATCTTGATGGAGTTTCATGCAAAACCACATTCAGGTCACCCAGGCTATCAAAATACATTGACGCAATGAAGAAGTTTTATTATTGGTCGAATCCGAAGAGAGATGTAGCAGAGTTTGTGGCTAGGTGCTTGGATTGTTAGTAGGTGAAGGCAGAGTACAAGCATCCAGGTGGACTGCTACTACTAATTGTGATTCCATAATGGAAATGGGAGGTCATTTCCATGCATTTTATCACAGGATTTCCTAGGATAGTGAGACAACATGATTCCATCATGGTAGTGATGGACAGGTTGACAAAGGTAGCGCACTTCATTCCAGTGAATTCTACATTCTCAGCTAACAATGTAGCACAGGTCTTCATTAGGGACATGGTCAGATTGCATAGAGTTCCAGAGAAGATTGTGTCAGACAAAGATGCAAAGTTCACTTCCAAGTTTAGGAAGGAGTTGTTTGTAGGTTTGGGCATAGAGTTGGCCTTCATTACATCTTATCATCCATGGACAAATGGACAGACTAAGAGAGTCAACAAGATATTGGAGGACATTTTGAGGATGTGAGTGATGCATCAACAAAAAAAGTGGGAAGAGTATCTTACAATGGTAGAGTTCGCTTACAACAATGGGTATCAAGAATCTTTGAAGATGAGTTTGTTTGAGGCATTGTATGGGTGGAGTTGCAATACTCCCATCAGTTGGAGTGATCCATTTAACAGGGTGTTGCTTGGACCATATATGTTGGTAGACATGGAGCAGGAAACGCAGGTAATCAAGAAGAATTTGAAAAAAAAATAGGATAGGTAGAAGAGCTATGCAAATCGGAATAGGTTGTTTAAGGAGTTCCAGGTTGGGGAACAAGTGTACTTGTGCATCAAACCAAAGAAGATCTCCTTGCGGATTGGATCATGTGCCAAGCTGGTACCCTGGGTTTGTGGACCTTTCAGGATCATTAAGAGGGTTGGGCCAGTAGCCTATTAACTTGCACTGCCTCTGACAGTGAAATTCCATGATTTTTTCCATTTTTCCTTGCTTAAGAAATATGTTAATGATGTTGATCATGTGATTGACTGGTCTGTATTGTAGGTGGAGTATTGCAGGTGCAGCTAAATGGAGAATTCCATACGAAGCCCTAGTGTATATTGTAGAAAAAGGTGATCATGCTCCAAAACCAAGAAATCGAGTAGGTTAAGGTACAATTGAAGCAATTTGGGCCCGATGAAGCTACATGGGAGATGGTGGATCAGATGTGGTCTATGTATTCTTCAATGTTTGTCGGTTGAGGAAAATTAGTTTTGGTATGATGTTTGGTAGATGTTTTAGCATATGTTTGGGTGATGTTTTGATATATGTACATATGTATATGGATGTAAATACCGCCATGAGATATGTTATAAATTTACAATAAGCGGTATGGGTGTCATGTTATTATGATTATCATGTTTTTATGTTCTCATGTTGGTTTTCCGAGGTGATCATTGTAAATACTGCATAGAGCTATGCTATAAAGCTCCATGGGCACTATGTTTTCTTTTCAGTGGTTTTGTTGAGGTATAGGTGTGGTTGAACACCAATGATGGTGTCCCCCAAGGGGGAGGGTTTTGTAACATCCCTGGTGAAAATTCCATATAATAAAAGTTAATAAAGGAAAAATAATAACCACGGTTGGTGGGACACTTATTCCAGTTTGAATGTTCAGAAAAACATCCTAGTGGGTGTTCATTTGGTTTATTATGGCTAAAGAAATTGGCAAACGAAATGTCTAAGGCTTTGGAAGGGAAAATTGGAATTTTTGGCACATTGTTTATGAAAATAATGGAAATTAGGAGAAAAGGGAGGTGAAAGGTCACAGGTTTCATGTGAGGAGGAAAATGAAGGAAAATAATGGAAAATGAAGAAAAGAGAGGCCTAATTAATAAAAAGGCTTCTAAGGATGAGTTTGTAACCTTTTGTCAATTCAATTTTGGAGCTCTCTAGTTTTTCTCTCTCTCTCTCTCTCACTCTTAGACACTTAGAGTTTCTTGAAGCACTTTGGCATTGGATCAAGAAAGGAAAAGAAGGCAAGAGGAAGGAATGAGAAAGAAAGGAAGAGCAGGATCAAGCAACTACAACAAGATTCTATGCAGGTATTGATTTGCATGTGTGTTTTCCTTGCTAGATTTTGCATGCATGGTATTGCATGTGGTTATTTGTTGTTTTGCCATGGGTTTTGCCAAGTGTGACAGTGATTTCAGCCTAGCCTTTCCATTTCCAGATAACCATGGTGTGATGGGGTTCTGTTGTAGTGGCTACAACCACCCTCCAAACTTTTGCCTTAGCCCGTTTTGGAGCCTTCCTACCAACCTTTCACAACACCTTGTCTTGCTTCGTCAATTACACAAGCTTCGATTTTTTTCATGCACAAAGGTTGCCTGTCAAGCACAACTTGATGCATTCCCCTCACAGGATGTTCACCCAGATTTGGTCCAGCTACAGGCTAAGCAACTTCCCCAAGAAAATTGTGCATTTCTAGAGGGCAACCAGCCTTCCCTCCAAAAAAAATGAAATTTTGTCTGGCAGCCTGTTGGGCTCCAGAATTGTGCAATTCTGCCAGCCAACACTCCCAGTAGAAATTATGCAAATTTCCCCAGTAGGGCTACTCAGCCAAGAATTTGTGCAAATCTAGGTAGCAGTCAGCTGCTCTTCCCAGAAATTATGAAAACCTCTTGGGTATTCAGTCCAGCTCCTAGCCAGAAATGTGCATTTTTCTCAAGCAGTTGAGTAGCTGCATGCATGAGAAGTTTGGTTGACCAGTTCCACCTGGGACCAAGGAAACTTGACTTGCATACATGCATGACTTGATCTTCCCATAATAGAAAAAGGAAACATGCAAAAGGCATCGCATGATTCAGGGAGCTATTTTTAGCAACCGAAGGTTACATGCAAAGCTATTTTAGAAACTTCCTTCCAAGTGTTGCGTTTTCCTAGATTTGTGGCATGCACGTCATGAGCCCAAACTTATTTATTCGAGGCATCAGAGCTCATTCTTTTACATCGATCTTAGATATTTGACATCCACAGCACATCCAGAACTCTTTGACACATCTGTCTCAGCTATTCACAGGTAAGTGGCATCAACTTCTCTTTTTCAGCATTTTTGTCACGTTTTGTGTAGTTGCTTGTCTGAGTGTTGTTTTCCTGATTTATTTGAACGCTTACTGTCGTTTATATGTATACTAGCTTTTCCTAGATTTGTTTTAGTTTTTGTTGCTATCTCACTGTTGTCGCATGCATGAAATGGTTTTTCACAAGCATTTGCCGAACCAATGAATCACTTCACCCACATGCATGTTGATCTATTTATTGAATCTTTCATTCATGTTTTGCATGCATTGTTAATCACTTCTCCTATCACTTAGTGTCACCATGCATTCACTGTCTTATTTTCTTTCAGTTTCTCGTCGGCGAGTCGAGCCAACCTTGACCCGGACTCTGCCTTCACTAAGACTGCATTACACAAACTGGGGAAGGAAGGCTCTGCCTTCCTCTCCAGAAATGCACATTTTTTCCCATCACTGCCCTCCAGGAATATTTTTCACATTTTTGAGGGTAGTGACTGTTGGCCCAGAAAATTGTGTAATGTAATCCCTGAGCCTATAGTCACTCCCAATTGGAATTGCGCATTGCACAATCTTAGCAGCCAGCCTAGATTATGCATTGCACAGATCCAGCAACCAATCCTGCCTCCCAGACATCCTAGACTACATTTTTCTCAGTTCTTGCAACTAGTCACCCAGCCTCCTAGAAGAAATTGTGCAATCTTGCCCATCAGTTTCCCATGTATGTGTTGTGTCATTCCCCGAAGTTGCTTTGTTTCCACTGACAGATTTCTTGCCATGCATGTTTCTTGTCTATAGATATTTCAGGTATTCATCTGTCTCAATGGCTTCCAAGAACAGGATCTCAGGACACTAATGGAAATGCAGCTGGAGCAGCAACTGAGAAAGTGTCCTCTAGTCTGTCGATATACGAAGATACAAAGTTGTATCTAGACAAGTACATCGAACTGAAGTGGCAAGAGGTCAATGAAAAATTTGCAGGCACTTTTGGGGAACACATCAAAGACCATTAGGTGTACGTAAACATTCACAATTCTGGCTTGTACCAGTTTGCATGCAGATATCCTGTGTTCCCATGTGCGGACATGATACACTGGATCATGTCTCACACTGATGCTAAGACGATGACCTTGAGCAATGTCAGTGGGACGAAGCTTGTGACCTTCTAGGAAAGATATTATGATGAGATGTATCAGATGTTAGAGCCTGTAAGTGTCATGGAGACTCTGTTCAGCTTACCCAATAGCAGTGCTAACTCCGGAGACATTATAAATAATTGGGCAAAGGAGCCAGCTCGATTTAGGTTGACACCCAACCAAGTCTACAAGACAAAGATGCTAAGGAAGGCATACCAGTACTTGATCATATTTTCTTGTCAACTATATGGCCAAGAAAGCATAGAAACCTTCCCACAGAGTTGGGTGGTTGCACTGGACCAATTAGCTAGAGAAGGAAAACCATGTAACTGGTCCAACATACTAGGTCGTCAACTAAAGGAGAAAGTAACGAAGGCTCAATAGTCACCCAGAGGTATGCATGCAGAGATTTACATGTCCACCTACTGTTGTAGGGAAAAGTATCCGACTCGGATGACCCTAACCCACTCTAAGGGTGACAGTTCCTTAGCAACAACTGTAAAACAAACTACTGAAGGTTTACTTCTTTATGAAAGCAAAAGAGGATGGAGAAAGCACTAACCGTTGCCTTGCGCTTAATGTCGAATCCAAACTCTCCTGTTTGGCCGCTTGCTCCTAGCTCTCTGTCCTTCTGCTCGCCCAGCTGCAATGAGATCCTGCACAATGACAAAGAAGGAAACTACAAGAGGCATGCAATCATAACTGGTTCATGGATTAGTGTAAACCAAACATGCAATCATCACAATACATAATTGAAACAAGAGCACATAGAAGAACCTCAATAGCTTTTATTAATGAAGAAATAAAGGTTCTGAGAGGATTACAACCATTGCAGGCTCCAACCCAGCAACACCTCCCAGCAGAAAGAATTGCTCTTCTTCACCTTTCTCAAACAATCACCCAATAACTCAAGAATGAAACCAACAGCATATCATTACTTTGCCCAAAATTCCAGCCTCCTGAGCTCATAGGAGAGAGCTCAATATATAGATGAATTGAGAAAGGATGAGTCAGCTTGCAACTGATGTGTAGCTGCCTTGTGTCCTCTCTCTCTTCAGTTGATCTTCAGTTGATCTTCAGTTCTTGAGTCCACTTGGTGAACCTTGCTTCCACTTGGAGAAACAAAGCCTCTGACTCATCACAAGGCGAAATACCTGATCCAAGTGTCATTTTTGGAAGATTCCAAAGCAATGACTCACTGTGCCACATGTCCAAACTCGCCCAACGCAGGTGGGCTTTGTTCTACCTGCTTTGCAACGCAGGTACACCATGGAGCAGTTGTGTTTCAGCGCAGAAGCCTAGTGGAGCACCTGCTTTGATTTCAGGATTGCTTGTTTTTGAGTGTTTTCAAGTGGAGAACTGATCTGAGAGCTGTTGGTTTGCTGACCTTGTTCCTCTAGGGGTAGGAACATCATGTTTAGGGAACTTTGGATCCCTTGGATTATTGACAATTCATGCTTATTGCTGCAAGGCACAAAATTGTCTATAACAGATGCCCCCTAAAGTATGAGGTCGTTTATCGGGTGAAATGCTTTATTGAGAGGATCCAAAGTTCATTCAATCTGCTGAGAAGTGTCCTGTAATAAAATACAATACAATACATTATTTTTCATACATTTTTCATGATCTAGCTGAGGCGGGCATTCCCATGCTCAGCTTTATAAATACATTTTGGTACATAGAACAGACGATCGTCTGATGCTAGACTGATAATTCTCTGCCGAATTTATCATCCTTTGAAAAGGATGATCATCTGTTGCAATGATGTACATATCAAATGTCTTTATGTCCTGAATATATATCGCAGCCCGGATGGATGAAACTAGATCCGGGGTCTTCAGTCTCTTCCGATCTTCACTCGATGTACAAGTCGATCCATGTGAGAATTTCTTGAAGTCGAACATGGAAAGACATCGCTTGATTACCGGTCAATGATGTAAACCGTTAACAAGCGCGAGAGGAATCACCGATAAGGATGATGACCCTCAAGGTACGGCAGTACAATCTACATGGTGGGAATAAAGGACTTGGCATCGACCACCATGCAAAATCTTCTGGTCGAAGGTCATTGATGTATACCTGTCGCCGGAAGTGAGAAACTTGCCATTGAGGCATGCAAGCTTCAAAGTACTGAGGGGGGTGTTCCTAGATCAACTCCTTGGATAATGAGCTGATGTCGACAAGGAGTGATCCGTCAAAGGAGGGCCTTAATGAATCCCACATCAGTGACCCGGAACGGAGCTAGTGATTATGATGAGGTGAAAACAAACTGTGATGTATGATTCAGGGTGGCGGTCATGAAGTGGATGAAGGATAATGTATGGCAGTGGGTGGAACACGGTTGACTCTTTACAGAACCACATCTCTTGAACATATAACGACACTGATGTGATGGATTGGTAGCATTACCCCAATGGTGGATGGTGTGGCGAGGACCATGATTCTGCGACCGGTGAATGAAACAACCCAACCCGATGTGCTACGGAGGACAAAGTGTCATGTTCAAGAGCGACTTGCTACCATTAATGCTGTGAGGTTCTCCCAATTTTTCCCCAGTCATTGCTGACCAGTACCTCTTTATTTTTGTCAAGCTTGAGGAGGATAACATATGCTTGTTCTATAACCTGCCCTTCGGGCAAGCCCATCGCTATGTTTTAACGAGCCTAGCGATAGGGAAACTCGTTCTCGTCTAAAGACAAGTTTGTCGCTATTTAATCATTTTAACGAGTCTAACGACAAGGAAAACTCGGTCCTTTTCATTTTTAGAGAGTCTGAAAAGGTATGAAAAGTTAACTCCAAAATTCCTTTTTCGTCATCTAATCCCTTAAGTCCGAAAAAGTTTAAAACAATACAGAAGGGATGAATTTTCGGTTGCTTTAACGAGCCGAACAGACAAGCGCTCGATCTTTTTGTGCAATAATCCCTCAGGTCCAAAAAGATTAAAATCTAGAGGAGGGATAGCTTTCCGGTCGCTTTAATGAGCTGGAAGGCCAAAACTTGGCAAACTTTTCATATTTTACGAGTCAGTGAAAAGAGCTCAAAGAAGACTCGTCTTTTGAGGAACGAGTGATGAACAGGGATAGCAGCAGATTCCAGGTACAGGTTGGAATTCTCCAATCACGGCAGTGTCACAAGGATGGCTAAGTGAAATCACTCTTCGCAGCTGTTCCTCAAAATGGGTAAACAAACATATGGAGGTGAACGATTGGCCAAATGAATAGATGGAGGTGATGGCATATAAACACGACCAAGGGCTTTTAATATGGCTTTCAAAGGTTACATTTCTCGAGGTTGTTTACCGGTTCATTTTTCTGGATGAGCTTGAACTGCTAGGGAAAGACTGCTCACAATTTACGTTTATTTTTTAACGAGCATGAACTTCTGCACAAAAACTGCTCGATGATTGCTTTTATTTTTTAACGAGCATGAACATTGCTAAAACTGCTCGAATTATACCAGTCTTAATACAAGGAATGCTTTAGGTGAGGTAATCTTATTTAAGGAGCGATACCTCACTAATTACTCCAAATTGGCAGGTTTTAACTTTTGCCCTTCATCCTTTCTTTATGCAAGCTAGAAACGGCTAATCCTACGAGTTTAACGGGTTAGACCTACAGGTTTAAAGGGAGGACCTAAAAATTTAAAAAAATAAATAGTCGTCCCGTGCTTGCACTCCAAAAGGTTTGCATGCCCCCAGGTATAAAGTATAATTTCGAGATTCTGCCATCTCTTACTTATTATCCGAAAAATGGTTTTGTTTGCTGCCGCAAACTAAACTCCCTTTTCGGCGATGTCTATCATTAGGTTGCTAAGGATGGTGACTACTTGTTGCAGCAATTTCATCTCTTTCTTTGAAGACTGCCCCTACTTATCCTTCAAAATAGCTTGTTTTAATGGGTGAGGCTTGACATTCAAAGATGGTGGCTTCTTGCTGCCACAAATAGACCCCCTCCTTAGGAGAGCCCACTTCTTTAGACAAAGGGAGCGATTGCTTCGCTCACATAACTTTGACAAAAGAATTTTATCCTAGAACAACCCTCTCTTCCTCTGCCGGACGGGGTACGGACTAGTCCATCCTTCTGCGGAAATTAACTTTATACCTAAGGTTTTCTCTGCCCGAGGCAGGCCAGGGTGCATGCCCCCTGGGTCCCAGTTCTTTCTTTCCGAATTACTCGCATTCATCGGGAAGTAGAACCGGGGGCGGTGGCATTCCTTGAGCGAATAAACCATTAAGGGATGGTATTTGACTATTTGCAATGCGTGATCCTGGAAATGAAAGTTGGTCTACTAGCTGGACCATTCTTCCTTCGTGCGGAAAACACATGACTCTAAAGAGTGAGGACACTATTGCCTCCATGCAATATATATAGTCTCGTCCAAGGAGTAAGTTATATGCCAAGGGTCCCTGGACGACCATGATGTTCATGCGAACTGTTTTCCCTTTCAATGTAACCGGAACATTGGGGAGAATCCCTAACGGGTGACTGGTTCCTTTATCAAAACCTGATAGATTTCTCATCTCAGGTAAAAGCGCCGGGCAACCCAGTGCTTTCCAAGCAACAGAGGAAAGGATACTCACAGATGCCCCTTCATCAATGATAGTTCCAGCCATCACCATTCTGTAGATTTGGACTATGATTCTGAATGGGATACTGGCTGGTAACCGGGGTCTGCCTAGTTGATTCCAATCAAAGGATACAACTAGGTTGCTTGGTGGTGGGACCGAATATACGGCCGGATACGACCCTGACGATGTTCCTTCCTGCGATAAAGGAATGGGCGCATTGCCCTGATGCTCATCAGAGTCTGTGTTGATGAAAAGAATATGGACGGTGTCATCCTTATCCTCTTCAGTGAGGGTGTCATTTGAAGATGGGTCTTCAATGACGGAGTCATTGGACGATGAGACCTCTGAAGGAAGAACCGGGTCAACTGCCGTTTCGACCTTTAGAATTTCGTCTGGTCTGGATTCAGTAGGTTCATTCTCAATGACCGACACTTCAGCTGACCACTTGGGCGGGTCAGCTGGATTTTCAACTATCGAGGGATTAGGCGCGAGTTTTTGGTATCCAGGAGGAAGTCGTAACGGCGAAACCGGACGATCTTCCAAAACTCTCTTTGCCTCATCTAAGAATGGACATATGTGGATGGCACGCTCGCCTTCACACAATATACAGGGTGATCTTGGTCTCCCTCTTCGTCCTTCACTCTCGCTAGTTGACGGACTGCAATCAACATGACTGCCAGAGGTTGATGCTACCGGATTGTGCAATCTTGGGGACCAGTCCCTTAGTATCCGGGGAATACAAGGACAATCACGATGGAAGTGGGCCCCTTCGCAAATGACACACGGCGATTTAGGCCCGGTCGGTGCAGTGTGTGGGTTTTTGTCAGCTGTCTTTTGCTTGCCCCCAGTCGCCTTCGCCATAGGCTCCTTCTGCTTCTTTTCTCTTTTCTTCCTTTCCTTCTTCTCCTTGGGAGGCTGACTTTTGCCAGCTCTACCTTGCGAAGATGAAGGATCAGAGGAAGTATTGTAAGAAGTGGAAGGCTGGTGGGTAGTCCTAGACTGGTCTGACTGTTGATTCGACTGCTCAGGATTAGTGGCGATCTGGACTACATTAGTTGAAAAGAGCCATACAGGTAGGCCAATTGTCAATCCTGGAAGTGACAATGTTGCCATATGAGGCACACCAACATCTCCCCAAGAGGAGAAGGGATTTGGACTTCCGCCAAGGTTGCCTCCTTGGTTGGTGGGCTCCATACTTTTCAACTGAAAGATCAACGTGGGAATAACATGTGATTTTGTTCCGCTTAAAATAAATTTTATTAACGACGCTTTTAGACACAAACTTGCTTTTTCATGTTTTAAGAGTCGAGAAAAAGCTAAAGATGACTCTAGTCGCCTTCGATGTTTTAACGAGCCCGAAGTGAAAAATGCTCGGCTGGACCTTTTCAGTTATAGAGTTTGAAAAGGGCCAAAAGAAACTGCTCTGGAGATCTAGGCAGAGGGTGTGCCAAACCTTTCGCGAAACCACAGAATACGTTTTACGGTACGGGTGGTCGATCTTCGTGAATGCTGTGTTCACTGCATCGCGATTAGTAGGGCGGTCGACACGACTTCCTATGGATAAAGGATAATTGCCTATAGGGGTCTCCCAATATATACGCGACGGTACGTTGGAGCACAAGTCCGTATTAGTGCCACCGACTCTCAGGAGGAATCACCCACCTTCGTAGAGATCGACAGTCACTATGTTTAACGACGCCGGAACACGTCTCTACCTAGACCTCTATATGTTTGCGTTATGTTACAAAGCGTTGTTATGTAAATTGGATTTATTTTAATGTTGATCTTGCTTATCAGTTTGCCTTTAAGGATCACCACGAGATGTATATAACAAATTCCTAAATGCAGTCTAAGATGAGAAGCAAACTTTTCAATCTTTCAACTTTGAAAACCTTAACTACTGAGGGAAAAGAAAGGCAAATCTTTTCACACAGATCATAGAGCACACACTAAAATGCAAATTTTTCCTAAATCGTCAAGCACACAGTCAAATGCAAAATGCACAATGCATGTATTTTCTTTTCCCTTTCTTAATGTGGATGGATACAAAAAGAAAGTGGTTATATAACTTTGATTTCGATTTAAAGCGAAAGTAAACAAGCTTGTCCAAAATCAAAAGACACCTTAAGATTCACTTGCTTAATCACTGGAAATACATGAAATCAAACCATACGAACGAAAGTAAAATGACTAACCAGCTATGGACAGCAAACAAGCTAACTCTTTAGACCAGCAAAACGCCTAACACAGGTTCAGATCTAAGAGGCCAAAAGCATGACTAGTTTACTTTTCGTTATGGGAAATTGTAAATGAGCAAGAAATACAAAGAACAAGTACAATTTCGTTATATAACGGAGGCAGAATGATGGCAAGTAATATTGGTTTCAAAACAGGCACAAGACTGACACCTAGCAGCAAAACTAAGTGAAAACAGGAAAGAGAAAGGAGGAAACCCCAAATGCACTAAGCAAATTTGGGTCAACGCAGGCTCTGCACAGTCAAACTGGCTCTCAGCGCAGGTAGCTAGTTCGGGACCTGCGTTGCAAAGCAGGTAGCCTGTGTACTACCTGCTTTGGAAAACGAGAGTTGCGTTTTCACAGTTTCCGGGTCATAATTTTCTCAAAAATGCACGGTTTTTGCTCAAATCAGAAGCATTCAGTCAAGCACACTCAAAGGGATGATTTAGAAGGTGCAAAGCTATCACTAAGAGCTTACAAGGATCTTTGTAGATCAGCTCTTCAAATCATGAATCTGCTCAGAAAATGAGCAAGAGTAGCTGCCCTCTACTTCGCTTTTGATATAGTCAAAAGCTTTTCGATTTGGTACTCTTTTGTTCAGGAAATGAATAGCAAAAATACTACAAACACAATCAAACGGATACAATCCCCAGCGGAGTCGCCAGTTTGTTGTAGGGAAAAGTATCCGACTCGGATGACCCTAACCCACTCTAAGGGTGACAGTTCCTTAGCAACAACTGTAAAACAAACTACTGAAGGTTTACTTCTTTATGAAAGCAAAAGAGGATGGAGAAAGCACTAACCGTTGCCTTGCGCTTAATGTCGAATCCAAACTCTCCTGTTTGGCCGCTTGCTCCTAGCTCTCTGTCCTTCTGCTCGCCCAGCTGCAATGAGATCCTGCACAATGACAAAGAAGGAAACTACAAGAGGCATGCAATCATAACTGGTTCATGGATTAGTGTAAACCAAACATGCAATCATCACAATACATAATTGAAACAAGAGCACATAGAAGAACCTCAATAGCTTTTATTAATGAAGAAATAAAGGTTCTGAGAGGATTACAACCATTGCAGGCTCCAACCCAGCAACACCTCCCAGCAGAAAGAATTGCTCTTCTTCACCTTTCTCAAACAATCACCCAATAACTCAAGAATGAAACCAACAGCATATCATTACTTTGCCCAAAATTCCAGCCTCCTGAGCTCATAGGAGAGAGCTCAATATATAGATGAATTGAGAAAGGATGAGTCAGCTTGCAACTGATGTGTAGCTGCCTTGTGTCCTCTCTCTCTTCAGTTGATCTTCAGTTGATCTTCAGTTCTTGAGTCCACTTGGTGAACCTTGCTTCCACTTGGAGAAACAAAGCCTCTGACTCATCACAAGGCGAAATACCTGATCCAAGTGTCATTTTTGGAAGATTCCAAAGCAATGACTCACTGTGCCACATGTCCAAACTCGCCCAACGCAAGTGGGCTTTGTTCTACCTTCTTTGCAACGCAGGTACACCATGGAGCAGTTGTGTTTCAGCGTAGAAGCCTAGTGGAGCACCTGCTTTGATTTCAGGATTGCTTGTTTTTGAGTGTTTTCAAGTGGAGAACTGATCTGAGAGCTGTTGGTTTGCTAACCTTGTTCCTCTAGGGGTAGGAACATCATGTTTAGGGAACTTTGGATCCCTTGGATTATTGACAATTCATGCTTATTGCTGCAAGGCACAAAATTGTCTATAACACCTACGTCTTAGATGTAGTCTGTGCCTGATAGGAGTTCCTAGGCTTGGAGTGAGCATGGTCACCGATGGAGACTGCTATGAACACATATTTCAAGTTGTTGTCCAAATGCAGCTTCAAAGGAGTAATCACACAAATGTCCGATCATTTTTTCGCCCCTATGTACAAGATGATATTCGAACAGGATCCACCCTGCATGTCAAAGGAAGCAATGGAGGCATTGATGGGCATTGCATAATGGTATACCTCACTATCTGGCACTTTCATCTGAATGTTTAGTGCAAAGAAGCCTCCACATGTTCTACCAAAATTTGCCTTGAACATACTTGTCATGCAGGAAGTAACCTATCACATCTCGATAAGATTGATAGCTAGACTATAGCGGACAAAGAAGACACCTTGGTCCACTCTTCCATCGTAGATTGGATTATATGAGATCTGTAGTATCAAGTAGGTGGATGTCCAAGCAGAACTGATGAAGAAGTGTCCATTCGACCTCCAAAGCTACAATTCGTATGACCTACATTGCATTGTGAAGGATCACTACACAAGAGTTCAATTCAACTGGATCTACGGGGAATTTCATTGGGCTGAGGAGGACCCATGGAGATATTGCTATAGTTTCTCAAGACCCAATGAACCGGTTGGCTTTGTTGTGGAGTGGTTAGCAAAGCAGCGTGAAGCAGCAACATGGAGAGCACCAGCAGTAGCAGCAGTGGCAGCAGAGCCAAGCATACCAGTGCACGACAAAGGGAAGAGGAAGATTGTCGATCGCATGGAGGAGGTACAAAGGTGCAAGTTTCAAGTAGATCCACTCATAGAGAAAGAAATTATGGCTATAGAGGCAAAGAGGCAACAACGTGACAAGAAAATCGCATGAAGGCAAAAGGATGAAGAGAATGGAAGAATCAAATAAGGAGTTGCATGAGCTGAGGGAGCAACTCTGAAAGGAATGAGAGCTATGCAAATAGGAGAGGCAAGTGTAGTAGAAGCAGTTATAGCAGGGGTCACAACATGTGCAAACAGACGAAGCAGCACCCATACAAGTAGTCGATTCATCTAAACAGCTGGCATCAGGTAAACAAGGTGAGCCATTACAAGGGAAAGACTTTTCTCATGAGATAAAATAGGCACTTTAACAGTTGGATGCAGACATGGAGCAGTAGGAGTTGGAACAGGATACTGACTTCATGCCTCACCACAAAGAGGTCGACTCACCTGCTTCAATGCATCCAGATTATGATCAAGTCTCGGATGACCAAGGAGGCACTGAGATCCTTGGTGATCAGCTGGAAGATGAGATGCACAACATCTCGTTTGATGAATCCCAACATAGAGTTGTGAATTCTCGCGGAGTGTCAACTCTGGAGGATGAGACATCTCCTACGCAAGTTGAAGAACGAGTGATTGTGACTGATGTGCACAAACATCTAGTTGCCTTGGATGATGCAACTAGAGTATATGTCGAAGCCAGTAGCTCAAGTGTTCACTTCCTAATAGCTAAGAATGAGTGAATGGAAAAGGAACTACAAACAGCCAAGCAAGGAGGAGACTTGGTGACACTGTCTGCCCGAGCTGAACTAAAGAAGGCAATACTAGATGAAGTATTGTCCCTTGACATAGTTATGCAAGCATTGTACTCCAAGTTTGGTACTATGCACAAGGAAGTGGTCCATCTCAACGGATGGCAGTAGTGATGTGCTAGAAGAGAATGCATCTTGACGAACGTGCATGTTGTTGTTGATGACATGCAAACATGGACGATGAAGTACAAGGGATCCCCACTTCACTTTCCTAAGATGATGAGGGTCAATGCGGTCGAGCTGAAGACACATATTTGAAGTCAAATCCAGAATTATGAAGAGCTCCTGCAATTCATCACTAGCATACAAGCCTCCCATGTACGAGTATTCAAAGTATGGATGTTGTGGTGCGTATGCATGCGATACCATCAACCAGGACTCTGACCCAGGCAAAGACAAAGAAGCAGGTATGACTAGAGCTTGACTCGTACTTCGAAAAGTTGATGCACATCACCACCAGCCTAGACTTACCTATCAGTACAAACATCATGTACAACTATGTTGCTAGTCTAGCCACATTGAAGACAATGATGCGCATGCTTTCAGATGAGTTAGAGAGAAGAGCCCAAGCAGTGTACCCAGATGCTATGGAGGCAAAGGTCAGGTTTCAGATGGATGTCACCGCAGAACACACAGACACTATCAGAGACTACAGAGCTTGGCATCA
Source organism: Pinus tabuliformis (assembly GCA_031772625.1). Lineage (NCBI taxonomy): Eukaryota > Viridiplantae > Streptophyta > Pinopsida > Pinales > Pinaceae > Pinus > Pinus tabuliformis. Next base: position 1,635,124,890 of record CM062804.1, on the reverse strand, counting down.
ATATGTTACTGTTGATCAGCATGAGGATGTTGAGTAGTTTAACTTCTATAGTTGTCTAAGTCAGAGTGATGTCTAGTTTGGCTTGCTCAAGCCATTGTGTTCACATGGATACATGTGCATTGTAATGTTGAGTCATGTCAAGTGTAAGTCAAGTGTCAATAGTGGATGTAATAAGTCATAGAGTAGGTGAAGAGTCATGAGGGTAGTCGAACACTCACAAAGGGGAATGTCAAGGGCCACCCAACCCTTTTCTATAAATAGTCCCTCTTAACTCATTGTATATGCTTTTGGTTAGCCAAGCTTCTAATAAGACTATCATGGAGAAAGCTTGGACAGTATTGTAGCGTGCCTTGGCTTCTCCACTGCATGGAAATAGTTCATCTCCTTGGAGGAGCAGGCGGATGTGGCTGTAATGTTCCACTGTTGGGGCTAGTAGGTTTACATGGATGTATTGTATGATTGGGACTTACACTTATTTACATAATAAGAGCTAGCACATTTTCATGCATATGTTGTTATTGTAGTTAGACTATTCCAGTTGCTTAGCAATGTATGTTGTTTAACTTACATAGTTGTGTATGAACTGCTTTGTATGTAATTATATGAATCTTGTTACAGATGTGTTGTTGGTTTAACAATCACTTTGGATTGTAGGCTGACCTTCTTTCTAGCTTGTGATGCATTTTCACACGTGTGTTCCCTTCTCAGCTGAGTACTACTACAATTTTCGAAGGCGCTCACTCATCTTCCCCCACATGTGTTAGAACCTCTCATTCACCTTCCTTGAATCACTGCAGCGGTCACACCCTTGCTACTGACAGAGTTATCTTACTTGCCTCTGTGCAACATCGTGGTCAAGGCATTACCTTATGACCCACTGCTAGAACTCCTACACCAAACAGTCTGAGGTCTAATTGGGACTTCTTACCGAGGAGATCCCCTTGACATGTTGGTGGGTCCAGCACCGTCAACAGGTTCTCACGTATTGGTTGAGCAAGACTGTTGGATGGATTCGAGGCTGAGTGAGGTAGATCTCTGAATGATAGAACACATGGCCTAGTAACCCCTAAACTAGATTGTGGGTTTTGGTGAAGCAGTATTTTGTGTTTCCCTGGTGGGCCTAGGAATCCTCGACCGGTGAATGGTGGAATATACGGTAAAGCCTAGATGTTTTTTCCCTTACGTAGGCCTAGGAATCCTTCTCGGTGAATGGCAGGATATATGGTAAATCCTAGAGGGTGGTGTCTCAGTTTAGGGCCTAGTGATCCCTAGATCGGATTGTGGATTGTGGTAAAGCCTGAGAGACTAGGAGACAAGAAAATTCCTCACGGTGTAGGTGGAGAAATCTGGTGGTATCCATGCTTGTTTTGGCCTAGTGATTTGGTGGAGATAATGGTAAAGCCTATTATTACATGTTTATTATGTTGGCCTAGTGATCTAGGATGGATTACGGTAAAGCCTAGTTTCTATTGATGAGGGTGAGGTCGTTTAGCCTCAGGATGCCTTGGTTGGTTCCTTTGGTTTGAGTCACACATTCATGCTTGGAATATGGCACGGGGGTGAATGGTTGAAGAGATAATTGGCTCAGCCATTCTATGGTCGAGTGGAACGTGGTAGTCCCATCCCAGGTTGTATTTTGCATTCATTAATAAGAGGTTCTCTCCTTGATATATTATGTATAGATGTACTAGTTTATATGTATAATTTGTGGCTGATATATCCTTGATATTTCTATTGTTATTATGTTGGTTATAAGCATGTATTATGATAGTGATGATGTATGGATTTCCTCATGTTTTTATTTGTAAATGAATGAACAATGTATCTATGACCTAATAGATGATAATGCAACTAATGATATAAGGGAACAAAGCCTCTTAACGATTCTCAAATAAGTATGAGACCCTTATGCTTAAATATGTTGTTTACACCTTTAGATTACATATTCGTCATATGTTTGACGAAATTCCTGCCATGGCTAGTGGAGATCTAGTCAAGCCCTTGTATAATTAATTGTATTTGTATCATTATTCCCTTGTTATCTTTTTGTTTTGAAGGTGTCATTTAGTTCTGGGCAGTGACCTGGGCTATGAGCCTAAAAAAGTGGCTCAAATCCAAGGGACGTCGACACAACACTGAGCAAAAAGTCCCTGGATGCTGGCATACCCTGCTGTGGGAGCGTCCGGGGGTTAATTGGTCTAAAAACTTAGCGGGACCTGTTATGTTCCTATACCAATAGGAGTCATAATTTTTGAATGACTGAGGTCAAATCTGTAATATCTACATACCTTTGCTTTCTACAAATGTTTTCCATATTAAAAAAATCAAAAAATATAAAAAATGTAAATAGGGTATGTCCTAAAAGAAAAATCAAAGGACAAAAAGAATAAAAAAGGTCAAGAAAGATGAAAAAATGAACCCCAAGAAAGAAAAATACCATGAAAGTGTGCAAGACAAAATGCCACTACTATTTACTTTTGATGTAGAATAAAATATTGTGTGCAGCTTGTTACTTTTGCCACAATCCATGGATAGTCAAAATGTTTAAACTAGACTATTTCGTTTGCAATTTTATGCTTAGATATAGAGATTAAAATCTGACCAAACTGTTTAATTTGGAAGATAAGTAGATAGGTAGAGTAAATAAAAGGAGCTCAACTGTTTAATCTGAGCCCTTGGATGTAATAAGGTTAGACTTAGATAGATTACTTTTGTAAAAGAAAAGAAAAAGTTTTGATAAAGGGTTTGCCAACTTAAGTGCACCCTAATAAAGAGAAGTAAAAATGGTAGGATGAGTAGGTAGGTAAGTAGTTGAATGGTTGTGGAATTGTGATGATTTATTAGATAAGATCATATCATTTACCTTCATCATCAAATTTCTAAATGTGGATGAAATTTGAGAATTTACCAAAGTACACAAAGTCAATTGATTAACCTCCCTCATTCATTACATTTTTCACTTAACTAATTTCCAAGGAAAGTCTTAAAGTACCTAAAATATTGAGTTAAAGGGGCTCAGAGCATTTCTCTGAATTCTGGAGGAATCGGACCCTCGGCTCAGTAAATTATAGGTCCTAAGTACTAAAAGTCCCCTCATAAGCATTCACCCCCTTCATAATTCACTCATATTGAAAAATAAACTCATTTTCCCTAATAAATCCCTTTCCCTAAGGATAAAACCTTAGAAAAGTGATCACCTCCCATGTAAAAACCCTTTTTTACAAAAACCCACAAATATAAACTTAGCCTAAGTTTTTATGTTTCTATGCAAAGAGCAAAAACAAATGCAAAGAACTCATTTTATACTTAGCACTAAAACATTTTCCGCCTTCATTCATATTAACTTTTGACTTTATTTATATATTAAACTCCCGAGAAAATAACTCTTTTCCCTATGTATTTATTAAAACCCCTAAATATTAATATCCCGTCCCAAAGTTTGAAATATAAACTTTATAAATAACATGAATGATTAATGGGTTAATTAGTCAATCAATAGCTAATTAAAAACCAAAACCCTCCACCGAATAAAAGAGATTAATTAATCAATCTGTGTTTAATTAATAATCAACCTCTTCTAATGAAATCACCCTCGATGCCCTTAACCCACTATAATTCGTGATTAATTAAAACCTGCCGCTTTTTGAACCCTACCAGGCCCCTCCATTAGACTTCATGTCAAATCCCCCCCCGATCACCGTACGATCAAGTCCCATTTGATCCGACAATTGGCGATCATATCGGGTGGCCTCCGAAGGCTGACCTTTACCCACCTGATATGAGTGGTTTCACTGTTCATCCCACTGCTACATGGTGCCCAATGAGTGGCATCGGGTGGCCTTCCCCCGAAACCACTCCAGCCCAAACGCTGTGCGAAATAAACCCGCTTACCACCTCCCGCTAGATGACAAAACGTCTCATCCCCCGCTTAAATCCAAACATACCTTTCCCCGTGCACCCTCCAAAACAGTTGATTTTGCAAATAAAACTAAAAAAAATCATTGTTTTTAGTTTTATCGTGAAAAGGACCGCTCAGACCTCCATGCAAGCACCAGAGCACATACAACGATCAACCTATGTCCAACTGCCAACTTGCTGAAGCTGCTGAACTTCCAGACCACCCTTCAGTCATGTACGCTTCCTGCAAACCGTGCATAGTTTCCCTTCAATCCATTCAGAGCCGAAACTAGGTATTTACCCAAAATCACTGAGAAACCCTGTTTAATTCCCAAACCTTTACTCAATTGCTTTAAGTTATTAAGTAATTAAGTAAAACAATTGCCCAGCAACTCCAAACCATTTTGAATTAAACCAATTTTCCCCCAATTTGACTGAAAACCTTTCGCCCCCGTCCTTGAATCCACAAGAACCAAGGATGGTTGCTCCAGTTGCATTGAATGTCCTACCAATTTCTACTCCCCACAGGGACTTAGACCATCTCCCTTTGGCAGATAAAGACTTTCAAATCAAAGACACCTCTGTCCGAGAATCCCGACTGAAGGTATACTGCAGGTAAAAAGACCAGAACTTAAACCACGCAAAAAAATAGGTCTTTGGGAATCAGTTTTGCCCAAATACCAATTCCCTAGAGTTCATATCTTCCCTATATCCACCACAAAATTATCTCCCTATATCCACCAAAGAATTCCTGAAATAGAACAGTATGCAAATCAACTAAAATGGGTGGAGAACACTTTAGTAGACCAAGATAGCACAGAAGTTGTTGTCAATATCGTGTTGATTGATCTAGAAAGAAGACTTGATGAAGATTCCTTTGTACAGGTGTGAGGAGAATCCCAATCCCAAAGGGAAACACAGTAACACAGTGAGCAACTAGCAGAATAAGGACCTCAAGAGTAAGAAGAATCAGAGCAACCAGACATATCAAAAGAGCTGGCTCAGCCAGAACACATTGTCGGCCAGATAAATCATTCTTGCGGACAAGACCAATCTCCCTAGTATCTATGAATATCTAGCGACAAGCAAGACAAACAAATTCTATCTTTCTCTAAATATTGATATTTATAAATAAAAGCCAATAGATGTTTTAGACCCTACCTCAAATCCAATGCCAGTTTGTGGAAGCCACGCTCCGTTCATCCAAATGAGCTCCCTTTGAAAGAACCTGCAAACACAAACAGGCACACATCAAATAACACCTGCATAGCCAATATAATAAACCATATTTATCATGATGATCAAGGAATTCATGAAATAAACCATAGAAGACAATTTATTGAGAAAGATGAATCTGATTGTATTAACTTTAAACAAAGAAGAACTTTACAACCTTGGTGCCTTGATGTTGTACAAGCTCCTCTCACGGTCCAGCAAGAATCTCCTCTACTTTGACAAGTTTCACTCTCTTCCCAAAGAGATCAAAAGGTATGTAATCTCTCCTCTCAAGCTCAATTAGGAAGTCTAAATTCCAACAGTATTTACCCTCAAAAATATTCAGCTTTCAACCTCTCTAACAACCAGCCCAATGCCTCATTTTATAGTGTAGAGGAAGGAAGTTAGGAGGTCCACCTTCAAAGGGATAGATTCCTCCTTCAAAGGGATAATATCTTCTCATCAAGGGCTTAGCTCCTTTAGTTATGGGATGCATGAACCACCTAGGAGCGAACTTTCCACCTCAAGATTCCTTCTAGAATTGTCTAGAATTAACACAAAGTGAGTTTTTAATAATAAACTTGCGCCTTTTTTACTTTTACAGGGGTCCGCGCCCATTCCTTTAGAGACAGAGTGGGCGGGTCCGCAGATAACATGACCAAGAGGTGTGGGACCGCAGGTAATGCTAAGAGAAAGTGCGGAACCAGAGTTTTAGAGATTTTCAAGGACGTTCTCTCATTTTTAAGGCTTGACATGAAGAGCTGAGGTTTACGACTTGCAAAGGAGGACAGTATGAGTGGTGATAGACTCACACTGACTGCAAAAAGTCATAGTGACAATATTTTGTGTAACAGATTTCCCCCTAAAGTGTGAAGTCTGTAATAGATAGTATTTGTCATCTAAGAAGAGTGAAGTACTTTATCATTTTGAGGATCATCCAGTGGAGTTGCCATTTTGTCAGCCGAATAAATCATTCTTGCAGAGAAGACCGATCTCCCTAGTATCTATGAATACCTAGCGACAAGCAAGACAAACAAATTATATCTTTCTCTAAATATTGCGATTTATAAATAAAAGCCAATAGATGTTTTAGACCCTACCTCAAATCCAATGCCAGTGTGGAAGCCACGCTCTATTTGTCCAAATGAGCTCCCTTTGAAAGAACCCGCAAACACAAACAGGAACACATCAAATAACACCTGTATAGCCAATATAATAAACCATATTTATCATGATGATCAAGGAATTCATGAAATAAACCATAGAAGACAATTTATTGAGAAAGATGAATATAATTGTATTAACTTTAAACAAAGAAGAACTTTACAACCTTGGTGCCTTGATATTGTACAAGCTCCTCCCAGGGTCTAACAAGAATCTCCTCTACTTTGACAAGTTTCACTCTCTTCCCAAAGAGATCAAAAGGTATGTAATCTCTCCTCTCAAGCTCAATTAGGATGTCTAAATTCCAACAGCATTTACCCTAAAAAATATTCAGCTTTCAACCTCTCTAGCAACCAGCCCAGTGCCTCATTTTATAGTGCAGAGGAAGGAAGTTACCAGGTCCACCTTCAAAGGGATAGAGTCCTCCTTCAAAGGGATAAGATCCTCTCATCAAGGGGTTAGCTCCTTTAGTTATGGGATGCATGAACCACCTAGGAGCGAACTTGCCACCTCAAGATTCCTTCTAGAATCGTCCAGAATTAACCCAAAGTGAGTTTTTAGTAATAAACTTGCGCCTTTTTGACTTTTACAGGGGTCCGCACCCATTCCTTTGGACAGAGAGTGGGCAGGTCCGCAGGTAACATGACCAAGAGGTGCGAGACTGCAGGTAATGCTAAGAGAAAGTGCAGAAGCATATTTTTAAAGATTTTCAAGGACTTTATCTCATTTTTAGGCTTGACATGAAGAGCTGAGGTTTAAGACTTGCAAAGGAGGACAGTATGAGTGGTGATAGACTCACATTGACTGCAAAAAGTCATGGTGACAATATTTTGTGTAACACACATCATGAGCAATCCTCCTATTGTACAAACTCCTCTAAATCAGGAGAAGAATCCCAAAAGAGATAGAGAGGAGGCCACCCCTTCTAGCAGACCTATTACAAAGACTTATGTCAAGAGGCAAAGGTTAAATCCTTTTTCAGAACAAGAGTTCACAGACGAAACAACTGGAACTCCAAGTACAGAAAGAGCAGAAAGCAGGTAGACCACTCCCTCTGCAGGTACACAAGAACCTTCCACTTCACAAGTTCAAATTCTAGAGATACAACAGAGCATGGAAGTATCCTCATGATCCGGATTTTGAAGTATTATTTCCGCTGCATCTTTGTGTATAAGGTTATCTCTGTAATTTGTTGCGTTCCTGTTTAAATCAACAATAAATAGGCCTTCGAGCCTCATTGTAAGACGGTTCAGAGGCATGTAGCCATCACATCTCTTCTCAGAGATAAGCTACCATCGCCCTACTGATCCGGATTTAAACAGGAACGTAACAAATTACAGAGATAACCATATACACAAAGATGCAGCAGAAATAATACTTCATTTCATTAATGGAAAATACTGAAATATGCTTACAACCAGAAATGGAAATAAACCAGCTAGGGCGATGGTAGCTTATCTCTGAGAAGAGATGTGATGGCTACATGCCTCTGAACCATATTACAATGAGGCTCGAAGGCCTATTTATTGTTGAGAAACAATGGAAAACCCTTAACATTCCAAAACCTAACCCTAGGAGATGAAACGCCAAACTGTGGGCCCCGTTTGGGGGTAAGTCGGTACATCAACTTCCCGGGTCGTAGCTTTGGCATATGATCTCCGTTTGACGCGTACAATAGCTCATTAGAAAGATCTATCCGAGCACTATCATTGTTGGAACGGGCAACATCGGTCCATGCCATGGACCCATGTTGCCCCCGGATTCCCCAAAAAACGTCGTTTAGGGCCTCAAAATGGCTCCGGAAGTTTAGGACCCGAAAAACTTCTAAAAATAGTAAGTTGTGCTACAATCAAGGAAACTGAAAATGCTGAGAAAGATAATGGCGGGGGCCCAGGTGGACTTGGCAGGTGGCCACCAATATCCACCTGGATCATTCCTCCCCCCTTAGGAAGCAATGGTCCCCATTGCGTTGAGCTCCTCCATGAGATGAGGAAACTTCTGCTGAACTTGTTCCTTGGTGAGCCACTTGCCCTGCTGAAGGAGTTGGCCTGCTTTGACAACTCAATACAGTTGGATATTCTGTTGGCGAGTGTTCTTGATCTGTGTGTCCATGATCCGATCAGTTGCAGCTTGTTCCATGCAATCTGGATTTAATTCTGCGGGTTTGAGCTGTTCTGCAATGTCGGATGTGTCTAGCAATGGTGGAAAGTATGGCCGAAGGCGGTCCACATTGAACACTGGGTGCAGGCCAAGGAATGGGGGAATTCTGAGCTCAAATGCATTGTCTCCCATAGCCTTAGTAATGGTGTAAGGACCATATCGGAGTGGTCTCAATTTCCGATAGGCTCCAGTAAGGCGTTCCTTTTGCAGATGCAACCATACTTTGTCGCCCACCTGAAACTTGTGTGGCACCCGATGTTGATCATGTCGCTGCTTGTACTTGGCATTTGATTTCTCAAGAATGTCATGGACCTGCTGGCGAATATGTTGGATGCGCTCAATGAAGCTGGTGGCCTTATCTATTTCGGACTGGACATGAGCTGAATTCATGTGAGTAGCTGCAAGTGGCATGGCCACATCAATGGGGCATAGTGGCTGGAATCCCAAACCCACTTGAAAAGGGCTATGGCCAGTGGAGCTGTGAAGAGCTCGGTTGTAGCTGTGCTGAACATAGGGGAGGCTCTCGTCCCATGTGCGTGGATGCTTTGAGTTATACATGCGCAGAATGTGCACAATCATCCTATTGACAACCTCTGTCTGGCCATCAGTTTGAGGATGGAAGGCTGTGGACTTCGTGAGTTTGGTGTCCAGCATTGACTAGAGACTGGACCAAAATGTGCTGAGAAACTGACTGTCCCGATCTGAGATGATAGACTATGGGATCCCAAAGTGCACCCACACTCGTTCAAAGAAGAGTTTAGCAGTGGCTTCTGCTGTGATATTCTTCTTGCAGGCCATCATAATGGCCATCTTTGAGAACCTGTCGACGACCACAAAAACACAGTCATTTCCATGCTTAGTGGAAGGAAGGCCTGACATGTAATCCATGGAGATGGATTCCCAAGGTCGACTAGGGGTAGGCAACGGGGTATAGAGGCCTTGCTTCTTAATGGTCGGTTTGGAAATGGCACAGGCAGTACATGATCGGATGTACTTCCCAACATCCTGTCGAAGATTTGGCCAATAGAAATAATTTTGTAGTACTGCCACTGTTTTCTCGACCCCGAAATGCCCAGCAGCCCGACTGTAGTGTGCTTCCCAAATCATCTTGGCACGCTCGCTTGAAGGAACACAAAGGTGACCGAGGTGGCATAATAGGGCATCCTAGAGGTGAAAATCTGCAACCTGCCGACCCTCCAAGAGTGTCTGGTATGTGTGGCCGAATTCTGGGTCGGTTTTGTAGAGAAGTGGCCAATCAGAAGTCTCGTGCCCGCAAGAGTTGAGCACGGTGGTTAGCGCCATGATCGGTGGTCGACTGAGGCAATCTGCAACATTATTGGTGCTGCCCTTTTTATATTTGATATTCAAGTGAAATTGTTGCAGGTATGTAGACCACTTCTGATGGCGATCATTCTGCAATTTCCCTTGGGTCTGTATGAACTGCAGAGGTCAGTGGTCTGTGTGGATGACCGTTTCCTTTCCCAAAATGTAATGCTTCCATTGTCGGCAGGCCTGTACAATGGAATACATTTCTTTATCATAAGTGGGGTACTTCCGGACTGTGTCTGAAAGTGTTTCACTGTGATATGCCACTGGATGTCCATGTTGAGTAAGGACTGCCCCAATAGCATAGTCAGAGGCATCTGTCTCGACCTCAAATGGTTGTTGTAAATCTGGTAACGTGAGCACTGGTGCTGTGCAGAGGCGATCCTTCAACTCCCTGAATGCCTTCTGTTGAGATTCAGACCAAAAGAATTTTGCTTTCGCCCCGCCCTTGGTGACTTGACTCAAGGGCCAAGAAATATGAGAAAACCCCAACACAAACCTGCGGTAGAAGTTGGCAAGACCTAGAAAGCTGCGGAGCTCTATTAGAGTGGTTGGAGAGGGCCAATCCCGAATGGCTGGATCGACATGCACCCCCTGTTCATCAATGATGTATCCCAGATACTGAACCTCGGTCATGCCAAAAGTGCATTTCTCCAAATTGGCACATAGCTTGTGTTGTCGCAGTGTTTGGAGAACCTGTCGGATGTGGTGGAGGTGCTCTTCCCAACTCTGGCTGAAGATCAGAATGTCATCCAAGTATACTACTACAAAGGAGTTGGTGAATGGCCACAAGATGTCATCCATTAGCCTCATAAAGGTTGCAGGAGCATTCGTCAATCCGAAAGGCATGACCAACCATTCGAAGAGGCCCTCCTTGGATTTGAAGGCAGTCTTCCACACATCTGAGGGTTTGATTGGTACCTGGTGATATCCTAACTTCAGATCGATCTTGCTGAAATATTTCGCCCCCTTTAGTTGGTCTAGGAGGTCATCAATCCGTGGGATCAGGTACCTATTACGGACAGTGATCTTGTTCAGCGCCCGATAGTCAATACAGAGTCTCCACGTCCCATCCTTCTTCTGTACCAACACTATCGGGCTCCCACAGGGCGAAGAACTCAGACGGATGTGACCTTTCTGCAAGAGCTCCTGAATCTGCCTCTTGATTTCATTGTTCTCCAGAACGGAGCGCCAATAAATTGGTCCATTGGGTAGCGGCGCACCTAGGGTCAGATCGATGGAGTGCTTGACTTGACAGTGCAGAGGAACCCCTGCCGGGGAGGTGAAGATGTCTTCGTACTCCTCCACAATCTTGTCCATCTGTAGCTGCCGTGCAGAGGGACCCCATTTGGAGGTCGCGGCCACTGTCTTCTTCTTCCCTTGAGGGCGTATCATCAGGAAAACAAATTTCCTGGTTTTGGAAATGATCTTACTGCACTGTTTTGCAGTAATCAAAGAGATGGCGGCGGGTGGTGCTACCTCTGGTATCCTGAACAACTTATTTCCCAATGTAATAATAACAGCACAGGGCCTTGATTCATACACAGCATATCGCTTCCACAAGTATGGTTGTCCTAGTAATACATCACAAACTTCAAGGGGAGCAATGTCACACAATACCTCATTCGTGAAGGGCTTGATGTTGTATGGAAGGCGACATTGCTGGCTCACGCGAAGATCTTGCCCTTGGTGAAGCCACCCAATGGTGTATGGTTGTGGATGTGCTGTAGTCAGTAAGCCCAACCGCCTCACGACCTCTGCCGAAATGAGGTTCTTTTGGCTCCCGCTATCAACAATGAACTGTATCTGAGAGCCCTTTACCCACATCTGGGAGTGGAAGAGACGCTCCTCCTCCTCTGGATCTTCGGGTTCATTTTTCTGGATCTTTGCGGTAGCAACAGTGGCGCTGGGATCCGCATCAATGATCTGCTTCCCTTTTTCATACCCCTTATCGGGTTCTGACTCAGAGTCGGAACATTCATCTGATTCTGAAACCTTTAGCTCAGCCACCAGTGACTGCTTGGCCTGACACTCACTTGTGTTGTGAGTGGAGCTCTTATGGAACTCGCACCATTTTCCAGTGTCCTTTCTCGGCTTCGCGGCGTTGTTCTTTGCTTGCAGCTTCGGCTGGTTGTCCTGGGTTGTCCCGCCTTGGCTCTGTCCTTTGTTTTGTGGTTTATGGGCACCTTTCCCCTGCTTTGGATTCGCAGATCCAAAGTCTCGCTTCTTTTGTTTAAACTTCTGCTCGACCTTGACGGCATATCGGTATGCTGCGCCGAGCGAGGGGATGTTTAGGAATTGTATTTCTTCCTGGATGTACTTGTGCAGGTAGCCACGGTATTTGAGTATCAAATGTTGCTCTGAATCCTTGATACCCAACTTTGTGCGAAGGGTATGGAAAAGATTGGTGAACTCCGACACGTCTTGGTCCCTTCCCTGACGCAGCGTGGTCCACTTTATGTATTCATCCTCATAGCTTCCGACAGGGTAGTACTGCTCCTTGATGGCATCCCGGAACGAATCCCAAGTGGGTGCGGCTGAAAATAGTGAGCCAGTACTTTCATCCTTCTGCTCGCAGTAGGTTTCCCACCAGTTCTTGACGTGGGGGGCTGCTTTGAGAAGAGCAAAAACAATCTTTTCCCGACTCGAAAATTCATGAACAGAAAAATAACCCTCTAGCAGATTTAACCATTTATCTACGACATCGGCGTCTATCTGACCCTCGAATATGGGGATTTCAAAATTAACTTGTACCTTAAAGGGTGTGGCGTTTCTAGAGGAGCTGCTGGAAGCCGATGCACCGCTTCTGGGTAGCCGCTGAAGGATCTGCGCAAAGCTGTCCATCATCGCGTTCCGTTGTCGCTCGAGCGCTTCTTCGAGCAAGATTTTGATGGGATCTCTGCCCCCTCGTCTTTCTTCTCGTCTGCCATGGGAGGCCGTCGGGATTTGCGAGGCTGGTCTTGCAAAGGTTCAACTAGTTCAAGCCCTAACTCCTTATATCCCGACCTTGTTGGGGACATGCAAAGAAAAACAGAGAAAAAGCAAACCGCTCTGATACCACTGATCCGGATTTAAACAGGAACGTAACAAATTACAGAGATAACCATATACACAAAGATGCAACAGAAATAATACTTCATTTCATTAATGGAAAATACTGAAATATGCTTACAACCAGAAATGGAAATAAACCAGCTAGGGCGATGGTAGCTTATCTCTGAGAAGAGATGTGATGGCTACATGCCTCTGAACTGTCTTACAATGAGGCTCGAAGGCCTATTTATTGTTGAGAAACAATGGAAAACCCTTAACATTCCAAAACCTAACCCTAGGAGATGAAACGCCAAACTGTGGGCCGCGTTTGGGGGTAAGTTCGTACATCAACTTCCCGGGGTCGTAGCTTTGGCATATGATCTCTGTTTGACGCGTACAATAGCTCATTAGAAAGATCTATCCGAGCACTGTCATTGTTGGAACGGGCAACATCGGTCCATTCCATGGACCCATGTTGCCCTCGGATTCCCCAAAAAACGTCGTTTAGGGCCTCAAAACGGCTCCGGAAGTTCAGGACCTGAAAAACTGCTAAAAATAGTAATTTGTGCTACAATCAAGGAAACTGAAAATGCTGAGAAAGAAAATGGCGGGGGTCCAGGTGGACTTGGTAGGTGGCCACCAATATCCACCTGGATCACCTCATCTAGGGCTCCAACTAGCCAAAATCAGGACATTAGAGAGAAATACAAAGAAATAAAGGCCAAAAATGAAAGATTGAAGGCCCAAAGCTATGCACAATACCTTAAAATGGCTCCCACTAATAAAAAAAGGCTGATGTCAGCCTTTGATGTAAAAGAAGGTAAGATGCAAATGACTTTCATGAAGCCTACCACACAACAACTCAAATGTATAGCAGATTACTTGAAGACAAATTTCGAAGGATATACATCCTATCGACCAAATAGAATTACACAAACAGACCAGGGAAATGGTCTATTCCACATTGACCAGCAAGTCCATTGCAGCACATCAACTTTAAAATTCACTGAATAATATATCAGTGTAATTCTAGTTAGAGAAGGCCTCTTAACAGGCCAAGGATACTAGGACAAAGTCATTAGAAGACTTAATCGTAGAGCTGGGGCATGATCCCAAGGATGTAAAGGCTGCAGAAAATCTAATCAAAAATAAAAATGATGACATAGCTGCATTAAAAAAACAGGTCAAAATTTCTCCTCTGCATCATCCACAAACAGCTGAAGTATTGGAAACTCGAAAGGAAGAAGAGATTATGGACTTAGTCCTTAAGCTGAATGATCAATTGAAAGAAACAGAGAAAGAGCTGGATAACTTGATATAGTCTAAACAGAGTGAGTTGGCCACCACTCCATAGACTGTCATTCCTACAGTCTCTATAGCAGTGCCGTCCACATTGGCTGCTTCCTTAGCACCAACAGTTCCACTAGCTACATCTCTGCCAGTCACAGGTACATCTACAAGTGCAGGTACATCCACAGAAATGATAGCTAAATTGGTAAAATCCATGGAGGAAATGACCATCTAGACTACTGAGCTCAAAAATCTTAGAGAAAAAGTGTCAAGTTTGGAAACTGATTGCAAACTTGCACAAATACAACAGAAGGAAGAAGCTTAGAAGAGTCAAAGAATGGGAGAAAGGATAAAAGTCCTTGAAAAGGACTTGACATTGCAATAGCCACTAGCAGATAAAAAGGAAATACTCTGGGCCAACATCATTGATTCTGTCAATGATGTTTGGCCATCTATTCAAGTAATTTTTGAGCAAACTGAACTGGTAAAAATGGCCACAGAAGCAATTCACAAGACAATGGAAGAGTTGGGAGACAAGCCTGAAGAGGCAAACCAATTGATAGCACTCTTCATTAGCAAGAACAGGTATCAGCTCGATGAACTGGGCATAAAAGATAGGACAGGGACCATCACAGAAATCAAGAAGATTCTTACCGAAAGGAACCTTATGCTCAATCTTGAGAAAAAATGCCAAAGCATCCAAGCTGATATTGATAGATTTATGACAAAGTTTGGTATCTTAAGGGAAAAAGGACTCCCCAATCCTATGGCAATCCATGACAAGCTTATGACCCAAGATGACTACGTTGAAAGACTAAACAAGTTGGTGAGCAGCCAAGCTAGTACTTCAGGGATAAAATCTCTGCCCACAGGAAAGGTATTATATGATAATCTGGAAAATCTGTCTTTTCTAGAGCATGAGGTAAATCACTTGTTTTTCAACAAGCCAAATTTTGCCAAGTACACCGAAGTTGATGAGATATATAGAAAGATGATAAATATGAAATTACTTGAAGGTGAATGGTGGATGAAATTGATAGATTTACTATAAAGTTACTACAGTAAATCTATATGACAGCCAGGTAAAACAGTTAAAACAGAGTCAAAGTGTAGCAGGTAAAGAGTATCAGTAGATTGAAGACATAAAGTGATTCCAACACATAGGTATCAAGCAACTGAAAGAGCCAAATCTGAATTACAACATCCATCACAGTCACAATAAAAGGGACAGCAAGAAGACAGTTCTCCATCTGTCTCTATCTTCATGCTTGAAGATATTTTTGGTTTCCTAGAATAATTCTCATATTGTTATGAGATATTTTGTAACATTTTTTGTATAAATACTTCACAATTTGAAGTAATTAGGGTGGATTAAAATACATTTCTGTAGACATTTTATATCAAGCTAAGGAGCTATTATATTCAAGAATGGACTGATTTTTCTAGGTCATGAAATAAAGCTAAAAGAATTTCAATGTATTCTTGTGCACTGTTGGAACCAAATAAGTATTATCTCTTCATGTTTAATTATTGTTTTCTCGTCATGTTATAAATATTTGCATGTGTTCTCTATGAAATCCAAATAGTAAACAAGGAATGATATCTCATAATTAGCTTTAATGCTCTCTATTTTGACTGTTTACTTTCTCATTGTTTTCTACTAAACTATCTTGGTCTGGGAATTCTTAATTGCTCCCTTACTTTTGTAGTTTCCCCCCTTAGGTCCATAGTAAAGGATTCTTAGTTTGCCTTTGCTACTAATCTCATTCTGTTCTTCATCTTGATCCCGGTTTAAGGATTCTTCATTGCCCTTTTACCCTTGTTAGGACTACCTCATCCATTTGAACCTGCACATTTTCTTTTTGTGTGCTAGCCTTCCCTATGAACTCTTCCTTTAGTAATTGATCTGATCCAGTTAAGCCACTCTTTGATTGAATCCATAGCCCAATGGCCTGAATACTTGTTTTTCCCATCTGTTTTCTTAAGCCCACCACCCAATCAAAACCAAAACATCATGAGCACTAAGAACTAGCCTGAAATCCTATTCAAAACAAAGTTAAATTATAAAGAGAGAGCCCTCTCTAGACTTAGGTTGGCTAGAACCCAAGTCTAAAAGATTAGGTTTGTAGTTACTTCGGATTATTCCTTCTTTTATAACTTCTAGGCAAGACTTATGAGTGATAACATAGTGGCGACCATATGGGGGAATCAAGCCCCCAGTCTTAATAAACCTTTGAAAAATTCAAATTTTTATTTTCAAGCCTCTTAAAGGGTTTATTAGAAATTATTTCAAAAATTCATAAAAATAATAATAATAATTAGAAAAAACTCGAAATCTGGCTTCAAGGAAAACTCACTATACAAGAGCCAACCCTGATCCAAATCCTCCCCCTCTATTTGACAATCCCAACCTTATTTCAAGAATAATCAAAAGACAAGAAAGTTCAATAAGCCCAAGACCTTTATTTAGATCCAATTCCTACCCTAATGAGTGGTTGTTCATAGAAGACCTCCCTTTTGATGAATATTTTGACCTTTCCCTATTTAGAACTAAGTCTAAGAGTGCACTTGAGGACACAATTCTAGATCCAGAATTTACAGAGAACTTGAAGTCCAAAAGGAAAACTTGTCAATTGATCAGTACCTTCTGAATTCCCCTCAGTCATCCCTTACTACTGGTAGAATCCCTAAAATTTCTAAAATAGCTTCAACTTCTTTTAGTTCACCAGTTCATTCCTAATCTTCGTTCATACCTTCGCTTCCCCATCGGCCTATCACTACCCATCAAATACCCATTACCCATGTTACCCCAAATCCCCCTATTGTCCCAAATCCTCCTGTTACCCCAACTCCTATTCTCAATCCTGTCCAACTTAGAGCTATGGCACTCAGATATGCCCCTCTTGTGATGCCTGCTCCTCAAGGTGTCTTACCACTAGACTATCAGAGTAAAATTGTCCTATTTGATGGCACTAGATCTTACATAGCACAACAACACACAAGAAAAATGACAAATTATTTTGAATTGCATGAAATTGACATAGGAGATGTTCAAATGAGAATTTTTGCCCAAACTCTAGCTGGAGAAGTGACAACATGGTTTAGACCTCTACCTAATAATAGTATATATAGTTTAGATGGTTTTTACCAACAATTTTTAAGTAGGGGGGAGAAGAAAAAGAACCCTCTTTAAATTCTTTCTGAATATGAAAACCTAAAGAGAGGACCAAACGAAAACGTTTAAGACTACTGCACTAGATTTAACAATGCATATAACGCAATACCACTTGACCTTAGGCCCCCACCTAGCTTAGCCTGATAAAGTTTCTAGACGGGTTTGACACTGACACAACTTTTCAACTTAGAGAATGGAATCCCCCTACACTAGAAGATATGCAAAGTGTAGCAGTTATCATAGAAGCTAATCTGCTATCCAAGAGAGCTAGGGTTAGAAACGAAAGGCGAGCACCCCTGAAAGATGAAACTTCACCTTTTGATAAAAAAATGGATGCTTTAGCTAAAGGAATGGAAAAATTGATGGATAGGATAGAAATAATCAAAAGGAAACCTTGTTGGGTGTGGAGCCTGATTATCTTCTATATTCAAAGGTATCGCCACATAGGACCCCGGTTCGAAATGGGTGCGGCAACGCCGCCCGTAAAATATTCGCTGCAGGGGGGGTCCAGGGGGGGCGGCTAAAAACAGCTGTAAAATTGCCTTGTAAAAGTATAGTAATTTCTAGTCAATCTGGGCCGTTCATTAGGCGGATGATCTGACGGTAGAACTTATGTTTAGTTTAGGGTTTTTTTGCCCTAGAAGGCAACCCCTCTCTTTGTATGAGGGTATTGTATTTGAGGCTGTGTGATAGATGTGTATTCGGTGAGCGAGAAACAGAGAGGTGAGACTGTGAGAGAAAACAGAGGATATTATGGCGGATTTGCTGTAGGTTGTGTCTCTTCATTTTGCTGGATAATAGAAAGGAAGGACTGGCTGTTCGGGGTGGACGTAGCCCAAACTGGGTGAACCACGTATATCTGTGTCTCTCTTGTTTTGTGCGTTTTCTGTGTTTATATTTCTGCAATATTTTATGTGTTCCATTTCTCCGTAATATATAATTTTCTAACAAACCTCACTGGGATAATCAATAGGCACCTCCAGCAAGAAATCCAAACTTCAGGAAGAACCAGAACCCAAATACTAGTAAAAATTGGCCTGATTAGAACATTAGACCTCCTTCCCAAGAGAACTATGTTGAAACTTCCCATCAAGAAGACCCTGAGATAGACACTCAAATTAGCTTAATGGGGTTAGATGATGAAGAAACGGTCTTTCTGACTCAGGATGACCAGGAATTATACATGTTTCAGCAGTTACAGACCCAAACTGGAGAATCTTTCGACTACAAGCAAGGGTATGATTTTGTTATCTTCGAAGTGCATAAATAGTACAATTTGAGGAGAAAAAAGAAAATTGATGTTTCAGACCAAAACAAGAAAGCAATACCTAATCAGCTTAAGAAAGTGAAAGGTGCTCCAATTACAAAAACTCTACAAATCCTTTCTAGATCAAATCAAAACCCTCCCAATCCCACCATTGAAGATGTAACCAATGACCAACCTTCTAGTGAGAAACCTTCCACTTTAGTCCCCCTCAAGGGAACAATGGAACAATCTCCAAAAATTATATTAGAAAATCCAATAAAAAAGACTCCAAACACTGAAAAGGAAGAACAAACTTCTCCTAACACTATTGTTAAGGTTTCAAATGTTCAAACAGACAAATCCCCTTTGCCTTTCAATTTGGGGGCAGAGGTGGCCAAACTTAAAATCTCAGTTCCTTTAATAGAACTGGTTAAACATGAAACTTACAGATCTCAAATAAGCAAATCTTTAAACTTCGTTGAAAACAAAGACTCGGTTAACTTATTTGATGATCAGCCTAAGTTAATTATCGGTCCTGATGTTAATGGAAAACCAGTGGAAGGAGGGATACCACCCTTCTACATTAGCCTTCACATCCACGATAAAATCCTACATAATGCCATGCTAGACTCTGGGGCTTCACACAATCTTATGCCTAAATATGTTATGGAGAAGCTAAACTTGGATATCACTAGACCTTGCAAGGACCTGTTTTCATTTGATTCAAGCCAAGTTAAGTGTCTAGGTCTTATAAAATACCTGTGTGTTTCCCTAGTGTAGTACCCTACTAAGACCATTCTTATGGACAGAGTTGTTGCTGATATACCACCTAAATATGGCATGCTGTTGTCTAGATCGTGGGGTGTCAAACTCTAGGGATCTCTACAACTTGACATGTCGTATGCTACCATATCAGTCTTTGGACATCCTAAAAAACTGTATAGAGAGACTCTGATGAAGTATGTAGTGAGTACCCAGGAGAGACCTCAAAACTTTCCTATATATTCTATGCATTCTAATACCGATTCTTTCATTCTTTACAATGTTGAATCTAACCAAGAAAACACTTCAGATAGCATTATTGTAGAACCAAAGAAATTACAGTAGTAGAAGACAATCAAAGTATCCAAATTCAAGGGATTTCAAATAATAATGATAACCTAGATACCTTAGTCAAAGAAGATTTTGTTCCCCAAGACAGTAAGAATTTTGAACATGAAATTCTATGGCATCTTGAATTCGATGGGTCAATAAACAAACTAGGTGCAGGAGCAAGAGTATGGATTTACAACTTAGAAAATGATCATTCAGAGGGTCATGCCTACAGATTATGAAGCACTTTTTTTAGGTCTCAAATTGGTCAAAAGGTTAGGAGCCATAAGAGTTTCTATTATGGGAGATTCTGAGTTCATAATAAAACAAATTAACTCTATTTATATGAGTAGGGATCCTAGGTTAGGATTTTATAGAGGAACAGTTGTAGAAATACTAAATACCTTTTTGGAAACCAAGCTTGCTATTATTCCAAGAAAACACAATATGCAAGCTCACAGTTTAGCTATGTTTGCTAATAGTTGCAAGTTGCCATTTCAGCTCAACTATCAGTACACTACTGAGGTTAGGCATAGACCTACTATTCCTGACAACTTAAAGAACTAGCAAGTGTTCAATAATGATCAACAAATTAACAATTATCTAACTTTAGATGATGAATTTGTAAATAACAACATAGACATAGAAATAACATTAGATTTTGATTACACTGATAAAGTAGAAATTAACAAAGTAGAAGATGAAAGGATAGATAGATTACATCCCACAAAGTTTACAAAATCAGATATTCGAAACCTAAAACAAATTGAAATTGATGAAGCAATCGATGAAAAATCTGAAGTCATCAATCTTAAAGACATTTTTTTGCCCAAAGGGTTAACTTCTTTGGAGGACTTGTTTGATTCAAACGATGTCCCTAAAAAGCTGAAAATAGAACCCTGAAAATAACACATTGAGGAGTGTAACACAGGTTCTGAAGAAGATCCCTAAATGATAAAACTTTCAAAGTCTTTACCTCCCAATGAAAAAGTGAAATACATAAAACTGTTAAAGGAATTCCAAGACATTTTTGCTTCAAATTATGAGGACCTCAAGTCTTATGATACCAGCATAATACAACACACCATTCCCTTAAAACAAAACCAGAAACCTTTTAGACAGAAGCTTAGAAGGATTAACCCCATTCTATTTCCTTCTATTGAGAAAGAGATCAAAAGAATGTATGATCTAAGACCATTGCACCAATTATATTCTCAGATTGGGTTTCTAATTTGGTACCTACAAGAAAGAAAACTGGCGAAATTAGACTGTGTGTTGACCTTAGGAATCTAAATAAAGTTTCACTCAAGGACAACTACCCTCTTCCTAAAATGGATCACATATTACATAGGGTAGTAAGTTCAACCAGAATCTCACTGCTAGATGCGTTTTCTGGTTATAACCAGATTTTAGTCCACCCAAATGATCAGGCAAAAACTACATTCACTACATCTTGGGGCACTTTCATGTATGTGAAAATGCCTATTGGGTTAAAAAACACAGGGGCCACCTTCCAAAGAGCAATGTACATAGCCTTTTCTAAGGAAATCCATGACTTCCTGATAATATACCTAGATGATATCACAGTATTCTCTAAATCATATCAGCAACACCTGGATCATCTAAGGCAGGTCTTCACCAAGTGTAGGAAGTATGGAGCTTCTATGAATCCTAAAAAATCTTTATTTGGGTTGGAAGAGGGAAAATTATTAGGCCACATAATCTCCAAAGATGGTATCTAGATCAACCCAACAAAAATTTAATACCATTTTATAGATACCACATCCTAGGAACATCAGATAACTACAAGCATTTTTAGGTAAAATAAACTTTTTGAGAAGATTCATCTCTAACTTAGCTGAACTAATTAGATTACTAAATAACATGTTAAAGAAATATTCAACTATTAAATGGACACTAGAGGCTAAAAGGTCTTTTGAAGATATAAAGCTAGCCTTAACACAAACACTAGTTCTCATCATTCCAATGTTTGATAGAGATTTCATCACATTTTCTTTCACCTCAGAACATACCATTGCTGCAGTCCTACTGCAGAAAAATGATCAGCGTTTTGAACAACCAATAGCCTCCTTTAGCAAAGCCCTGAAAGATGCACCTTTAAAGTATAATATAATGGAAAAGCAAGATTTTTCTCTAGTCAAAGCTATTAAATATTTCAGAGTTTATATCTTGTATTCTCATATAGTATCTTATGTTCCCAATGTTGTAGTCAAAGACATCCTAACACAGGATGGACCAGATGGAAAAAGAGGGAAGTGGATAGCTACCATTTTAGAATATGACTTATAAATTAAGCCTACAAAATTGATCAAAGGCCAAGGTTTAGCCAAGCTCATGGATGAATCAAACTGTCAGGCCCTAGACATAAATTTCATTGCAGAATTGGATAATGAAGAGGAGATGGAGACTCCACAGATCAGCCAAGCCTTTACTATCTCACCATGGTATGCTGGCATTATATATGTTCTACAAAATCTTCAAGCTCCTCCCGAGTTATCCAGGACTAAAAGTAGGTTATTAAAAGTGAAATCTTTGAAGTTTTGCATAATTGACCATGCTTTATTTTGGAAAAATCACGAAGACATCCTTCTTAATTGTTTGTTAAAGGAAGAATATGACAAAATATTATAGGAGTTTCATGCAAGTAACTATGGGGGACATCTTTACTGGAAGACCACAGCTGATAAGATCTTAAGAGTTGGTTTTTACTGGCCCACTCTATTTTCTTATGTAAAGAAACTTGTAACCTAATGTCACAAATGTTATATGTTTGAAGGAAAAAGAAAACTATTACCATTACCTTTGAAACCAATATCTACTGAAGCACCATTTCAACACTGGGGTCTTGACTTCATTGGTGAAATTCATCCCCCTTCCTCTGCCCAGCATAAATGGATCTTGAGTACCACAATTATTTTACTAAATGGATAGAAGCCATACCCTCAAGACAAGCTACTGATACTATCATAATAGGTTTCCTTGAGGTCAACATTCTGTCCAGATTCAGTTGCCCAACCAAAGTTATCACAAACAATGCAGTAGCTTTTAAATCAAAGCGGATGATTGATTTCTGCAACAAATATCATATAACGCTGGGTCACTCCATAGCATACTATCCCGAAGGAAATGGACTAGTAGAGTCTTCCAACAAGAGCTTAGTGAATATCATCAAAAAATTGTTGGAAGATAACAAGAAACCTGGAACAAGAAGCTAGTAAATGCCTTGTGGGAAGATAGGCTGACCACAAAGAAATCAATTGGTACTAGTACTTATGAGCTATTCTATGGAATGGAGGTTGTTTTCCCATCTTCCTTGGGAACACCAATGATGAAATTGCTCCACGAAGCACAAGTTGAGCCAAATGATATTCAAAGGAGGATCAACCAGACAACTCACTTACAGCAGACTAGGGAAGAAGTGTATATCAGATTCCAAGTTGTTCAGGAGAGAATCAAGAAATCCTTTGACAAAATAACCAAGGTAGAAGATTTCTATATAGGCGATAAAGTTTTGAAATGTGACTTAATAAGGGAGGATAAAGGTAAACATGGGAAGTTCGACTTCCCATAGAAAAGCCCTTACATCATTTACGCTTTTAGGGGTAATAATGCTTTTTTCCTCAAAGAATTGGATGGTGCAGAAGTAGGAGGACCAGTTAATGGTTGAATGCTTAAACACTATATAGATCCCAACCACTGATTTCACTAATCACTTGTACATATTTTATTCTTCAAAAAAATTAGTGTTGATTGGATGGTAATTTTTGAGTTGAAGCCCGAAGAGAAGGCCCTAAGCTTCAAAATTTCACTATCATAAATATCAATAAAGCAGCAAAATAAAAAGGAAAAGTTGTAGAGTAAAATCACAATAATTCAGAAGGCCATTGATATACTAAGTTCTTGACATTTCAGCAGGAAATGCCATCCCCATGTGGAGCTACTGTTATGTTCCTATACCAATAGGAGTCATAATTTTTGAATGACTGAGGTAAAATCTGTAATATCTACATACCTTTGTTTTCTGCAAATGTTTTCCATATTCAAAAATAAAAATATTTAAAAAATGTAAAGAGGGTATGTCCTCAAAGAAAAATCAAAGGACAAAAAGAATAAAAAAGGTCAAAAAAGATGAAAAAATGAACCCCAAGAAAGAAAAAGACCATGAAAGTGTGCGAGACAAAATGCCACTACTATTTACTTTGATGCAGAATAAAATATTGTGTGCAGCTTGTTACCTTTGCCACAATCCATGGATGGTAAAAATGTTAAACTGGGCTATTTCATGTTTTCCATTTTATGCTTAGATATAGAGAATAAAATCTAACCAAATTGTTAAATCTTGGCAGATAAGTAGATAGGTAGAGTAAAAACCCCTTTTTACAAAAACCCAAAAATATACACTTAGCCTAAGTTTTTATGTTTTCTATGCGAAAAGTAAAAACAAATGCAAAGAACTCATTTATACTTAGCGCTGAAACATTTTTCGCCTTCATTCATATTAACTTTTGACTTTATTTATATATTAAACTCCCAAGAAAATAATCCTTTTCCCTATGTATTTATTAAAACCCCTAAATATTAATATCCCGTCCCAAAGTTTGAAATGTAAGCTTTATTAATATCATGAATGATTAATGGGTTAATTAGTTGATCAGCGGCTAATTAAAAACCAAAACCCTCCACCAAATAAAAGAGATTAATTAATCAATCTATGGTTAATTAATAATCGACCTCTGCCAATGAAATCACCCCTGATGCGCTTAACCCACTATAATCCGCGATTAATTAAAGCCTGCCACTTTTTAAACCTCATCGGGCCCCTCCATTAAAATTCATGTCAAATCCCCACCCTGATCATCGTATGATTAGGTCCCATTTGATCCGACGGTTGACGATCATATCGAGCGGCCTCTGAAGGCCGACCTTTACTTGCCCGATATGGGTGGTTTCGTTGTTCACCCTGCTACTACGTGGCACCCATTGAGTGGCATCGAGCGACCTTCCCCCAAAACCACTCTAGCCCAAAAGCTGTGCGAAATAAACCCGCTTACCGCCTCCCGCTAGATGACAAAATGTCTCATCCCCCACTTAAATCCATACGTACCTTTCCCTGTGTACCCGCCAAAATAGTTGACTTTGCAAATAAAATTAAAAAATCTCATTTTTTTTAGTTTTATCGTGAAAAAGACTGCTCAGATATCCATGCAAACACCAGAGCACGTGCAACCGTCAACCTACGTCCAACTGCCAACCTGCTGAACTTCCAGACCACCCTTCAGTCACGTACGCTTGCTACAAACCATGCACAGTCGCCCATCAATCCGTTCAGAGCCGAAACCAGGTATTTACCCAAAATCATTGAGAAACCCTATTTAATTCCCAAACCTTTACTCAATTGCTTTGAATTATTAAGTAATTAAGTAAAAAAATTGCCCAACAAGTCCAAATCATTCTGAATTAAACCAATTTTCCTGAAATTTGACTGAAAACCTTTTGCCCCTGTCCTTGAATCCACAAGAACCAAAGATGGCTGCTCTAGTTACATTGGATGTCCTACCAATTACTACTCCCCATAGGGACTTAGACCATCTCCCTTTGGAAGATAAAGACTTTCAAATCAAAGATACCTCTGTCCAGGAATCCCCACTGAAGCTATAATGCAAGTACAGAGACCAGTACTTAAACCACGCAGACAAAATAGGTCTTTAGGAATCAAGTTTGCCCAAATACCAATTCCCCAGAGTTCATGTCTTCCCTGAAATTGTCCACTATTGCCATATGAACTATAGTCCCAGCCAAAGAGCAGTGATAACTCCTGACGATACTGTATTATTTACCATCACTGCTCAATCCACCAATGAAATGCTGCAGTTGCAACCAGGCCAAAACCTGACCCCCCTTTCTATTAGAGACCTGCTTAACAGATTCCCTACACTCACCTCCATCAAACTTGCTCAGTTATTCCAAAACTTCATTAGGGAATAGCAATACATTCCAAAGCACCCTCCCCCATACATGTGGACCATATTCTCTGATGTTTTCCAAGACATCATCGCAACGATATCCAGTGTGTTAGGCCAGACTACAAGTGAATTTGTTGATGAGATTATTATAGCCTTCATGTCCATTTACACTCATGGACAACCCCCTACCATCATGCTTGACTATGCTAAGTTCATTGCAGATAAGATGCATGATCAATTCATGAGAATCGACAAGGAAAGAGTATTCAAATATTCATCAATTCTATATCATCTTTTCGTGTACTATCAAGCTGATAAATTCTCATTCACACTCCAAAAGCTTGATACCATAGGCAACCCCAGATCAGTAGTCTTCTAGACTTCATTAATCCACCAATATGACTCCCCATGTATTTATACATATTTCATAGATCTCTTTGTGCACCCAGTGACAACTATGTTGTTAAGAAGCCCCCCTCCGAGAATCAGTGCAGATATCAGGAGGGTCCTACAGTTGTCCAAACAATACAGAGTGGAAGATTGGTACTTGTACCAAAATCACACTGAAATCAGAATATAGGGTTGTGAGTTAGCACGCTAAAAACTACCAGGATACCTCCCCATGAGATTTTTTGCTCTGGAGTACTACAAGCAAATGATCAATTTAGATGAGGTACATTTTGTGAAGGCCAAGAAGAAAGCTCAACTCAGAATAAAAGACCAGCTTGGCCCCTTTATATGAAACAGTAGGGAAGCTGGAAAGGAAGAAGAAGAAATCCTTCAAAGGCTAAAACTGAAACAAAGCTTCATATGGAGATATGACCCTTTAGATTTCATTTGCAACAGAAGACAAAAGAACAAATTATCTCCCTATATCCTGTTGGCATTATGAGACAAGTGTTGTCCTTGATGGCAAACCTCACTGATGACAAATCATAGTGCAGAAGGTCAGCAGCAAGGAATTGATGATCAGACTATAAGAAGAAGAGAAAATTCATATACGCAGGTTCATCAAGCCCAAGTCGCGTGTACACGCAGGTTGGCTTCAGTAAAAGCGCGTGTATGTGGAAAACTCTTTTTTGGTCCGTGGCAGTTATTCCTTGGAAGTTGTGCCTATGGTTTCGGACCATGGTGTCTCGACGGACGTGTCGATCCCTAGTTTTAAGTTGATGGTTTTGGATTTCTATGGTTTTTGCTCGTGGTATTGAGCAAGGCCTAAGGCTATATAAGGAGAAGAAGATCATTAGGCAAATGCATCTGAAATGTCTTGAATATCTGATGAAGTATTAGATCCAGTATGCAGGTTATTGGTTGATGGTGTATTGCTTGATCTGAGCTAAGGAGAGATCTCATCGGTTGATGGAGAACAAGATCTAAGGAGAGATCGAGATCAAATGGTTTGAAATGAACTATCTTTATATGGTTGATTATGCGAATTTCTAGATCTGCATACTGACGCAATGTTATGTTCTGGGTATAACTGAAATCTGGTACAGCTGCAAGTTATGAAAAATTATTTTTAGATCTGTACGCAAGTTGTCTTCGGTAAAACTGCGTGTATACGCGGGTTGCCTTCATAGTAGTAGCGTATATCTTTTGGAGCTTGATTTTTGGGTTGCAGCTGGATCTGACTGTTATTGCAGAGTTCTGTAGTCTGCTCTGTGTTCTGGTGACTGGGTTTGACAGGGTTTCAGTGGTTCAGTGATTCAAAGATTGATGATGCTAGTATTGGTTGTTTTATATGATTTGTGAATGAAACATGGTCTTCAGATTGTAATGTTGTGCTTCAGGAGTATCCAGTCTGAAAATTGATGAAAAGTGGTAC
The DNA here is from genome assembly GCA_031772625.1 of Pinus tabuliformis. Classification (NCBI taxonomy): domain Eukaryota; kingdom Viridiplantae; phylum Streptophyta; class Pinopsida; order Pinales; family Pinaceae; genus Pinus; species Pinus tabuliformis. The sequence goes on along the minus strand of CM062804.1, from coordinate 1,635,097,483 downwards.
CTGAAGGAAAGAAGATTGTAGGCCAGCACCTACATACTAGTATCTTAGCTAGTACAAGAGCAAAGGGGGTTGGAGCTCCCTTCCAAGGAAGTTTGGAGAACGAGAGAAGGTTGAAGCCTTCTGCAGGTTGTAGCCTGCGTACTGGTATAAGGCTGCACCAGTACAAAAGATTGTAAACTGAAATTCTTATTAAAGAAAGATAGAGACGACTTGCAGCAGGTGGTTTTCACCCACATTGGGTTTCCACCTTATATCATGGTGTTCATGTGTGTGGCTTTTGTGTGATGATCTGTTCTATTATACTGCATCTGTTTACTCTTAATATGGTGAATGATGACCTGATGCACTTAACTGAAGATAAACTAACTGAATTATAAGTTTTCTGGTTATACGCTGTTTTCCTTAGACACAGTAGCGTGTACACGCTGGTTCACTTAACTGAAGTAGCGTATATGTTTCTGAGCATTGAAAAAGTTTTATTGATCTGATAATACTGATTCACCCCCCCCCCCCCCCCCCTCTCAGTATTATTTCCAACATATCCACCACAGAATTCGTGAAATAGAACAGTATGCAAATCAACTAGAATGGGTGGTGAACACTTTAGTAGACCGAGATAGAAGAGAAGTTGCTATCAATAATGTGTTGATTGATCTAGAAATAAGACTTAATGAAGATTCCTTTGTACAGGTTCCAGGAGAATCCCAAACCCAAAGGGAAACACAGGAACACAGTGAGCAACTAGCAGAAGAAGGACCTCAAGAGAAAGAAGAATCAGAGAAACCAGACATATCAGAAGCACTGGCTCAGCTAGAACACATCATGAGTAATCCTCCCATTGTATAGACTCCTCTAAATGAGGATAAGAATCCCAAAATAGATAGAGAGGAGGCCACCCCTTCTAGCAGACCTGTTGCACAGACTTATGTCAAGAGGCAAAGGTTAAATCCTTTTTTAGAACAAGAGTTCACAAAGGAAACAGCTGGAACTACAGGTACAGAAAGAGCAGAAAGCAGGCAGACCACTCCCTCTGTAAGTACACAAGAACCTTCCACTTCACAAGCTCAAATGCTAGAGAGACAACAGAGCGTGGAAGTATCCTCATTCAAGGCTCCAAATGGCCAAAACCAGGACATTAGAGAGAAATACAAAGAAATAAAGGCCAGAAATGAAAGATTGAAAGTCCAAAGCTATGGACAATACCTTAAAGTGGCTCCCACTAATCAAACAAGGCTAATGTCAGCCTTTGATGTAAAAGAAGGTAAGATGCAAATGAATTTCATGAAGCCTACCACACAACAGCCCAGATCTATAGCAGATTACTTAAAGACAGATTTCGAGGTGTTGGCAAAGGATATACATCCTATCGACCAAATAGAATTACACAAGCAGACTGGGGAAATGGTTTATTCCACATTGACCAGCAAGGCCATTGCAGCACATCAACTTCAAAATTCGCTGAATAATATATCACTACAATTCCAATTAGAGAAGGCCTCTTCACAGGTCAAATACCAAGATAAAGTCCTTAGAAGACTTAATCATAGAGGTGGGGTATGATCCCAAGGATGTAAAGGCTACAAAAAAGCTAGTCAAAAAGAAAAATGATGACATAGTTGCATTGAAAAAGAAACTCAAAAGTCCTCCTCTGCATCATCCACAAACAGCTGAAGTATTGGAAACTCGGAAGGAAGAAGAGCTTATGGACTTAGTCCTTAAGTTGAATGATCAATTGAAAGAAATAGAGAAAGAGTTGAATAACTTGATACAATCTAGACAGAGTGAGTTGGCCACCACTCCACAGACTGTCATTCCTACAGTCTCTACAACAGTTCCCTCCACATTGGCTGCTTCCTTAGCACCAATTGTTCCACTAGCTACATCTCTGCTAGTCACAGGTACATCTACAAGCGTAGGTACATCCACAGAAAAGACAGCTAAATTAGTAAAATCCATGGAGGAAATGACCATCCAGGCTACTGAGCTCAAAAATCTTAGAGAAAAAGTGTCAAGTTTGGAAACTGATTGCAAACTTGCACAAATACAATAGAAGGAAGAAGCTCAGAAGAATCAAAGAATGGGAGAAAGGATAAAAGTCCTTGAAAAGGACTTTACATTGCAACAACCACTAGGAGATATAAATGAAATACTCTAGGCCAACACCATTGACTCTGTCAATGATGTTTGGCCATCTATTCAAGTAATTTTTGAGTAAACGGAACTGGTAAAAGTGGCCACAGAAGCAATTCACAAGACAATGGAAGAGTTGGGAGACAAGCCTGAAGAGGCCAACCAATTGATAGTACTCTTGAACAGCAAAAACAGGTATCAGCTGGATGAACTAGGCATAAAAGATAGGACAGGGACCATCATAGAAATCAAGAAGATTCTTACCAAAAGGAACCTTATGCTCAATCTTGATAAAAAATGCCAAAGCATCCAAGCTGATATTGATAGATTTATGAAAAAGTTTGGTATTTTAAGGGAAAAAGGACTCCCCGGTCCTATGGTAATCCATGACAAGCTTATGACCCAAGATGACTATGTTGAAAGACTAAACAAGTTGGCCAGAACTAAAGCTAGTACTTCAGGAGTAAAAGCTCTGCTCACAGGAAAGGTATTATATGATAATCTGGAAAATCTATTTTTTCTAGAGCATGAGGTAAAGCACCTGTTCGTCAACAAGCCAATTTTTCCAAGTACACGGAAGCTGATGAGATATATAGAAAGATGATAAAGATGAAATTACCTAAAGGTGAATGGTGGATGAAATTGACAGATTTACTATAAAGTTACTACAGTAAATCTATATGATAGCCAAGTAAAACAAATAAAATAGAGTCAAAGTGTAACAGGTAAAGAGTATCAATAGATTGAAGATATAAAGGGATTCCAGCACATAGGTATCAAGCAATTGAAAGAGCCAAATCCGAATTACAACAACCAACACAGTCACAATAAAAGGGACAGCAAGAAGACAATTCTCCATCTGTCTCTATCTTCATGATTGAAGATATTTTTGGTTTCCTAGAATAATTCTCATATTGTTATGAGATATTTTGTAACATTTTTTGTATAAATACTTCACAATTTTAAGTAATTAGAGTGGATTAAAATACATTTCTGTAGAAATTTTATATCAAGCTAAGGAGCTATTGTATTCAAGACTGGATTGGTTTTTCTGGGTCATGAAATAAAGCTAAATATATTTCATTGGATTCTTGTGCACAATTAGAACCAAATAAGTATTATCTCTTCATGTTTAATTATTGTTTTCTCGTCATGCAATAAATATTCTCATGTTTTCTCTATGAAATCTGAATAGTAAATAAGGAATGATATCTCAAAATTAGCTTTAATGCTCTCTGTTTTGACTGTTTACTTTCTCATTATTTTTTGCTAAACTATCTTGGTCTAGGAATTCTTAATTGCTCCCTTACTTCCGTAGTTTCCCCCATTAGGTCCACAATAAAGGATTCTTAGTTGCCCTTTGCTACTGATCTCCTTTTGTTCTTCATCTTGATCCCAGTTTAAGGATTCTTCATTGCCCTTTTACCCTATTTAGGACTACCTCATCCATTTGAACCTGCAGATTTGATTTTTGCAGTGCTAGCCTGCACTGTGAACTCTTCCTTTAGTAATTAATCTGATCCAGTTAAACTACTCTTTGATTGACTCCATAGCCCAATGGCCTGAATACTTGTTCTGCCCATTTGTTTTCTTAGGTCCACCACCCAGTCAAAACCAAAACATCATGAGCACTAAGAACTAGCTTGAAATCCTATTCAAAACAAAGTTAAATTATAAAGAGATAGCCCTCTTTGGACTTAGGTTGGCTAGAACCCAAGTCTAAAAGATTAGGTTTGTGGTTACCTTGGATTATTCCTTCTTTTATAACTTCTATGGAAGACTTCTGAGTGATAAAATAGTGGCGACCATACTGGGGAATCAAACCCCCAGTCTTAATAAACCTTTGAAAAATTCAAATTTTTATTCTCAAGCCTCTTAAAGGGTTTCTTAGAAGTTATTTCAAAAATTCATAAGAAAAAACAAAATAATTAGAAAAAACTTGAAATCTGGCTTCAAGGAGAACTCACTATACAAGTGCCAACCCTGATCCAAATCCTCCCCCTGTATTTGACAATCCTAACCTTATTTCAAGAATAATCAAAAGACAAGAAAGTTCAGTAAGCCCAAGACCTTTATTTAGATCCAATTCCTACCCTAATGAGTGGTTGTTCATAGAAGACCTCCCTTTTGACGAGTATTTTTACCTTTCCCTATTTAGAACCAAGTCTAAGAGTGCACTTGAGGACATAGTTCTAGATCCAGAATTTACAGCAGAACTTGAAGTCCAAAGGGAAAACTTGTCAATTGATCAGTACCTTCTGAATTCCCCTCAGTCATCCCTTACTACTGATAGAATCCCTGAACTTTCTAAAACAGCTTCAACTTCTTTTAGTTCACCATCATTTCCTCACACTTCTGAAGTTCATTCCTCATCTCCATTCATACCTTCGCTTCCCCATCAGCCTATCACTACCCATCAAATACCCATTACCCCTGTTACCCCAAATCCCCCTGTTGTCCCAAATCCTCCTATTACCCCAACTCTTGTTCTCAATCCTGTCCAACTTAGAGCTATGGCACTCAGATATGCCCCTCTTGTGATGCCTGCTCCTCAAGGTGTCTTACCACCAGACTATCAGAGTAAAATTGTCCTATTTGATGGCACTGGATCTTACACAGCACAACAGCACACAAGAAAAATGACAGATTATTTTGAATTGCATGAAATTGACATAGGAGATATTCAAATGAGAATTTTTGCCCAAACTCTACCTGGAGAAGTGAGAACATGGTTTAGATCTCTGCCTAATAATAGTATAGATAGTTTAGATGTTTTTTACCAGCAATTTTTTAATAGGTGGGAGAAGAAAAAGAACCCTCTTCAAATTATTTCTGAATATGAAAACCTAAAGAGGGGACCAAACGAAACCGTTCAAGACTATTGTACTAGATTTAACAATGTATATAATGCAATACCACTTGACCTTAATCCCCCACTAGCTTAGCCCTGATAAAGTTTCCAAACAGATTTGACACTGACATGGCTTTTCAATTTAGAGAAAGGAATCCCCCTACACTAGAAGATATGCAAAGTGTAGCAGTTAGCGTAGAAGCTAATCTGCTATCCAAGAGAGGTTAGAAATGAAAGGAGAGCACCCTTGAAAGATGAAACTTCACCCTTTGATCAAAAAATGGATGCTTTAGCTAAAGGAATGGAAAAATTGATGGATATGATAGAAATCATCGAAAGGAAACCTCACTGGGATAATCAACAGGCACATTCAGGAAGAAATCCAAACTTCAGGAAGAACCAGAACACAAATACTGGTAAAAATGGGCCTGATCAAAACATTAGACCTCCTTTCGAAGAAAACTATGCTGAAACTTCCCATCAAGAAGACCTTGAGCTAGACACTCAAATTAACTTAATGGGGTTAGATGATGAAGAAATGATCTTTTTGACTCAGGATGACCAAGAATTATACATGCTTCAGCAGTTACAGACCCAAACTGGAGAATCTTTCAACTACAAGCAAGGGTATGATTCTATTATCTTCAAAGTGCATAAACAGTACAATTTGAGGAGCAAAAAGAACTTTGATGTTTCGGACCAAAACAAGAAAGCAGTACCTAATCAGCCTAAGAAAGTGAAAGATGCTCTAGTTAAAAAAACTCTACAAATCCTTTCTAGATCAAATCAGAACCCTCCCAGTCCCACCATTGAAGATGTAACCAATGAACAACCTTCTAATGAGCAACCTTCCACTTCAGTCCCCCTCAAGGGAACAGTGGAACAGTCTCCAGAAATTATATTAGAAAATCCAATAAAAAAGACTCCAAACACTAAAAGGGACAAACAAACTACTCCTAACCCTATTGTTAAGGTTTCAAATGTTCAAACAGAAAAATCCCCTTTGCCTTTCAATTTGGGGGTGGAGGTGGCCAAACTTAAAATCTCAGTTCCTTTAACAGAACTGGTTAAACATGAAACTTACATATCTCAAATAAGCAAATCTTTAAACTTCGTTGAAAATGAAGACTCTGTTAACTTATTTGATGATCAGCTTGAGTTAATTTTCGGTCCTTATGTTAATGGAAAACGAATGGAAGGAGGGATACCACCCTTCTACATTAGCCTTAACATCCACGATAAAATTCTACATAATGCCATGCTAGACTTTGGGGCTTCACACAATCTTATCCCTAAATCTGTTATGGAGAAGCTAAACTTGGATATCACTAGGCCTTACAAGGACTTGTTTTCATTTGATTCAAGCCAAGTTAAGTTCCCAGGACTTATAAAAGACCTGTGTGTTTCCCTAGTGTAGTACCCTGCTAAGACCATCCTTATGGACATAGTTGTTGCTAATATACCACCTAAATATGGCATGCTATTGTCTAGATCGTGGGGTGCCAAAATCCAGGGATATCTACAACTTGACATTTCGTATGCTACCATATCAGTCTTTGTACATCCTAAAAAACTGTATAGACAGACTCTTATGAAGTATGTAGTGAGTACCCACGCGAGACCTCAAAACTTTCCTATATATTCAATGCATTCTAATATTGATTCTTTCATTATTTATAATGTTCAATCTAACCAAGAAAACACTTTAGATAGCATTATTGATGAACCAAAAGAAATTACAGTAGCAGAAGACAATCAAAGTATCCAAATTCAAGAGATTTCAAATAATAATTGTTGGTCAGGTAAATCACCTCTGCGGACAGAGGCGATCCCACTAGCCTATAACAGAACTAGCCACAAACAAACCACGCTGCTACGCAAGTTCCTAGTTATTCATCAAAGGTGAATCAAGAATACCAACCTGGAGTCCAACGCTATGATTGAAGCAGAGTTGATATCCCCGCTCCCTCGCTCCAACAGATCATAAACGAACACCTGCACATGCAAAAGGAAGAGAGAAATACCAACATAAAAACTACCAAGGCACAACTATATTTCAGTCAGAAAGGAAATAAATCAACACATCACCATGATAGATAATGAGATTGGAACTATAATAGCAGTCGCTCATCAATTAATAATAAACAGGAAAAGTTACAACCATTGTTCTGACGTTGACCCTTCTCCTGGCTGGGCGAATAACTATATGTGTCTTGCGATGCATCTCCTCTCCGGCAGCATAACCTCTCTAGCACTCACTAGCATTCCTCCAAGAGCTCAACATCTAACACTCCATGACTAACGATCATCACTACCAACACTCAATCACTAAATCACTAGCACTTCGGAACTAGCTTGTCTAATGCATAATGACAAGCTTATATAGATGAAGAAGGGAGGAGGATGCGATGAATCGGGACACCTTTCGAGGATTAGCAAAAAGCCTCAAAAGCCATAAAGATGGATAAAGCTCGACAAAAGACTGATTTTTTATCCTCAGAAAAGCTCCATGTAATGAAGGAAACAACAGTCGGACGTGCATTAAGGCAAAAAGCACGAATAAATTTGGTTGGCGCGACTGTTGCTCTAAGAAAGAGCGCCAATGGTCGTGCCCTCTTTTGAGGATCTCCATCATTGGCGCGGGTAGGATACTGTGGGCTTGCGCCAATGGAAAAAGAGCACTTTTCAGGGATGATCTGCAGAAGGTGTCTTCAGGGAACATTGAGTACATACTCAGGGGAACATAATGCAAGTGTTTTTAGACTTTGTCACTTCTTATAACTCCCGGGATGACTCCTCCAAGGTACGACAAGAGGAGTAACAGGGATGGTGACAAATTACTGTGTAACAATAATGATGACCTAGATACCTCAGTCAAAGAAGATTTTGTTCCCCCATACAATAATAATGAAGAACATGAAATTCTATGGCATTTTGAATTCGATGGGTCAATAAACAAACTAGGTGCAGGAGTAGGAGTATGGATTTACAACTTAAAAAATGGTCATTCAAAGGGCCATGCCTACATATTAAACTTTAAATGTACAAAAAACATGGCCGAGTACGAAACACTTCTGTTAGGTCTCAAATTGGTCAAAAGGTTAAGAGTCATAAGAGTTTCTATTATGGGAGATTCTGAGTTGGTAATAAAACAAATTAATGTTTTTTATATGACTAGGGATCCTAGGTTAGGATTTTATAGACGAACAGTTGTAGAAATACTAAATACATTTTTAGAAACCAAGCTTGTTGTTATTCCAAGAAAACACAATATGCAAGCTCACAGTTTAGCTATGTTTCCTAGTACTTGCAAGTTGCCATTTCAGCCCAACCATCAGTACACTGCTGAGGTTAGGCATAGACCTGCTATTCCTGACAACTTAAAGAATTGGAAAGTGTTCAATAATGGTCAAAAAATTAACAATTTTCTAGCTTTAGATGATGAATTTATAAATAGCAACATAGAAATAGACATAACATTAGATTTTGATGACACTCATAAAGTAGAAATTAACAAAGTAGAAGATGAAAGGATAGATAGATTCCATCCCACAAAGTTTACAAAATCAGATATTCGAAACCTAAAACAAATTGAAAATGATGAAGCAATTGACGAAGAATCTGAAGTCATCAATATTAAAGACAATTGTTTGCCCAAAGGGTTAACTCCTATGGAGGACTTGTTTGACTCAAACGATGTCCCTAAAAGGTTGAAAATAGAACCCTTAAAATCAGACATTGAGGAGTGTAACATAGGTTCTGAAGAAGATCCAAAAATGATAAAACTTTCAAAGTTTTTACCTCCCAACGAAAAAGTGAAATACATAGAATAGTTAAAGGAATTCCAAGACGTTTTTGCTTGGAATTATGAGGACCTCAAGTCCTGTGATACCAACATAATACAACACATCATTCCCTTAAAAGAAAACTAGAAACCTTTTAGACAGAATCTTAGAAGGATTAACCCCATTTTATTGCCTTCTATTGAGAAAGAGATCAAAAGAATGTACGAAGCTAAGATCATTGCACTAATTAGATTCTAAGATTGGGTTTCTAATTTGGTTCCTACAAGAAAGAAAACTGGCGAAATTATACTGTGTGTTGACCTTAGGAATCTAAATAAAGTTTCACTCAATGATAACTACCCTCTTCCTAAAATGAATCACATATTACAGAGGGTAGTAGGTTCAACCAGAATCTCAGTGCTAGATGGGTTTTCTGATTATAACCAGATTTTATTCCACCCAGTTGATTAGGCAAAAACTGCATTCACTACACCATGGGGCACTTTCATGTATGTGAAAATTCCTTTTGGGTTAAAAAACGTAGGGGTCACCTTCGAAAGAGCAATGGACATAGCCTTTGCTAAGGAAATCCATGACTTCTTGGTAATATACCTAGATGATATCACAGTATTCTCTAAATCAGATCAGCAACACCTGGATCATCTAAGGCAGGTCTTCACCAAGTGTAGGAAGTATGGAATTTCTCTGAATCCTAAAAAATCTTTATTGGGTTGGAAGAGGGAAAATAACTAGGCCACATAATTTCCAAAGATGGTATCCGGATCAACCCAACAAGAATTGAAGCCATTTTACAGTTACCACATCCTAGGAACATCAGAGAACTACAAGCATTTTTAGGTAAAATAAACTTTTTGAGAAGATTTATCTCTAACTTAGCTGAACTAATCAGATTATTAAAAAAAACGATAAAGAAAGATTCGACTATTAAATGCACACTAGAGGCTAAAACGTCTTTTGAAGATATAAATCTAGCCTTAACAAAAACATCAATTCTCATCAATCCAATGTTTGATAGAGATTTCATAATATTTTCTTTCGCCTCAGAACATACCATTGTTGTAGTCCTACTGCAGAAATATGATAATGGTTTTAAACAACCAATAGCCTTCTTTAGCAAAGCCCTGAGAGATGCACCTTTAAAGTATAATATAATGGAAAAGAAAGCTTTTGCTCTAGTCAAATCTATTAAAGATTTCAGAGTTTATATCTTGTATTCTCATATAGTAGCTTATGTTCCCAATGTTGTAGTCAAAGACATCCTAACACAAGATGGACCAAATGGAAAAAGAGGGAAGTGGATAGCTACCATTTTAGAATATGACTTAGAAATTAAGCCTACAAAATTGATCAAAGGCCAAGGTTTAGCCAAGCTCATGGATGAATCGAACTGTCAGGCCCTGGACATAAATTTCATTGCAGAATTGGATAATGAAGAGGAGATGGCGACTCCACAGATTAACCAGGCCTTTACTGACTCACCATGGTATGCTGGCATTATATACGTTCTACAAAATCTTCAAGCTCCTCTTGAGTTATCCAGGACTAAAAGTAGGTTCTTAAAAATGAAATCTTTGAAGTTTTGCATAATTGACCATGCTTTATGTTGGAAAAATCACGAAAGCATCACCCTAAATTGTTTGTTAAATGAAGAATCTGACAAAATATTATAGGAGTTTCATGCAGGTGACTGTGGGGGACATCTTTACTGGAAGACCGCAACTGATAAGATCTTAAGAGCTGGTTTTTACTGGCCCACTGTTTTTTCTGATGTAAATAAATTTCTAACCTCATGTCACAAATGTCAGATTTTTGAAGGAAAAAGAAAACTATTACCATTACCTTTGAAACCAATATCTACTGAAGCACCATTTCAATAGTGGGGTCTCAACTTCATTGGTGAAATTCATCCCCCTTCCTCTGCCCAGCATAGATGGATCTTGACTGCCACAGATTATTTTACAAAATGGATAGAAGCCATACCCTCAAGACAAGCTACTGATACTGTCATAATAGGTTTCCTTGAGGCCAACATTCTGTCCAGATTTGGTTTCCCAACCAAAATCATCACAGACAATGCATCAGATTTTAAATCAAAGAGGATGATTGATTTCTACAACAAATATCATATAATCCTGTGTCACTCCACAACCTACTATCCCCAAGGAAAAGGACTAGCAGCGTCTTCCGACAAGATCTTAGTGAATATCATCAAAAAATTGTTGGAAGATAATAAGAAAACCTGGAACAGGAAGCTAGTAAATGCCTTGTGGGTAGATAGGCTGACCACAAAGAAATCAATTGGTACCAGTCCTTATCAGCTAGTCTATGGAATGGAGGTTGTTTTCCCATCTTCCTCGGGAACACTAGTGATGAAATTACTCCAAGAAGCACAGGTTGAGCCAAATGATATTCAAAGGAGGATCAACCAGACAATTCACTTACAACAGACCAAGGAAGAAGTGTATATTAGATCCCAATTTGTGCAGGAGAGAATCAAGAAAGCTTTTGATAAAAGAACCAAGGCAGAAGATTTCTATCTAGGAGATAAAGTTTTGAAATGGGACTCAAGAAGGGAGGATAAAGGTAAACATGGAAAGTTTGACTTCCTATGGAAAAGCCCTTACATCATTTATGCTTTTAGGGGTAATAATGCTTTTTTCCTCAAAGAATTGGATGGTGCAGAAGTAGAAGGAGGACTAGTTAATGGTCGAATGCTTAAACACTATATAGATCCCAGTCACTGATTTCAGTAATCACTTGTACATATTTTATTCTTCAAAAAAGTTTAGTGTTGATTGGATGGTAATTTTGGAGTTGAAGCCCAAAGAGAAGGCCCTAAGCTTCAAAATTTCACTGTCATAAATATCAATAAAGCAACAAAGTAAAAGGGAAAAGTTGTAGAGTAAAATCACAGTAATTCAGAAGGCCATTGATCTACTAGTTCTTGACATTTCACCAGGAAATGCCATCCCCAAGTGGAGCCACTATTATGTTCCTATACCAATATGAGTCATAATTTTTGAATGACTGAGGTCAAATCTATAATATGTACATACCTTTGCTTTCTGCAAATGTTTTCCATATTCAAAAAATCAAAAAATTTAAAAAATATATAGAAGGTATGTCCTAAAAGAAAAATCAAAAGACAAAAAGAATAAAAAAGGTCAAAAAAGATGAAGAAATGAATGCCAAGAAAGAAAAATACCATGAAAGTGTGCAAGACAAAATGCCACTACTATTTACTTTTGATGCAGAATAAAAGATTGTGTGCAACTTGTTACCTTTGCCCCAATCTATGGATGGTCAAAATGTTTAAAATGGGTTGTTTCATGTTTTCCACTTTATGCTTAGATATAGAGAATAAAATCTGACCAAACTGTTTAATCTTGGCAGATAAGTAGATAGGTAGAGTAAATAAAAGGAGCTCAACTATTTAATCTAAGCCCTTGGATGTAATAAGGTTAGACTTAGATAGATTACTTTTGTAAAAGAAAAGAAAAAGTTTTGATAAAGGGTTTGCCAGCTTAAGTGCACCCTAATAAAAAGAAGTAAAAATGGTAGGATGAGTAGGTGGGTAAGTAGTTGAATGGTTGTAGAATTGTGATGATTGATTAGATAAGATCATATCATTTACCTTCATCATCAAATTTCTAAGTATGGATGAAAATTGAGCATTTACCAAAGTACACAAAGTAAATTGATTAACCTCCATCATTCATTACATTTTTAACTTAACTAATTTCCAAGGAAAGTCTTAAAGTACCTAAAATCTTAAGTTAAAGGGGCTCAAAGCATTTCTATGGCTTCTGGAGGGACCAGACGCTCGACCTAGTAACTTATAGGTCCTAAGTACTAAAAGTCCCCTCATAAGCATTCACCCCCTCCATAATTCACTCATATTCCCAAATAAACTCATTTTCCCTAATAAACCTCTTTCCCTAAGGATAAAACCTTAGAAAAGTGATCACCTCCCATGTAAAAACCCCTTTTTACAAAAACCCACAAATATACACTTAGCCTAAGTTTTTATGTTTTCTATGCGAAAAGCAAAAACAAATGCAAAGAACTCATTTTATACTTAGCGCTAAAACATTTTCCGCCTTCATTCATATTAACTTTTGACTTTATTTATATATTAAACTCCCGAGAAAGTAACCCTTTTCCCTATGTATTTATTAAAACCCCTAAATATTAATATCCTGTCCCAAAGTTTGAAATATAAACTTTATTAATATCATGAATGATTAATGGGTTAATTAGTCGATCAACGGCTAATTAGAAACCAAAACCATCCACCGAATAAAAGAGATTAATTAATCAATCAATGGTTAATTAATAATCAACCTCCACCAATGAAATCACCCCCGATGCTCTTAACCCACTATAATCCATGATTAATTAAAACCCGCCACTTTTTAAACCCCTTCGGGCCCCTCCATTAAACTTCATGTCAATTCCCCGCCCCGATCATCGTACGTTCAAGTCCCATTTGATGCAATGGTTGACGATCATATCAAGTAGCCTATGAAGGTTGACCTTTACCCGCCCGATATGGGTGGTTTCCCTGTTCACCCTGCTACTACATGGCGCCCGATGAGTGGCATCGTGCGGCCTTCCCCCGAAACCACTCCAGCCCAAAAGTTGTGTGAAATAAAACCGCTTACTGCCTCTCGCTAGATGACAAAACGTCTCATCCCCTGCTTAAATCTAAACGTACCTTTCCCCGTGTACCCGCCAAAATAGTTGACTTTGCAGATAAAACGAAAAAAACTCATTGTTTTTAGTTTTATCGTGAAAAATACCACTGAGACGTCCATGCAAGCACCAAAGCATGTGCAACCGTCAACCTACATCCAACTGCCAACCTGCTGAAGCTGCTGAACTTCCAGACCACTCTTCAGTCATGTACGCTTGCTGCAAACCGTGCACAGTCACCCATCAATCTGTTCAGAGCCGAAACCAGATATTTACCCAAAATCACTAAGAAACCCTATTTAGTTCCCAAACCTTTACTCAATTGCTTTAAGTTATTAAGTAATTAAGTAATTAAGTAAAACAATTGCCCAACAACTCAAAATCATTTTGAATTAAACCAATTTTCCCCCAATTTGACTAAAAACCTTTCGCCCCCATCCTTGAATCCACAAGAACCAAAGATGGCTACTCCAGTTGCATTGAATGTCCTACCAATTACTACTCCCCATAGCGACTTAGACCATCTCCCTTTGGTAGGTAAAGACTTTCAAATCAAAGACACCTCTGTCCATGAATCCCCACTGAAGTTATACTGCAGGTACAGAGACCAGTACTTAAACCACACAGACAAAATAGGTCTTTGGGAATCAAGTTTGCCGAAATACCAATTCCCCAAAGTTCATATCTTCCTTGAAATTGTCCACTATTGCCATATGAACTACAGTCCTAGCCAAAGAGAAGTGATGACTCCTGACCATAATGTATTATTTACCATCACTACTCAATCCATCAATGAAATGTTGAAGTTGCAACCAGGCCAAAACCTGACCGCCCTTTCTGTTGGAGACCTGCTTAATAGATTCCCTACACTCACCTCCATCAAACTTTCTCAGTTATTCCAGACCTTCATTAGGGAAGAGAAATACATTCCAAAGGACCCTCCCCCATACATGTGGACCATATTCTCTGATCTTGGCTAAGACATCATAGCAATGATATCCAGTGTGTTAGGCCAGACTACAAGTGAATTTATTGATGAGATTATTATAGCCTTCATGTCCATTTACACTCTTGGACAACCCCCTGCCATTATGTTTGAATATGCTAAGTTCATTGCAGATAAGATGCATGATCAATTCATGAGAATGGACAATGAAAGAGTATTCAAATATTCATCAGTTTTATATCATATTTTCATGTACTATCAAGCTGATAAATTCTCATTCACACTCCAAAATCTTGATACCAGAGGCAACCCCAGATTAGTAGTCTTCTGAATTTCATTAATCCACCAATATGACTCCCCATATACTTATACATATTTCATATATCTCTTTGTGCACCTAGAAGCAACTATGTTGTTAGGAATTCCTCCCCCTAGAATTAGTGTAGATATCAGGAGGGTCCTATAGTTGTCCAAACAATACAAAGTGAGATTGGTACTTGTACCAAAATCACACTGAAATCAGAATATACGATTGTGAGTTAGCACCCTACAAACTTCCAAGATACCTCCCCATGAGATTGTTTGCTCTAGAGTACTATAGGCAAATGATTAATTCAGATGAGGTACATTTTGTGAAGGCCAAGAAGAAAGCTCAACTCAGAATAAAAGACCAGCTTGGGCCCTTTATACGCAACAGTAGGGAAGCTGGAAAGGAAGCAGAAGAAATCCTTCAAAAGATGAAACTGGAACAAAGCTTCATATGGAAATATGACCCTTTAGATTTCATTTGCAACAGAAGACAAAAGAACAAATTATCTCCCTATATCTACCATAGAATTCCTAAAATAGAACAGTATGCAAATCAACTAGAATGGGTGGAGAACACTTTAGTAGACCAAGATAGCACAGAAGTTGATGTCAATAATGTGTTGATTGATCTAGAAAGAATACTTAATGAAGATTCCTTTGTACAGGTGCCAGGACAATCACAATCCAAAAGGGAAACAAAGGAACACAGTGAGCAACTAGCAGAAGAAGGACCTCAAGAGCAAGAAGAATTAGAGCAACCAGACATATCAGAAGAGCTGACTCAGCCAGAACACGTCATGAGTAATCCTCCTATTGTACAGACTCCTCTAAATGAGGAGAAGAATCAAAAAAGAGATAGAGAGGAGGCCACCCCTTCTAGTAGACCTGTTTCACAGACTTATGTCAAGAGGCAAAGGTTAAATCATTTTTCAGAACAAGAGTTCACAGAGGAAACAACTAGAACTATAGGTACAGAAAGAGCAAAAAGCAAGCAGACCACTCCCTCTGCAGGTACACAAGAACCTTCCACTTCACAAGCTCAAATGCTAGAGAGACAACAGAGTGTGGAAGTATCCCCATTCAGGGCTCCAACATGCCAAAACCAGGACATTAGAGAGAAATACAAAGAAATAAAGGCTAGAAATGAAAGATTGAAGGCCCAAAGCTATGCACAATACCTTAAAGTGGCTCCCACTAATCAAACAAGGCTAATGTCAGCCTTTGATGTAAAAGAAGGTAAGATGAAAATGACTTTCATGAAGCCTACCACACAATAGCCTAGATCTATAGCAGATTACTTGAAGACAAATTTTGAGGTGTTGGAAAAGGATATACATCCTATCGACCAAATAGAATTACACAAACAGATCAAGGAAATGGTTTATTCCACATTGACTAGCAAGGCCATTGCAGCACATCAACTTCAAAATTCGTTGAATAATATATCAGTGCAATTCTAGTTAGAGAAGGCCTCTTCACAGGCCAAGGATACCAAGATAAAGTCCTTAGAAGACTTAATCATAGAGGTGGGGTATGATCCCAAGGATGTAAAGGCTGCAAAAAAGCTAATCAAAAAGATAAATGATGATATAGCTGCATTGAAAAAGTAGCTCAAAATTCCTCCTCTGCATCATCCACAAACAGCTGAAGTATTGGCAACTTGGAAGGAAGAAGAGCTTATGGACTTAGTCCGTAAGTTCAATTGTCAATTGAAAGAAATAGAGAAAGAGCTGGAAAACTTGATACAATCTAGACAGAGTGAGTTGGCCACCACTCCACAAACTGTCATTCCTACAGTCTCTACAACAGTTCCCTTCACATTGGCTGCTTCCTTAGCACCAATAGTTCCACTAGCTACAGCTCTACCAGTCTCAGGTACATCTACAAGCGCAGGTACATCCATAGAAAAGACAACTGAATTAGTAAAAGCCATGGAGGAAATGACCATCCAAGCTACTGAGCTCAAAATTCTTAGAGAAAAAGTGTCAAGTTTGGAAACTGATTGCAAACTTGCACAAATACAATAGAAGGAAGAAGCTCAGAAGAATCAAAGAATGGGAGAAAGGATAAAAGTCCTTGAAAAGGACTTGACATTGCAACAGCCACTAGGAGATATAAATGAAATACTCTGGGCCAACATCATTGACTCTATCAATGATGTTTGGCCATCTATTCAAGTAATTTTTGAGCAAACTGAACTGGGAAAAGTGGCCACAGAAGCAATTCACAAGACAATGGAAGAGTTGGGAGACAAGCCTGAAGAGGCAAACCAATTGATAGCACTCTTGAATAGCAAGAACAGGTAGCAGCTGGATGAACTGAGCATAAAAGATAGGACAAGGACCATCATAGAAATCAAGAAGATTCTTACCAAAAGGAACCTTATGCTCAATCTTGAGAAAAAATGCCAAAGCATCCAAGCTGATATTGATAGATTTATGACAAAGTTTGGTATTTTAAGGGAAAAAGGACTCCCCAGTCCTATGGTAATCCATGACAATCTTATGACCCAAGATGACTACGTTGAAAGACTAAACAAGTTGGCCAGAACCAAAGCTAGTACTTCAGGGGTAAAAGCTCTGCCCACAAGAAAGGTATTATATGATAATCTGGAAATCTATTTTTTCTAGAGCATGAGGTAAAGCACTTGTTCGTCAAAAAGCCAAATTTTGCCAAGTACACCGAAGCTAATGAGATATATAGAAAGATGATAAAGATGAAATTACCTGAAGGTGAATGGTGGATGAAATTGACATATTTACTATAAAGTTACTGCAATAAATCTATGTGGCAGCCAGGTAAAACAGATAAATAGAATCAAAGTGTAGCAGGTAAAGAGTATCAATAGATTGAAGACATAAAGTGATTCCAGCACATAGGTATCAAGCAATTGAAAGAGCCAAATCTGAATTACAACAGCCAACACAATCACAATAAAAGGGACAGCAAGAAGACAGTTCTCCATCTGTCTCTATCTTCATGCTTGAAGATATTTTTAGTTTCCTAGAATAATTCTCATATTGTTATGAGATATTTTGTAACATTTTTTGTATAAATACTTCACAATTTGAAGTAATTAAGGTGGATTAAAATACATTTCTGTAGAAATTTTATATCAAGCTAAGGAGCTATTGTATTCAAGACTGGACTGGTTTTGCTGGGTCATGAAATAAAGCTAGAGACATTTCATTGGATTCTTGTGCACAGTTGGAACCAAATAAGTATTATCTCTTCATGTTTAATTATTGTTTTTTCATCATGTTATAAATATTCACATGTTTTCTCTATGAAATCAGAATAGTAAACAAAGAGTGATATCTTAGAATTTGCTTTAAAGCTCTTTGTTTTGATTGTTTACTTTCTCATTGTTTTCTGCCAAACTATCTTGGTATGGGAATTCTTAATTGCTCCCTTACTTCCGTAGTTTCCCCCCTTAGGTCCATAGTAAAGGATTCTTAGTTTCCATTTTCTACTAATCTCCTTTTGTTCTTCATCTTGATCTCGGTTTAAGGATTCTTCATTGCCCTTTTACCCTAGTTAGGACTACCTCATCTATTTGAACCTGCAGATTTGCTTTTTGCTGTGCTAGCCTACCCTATGAACTCTTTCTTTAGTATTTTATTTGATCCAGTTAAACCACTCTTTGGTTGACTCCATAGCCCAATGGCCTGAATACTTGTTCTTCCCATCTATTTTCTTAAGTCCACCACCCAATCAAAACCAAAACATCATGAGCACTAAGAACTAGCTTGGAATCCTATTCAAGAAAAAGTTAAATTATAAAGAGAGAGCCCTCCCTGGACTTAGGTTGGCTAGAACCCGAGTCTAAAAGATTAGGTTTATGGTTACCTCAGATTATTCCTTCTTTTATAACTTCTAGGGAAGACTTCTGAGTGATAACAGGACCCAGGGGCTGGTTACCTGAGAGGTTGGATTGGTTCCTAGGAGTCTTGTTGCTGATGTGGAAGGTCTGTATGGTGTGTTTTCGTCGATTCCACTTCCTTAAGGTCAGCTAGGAGTTTGAATCCCATCATAGTAGCCCCTCGTCACATGTTTACCCTGGTTGGTCGATTAATTTGGTATATTTGGGAGGAGGGTGTTACAGAGAGTCTATTTAGAGTCATGTAGAGTGGTTCCTAAATTTTAGGGGGTTAGGTTGAGTTATTTTGAGTTGTAATTATTTAATTCAGTTTAACAAAGTTAAATTAAATTAAATTAAACTAGTTCCAACTAATGGAGGAATTAGTGGAGAGATTCAATAGTGGGGTGTAACCTGCAGTAGTGGGTTGTAATAAAAAATGCTCAACTAGTAAACTAATATTTACTCGTAGATAACTCATGCATGTCAGATCAGAGAAAGACCTAGTTCAGATTGGAGTTTAGGGACAATGTACTATCAGTTGTATAATCATTTGAATTATATAGGTAGAGTGGGCAATCAGAGGAAGGCCTATGATGGATTTCACAGTGATGGATGAGGAATATCCCAAATAAATATGGGATAATTCCTTAGGAAAGTGCACAACAAAATAGGAGCTTGGCAGGCAATAGATTTGGCTAAGTATTGGATGGAGCTTGTTTGTGAAGCAGTGGGATAGAATGAGATTGTGTAGAGGTTCCTCATGCTTGAGAAAATAATTATAATCTTCTCATGTTTTTTTTATTAATGCAATATACAGATAACATCGGTTTTTAGCTGTGGCTTCCCTAGAAAATTATTGTGTTATGTGTGATTGAATTCTTTCTCTTTTATGCGTCGTGATTTCATTGATTGTTTATTATTTCCGCTCATTAGTAGAGCAGAATCAAGTCAATTGTTTTAGCATATTACAATTTGCAGTTTGAATCTACAAGGAATTTTTATATGGTAACAGAGTTGAAATCACTATAGAAGAGGAGAATATGATTTTGTCTTTTGTAGGAGAAATCGAATTTGCAGCATCATACTTCAAAGCCAACAGGATTTCGTTCTACAGATTGAGACTCGAATATGCCCTTGAGGGTAGTTTGAACTATATTTCTTGGAAGGACAAGATGGAGGTAGTGTTGTAAGACAACAGGTTGAAGGAATTCATATAGCATGATATCCTGAATCCTCCAACACCTTATGCTAAGGATCTGGCAGAATGGAGAAAGTGTGGGGAAAAGGTGAGAAGGATTATCCTAGAAGGAGTTTGAGATCATATTCTCTCGAACCTCCATGGTAAGGAAACTCCATTTGCTATGTGGAAGGCCTTGACAAACCTGTTTCACAACAACAGTGACCATAGCAATATGGCACTGAAGGACAAGCTTAGAAAGATCAAGATGGAGAAGGGCAACTCAATACTGAAGTACTTGACCAAGTTCACCCAAACTCAGGATGAGCTTGGAAGTGTTTGTGTTACTATTGTTGAAGAATATCTAGTGATCCTAACACTTCTGGGAAATCCCAAAAGATTTCACAACTACTAGGACTCAATTAATGGGAGGGAGAAGCTACCAGAGTGGGAGCAATTATGGTTTGACTTGGTAGAAGAAGAGATTTAACGGAGCACTAGATATGGATCCTCATCTAAGCATGATTATGAGGAGAATTGTGCCTTAGCTGGAAAGGCAAAGAAAGGGAAGGGCAATTCATCCCATTCCAAATCAAATTCCAGTGAGGGCGACAAGAAGAAGTACATGTCGAAGATTAAAAAATTTCACTGTCATGAGCTACAACATGTTGGGTGTGTGCTATATTCTTTCCACAACTAGCCCCAAACGCGAAACTGGGGGGTTAGAGGTGGGGCAACCAGTCTCCCCTTTGTTGTGTTAGGTGATGCAAGGACACCGGGGGAAAAAAAAATGGACCTTATATTAGGTTGTCGAACCTACCTATGGTTTTGTGCATGGATTTCGCACATGGTTTTGGGCATGATGGTTTTCTGACCATGGTATTTTGTAGATCCATTCAAGGGAACTATGGTTATGTTATAATCCATGGTTAATAAATTAGGATTTATGGATGCTTCATCATGTATATATATGTATTGTAACATTGAAAGGAATATAATGAAAAATCAATCTGGTAGTCCCAGTTTTGGGATCCAGGGGAAAATATCTGTGTATATTTGTTTTATGTTTTATCCTCTTGCCATCGTTTATTTTATGATTTTAAGAATTCGTTTGCAGGTAGTTTTTGTACAGGTTTAAAACCTACATTTGGTATCAGAGTTTTTTCAGCTTCAAGGGGACGCCTTTGGTGCTGAGGGGTTTTTCTCTGGGGCCTGTGATAGACCTTGTTCTATGGGAGATCTGCAGGATCAATTCTTGCGGTGAAAGAAGATGGCGAGCAATGGAAATATATAGATCAATATATTTAATGGTCATAGTTTTGAGTTGTGGAAACTTACGATGGAGGATATTCTAGTGGATAAATATCAATGGATCATGGTAGATCCAGGTACTAAACCAACGTCAATGTCTGATGAAAACTGGAAGAAGTTAGATCGAAAAGAAAAGAGAACAATACAGTTATGTATCTCAGATTCAGTATTGTTGAATCTATCAAGGGAAGCTTTGGCGAAGGCTTTCCGGGACAAGTTAGGGACTTTGTACCAATCTAAGTCTTCGGTGAATAAATTGTTCCTACAAAAAAAGTTGTATAACCTAAGAATGAAGGATGGAGACTTCGTGACAGAGTATCTGAACACCTTTAATACTAGGGTAAGCCAATTGTTATCTGTTGATATTAAAATATGAGATGCAGATAAGTCAATTAGTTTGATGTGTTCTCTACCAGATTTGTAGGATAGTCTGGTTGCTGCAATAGGTAACAATACAACTACCTTGCAATTTGATGAAATAGTGTCATCCTTGTTGTCAAAGGAGATGAAACAGAAAAATATGGACAGCTAGAATGGTGATGCCTTGTTTGTATGAGGTCAGTCCCGGAACAAAAATAAAAATAATTCCTCAAGTGGGAGATCTAAATCTCTAGGAAAGGAAGGGCACTTCAAAAAGGATTTTAGATCTAAATCTCCTGAGAAAGGAAAGGGATCTGATGATTCTCCTTCTATAGAGGAAAAAACAACCTCAGATGGAGGTGGGGATGTGTACTTGGCTTCTTCTTCAAGTACACATGTAGACCATGAGGCATGCTTGATTGAATGAGGTGCATCCTTTCACTTCACTCCCCATAGGGAGTGGTTCTGCGAATATGAAAAATATGATGGTGGTGATGTCTTCTTAGGAAATGACAGGAAGGCTAGAATTTTCAGACGCAAAAAAGTAAAGTTAAAGTTGTAAGGTGGAAGGATTAGAACACTTCTAAGTGTTCTACATATTCCTTCATTGGCCAGAAATCTGATTTTTGTAAGAAAGATGGATGATGAGGTGTAAAAACAGTGTTCAAGAAAGATACCTGCAAGATGGTTCAAGGAGCACTAGTATTGATGCAAGGAGTTTGGATTGGAACTCTGTACAAGCTTATGGGTAGCACTGTTATTGACGGGTGCAAAATTTTTGTGGTTCTTGAAAGTGGAGCAAAAAATCTAGTGGTCTCTACAAAAAATACCATGCTATGGCATCAAACGCTTGGACATATTGGAGAGAAGGGCCTTCAAATACTTCATGGTAATGGTATGGTAGAAATTATTTCTAATTTCTCATGGATTTCAATTTCTATGAACATTGTGTATATGGAAAGCAGAATCGGGTGAGTTTCCCCTTTGTTGCTAAGAGGGCGAAAGGGATATTAGAGCTTGTGCACAATGATGTGTTTGGACCTATGTTGGTTCCATCGCTAGGTAAATCTATGTACTATGTATCATTCATAGATGACTTCTTAAGGAATACATGGATATATTTCCTCATGAAGATATCTAAAGTCTTTGACAGGTTTAAAGAATTTAAGGCTCTAGTGGAAACCCATATAGAGAAGAAGATAAAGGTGTTGAGGACAAATAACAGTGGAGAGTTATGCAAGAATAAATTTGAAGAGTTTTGTAAGAAGTGTTGTAGATCACGGCAAAAGACTATTCCATACACACCTCGGCAAAATGGAGTTGCAGAAAGAATGAATAGGATGTTGATGGAAAAGGCAAGAAGCATGCTCAGTGGTGTCGGGTTAGGACAGGAATTATAGGTGGAGGTGGTCGAGACTGCATGTTACCTGGTTAATAGATCACCTTCATCAGCGTTGGATGATAAGACTCCACATCATGTATGGACTGGTAAAAAACCCTCTATTTCACATCTGAGGATATTTGGCTATGATTCATATGTAGATGTTCCAAATGAGAAAAGAACCAAGTTAGATAGTAAATATGAAAGGTGTGTCTTTATTAGGTATAAGGATGGTTTAAAAGGTTATAATCTTTAGAACCCAAAAACGAGGAAGGAAGGTTGTGTACAGCCAAAATGTGGTATTTGGAGAGGTGAAAGATGTTATTAAACATGAAGTCCTACCCAAGGAATCTAAGAAGATAGAGTTTGAGCTAAAGGAGGAAGAATCAGACTCTACAATAGAAGAGGAATCAGAAGATGAAGAGCCACAAACTCCAGTTGTGAAAAGATCAATTCAAGAAAGAAGGCAGCCAGAAAAGTATAGTCCATCTGCTTTTTGTTCAAGTTTTCTTTATCTATTACTGATGACGATCCCATAACTGTTAAGGAGGTAGTAGTTTCAGAGGATGGAAAACTCTAGAAAGTGGCCATGGTTGATGAAATGGCATCTTTGGACAAAAATGAGGCTTGGGATCTGGTAGAGTTTTTGGCTAGAAGGAAACCCATTGGTAGCAAACGGGTGTTTAAGAAGAAGATGAATGCAGAAGGCCAGGTGGAGAAATACAAAGCTTGGTTGGTAGCAAAAGGTTATTTTCTGGTGTCGAGAATTGATTTTGGTGATATTTTTTCTCATTTTTCCAACATAGCTTCTATTAGATTATTTTTATCTCTTGTTGCTTTTGATTTTGAGGTATAACAGATGGATGTGAACACAACATTTATTCACGCGGATCTAGAAGAAGAGATCTACATTAAGAAACATGAAGGATTTGCGGTGAAGGGTAAGAAAGCACTGGTATGCAAGCTATAAAAAGTCTTTGTGTGGGTTAAAATAGTCACCAAGGATGTGGTATCAAAAATTTGATACATATATACTTGGACTTGGCTTCACCAGAGTCAAAGCAGATCAGTGTGTGTATTTTAAATTAATTGGTGGCCATGTTATTTATTTGGTCTTTTATGTGGATAATATGTTTTTGGCTGGAAATAACAAAAAAAATTATCCAGGAATTGAAGACTCAATTGTCCTCCACATTTGACATGAAAGATCTCAGTGCTGTAAACTATATTTTGGGCATGGAAATTAAATGATATTGGGAAAAGAGGAAGCTCTGGTTAAACCAGAGGAAGTATGTCAAGACAATATTTCAGAGGTTTAATATGCATGATTGTAAACTAGTGAAGGTTCCTATTCTTGTAGGTGTAAAGTTATCTGTTGAACAATGTCCCAAGACACAAGAAGATGAGGAGGACATGCCCCATGTTCCATACACAAGTGCAGTCAGTAGCCTGATGTATGCAATGGTCTATACTACACCAGACATGGCACATGCAGTGGGAGTATTGAGCATGTTTATGTAAAAACCAAGGAAGGAGCATTAGATAGCAGTGAAGCGGGTTTTCAAGTATTTGCGTGGCACTAGTGATTATGGTTTGTGCTACCAAGAAATACCGGGATTGGACAGAGTTTGGGACATCTATGGCTTTGTTGATAAAAAATGGGTTAGATATCTGGATCAGAGAAGATCTACAAGTGGGTATGTGTTTAACCTAGTTGGAGGTGCAGTCAGTTGGATGAGCAAGAGACAGTCTGTAGTGGCACTTTCAACTATAGGGGCATAATACATGGCAGCCACTCATGCAAGAAAGGAAGCAGTTTGGTTGCAGAGATTTTGTTCAAGTATGGGGTTAGTACAGTGAGCCATAGGGATAGAATGTGACATCGAAAGTGCAATTTTCTTAGCAAAGAACTCTTCTTATCATTCAAAGACAAATCACATTGATGTTCAGTATCACTTTGTGAGGGATATGGTTGAGGACAAAAAGGTGTTGTTGATAAAGGTGGACACTTTGAAGAATAATGCAGATGCATTGATGAAGTCTGTGAGCAACAGAAAGTACCATATGAAAATCATGTCAATTCAGTGAGCAAACCAAGGTGCAGTTTAATGCCAAAGAAGGTACTTCAAGTAAGCCACTTGAACTTATTCATATTGATTTGTGTGGTCCTATGAGAAATAAGTCTCCTTTGGGGGAGAAATACTTCATATTATTCATTGATGATTTTACTCACATGTGTTGGATTGGCTTATTAAAACATAAATATGAAGCATTTGATAAATTTAAAGTCTTCAAAGCTCTAGTAGAAAATCAGTTAGATTTGAAAATCAAATGTCTTAGATCTTATAGAGGAGGAGAATTTATATCAGATTAGTTTTTTGACTTTTGTGAACAAAATGGCATCAAGAGGAATTTTTCTATAGCTAAAACTCCTTTAAAAAATGGAGTGGCAGAAAGAATGAATAGAGCAATCCAACAAATGGCACGTTCCATGCTTGATTAGTATGGAACACCTCATTCCTTCTAGGGGAGAGCAACACATACAACAATAAATATCCTCAACAAAGCTCATGTTCAGGTAAACAGTGACAAAACCCTTCATGAACTATGGTTTAGTAAATCTCCAACCATTAAGAATTTTAGATTTTTTGGAAGCAAATGTTGCATAAAGAATAATTATGATAAACTTGGAAAGTTTGAAGCTAGAGCTAATGACGGAATTCTCCTTGGATACTCTTCAAGAAGAAAAGGATATACATGCTACAATAAATGACTTCAAAATATTTTTAAATGCATTGATGTTGTTATTGATGAAGCATCCACATGTACCAAAGAGGAAGCACCAAAAGATGACGAATATACTCCTACAAGAAGCCAAAAGAATGTTGAATAAAGAATCAATGAAGCATCAGAAGAAGGAAGTAACAATACAAAAGCATTAGAAAAGATGCCATCGAGGTATGTTCAAGGTTTATGGTATACCAAAGATGAAAATGTTACTCTTCATGCTTACACAGATGGAGATTGGTCACAAAATGTTGATGACCAAAAAAGAACTAGTGGAGGATCATTTTACATGGGACCCTGCTTGGTATCATGGTTTCGCAAGAAAGAAAGCTCCATTTCTTTATCTACTACACAAGATGAATATGTTGTTGATGCATCTTGTTGCACACAACTTCTATAAATGATGCAAAAATTGTAGGATATTCAAATCAATTGCTCTCCACCTATTCCCATTCTATGTGATAATACCAGTGCCATAAGTATTTCTAAAAATTTTGTCAAGCACTCAAAAACCAAGAATATTCAAATCAAATATCACTTTCTGAGAGAACATGTGATTGAACAAAAGGTCAAACTAGAGTATGGTCCCTCAAAAGAACAAGTTACAGATATATTTGCAAATCCTCTTCCACATGATTCCTTTGAGTATCTCATACAGAAATTAGGAGTGGTCTTTGTTTCATCACTATGTTAATAATTTTGACCAATCCTTCAAGTGTAGGGGGAGCTGAAAGTGAAATTTATTGTAGTTTATTGTCCGTACACGGATTTGATGAAGCACAGTTGTGTATATACGTGTATTTTGATCTGTACAGTAGTGTATGTTTCCTTGTGATGAAGTATCAGTAGATATAACTCAAAGAAAAGTTATGATATGCTTCTAACAAGTGTTGTTTGCTAATTCTAATATTAGTTAGATACAGTCTATTGGTTTATGAGTTGCTCCAATATGGCATTGATTCTTTGATGAATAAAATTTCTTTGATGACTTGATTGGTGAATAAGTTGATATAATCAGATCTAACAATGAATAGTTGGTAGAAGTTTAAGGGAATCATTTTTCCTTGCTTCTTATCGTAAATTGTTGGGATTATGATTTCTTGATGATGCTACTGAAGAAACACATGTTCTTGACTTACTTTTTGATGAGGTTCATGGTGTTGTTGTCCAATGCTTATAGTACAAAACCTATATGGTATATAGTATTGACGATTATCATGATCTTGCTACCTCCCTATTGAGGTCTTTGGTCTTGGTTATAAATATCATATCTATGATTTGATGTAAAGTTCATGTAAATACTTATGATGTAATAATTGTAATATTCAGTCATGAATGGACTATTGGGGTCAACTCAATTATATATGTCATCCCATGTTGGCGATTTGATGTAATATGTAACCCCATTACATTGGGAGAATGGTCAATATTAGTTATTCGTGATAGGAAAAGTCATGTCTAGTTACTTCTTTATATATCTTCAATTCAACATGTGCTCAGGGGGAGCAAGGTCCACATTCAGTGATCAGTATTCAACAACACTTAATTCCATGATCTACAACACTTCATTCAACATTGTTCAGCTTCTCTTGATGTCAAAGGGGAGGGGCGTAGCTTGGTGTTTGGAGAAAGCTTGGTTGGAAAGCAACTTGGTATATCTACATGTATCTATAGATGGTTGGTAACCAAACACCACAATGGTTGTCATCAACTCCAAAGGGGGATATTGTTGGCATTATGATAAATGTGTTGTATTTGATGGCAACCTTCTTGATGAAGATTGTTCAACATGATGCTAACATGATGATTTTACAAGATAGTACATATGTGACAGAGAGTTTGGACAAAGGCATAGTAGTCTAGAGATAGAAGAATGATAAAGGTGATGTTTTGATAAATACACGTGGGTTTTGTGAAGAAAAATTGCGTACATACGTGGGTATGGAGAAGACAAAGCATGTATAGTTTTTGCACCATGGTATCCTAAATGCTAGGGATCTTTACCATGGTATTGGCCCATAGTAATGAACGCAACAATAGATATTTGATCCCGTCTAAGAATACCATCGGCATTAATAAGGATTTGACCCATGGTATTGGATAAGGCCTAAGCTATATAAGGAGTTGAAGATCAAAGTGTTTCGTGTGTGAGTAATGAAATATTGATGAATGTTTTAATTTGAAATAAGGTTGCATAAGGAATGTGATGTGGGATCAGGTCTTGTAGATCTGAAATGACTACATTATTTGCTTATGGGTTGATTTGTGATAACAATTTTCTAACATATGTTTGTCACTGGGTTTTTTGATATTTGGGTTTGATTGAAGTTCTATTGTGCAACGAAGGAATGAGTCAATAATTACAAATCTATACGCAAGTTTGTCTTAGAAAAGGAAAGTACATACGCGGGTCTACCTCTATATAGTCGTGTATCGATTCTACAGGATGAGCAGATTTGTACGTGGATATTCTTCGTGAAATGCGTGTACACATGTGAATGTATTTTGTAAGGGTCACGTACCTATGCTACGGTTTCTGAAGTATGTGCAGTTAATGATGTCTTATCAGTCTTGTTATGATTGTTGTTGTCCGTTGATGAGGTATTATTCATAATAATCTGTATGTGATAGTTTTGATGAAGTTGAATGGTTTGTGAACGAAATATTGAATTGGTATGAATGATCTGTAAGTAGCTCATAAATCTATGATGAATGATATATGTGATTGTGATTTATTTCAGTGATGCAATGATTCAGTCTGAGGGTTCATGTTTTGATATCTGTACACATGTATGTTTCATTAAAAGTGTGTATATATGTGGATATTCTTAAGAACAATAGCATATATATTTTGACATATTGTTGATCAGGGTTTGTAGTGGCAGCAGTTGGTTTCAGTAACAATGTATGGGTTGATGATTGACAGTACATTCACATGATTTGTATTGGTTTGGATTGATTGGTTGCAATGAGATTCACTGATTGATCTATTTTAGTTGATTCAATGATTTGATGATGGTAGTGGGTCCTATATGAAAATTTGATGAAAGGTGGCCTACAAGTTGTTCAGGTGGATATAGTTTGATACATTTTGAAAAGTGATCCACAAGGAATTGAAGTTAAGGGGGTTTTAGCTCCCTTCCAATAGGTGCTAGAGAATGAGATAAGGTTGTAGCCTTCTACAGGTGGGTGACTATGTGCTGGAATAAGTCTGCGTCAGTAAAAGATTGTATAATATATATATATATATATATATATATATATATATATATATATATATATATATATATATATATGTTAAGAAGAAGAAAGAGACGACAACAGTGGTGGTTTTTTCCCACATTGGGTTTTCACCTAAAAATCCCAGTGTTCATATGTGTTGACTATGTGTGATGCTTTATTTTTTTCTTACTGCACTTGTTTACTATTTAATTAATGCCTAATGAAGGATTGATACATTGGTTCAAGTTAAACTGATGAAGAATTAATTGAAAAGATAGTTAACTAGATATATGATGGTTGTCTGCATAACAATAACGCACATATGTAGGTTCACTTCATTAAAGTCACGTACATAAATATGACTAGAAAATCAGAAGGTCAAGTAAGTTTTAAAATACGGATTCACACCCCCCCCCCGCCCCCAAATATTTTTCCTAACATACATTCCTACAGAGGAGCAGGATACAGATATTTTGACAAAGGCATTGTCAAGATGCAAAATCGAGTTTCATAGAGGCAGGATGAGGGTAGAAGATAATCCCTTTCTTGTTGAAAGGGAGTATTGAAAAATGCAACAAGAAAATCCTAATTTAAATTTTTCCTTGAATTAAATTAGGAATAAATTGTAATTCTAATTCTCATAATAGCTTGTAATAGTTAACTTAGTTAATTTGACTTAGATGACTCTGTTAATTCAAGTTGGGAGTCTATCTAGAGTCATATAGAGTGGTTCCTAAATTTTAGGGGGGCCAGGTTGAGTTCTTTTGAGTTGTAATTATTTAATTCGGTTCAACTGAGTTAAATTCAGTTAAACTAGTTCCAACTGATTGAGGAATTAGTGGGAGATCCAATAGTGAGGTGTAACCTGCAATAGTGGGGTGTAATGAGCACTACTCAACCAATAAATTGAAGATTCACTCATAATTAACTCATGCATGTCAGATCAGAGAAAGACCCAATCGAGATTAAAGTTCAAGGACAATGTATTATCAGTTGTATAATCATCTGAATTGTACATGTGGTGCATGCAATAAGAGGAAGGCCTATGATAGATTGCGCAGTTATGGATGAGGAATTTCCCAATTAAATATGGGCTAATTCCCTAGGAAACTGCACAAGGAAATAGGATCTTGGCAGGCAGCATCTTTGGATAAGTATTGGCCGAAGCTTGTTTGTGAAGCAGTGAAATAGATTGAGATTGTGTAGAGGTTTCTCAATCTTGAGCAAAGAATTTTAATCTTCTCATATTTTCTGATTAATGAAATATATAGATAGCAGGGGTTTTTATTTGTGGCTTTCCCCAGAAAATTATTTTGTTATGTGTGATTGAATTCTTTCTCTTTTATGCTTCGTGATTTCATTGATTTTTTATTATTTATACTGATGAATAGAGTAGATTCAAGTCAAATATTTTAGCATATTACAATCTACAGTTTGAATCTACAAGGAATTTCTACAAACCTTGGTCTTGATTCTGGCTTGGGCCTTGACTTGAATTTTGATTTTTGCCCCTTCCACTTGAGCTTGAGGGGTTGCCTCTTCCACCTATGTTTGGGATTCTTCCTCTTCCTCTAGCATTTGATCTTCCGCTGCCTCTACCTTGATAAAATGAAACTTGTGTCTTTAAGGCATGCTCCAATGAGGATTTTATTGTTTCGTTCATTCTATGTTCATGAGAAATCAATGATGCATGAATCTCATCCATTGAAAACTGTGAGAGATCCTTTGTTTCTTGTATGGCCACAACATTGGCATCAAATCTTACTAGAAGACTTCTCAAAATTTTCTCAACTATTCTCCTTTCCTCAAGTGTCTCACTATGAGACCTGATTTGAGTAACCTATCCAATTACTTATGTAAAAAATGAGTCTACATTCTCAGACCCTTTCATATAAAGTTTCTCAAAATCTCTCCTTAACATTTGTATGTTTTTATTTTTACTTTTGCCATGCCTTGGTAGGTTGTTTGGAGGGTATCCCATGCTTGTATGCACTTTGTTGCTGCTGCAATCCTTGGGAAAATACTTTCATGAACTGGTTGAAAAATGTATAAGAGGGCTTTTGAATACTTCTTCCCGTTGTCCCTCAACAAATCATTTTTTGCTTGTGTCAAAGTTATTAGACGTTGATGCATCTGTTGGTTCCTGGAACCCATTCTCCACCAAATCCCAAATATCTTGAGAAGAAAAAGAGCCTTCATTTTTATAGCCCAATAGTCATAATTTTTTCCATAAAATGGGGTATTTGAGGATTAGTCAAGCTTGTGCTTGATGCTGCCATTTTAATCGTTAAGAAAAAAATTCTCCCTACTGGTAAATATGCTCCAAAAATAATGTCGCGAGACCAATTTTTAACTCCTAGTAAAAACACTTGCACTTACACTAATAAAATTTTACACCTACTCAATTTTTAACTCCCATAAAAACACATGCACCTACACTAATAAAAGTTTACACGTGCTTTGATACCACGTGAAATTTTAGGCAGAGGAGTCTTCCTCAATATAGCAGTTGTGGAGATTAATTCACACATTTGACTTCTGCAACAAAATGATGCAGGAGCATCTTGTCAACAGGGTGAAGACCGAGAGAGGGCGAACAAAGTTTCTGAAGAAGATTGGGAATGAGAAACAGTTCACTGAACGGACAGCAAGTCTGTCAAGTTCCTATGTTTTTTCTTTCTTTCTTTCATGGTCAGCTACATTATTAACTGCTGTTATTTTAATTTCTATTCATTATATTTGAAATATTGTAATAGGTCCTAGTTAGAAACGATAATAGTAGGTTAGGGTCAATAGGTGATTAACAACGAATCCCTATGGTAAAAAGGCAGACAAAGTAAACTAGTTGATAATCAAGAAAGTCATGCCTATAGTAACTGCAAAAACTGTAATCGAATAACTACCAGCAGTTATCAAACTGCCTGTAAACATTGTATAAAAAGGCAAACAAGAAAACCCAGAGGGGTTCAGCAACGGAGCATATACAAGAGAATAATAAATACACATTTTCCTTCATCTTATTTCAGTGCACAAGCAAACAAATTGTTCATATATATGTCCTCAGTAACAAAAGACTGTATGTACAGTGCTGTGTAACTATTTCATTTTTATTTAAATATATCAACAGTGTTTTACAATATTCAAAGAGCTACGAACTGGCAGAGAAGAAAGCGAACAAGAGGCGGAAAGAACCAGCACCCACGAAGGGTCAAACCAGACAACCACACTAACCGGGTAAGCAACCAGAACTGGTAGCGAATGAGTTTATCTACCACTTAATATTACAATGTATCTTTCTGTATAAAAATTACATAGAACTGTGCATCGAGGTGTAACCGAACAGCGTTGCAACTGACCCACAAACCCTCCTACGTTACGGCCAAGGGTTTGACAAATCCAGAAAGTCTAGACCCAACAAATAAACAGACATTTCACATAACAAGCGACTACAACCGTGACCAGGACCAAGAATCATTACAGGGAAGTAAAATAAGAGCAAGACTACCCGGAAGGAGTCGACAGAAGCCATTGCGAAGATACGGGAGCCGGCCACACCTGCAAACGACATAGAAGGTGGAAGGTCAGGGTTTCTTTCCAACAAAACCCTTGCACGAGAAATTGATGCCATAACGCTGAAAATGAAAACCCTGAGTATGGAGATAAGTGAGTAATCATACCTGACAGTGTGCCGGAACAGTAAGCCCACAGAACCCCAAAACAGAGACCCCTTTCCACAGAGGGGCCGCAGAGCGTTAGTCTCGGTGCAAACAGAGAAAAAGAAATTCTAGCACGGAACTGTGACATACCTTGTCCAAAGAGCCGAGTGCCAGAGAGGAACGAAACTGGAATTCCGTCGCCCTGTGCAACTGTCGAACTGAGCGGACCGAGCATTATTACACCATAGTCATTAACTACAGATTTGTCAAGAAGGCCAGACCAGACAGTACCCACGAAATCAAACAACGGACAGTTCTTACAGCCATGAAAACGAAATGAACATGCGATGGAACCATAGCAACTTACCAACAAAACCTGGAGCCGAATAGACAAACCCACACAGTAGCAACAAGGTATAGCTGAGCATAATCATATCACCACAGAACCGGCGGAAACCCAAAGGGTTTCATCACAGAAAAAAAAAACCAGAGGCGGAGCCAAAACAATACAGAGACCATTAAGACCAAGCGTCGAAGGCAAGAATGACCGCAAAGGCGCGAACCAGGTAACAAAAAGCGAGGTAGGGTTTGCCAAGTTCGAGGAGAACAGGTGTCCAACGGAGGATCAACACAAAGTACAGTTGAGTTGATTGTTAATTAAACCTTAATCAATTTTCAATTACCATATATCCCAACCAGTTCAATAGCGTAAGTCCACGTAAGCTGAGGCAAGGCGGGACCACGTGGGCTAGACCCATCACAAAACAAAGTTAAAAACCCAAGCAAGACAATAATTGTGGAGATTAATTCACATAGTTGACTTCCGTAGAAAAACATAGCTAAAAACTCAAGAAAATTTACGCACAATAAAGAAAAATAGAGTAAATTGGAGCAACAAAATAAAGTTTTGGATTATAATTTTGAATACATGAAATACTTTTATATGGAAGTTGTGGCTCCTTCACTAAGTAAAAAAAGTAGTTCTTACGAATATTTACACTCCACTAGTCAAATTGTAAAACCTAGTAACCGTTTGTTTTCACGGACCCACCAAAAATTGCTCCACAATTTTTTCACCTTGACCTTGACCTCTCAGACTTACATCTGCCAAAAAACAAAAGACTTTGTACTTGTATATTCAAACATACATTTTAACACATTAATTCATGAATAGTAAAAGTATTAAAGCATAGAATCGGCACTTGTATAAAAAATAGTTTTTTGAGGTGCACATGTTGAGGAATACATGTTGCAGAATACAAATAACAGACCAAAAATTGCTCCACAATTTTGTCACCTTGACCTTGACCTCTCAGACTTACATCCACCAAAAAAACAAAACACTTTGTACTTGTATATTCAAACATACATTTTAACACATTAATTCATGAATAATCAAAGTATTAAAACATAGAATGGGCACTCATATAAAAAATAGTTTTTTGAGCTGCACATGTTGATGAATAAAAATCTGGCCACACATTTTTACGAACCATGCATTAAATGTTCATTTTTTCTTAGTCTGACCACACATTTTTACCAACCATGCATTAAGTGTTCATTTTTTCTTAGTCTGACCAAACATTTTTACCAACCTGACATTAAATGGTCACTTGATGTGTTGTGGAATGGAAAGTTTGTACTTCCGCTCAGAATTTCATTTAATTTATCTCCTTGAGTCTACAAGCAAAATATTCTTCGTGCAAAGAAAAATGGTCTTCGATTTGTTGTTGTAATTTCAGAGGATGGTTGTTGTGAGTATCATGACCACTGTGGTTTGGATTAATTTTCCAATAGGTTAAAAAGTCATCCAGGTGAAGTTAAAATAGGAAGCCTTTAGATACAGAATATTCATTCAAAATTTTTTATTTATTAATTTGTATATGAATTTTGTACAATAATTTTGAGTGTGTATCGCTATGTAGAAAAGCGAAATTACAAGATGTGTCATGAAGACACCTCAAATTTCACAAAAGATAATATCGAGGTTTTAGGGGGAGGTTTTATGATAAATAGTTTTTTCATCTTATTATTATTGTATAAAAATTATCAAAACTTTCAGTTTATATATATGTGAAAATGACGTAGAAAGAGAGTTTCATTTATATCTCATAGGGAAGCATACGATTAGATTAATTTTAGGTTAATTTTTAAAAGAACAAGGTAGGATGCAGGGAAGCAAGTCCCTGTCTTAAGTAGTTGATCGCATCTTATTTTATGCTTATTTGTCCTGTCTTAAGTAGTTGATGGCATCTTATCTTATGCTTATTTGTCCTTAAGCAATTGATTCTCTTATTTTTCCTTAAGCAATTGATTCAATTGACTAAGTAATTGATCCAGTATTCCCAGCAAAGGAAAATACTTATTTTTCCTTAAGCAATTGATTCAGTTGACTAAGTAATTGATCCAGTAGTAGCATAGTTCCCAGCAAAGGCAAATAAAAGTATAATTAAGAAAATGCCAAAGGAAAATACAAGTATAACTAAGAAAATGCCAAGAGAATTTATTGTGGACCTGTGCGGGATGTAAATTTAATTACTATGGTCGCAAAACAAATAGGGCAGGACCAGCTGAAAAACAAGACTAGAGCTTGTTGTTCAAGGAGATATCTAAGGTCTTTAACATCATGGCATATGATAGGCTAAGAGTACCCCATCTAAATAATATTTATATGGGTAGAATATGTACCAAGTAACCACCACAAATTCCATTATGTGCCTCTTGTAAGATGGTGTCCACTTCAATTTAGTCTTCATAATGCAATAAAATGAAATCAAAACAATGCTTGTAGAGTACATGACATACCACAACAAATCAATTGCAATTTTTAATGAAGGCTCACTTGTCTTGGGATGAATCAAATTTTATTGGTTGCAAAGTAGATTGAGAGATCTTAGTCCCATAAAAAGGCGGTTTCAAATCCTAATCTCTAGATACTGAGCTACATCCTTAAGGATAAGGTCCTCAAGAATTCCCATACACTTTTGAAAAGATCCAATAGTAGTTTATTATGTCAGGAAATAAACTTAGAGATTCTTGTTTATATATTCAACATATGTTATATTATGAGTATGGAATTGGGAAAGAAACCATATTACCATCATGCAGTACTTAACAAGTGATACATTTTTTACAGTAGACTCATAAAGCATCACCCTCGCCCATTAGATCAGATTGAAGTGCATAAACAAGTTGGTTAGTAATTGGTTGGCTTTTATGGATTTTTTAGCTATTAATTAAAGATAAATTTCTTAAAACAAAAGGATCCACTTGGCTACTCAACTAGAGAGTGGCCTAGTTTTTATATTGAATAGTGTGAAGGCTCATATTTACAAATGATCTTCTAGTAAAGCGTGTGGTGTCTAAATTATTGGGTGGGTAAAAAGAATGGTGAGGTCATCGTGGTTGTTTTATATACACTGAAGCTTACTCTTGTGCTTTCTCATTTCCTCTTGTTGCTCGTACCTTTTGCTCCATGGATCATACCAGATAAGCCTTCTATCTTTACATTAACCAAGCAATACCACTGCAGTAGCTACCCAGTCCGCCCAACACATATCTCTGTCAAGCAAGTAGGTGTAACCAATCTGTAGCTACTCTTCCACCAAACATGGGCCTGCACCAAAAAGAATTGTATATGAGGCACTATCGACAAGCAAAGTTGATCTTCTAGTCTCAGATTCTATTGAGAAAATTGAACTTATGTCCATTGCAGATCTTCCTCTCTTGTTGTCCCATATTATATTGATGAAACCAAACTTATGTCCATTGCAGATATTCCTCTCTTGTTGTGTGCAAATTTGATCTTCCAATCCCAGGTTTTATTGAGCAAACGAAGCTTATGTCCATTGCAAATTCCAAAATGTAACAGAGAGACATCGGTGAGGTCAAGTGGACAATTGAACTGAGAAGGGACCTTTCATTGTGAAGACTAGGTCTGCACCATCATATGTGGAAGGAATCCTAGGATAGTGGACTTGAGCAAAGCACCCAACCTAAGGTATGATCCTAATGGTATATTGTCAAGAATGAGGTCGAACATGAGGTTGTCTGCATATAACCATGAAAAAGATGAGATTCTAGAGAAAGCATCCAACCTAGAAACATGGGAGCAAGTGAGGCAAGCCCTCCCTAAATGATATTCTCAACAATTGGCCCTTACAACTATAATTGCAGCACAATCAGACAAGAAGACGACAACCAGTGAGGCAGGTTCATCAACAGAGCAGCCCTCCAGCAAAAAAGAAAAGTTAGTTGGTGCCCAGAGATTCCCTTTGATGAAGGTTTAGAACTTATCCACTATTGATCTGAAATCACTCGTGAATGATCTCAGTTAATTAATGAAGGTATTACAGGCTTATGTGTTGGGGTGTGCCTATGTTATCTTATGCAATGGATCGATAAGATTGCGAAATACACAGAAACTAAAGCAGTAAGAGAAACATAATAAGCAAACACATAAACACAAAAAGTTTAATAAGGAGTTCACCCAATCCTCCTGGGCTACATCTCCTGGTCCAGCCTTCAGTGGTGGCCTTTCTACTATGTCTTAAAAAGAATATTTTTTACAACAGTGAGCTCAATTTGAGTCTCACTCAACAGATGATGATCAGTAGGATTGTACTTGGATTCCCCAAGTCTCTAGAGTACACAGACTCTCCTTACTGAATCTTGACCTCAACTGGTCACAATGGTATGAGTCCAATCTGAGACTCAATACCTGACAGGTTTACTCAGAGGAGTTTGCTTGAACCTCTCAAGCCTTCTCCAGAGTTCATAGACTCTCGGACTCTCTCTGTCTCTGTCTGGATCGATGTTGCCTTTGCTCTGCAGGTCAGCTCGGATTTTCTCTGTTCTTTGCAATTCACTTCTCCTAGCCTCTCGAATCTCGACTTCTTGTCTTCCTTCTGCTTATCTTTCTCTCTGTTAGTTCGTGGTTTAAAGCTAATCCGCTTCCTCACAGTTCGTTTCCGTTTCCCGGCTGTCTAGATCTCCTACTTCTATCCATTGGAATTTCCCCTTCTCTGCACCATCATCACTATATAACGCTTCACAGAGAGGTGGCCACCTGTTTCCTCATGAATTGAATGTTAGTTCTCTTTGAACGGTCGTTATTTATGTTGCTTCAAGATTTCCCGTGAAATTGATTCCTCTGCCAACTCATCGGTCATGCCGGATCTCAAATCTTATCCACCTCAGCCTATTTCCCCGTCAAATCTAGTCATCCATCAAATTGTTTCTCTGTCGTTGATCTGGAGCCTCTAGATCCTACGGTCTCCATACATATCAGGCAGGTAAGTAGCATGCCTTTTACTCGTCTGATGTGAGCGGTTTTCTCTCTCATCCGCCAGACGCGTGTCACCTGTTGTATGGCATCGGGTGAGACTCAGTCAAACTCGCTTACCACTTGAAGCCCTTTCAATTTGCTGCCGATTTTAGCATGGGGCCTACCTCTAACAGAATAGACGAATTCCGTACGGTTTTATGCTGTCCTCGAGACCGAGCGCTTAGGGGCTTTCCTTCACTGATGGGGATGCCTTGCAATATGTGATTAGCGCTTAAGGCTAATCGTGTATCAAAAACTACCTCTGTTTTCGGATTTGACCTCCCGTTTGTCAATTTGCGCCAACGCGCAGTTACCATGGGCCAACGGTTTGCGCGCTTTGACCGAGGGTCCTCGTTACTCTGTGCTGATCACAAATTGCCATTGTTTAGAGGTTATTTCTGATAAGCTCGCCATCCATAAGACTTTGAAACTTCGGCATGGGTTTTATAGAGTTCATGAAACTTTTAATAGTATTTAAGGATCTGATTCGGATCACAGCCTTCCCACTGAAAAGGCTTTTGAACCACCAAAAGTTGGTTTTCAAGCATTGACTAAGTGAGGGTATAGTTGTCTCACTTGCCCAATCTCTATCCATTTTGCACTGCTTGGCTTTGAACTCTTGAGTCTAATCCTAAGGTACTCAACATCTCCCCTGCACGTCATCCTCACCTTCCTGTCCAGAACTATGTCTTCCTTCAATTCATTAAGATATTCAGGTAACAGATCATCAATAGAAGGCAATTGACTCTGTTCTTTGGGATATTCGATTAATGAAGGTTCAAATAGTCTCAAGCTGTCTACATTAACGACTGAGTAGATGTGCATGTAAGATAGTAAATCAAGGTGAAAAGCATTCTCACCAATTTTCTCAAGTATCTTGAAGGGTCCATACCTTATTGGCTTCAACTTCTTACCTTCACCTTGCAATCTGTCTTTGCTAATATACAGCCAGACTTGATCACCAACTTGAAAATTGTGCTCCATCCGATGCTTGTCATGCCTTGCCTCGTACTTGGCTTGGCTCTTTTCCAGCTGTTCCTATACTGTCTAGTGGATCTCTTGGATTTGTTCAATGAACCTGGTTGCCTTGTCCACATCACTGTGTCCATCAACCGTTATGTCTTTACCAAAGTCAAAGTCCAAGGGAGACCTTGGTGTGAAGCCAAAACATGTCTCAAAAGGAGATCTTTGTGTAGAAGAATGTTTGGCACGGTTGTAAGCATGTTGCACATAACATAAATGTTCATCCCAAAGTTTGGGATGCTTGCTGCAATATCCTCTGAGCAACTGGATCACTGTCCTGTTGACCACTTCTATTTGGCCATCTATTTGTGGATGAAAGGTTGTGCTCTTCTTCAGTTTGGTGTCCATCAGTTCCCACAGACTCGACCAAAACTTCCCAACAAATCGGGAATCTCGATCCAATACAATGGAAATGGGTAATCCAAAATGAACCCATACATGTTAGAAGAACAACTTTGTTTTTTTTTCAGATATAATCTGTTTGTTACATGGTATTAGAATACACATTTTACTAAACTGATCCACAACAACATATAAATAGTCATGACCTTTTCTAGATTTAGGCAGTCCTCCAACAAAGTCCATGGAAACACTTTCCCAAGGATGAGAAGGTACTGGTAGTGGAGTGTACAAGCATAGTTTTATGTTTTTGGGCTTGCTTTTAGCACACATAATACACCCTCTTACATATCTAGAAACTGTCTCATTCATTTTAGGCCAATAACAAAATCTTTGTAGCTGTGCAACTGTTTTACTTACACCAAAGTGACCTGATATTAGAGAAGTGTGTGCTTCTCGAATTATCTTTACTCTTTCAGTTTGTGGAATGCATAACTTTCCCAAATGATACAAGATTCGGTCCTTAATATGATAATCCAATTCTTTTATTTGTTTGCCATGACTTAAAGTTGCATATACATCTTTAAAATCTATATCTTGAGCATACTGTTCAATGTAGCTTTCATGCAATACTGAATTATGCTTAAGTATAGTAGATGCATTGATGATTGGTCTGGACAACATATCTGCAACTTTATTGTGTATGCCCTTTTTATATTTGATGACTAAATGAAACTGTTGTAGGAAACCCATCCACCTATAGTGTCTTGATTGCTGCAACTTAGTTTGGGAGTGTAAATATTGGAGTGGTTGATGATCAGTATGTATAACTGTCTCTTTGCCCATTAAATAATGTTTCCACTTTTTCACACTCTATACTAATGCATACAATTCTTTATCATATTGTTACAGGGAAAAGTGTCTACACAGAACTGCTTATCCCACTAAGGTGTGATAGCTACCTTAGAAACAAACAAAGTAAAGCTACTTTCGTTTTTCCTTTATGAAATATAGATGAGAGAAGAACAAAGAAGACCAACCTCTGTCTTGCGCTAATCTCCTAGTTCGATTCCTCTCTCTCTTGATAATCTTTCGCTACTTGTTCCCTTGCACGCCCAGCTTCACAGAGTACCTGTAAGATCACAGTAGCATAGCACTATACAAGAACATGGATCTATAATCATAAGCAATCTAGGATCAGATGTAAATTGACCATACAAATGCAGAAAACATAAATGACACAAGAGTATGGAGGAAAAACTTGAATAGCTTTTATTAATAAACAAGAAAGAGCCAAGGGAGTTACAACCAGTTGTTCTGACCCAGCATCATCCTCTTAGCAAGGAAGCCCCTCTTCACCTCATACAAAGCTTAGATCACCCAACAATCTGATGCTGTCTCAAGAAACCAACATCAATTCCTTACAATATGCAAAATTCCAGCCTCTGGATCTATGGGATGAGGGATCCATATATAGATATCTGTAAGGGAGATGAGTCAGCTTGTGATTTGATTAGTGTCTTCCCTCTGATAGTTCTTGCTCTCACTTGGAGATTGATGATATCTTACTCATCCTTGGTCGAATTCAGAGAGGCAAGTGTCACAGGAGAAGTTTCTGGAAGATTCCATGCCTCTCCACCTCGCGGAATGACACTGCCATTTGTCACTTCTCGCCCATCGCACCCCATAGAAGGGCTTTTTGAAATGAAACACACCCACACAGTGTATTTAGGTGAGATGCAACGCACTTTGCCTATGGAGCAGCTGAAATGATCCTGTTTTGACGAGTTCTGAGCAGTTTTTCATGGAGAACTTCTGGGAGAAGCTGTAATCAGTTAACCTTGTTCCTTTAGGGGTTAGAACAACACTTTTAGGGACTTAGGAGCCCTTGGTTTATGGACATTTCATGCTTGGGGTTGTAGTGCCCAAAAATGTCTATAACAGTTGCCCCCTAAAGCATGAGGTCGTTAATCTTTTGATGTCGGGTGAAATGCTTTATTATGAGGATCTGAAGTTCTTTCAAGCTGGGAGGAGACCTGTAATAAGATACAATACAATACATTATCTTCATAATATTTTCATGATCTAGCTGAGGCGAGAATTCCCATGCTCAGCTTTATAAATTCATTTTCATGTACATAGGATAGACAATCGTCTGAGTGTAGACTGATGATTCTGGTAGAGCCATCATCCCTTTGATTGGATGATTATCTGTGTAGCAATGATGTACATTTGATGTCTTTATTTCCCTGAATATATATCGCAGCCCAGATGGATGAAACTAGATCCGGGGTCTTCAATCTCGTTCGATCTTCACTCGAAGTACAAGTCTATCCATGTGAGAGATGTTCTGGAGTCGAACATGGAAAGACATCGCCTGATTAATAGCCAATGATGTAAGCTGTTAACAGGCGCGAGAGGAATCACCGATAATGATAATGACCCTCAAGGTACTGCAGTACAATTCACGTGGTGTGAATAAAGGACTTGGCGTCGAACACCACGCAAAATCTCTCAGTCGAAGGTCATTGATGTAAACCTGTCGCCAGAAGTGAGAAACTTGCCATTGAAGCATGCAAGCTTCAAAGTACTGAACGGGGTGTTCCTAGATCGACTTCTTGGATGATGAGCTGATGTCGAAAAGAAGCGATCCGTCACAGGAGGGCCTTAATGAATCCCACATCAATGACACGGAACAAAGAAAATGATTTTAATGGAGGTGAAAACAATCTGATGACATACAGTTCAGGGTGGCGGTCATGAAAGAATGGAGTGTAAATGTATTGTAGCGGGTGAGACACAGGTGAATTCACTGAATGAATTCTCTTGAACATATCGGCGACACTGACATGATGGACTGGTAGCATTAACCCCAAATGTGGATGGTGTGATGGGACCATGGTGATGTGGCCGGTGAATGAAACAACCCAACCTGACTTGGATGCGGAGTGAAAGTGTCATGTTCAAGAGCGACTTGCTACCAATAAAGTTTCTTCAAGTTTTCTTCCCAATTTTCCCCAGTCATTGCTGACCAGTACCTCTTTATTTTTGTCAAGCTTGAGGAGGATAACATATGCTTGTTCTATAATTTGCCCTTCGGGCAAACCTATCGCTATGTTTTAACAAGCCTAGCGATAGTGAAACTCGTTCTTGTCTGCTATGGACAAGTTTGTCGCTATTAAGTTTTAACGAGTTTAATGACAAAGATAACTCGGTCCTTTTCAATTTTAGAGAGTCTGAAAAGGAACGTAAAGGAAACTCCAAAATTCCTTTTTCGTCATCTAATCCCTTAAGTCCGAAAAAGTATAAAACAATACAGAAGGGATGAATTTTCGATACTTTTAACGAGCCGAACAAAACAAGCGCTCGATCTTTTTGTGTAATAATCCCTCAAGTCCAAAAAGATTAAAATTTAGAGGAGGGATAGCACTTTCGGTCCCTTTAACGAGCTGGAAAGGCCAATGGCTCGGCAAACTTTTCATATTTTACGAGTCAGTTGAAAAGAGCTTAAAGGAGACTCGTCTTTTGAGGAACGAGTGATAAAATTGGGTAGCAGCTGATTCCAGGTAAGGTTTGGAATTTTTCAATCACGGCAGTGTTACAAGGATGGCTAGTGAGATCACTCTTTGCAGCTATTCCTCAAAAGGGGTAAACAATCAAATGGAGGTGAATGATCGGCCAATACAGAGTGGAGGTGATGATGAGAACACGACCAAGGCTTTTAAAGGCTGAAGTACTACATTCACGATGGTTATTTACCGGGAAATAGTTCATTTTTTAATGAGCTTAAACGCGGGGGGAAACATTTGCTCATGGCTTATGTTTATTTTTTAATGAGCTTGAACTATGCACTAAAACTGCTCGATTAATCCAGTCGTATAATAAGAATGTCTCATATATGAAAACGGCAATTTTTAGAGTTTTTCCCCACATCCTTTCTTTATGCAAGTTAGGAAACGACCAATCCTATGAGTTTAAAGGGTTAGAGGACCTACAAATTTAAAAAAATAAATAGTCGCTCTTCGCTTGCATGCCAAAAGGTTTGCATGCCCCCAGGTATAAAATAGAGTTTCAAGGTCACCTTTCAAATCTCCAACAAAACATTTGTTTTATCAGGAAAGGTCTACCTCTTTGAGGTTACCAAAGATTGTTCTATTCACAGCGTAAACAAAAAACTTCTTCGGCGATGTCTACCGAAATAGACAAAGGTGAGACAATCCACTCACATAACTTTGACAAGAGAATCTTGTTCCAGTCTAACCCCCTCTTCCAATCACGGATGGGAGTACAGTCTGGTCATATATCTCTCGCGGAAACCTACCCTATACCCGAAGTTTTCCTGCCGAAGCAGACCAGGGTGCATGCCCCCTGGGTTTCAGCCATGTTCCCCGAATCACTCGCGCTCATCGGGCGGACGGACTGGAGATTGATGAGACATTCCTTGTGTGAAAAGACCATTTAGGGATGGCATGTGACTATTTGCTCTGTGTGATCCGGGAAATGAAAGCTGGTCTACAAGCTTGACCACTCTTCCTTCGTGTGGAAAACACATTACTCTAAAGAGTGAGGAGACAATCGCTCCCATGCAATAAATATAGTCTCGTCTGAGGAGTAGATTATAATCCAGGGGTCCTTGAACTACCATTACGTTCATGTGAACGGTTTTCCCTCTCAATGTTATGGGCACATTGGGAAGGATCCCTAACGGTCGACTGGTTCCTTTGTCAAAGCCTGTTAGATTTCTCATCTCAGCAAAAGCGATGGCGAACCAAGCGCTTTCCAAGCAGTCGAGGAAAGGATACTCACAGAAGCCCCTTCATCTATGATGGTACCAGCCATAACCATTCTATATACTTGAGCAATAATTCGGAATGGTATACTAGCCGGTAAACGGGGTCTGCCTAGTTGATTCCAGTCGAAGGAGACAACTAGGTTGCTTGGAGGTGG
The DNA here is from genome assembly GCA_031772625.1 of Pinus tabuliformis. NCBI lineage: Eukaryota > Viridiplantae > Streptophyta > Pinopsida > Pinales > Pinaceae > Pinus > Pinus tabuliformis. The sequence continues at coordinate 1,635,053,355 of CM062804.1, read as the reverse complement.
GACCGAATAGACGGCCGGGTACGACTCTGACGAAATTCCTTCCTGCGGTAAAGGAATGGGTAAATTGCCCCCATGTTCATCTGAGTCTGTGCTTACGAAAAGAATTTGGACGGTGTCATCCTTATTCTTTTCTGTGACTGTATCATCTGAAGATGGAACCTCTGAAGGCAAGACCGGGTCAACTGCCGCCTCGACCTTTTGACTTTCGTCTGGTATGGGTTTAGATGGTTTGTCTTCAATGATAGATGCTTCAGCCGACCATCTGGGCGGGTCAGCTGGATTTTCAACTAGTGACGGACTCGGCAAGAGTTTTTTATATCCAGGAGGAAGTCGTAACGGTGAAACTGGACGATCGCCCAAAACTCTTTTAGCCTCGTCTAAGAAGGGACAATGGTGGATGGCATGATCGCCTTCGCACAGTTTACAAGGAAATCTATATTTTCCTTTTTGTCCTGGGGCTTCACTTTCACTAGTCGACGGTGTGTTTTCAACATGATCATCAGAGGTTGACGACACCGGGTTGTGGAAACGAGGAGACCAGTGCCTTAAAATCTGAGGGATGCATGGACAATCTCTATGATAGTGGTCTCCTCTGCAATTGACACATGGCGATTTAGGCCTGGTCGGTGCAGTGTGTGGATTTTCGCTAGACGATGCTTGGTTGCCCCCTTTCGCTTTTGGCTCCTTCTTCTTCTTCTCTTTCTTCTTCATTTCCTTCTTCTTCTCAGGTACTTGATTTTTGGCTTTACCAACCCCATCAAGCGAAGAAGAAGGAGGAGAGGAAGAATTGGAGGAAGTAGAAGGTTGGTGGGTAACTTTGGATTCGTCTAGTTGCTAACTCGATTGTTCAGGAATTGCGGTGTTCTGAACGACAGAGGTTGAGAAGAGCCATACGGGCAAGCCAATTGTCAATCCTGGAAGCGACAATGTGGCCATATGGGGTGCACCAACATCTCCCCAAGAGGAGAAGGGACTAGGATTTCCTCCAAGGGGAATTCCTTGGTTGGTGGGTTCCATTTTCTCAATCTAAGATCAACATAGGAAAGGGTGATGATTATTCCATTTAAAATAAATTTTAGATGCTTTGACACAACTTGTTTTTTCAATTTTTAAGAGTCGAGAAAAAACAAAAGATGACTCTAGTCACCTTTGATTTTTAATGAGCCTGAAGTGACAAGTGCTCAGATAGACCTTTTCCGTTAAGGAGTCTGAAAACGAACGAAAGGGACTGCTCTGGAAATCTAGGTAGAGGGATTACCAAACCAATCGCAAAACTGCATAATACTTTTTACGGTACGGCAGTCAATCTTCCTGAATGCTGTGTTCAGTGCATTGCGATCGATAGGGCGGCAGACACGGCGTCCTATGGATAAAGGATTAAGCCTATTGTGGTCTCCCAAAATATACTTGACGGTACGTGGGAGCACAAGTCCGTACTGGCACTTATCGTCTCAAAGTGGAGCCATCAGTGAGAACAACAGTTACCAGGCTTTACGACACCGGAATACGTCTCTAGTCTAGACTTCTAAATGTTGTGCGTTAGGTTCCAAAGCGTTGTTAGATTCATTGAATTTATTTTATAGTTGATCTTGTTTATGAAATTTGCCTTTCAGGTTCACCGCGAGATGTAGATTTATAATTCCTAAAATGCAATCTAAGATGATAAACAGTCTTTTATCTTCTTTGTGCAATGAAAATCCTAGCTACTAAGGAAAGAGAGACAATATTCTTTCACAAAGAGCAAAGAGCACACTCTAAATGCACTGTCCTAAATCAAACCAATCAAACAGTATAAATGCAAATTCACTTGCATGTATTTGTTTTCGGCTTTCTTAGTATGTGAATGGAAAAAAGAAAGCTAATGCACAAATCTGAATTACTTTTCAAGCGACAATTACCAACAAGTTTCTTTTCAAAATCAAAAATGGAGACAATCACAACACTTTATGATTTGGAAATGAATACTTGTTTTCGACACTAGAAAAATTACAAATTCAGACCAAATACAATAGTAACAAGATAATCGACTATCTACAGCAACCAAACTCTTTCCTATGACTGAAAACGACACTTGCGACACTTTCAAATCAAAGGACGACAGTACGATTACGTTACTTTTTGCAAAGGAGAACTGAAAATGACTCAACAAATACACAAAAACATTTACATTTCTTTTGTACAAAGGAGGCAGAATAACAGCAAGGAAAAGGGGTTTCAAACAGAGATATACTGATCACAGGCAGCAAAATTCATGAATAGAACTAGAAAGAATGAATCACAGAAACCAAAACTGAACAATGCCTAGTCTAATCAACGCACCTGTAACACAGGGAATTTGAAATGCAGCACACCTACTACACTCGGGAAGTGTGCTGAATTTCAGATTCACAGAATAGTACCTGTGCTGGGCCAGAGACGAGACTTTGCTTGGGTTCCGGGTCACAGTTTGTAGTTCAGTTCATGGGTTTTGGCCGAGCAAATGGTAATCAGTAATGCAACAATTAGGGGTAGATCTAAGGAGGTTATAAGAGCTACCACAAGGGGAAATCAGAGAGTTTGAAATCAGTTGTTTAATTTATAAACAAATCCTAGAGATTGACTGAAGCGGCATTTATCTACTTTGCATTTGCATAGAAAATGCAATTCGAAAGCTACCTGGCTCGACTTCAGGCTCCGTTTGTAAGTTTATAAAATAGACAACAAGGAAGATAAACAAACAAACTAATTCGTCCCCAGTGGAGTCGCCATTTTGTTACAGGGAAAAGTGTCTACACAGAACTGCTTATCCCACTAAGGTGTGATAGCTACCTTAGAAACAAACAAAGTAAAGCTACTTTCGTTTTTCCTTTATGAAATATAGATGAGAGAAGAACAAAGAAGACCAACCTCTGTCTTGCGCTAATCTCCTAGTTTGATTCCTCTCTCTCTTGATAATCTTTCGCTACTTGTTCCCTTGCACGCCCAGCTTCACAGAGTACCTGTAAGATCACAGTAGCATAGCACTATACAAGAACATGGATCTATAATCATAAACAATCTAGGATCAGATGTAAATTGACCATACAAATGTAGAAAACATAAATGACACAAGAGTATGGAGGAAAAACTTGAATAGATTTTATTGATAAACAAGAAAGAGCCAAGGGAGTTACAACCAGTTGTTCTGACCCAACATCATCCTCTCAGCAAGGGAGCCCCTCTTCACCTCATACAAAGCTTAGATCACCCAACAATCTGATGTTGTCTCAAGAAACCAACAACAATTCCTTACAATATGCAAAATTCTAGCCTCTGAATCTCTGGGATGAGGGATCCATATATAGATATCTGTAAGGGAGATGAGTCAGCTTGTGATTTGATTAGTGTATTCCCTCTGATAGTTCTTGCTTCCACTTGGAGATTGATGATCTCTTACTCATCCTTGGTCGAATTCAGAGAGGCAAGTGTCACAGGAGAAGTTTTTGGAAGATTCCATGCCTCTCCACCTCGCGGAATGACACTGCCATTTGTCACTTCTCGCCCATCGCACCCAATAGAAGGGATTTTTGAAATGAAACGCACCCACACAGTGTATTTAGGTGAGATGCAACGCACATTGCCTATGGAGCAGCTGAAATGATCATGTTTTGACCAGTTCTGAGCAGTTTTTCATGGAGAACTTCTGGGAGAAGCTGTAATCAGTTAACCTTGTTCCTTTAGGGGTTAGAACAACACTTTTAGGGACTTAGGAGCCCTTGGTTTATGGACATTTCATGCTTGGGGTTGTAGTGCCCAAAAATGTCTATAACACATATGTGGGATAATTAACTACTGCAGAATTAAATGTCTCAGAATGATAGCATATGGGTTTACCGTATTGTGTCAACACTGCTCCCATGGCATAGTCACTGGCATCTGTTTCAATATCAAATGTTCTAGTACTAGTGCTCTACTAATCTTTTCTTTCAAGGTGTCGAAGGCTTTCTGATGTTTTCCTCCCCACTGAAACACCTTGTTTAATCCTGTCAAAGCATGTAAATGTGTTGCAATGAAGAAAAAGTTAGCAATAAACTTTCTCCAATATTGTGCTGCCCCCAGGAAGCTTCTAACTTCAATAATAGATTTTGGGTTTAGGCCAGTTTACAATGACTGCAACCTTAGAGGGATCTATCTTCAATTCACCACCCCCTACTATATGACCCAAATAATTCAAAGATGTTTTACCAAATTCACATTTTGAGAGTTTAACATAAAGTTTTTCTCCTTTTAAAACATCTAGAGTCTGCTTGACATGCTTTAAATGTTCCTCCCATGTTTTACTAAATATAAGAATGTCATCCAAATATACAATTACAAAATCATCAATGAATGGTCTAAGTACATCATTCATTACTCTCATGAAAGTAGTAGGAGCATTAGTTAAGCCAAAAGGCATAACCAACCACTCATAAAATCCCTGCTTTGTTTTGAAAGCAGTCTTCCATGCATCTTGCTCTACAACTCTGACCTGATGATGGCCACTATGTAAGTCCAACTTGGAAAAATAAACAACTTCTTTCAATTGATCCAGTAGATCATCTATGTGAGGAAGGAGATAACGATTTTTTATCGTTATCTTATTTCGTGCTCGGTAATCAATGCACATTCTCCATGAGCCATCTTTATTTCTCACCAAGACAATTGGAGACCCACATGGTGATGTGCTAGGTCTTATAAACCCTTTCTCGAGTAGCTCCTGTACCTGCTTCTTGATTTATGCATTCTCTAAAGCGGACAACTTGTACATTCCGATGTTAAGCAATGGAGCATCTTGCTGCAAATTAATATCATGTACTATTTCCTTTTGGGGTGGCAGACTTTTAGGTTCTTGGAATAGTATATCATATTCTAAAACAACTTTTTCTAAATCAGCCTGTTGTTTAGCATTACAACCCTCAAATATTTTGGTTTTATCAGGTTTCTTTTCCTTTACAACCATCAGTAAAAATTGCTTGCATGAATTTACAATTCTTTTCATCTTCCCTGAGTTTATGAGAGTATAATTATTTTTGAGTTTGTGAGCTCTTATAGTATATTCGATTCCATCTTTAACTAGTTGATACTTGTTTTCTGCTCTATAGAAAATTTCTTTCCTATCATACAAGTAAGGACTTCCTAAAACAATTCCACATATATCCAAAGGAACTATATCTAACTCAACCTCATCTACAAATGCTGACCCAAACGAAAACTTAAGTTTGCATTGTCTAGTCACTTGTAGTTGTGCTTTATCACATAACCAACCTAATGGATATGGCTTCTTGTGAGGTGTAGTTAGTAATCCCAACTTCTTTACAATTGCTTCAATTTACTTGTGAGCCACTATCAAACAAAGTATCAATCTTTTGATGCTTGGAAATAACTTGAATATGAAAAAGCTCATGTCTTTTCCTCTCATTTTCTTCATTATCAATAGATTGTGCAGAATTACTAGTAGATTCTTCAGAATTTTTACCTTTTATACCGATGGTTGCAATGGTTGTTTCAGCTCCTGAGTCTGACCCCGAATCTCTTTGAATAGCTACAGCATTATTCTTCTTCTTGCCCTCGAACTTCTTAGGTCTCAGCTCCGGATGCAAAATCCAGCAGTGTTCATCATCATTCCCATCCTTTTTACAGTGAATGCATGAAGACTTTGTATTTTGTACAGCATTGGCCTTCCTCTCTTTCCATTTCTGTTTTCTTTTCTCCTTGTTCTTGCTTGCTGTGGGTTTGGATGATCCCCCAACTTCTGGGACCACATTCTTACCTCTAGCCTCTAAATGAGTAGCTTGAACAGAGACTTCATTTATGCTAGTAGGGTTAAACATGAGAATGGTATGTCTTAAATAACTTTGTAGACCACCTATATACTTCAACAGAGTTTCAGGTGAGTCTAAAGAAATGCCTAGAATCAATCCTCTTTTTCTAAATTCTTGAGTATACCCTTGTACACTTTGCCCTTTTAATTATCGAAGAGTTTTCCAGCTCATCATGGCTTGTTTCATATAAGCTAGTGGATAGAATTGTTTTTTAATTGCAGAAACAAACTCACTCCAGACAGATAGAATTTTACCATGTTTCTTCATGTCAGCTTGTGTTCGACCTTCCCACCATACCAAAGCAGTTCCTCCAAGGCGTAGGTTGGCCAACTGAATCTTACTTTTGTCTAAGTCAATATTCTGCACCCTACAATACATATCAATCTGTCTAATCTAATCATCTAGATTCTCTGCATTCAACTCTCCATCATAGATAGGCAAATCAAATTTAACATCTAATTTAATCAAAGATGTCCTCTTCTTATTTTCAGGACTATTAGGAGGTGTGAGAAAGTTTTCCTCTTTCCCTTTTCCTTTAGAGTGGTCATGGAGGACATATTCTTCTTCTCCTTTATCTTTGGAGTGTGATGAATTTGCATCTCTACCTTTCTTAAACTCCCTATACATATCCTCTACCATGGACCTCATGGCCAGGAAACTATCTATGAACTAGGGATCTGATTCCAAGGGACTTCTTCTGACATTTTCTTCTTAGAATAGACTCTTCCACTTCCAATTTCAAGGTTAGCTTCAACCAGTTCTTCGTCTCCTAATTTAAGCTTTGACCTAGTTAGCATTCAACAATAAAATCCAACACAAGCTTGTCTAACCTTAACAACCTAGAGCTCTGATACCACTTGATCTAAAATCACTCGTGAATGATCTTAGTTAATTAATGAAGTTATTACAAACTTATGTGTTGAGGTGTGCCTATGTTATTGTTGGGTTTTGTTATATTCTTTCCACGACTAGCCCACGTAATTAACCCGGGGTTAGAGGGGCGGAGGTCTTAGGGGGTTTAAGGGGTACCTATAACCCCAATTTATGGGTTCCGGGGTAGCACCCTGGAAAATTTTGGTTTTGGACCCTATGTTAGGTTAGGTAGACCCACCTATGGTTTTGTGCATGATTTTCGCACATGTTTTTTTGGATGCGATGGTTTTTGGTCCATGGTTTTGGACATGATGGTTTTCGGTCCATGGTATTAGATGCTTCGGCATGTATAAATATGTATTATAACATTGAATGGAACATGATTGAAAATCAAGCTAGTAGTCCTGGTTTTGGAATCCAGTGGAAAATCTCTGTGTATATGTGTTTTATGTGTTATGCTCTCGCATTGTTTATTTTCTGTGTTTTAGAATTTGTATGCAGGTCATTTTTGCATGGGGTTAAAACCTACATTTGGTATCAGAGCAATTTTGGCTTCAAGGGAACGCCTTTGTTGCTGAGGGGTTTCGCTCGGGCCTGTGGTAGACCCTGTTCAGGGGAGATCTATGAGATTGATTCTGGTGGTGAAAGAAGATGGTGAGGAGTGGAAAGATAAAGATCGAGAAATTTAATGGTCAAAGTTTTGAGTTGTGGAAACTCAAGATGGAGGATTTGTTGGTGGATAAAGATCAGTGGATCGAAGTAGATTCGGGTACTAAACCAACGAGAGTGTAAGATGAAGAATGGAAGAAGTTGGATCGGAAGGCAAAGAGCATAATACAATTGTGTGTCTCAGATTCAGTATTGTTGAATGTATCAGGGGAAGCTACAGTGAAGGCTTTATGGGACAAGTTAGGGACTTTGTACCATTCTAAGTCTCTAGTGAATAAACTGTTCCTGTGGAAAAAGCTGTATAACCTGAGGATGAAATATGAAGACTTGGTGACAGAGCATCTAAACGCATTTAATACTATGGTAAGTCAGTTAGCATCTGTTGATATTAAAATTTCAGATGAAGATAAGTGCATCAGTTTGTTGTGTTCTCTACCAGATTTGTGGGATAGTCTGGTTATTGCAATAGGTAGCAATGCAACTACCTTGCAGTTTGATGAAATAGTCTCATCCTTGTTGATAGAGGAGACGAGACAGAAAAATATGGAGAGCCAGAATTGTGATGCCTTGTCTGTACGAGGACAATCCCATAATAGAAACAAAAATAATTCATCGAGTGGAAGATCTAAATCTAGAGGGAGATATAAATCTCCAGGAAAACCTGTAAAGGTGGTGTGCTGGAAATGCGGAAAGGAAGGGCACTACAAAAGGGACTATAAATCTAAACCTCCTCATAAAGGAAAGGGATCTGATGATGCTCCTTCTACAGAGGCGAAAACCACCTCAGATGAAGGTGGGGATGTGTACTTGGCTTCTTCAAGTACACATGTAGATCATGAGGCATGGTTGATTGACTCAGGTGCATCCTTTCACTTCACTCCCCATAGAGAGTGGTTCAGTGAGTATGAGAAATACGATCGTGGTGATGTCTTCTTAGGGGATGTTAGGAAGGCTAGAATCATTGGTCGTGGCAAAGTAAAGTTGAAGTTGCAAGGTGGAAGGGTTAGAACACTTCCAGGTGTTCTACATATTCCTGCATTGACCAGAAATCTGATTTCTGTAAGCAATCTGGATGATGCAGGTGTAAAAACAGTGTTCAAGAAGGATACCTGCAAAATGGTTCAGGGAGCATTGGTATTGATGCGAGGAGTTCGAATTGAAACTCTTTACAAGCAGCAAGGTAGCACTATTATTAATGGGTGCAACAGTTCTGTGATTCCAGAAAGTGGAGCAGAAAATCTAGTGGTCTCTGGAGAGAAGACCATGTTGTGGCATCAAAGGCTTGGACATATTGGAGAGAAGGGCCTTCGAATACTTCATGGTAAAGGTATGGTAGAAGGTATGAGTAATAACTCTCTTGATTTTGATTTCTGTGAAAATTGTGTATATGGGAAGCAGAATCGAGTGAGTTTCCCCTTTGGTAGTAAGAGGGAGAAATAGATATTAGAACTTCTGCACAGTGATGTATGTGGACCTGTGAAGGTTCCATCACTGGGTAAGTTTGTGTACTATGTATCATTTATAGATGACTTCTCAAGGAATCAAAAGGTAATGGTGGAGAGTTTTGCAGCAAGGAATTTGAATAATTCTGTAAGAAGTGTGGTATAGCACGATAGAAGACTACTCCATATACACTTAAACAAAATGGAGTTGCAGAAAGAATGAATAAGACGTTGATGGAAAGGGCAAGAAGCATGCTCAGTGGTGCTGGGTTGGGACAGGAATTCTGGTCAGAGGCGGTGGATACTGCATGTTACCTGGTCAACAGGTCACCTTCATCAGCGTTGGAGGATAAGACTCCACAAGAGGTATGGACTGGTAAGAAACCCTCTCTTTCACATCTAAGGGTATTTGGATGTGATGCATATGTACATGTTCCAAAGGAGAAACGAACCAAGTTGGATAGTAAATGTGAAAAGTGCTTCTTTAATGGGTATAAGGATGGTTTAAAGGGTTATAAGCTTTGGAACCCAGTTACAAGGAAGGTTGTGTACAACCAAGATGTGGTGTTTATGGAGGTAAAATATGTTATTAAACATGAATTCCAATCAAAGGAACCTGAGAAGATAGAGTTTGAGCTTAAGGAGGAAGAATCAGACTCTACAGTAGAAGAGGAATCAGAAGATGAAGAGCCACAAACTCCGAGTGTGAGAAGATCAGTTCGAGAAAGAAGGAAACCAGAAAGGTATAGTCCATCTGCTTTTTGTTCAAATTTTGCTTTATCTATTACTGACGATGATCCCAGAACTGTGAAGGAAGCAGTAGATTCAGAGGATGGAAAACTCTGGAAAGAGGCCATGGTTGAAGAAATGGCATCTTTACACAAAAATGAGGCTTGGGATCTGGTGGAATTGTCGGCTGGAAGGAAACCCATTGCAGGAAATGAGTGTTTAAGAAGAAGACAAATGCAGAAGGAAAGGTGGAGAAATACAAAGCTCGGTTGGTAGCAAAAGGTTATTCCCAGGTGCCGGGAATTGATTTTGGTGATATTTTTTCTCCTGTTGCCAAGGAAACTTCTATTAGATTACTTTTATATGTTGTTGCTGCTTTTGATTTTGACATAGAATAGATGGATGTAAAGACAACATTTCTTCATGGGGATCTGGAAGAGGAAATATACATGAAGCAACCTGAAGGCTTTGCGGTGAAGGGTAAGAAAGAACTAGTATGCAAGTTAAAGAAGTCTTTGTATGGGTTAAAACAATCACCAAGGATGTGGTAACAGAAATTTGATACATTTATACGAGGACTTGGCTTAACCAGAAGCAAAGCAGATCATTGTGTGTATTTTAAATTAATTGGTGACCATGTTATTTATCTGGCCTTGTATGTGGATGAAATGTTTCTGGTTGGAGATGACAAAGAAATTATCCAGGATTTGAAGACCCAATTGTCGTCCAAATTTGACATGAAAGATCTTGGTGCTACAAACTATATTTTGGGCATGGAAATTAAAAGAGATCAGGCAAAGAGGAAGCTCTGGTTAAACCAGAGGAAATATGTTGAGACAATACTGTAGAGGTTTAATATTGAGGATAGTAAACCGGTGAAGGTTCCTATTCTTGTAGGTGTGAGGTTATCTGCTAAATAGTGTCCCAAGACACAAGAAGAGGAAGAGGACATGTCTTGTGTTCCATATGCAAGTGCATTCGGTAGCCTAATGTATGCAATGGTCTGTACTAGACCAGACATTGCACAAGCAGTGGGAGTATTGAGCAGGTTTATGTCAAAACCAGGAAAGGAGCATTGGACAACAGTGAAGAGGGTTTTCAGGTATTTGTGTGGCACTAGTGATTATGGTTTGTGCTACCAAGGAAGACCAGGATTGGACAGAGTGTTGGATATTCGTGGCTTTGTTGATGCAGACTAGGCTGGAGATCTAGATCAGAGAAGATCTACAAGTGGGTATGTGTTTAACCTATTTGGATGTGCAGTCAGTTGGATGAGTAAGAAACAATCTGTAGTGGCTATATCAACTACAAAAGCATAATACATGGCAGCCACTCATGCAAGCAAGGAAGCAATTTGGTTGTAGAGATTGTGTTCAAGTATGGGGTTAGTACAAGGAGCTATAAGGATAGACTGTGACAGCCAAAGTGCAATTTTCTTGGCAAAGAACCCCGCATATCATTCAAAGACAAAGCACATTGATGTTTAGTATCACTTTGTGAGGGATATGATAGAAGACAAAAAGGTGTTGTTGGTAAATGTGGACACGTTGAAGAATACTGCAGATGCATTGATAAAATTTGTGAGCTTTGAGAAGTTCTCTTGGTGTAGAGAGACAATGGGCATTTCAGGGATGGAAAAATGACTAAGCTCTCTTGTGGCCCCCCTCTGGAAAGAAAAAAACAAGTGGGAGAATGTTGGATTGTGTTATATTCTTTCCACGACTAGCCCACATAGTTAACCGGGGGTTAGAGGGAGGGAGGTCTCAGGGGGTTTGAGGAGTACCCGTAACCACACTTTATAGGGCAGACCCACCTATGGTTTTGTGCATGATTTTCACACATGTTTTTTGGACACGATGGTTTTCGGTCCATGGTATTGGATGCTTCGACATGTATAAATATGTATTATAACATTGAAAGGAACCTAATGAAAAATCAAGCTGGTAGTCCCAGTTTTGGGATCCAGTGGAAAATCTCTATGTATATGTGTTTTATGTGTTATGCTCTCGCATTGTTTATTTTCTGTGTTTTAGAATTCATATGCAAGTAATTTCTGTACGGGGTTAAAACCTACAGTTATCTTATACAATGGATCGATAAGATTGTGAAATACACAGACATTGAAGCAGTAAGAGAAACGAAATAAGAAAACACATAAACACAACAAGTTTAATAAGGAGTTCACCCAATCCTCTCAGGCTACGTCTCCTGGTCCAGCCTTTAGTGGTGGCCTTTCTATTGTGTCTTAAAAAGCAGATTTTTTACAACAGTGAGCTCAATTTGAGTCTCACTCAACAGATGATGATTAGTAGGATTGTACTTGGATTCCCCAAGTCTCTAGAGTAAACAAACTCTCCTTACTAAATCTCGACCTCAACTGGTCACAATGGTATGAGTCTAATGTGAGACTCAATACCTGACAGGGTTACTCAGAGGAGTTTGCTTGAACCTCTCAAGCCTTCTCTGGAGTTCACAGACTCTCGGACTCTCTTTGTCTCTGTCTGGCTCAATGTTGCCTTTGCTCTACAGGTCATCTCGGCTTTTCTCTGTTATTTGCAATTCACTTCTCCTAGCCTCTCAGATCTCGGCTTCTTCTCTGCCTTTTGCTTATCTTTCTCTCTATTAGTTCATGGCTTAAAGCTAATCCACTTCCTGACAGTTCGTTTCTGCTTCCCGGCTGTCTGGATCTCCTGCCTCTGTCTGTTGGAATTTCCCCTTCTCTACGTCATCATCACTGTATAACGCTTCACAGAGAGGTGGCCACTTGTTTCCTCATGAACTGAGTGTCAATTCTCTTTGAACAATTGTTATTTCCGTTGCTCCAAGATTGCCTGTGAAACTGATTCCTCTGCCAACTCATCGGTCATGCCAGATCTCAAATCTTATCTGCCTCAGCCTATTTCCCCGTCGAATCCGGTCATCCATCGGATTGTTTCTCTGTCGTTTATCTGGAGCCTCCAGATCCTACGATCTCCATACATATTGGGTGGGTAAGTAGCATGCCTTTTACCCATACGATGTGAGTGGTTTTCTCTCTCATCCGTCGGACGCATGTCACCCATTGTATGGCATCGGGCGAGACTCAGTCAAACCCACTTACCACTTGAAGCCCTTTCAATATCCTGTTGGTTTTAGCGCGGGGCCTACCTCTGATGGAATCAGCGAATTTCGTACGGTTTTATGCTTTCCTCAGGACCGAGCACTTAGGGGCTTTCCTTCACTGAGGGGAATGCCCTGCGATACACCATTAGCGCGCCCTTTCGATATCCTGTCGGTTTTAGCACGAGGCCCGCCTCTGACGGAATCAGCGAATTCCATACAGTTTAATGCTTTCCTTGGGACCGAGAGCTTAGGGGCTTTCCTTCACTGAGGGGGACACCCTGTGATACGCGATTAGCACTTTAGCGCTAATTGCATATCAGAAACTACCTCTGTTTTTGGATTTGACCTCCCATTTGTCAATTTGTGCTAGCGTGCGGTTACCATGGGCCAACGGTCTGCACGCTTTGACTGAGGGTCCTCGTTGCTCCGTGCTGATCACAAGTTTCCATTGTTTACAGGTTATTTCTGATAAGCTCACCATCCATAAGACTTTGAAACTTTGGCATGGGTTTTACAGAGTTCATGAAACTTTTAAGAGTATTTAAGGATCCGATTTGGATCAACTATTCCTGCTCATCTTAGTGCATCACAAGGTCAGCCTGACCCACCCTTGGAGGGTAGTAATTTATGGGAGGAATATGCACAGATGAGAAGGGAAACCTTATGAAAATAAAAATGAACTCATTTTGCAGGTTATGCAACAAGGTAGAGACATTTTAATACCACCACAATGAGTGTCAATCTCAAGGCGGTGGGCACTGATGACAAACTACAACTGCTTAAACAATCAGGGGAGAGGTTGGCCATAAGGAAAGATAGACCAAGATAGAAAACTTAGATCATAAGTGAATAAAGATGAATACTAATCCCACAGATCTTTAGCCCATCCAAGAACTTCTCATCGTTAAGGATAATGAGATCTAGGTTCTCAAGAATAAGTTGAATATCCCTACAATATAACCTGTGCAGATAGTTATGAGAATTCACAATCAATATAAATTGGGGTCCATTACGGGGCCCCTCACTGTAACGGAAGTTTGGTTGCATTGTAAATGCATTTGTTTTTATAATCCTAAACAAAGGCTGAAACAAGCTTCCTAGAGTGGGGCTTTGGCCAACAACAATCCTAAACAAAGGCTGAGACAAGCTTCCTAGAGTGGGCCTTTGGCCAACAAATTTATGTATGTTTTGTTCATTTTTGTTTTCGTGGGAGTAGTTTTGACAGTACGAAAGGTGAGGAGTTTTCCAAAAAACTAGTAACGAAATATTAAGATAGGGATTCTAAATATAGACACTGTACTTTTGTTCATACAAAAAATAGTGATTTGTTGTTGGAGATAGAGTGTTAACCCTAAAGCCGAAGAAACAAAAAAACACCTATACGAAGCCATGTGAAATTGGTTGTTGTTAGTGAGATTCAATACCTGATCGATATGTTACAGAAATGGCATAAGGGGTAGGGGAAGGGGAAGGGTTCCATGTCATATCGACATCTAGTCCACTATTACACAGCCATACAACAAGCCTAATGGCAGATATATTGGAGCAAATAATTGCACTATTAATAGAGTAAGAGTGAATAAAAAAAAGGAAACGCAAGCAAGAAGAAAAGCATGAGAAACTGAACCTAGTATAAATAAATACTTGGTGCCTTTAAGAGCACTCCAGTCATTTTGAAAGTCATCATTATCATTGAAGCAATAATGAATGACTTACACTTGGAATGCGTTGTGCACAAAATGCTATTTGTGTGCCCACACTAGTAACTTGTCATTTTTTTTAGTTGTTTATATGATATGAAATTATAGACGAATTTATGCATTCAAGTTAGTTTTTAATCTAAACTTACAATTTACATGTCACAGGCATGATCCAGGATTGTGATATCTGAAACTTTGTATGATAACCAAAGAGGATATCAAGGGCAATGGAATCTAACAAAAACTAGCCTAGTTTCAATTATCTTCCACCAACAATCTTAGTATCAATAAGGAACTTGGAGGTGTAGTAGTAGGTTAGTTAAACTTTCCAATTGATTACTAGTCCTTTTCCATAAGCAAGCATGATGCTGATTGACACAAGTCATTTTTGCAATCTTAAACGAAAATTATCCAACAAAGCTTACATAAATATTAAATACAAGTGAGTTAGATATCATACAAGCATGGAGCTTGTATGAATCCCAAGGACTTATTAATCTATGTAGTGAAACAACAACCTTTAAACCAAAAGATCATGTGCATCAAACTCTATATGCAATTGCAAACTTTGTACCAGGAATGTTACTATTGTATAAAATGCACGTAGTTTGGTTTCCTGCAACTAACAACTATTTATATCTCGTAAGTTGAAATTTCATCAACATCCCAGGGGAATTTACAATTGCTAAATTTGCAATTGCTTTTCAATAAACAAACATTACATGCTAGAATTCACAATTCATTTTTGTATTCCCTCGTACCTCTTTCAACAAACTAACTAGTGTGCCATGAACCACAACAGAAAAAAATCCAACTTACAATTCTGAAGACATTATGAGTATCATGACATTCTGAGTATCATTCCATCATGCTTAGATTTTGTACATCTATTCGACATGAAGTTGTGTTGAACTACAAGATCCCACCTCACTCCTTGATCCCAAAGTTCAAATTGAGGATGCATACACCAAAAGGCTTCCAAGTTTGCTCCAGATTCCTAAAGTTGCACTCTCAATATACCATATGAAAACAAGGCTATGAACAATAGGAAAGCCTCATCACCATTTCTACCTAGATAGGTCACTGGTGTATGCATCATGCTTTATGAAAGAAAACACTAAAACATCGAGAATGATGTTATTGAGCAAACTGGTCTGCCTCTTTCCTCCAAGATAACGTTGTTATCCTGACTCTGCCTTGTAATTTAATGTCACACAATTTCAACAAATTTCATGAAAAGGCACCAAAAAAAAGCGAGTACCATGGCAGGAAGACGCCCCACCATAAGTCATATGAACACAATGATCAACAGAACTGATATTGTAACATAACTGAATTCAGAACATTCAACTTCAATCATGTATGAACTGCACCCATCCAAGTATGTCCGACCAGGAAAGGGAAGGGAGTGCCGAGATTTCAATGCTTGATCTTTCTTTCCCTTTGATTATTTTTGCATATTAGATTCAGAACCGGTCAACTCTCTTCCAACAATAAGGGATGTAGAACAAGACTTGGATGAAGAATAGGCCGGGCTACTCAACGCTTTACCTATAGGGACTTCATTTATTGGATGGGGACTAGTCATCTTATAGATTTCTGGAAAACTAATTTTTTAAATAATTTGGATCTAGACATCTTGCTCATTCGAGAAGGTTGTTTGACTATAATGGTAGATGTGTCGATCCTGTGAGTAACCAAAAATTCAGCAAAGCTCTCAAGGGTTGCTTAGGTTGTACTGGTATAAGGTTCCAAGGAATTATTTGGTAAAATGGCCTTATTTGTGACCTTATCTCTGTAGTCCAACTTTAGGTCATCACATGGAAAAGGCTCTTCTTGGCTTGGATTGCTATATTTTTTTACAGCAATAGATAGATGGAAAAATGGATGCGATAAAATTGGTTGATGGAAAAAAGAGGGATGCTATAGAAATGGACATAATTATCATCAAAATGGCGGCAAAAAGTTGTCTGGACAAAGGGTATAATCTGTCAGTATTTTGAGAAGCAGGATTGGCAGCCAATTGTCCTACAACATCCACTTGTTCCACAATCTGATCCTTCAAATTCTGTTCTAAAATCACATCTACATATTGCGGTTCACTACTTAGCTGACCTAAATATTGAGAATCGTCGCCAAATTGATCTACAAATTGTGGGTCATTACCAAGCTGAACTAAAGATTGTGGATATTTGGCAAACGACAAATTTTCATAATACATGGAATAGTAACAGTAAGGAGTCGATAGTGATTTAGCCTAGGTACATAGCGCCATGCTACCAACAACTCAACATCCTCTTTAAGACATGTGTAATACATGAAGAAATGAACTGTTGGATGGATTATCCCTGTGGGCCCATGATCTTAGCACTTGTCCATCTTGCCATAACCCAACACCATAATCCGACATGTACAATGGAAAAAAGAAAACAGTCTATTACTATGGCACGTCTAGTTACTTTGCAAAAGCACAGATTGAGAAATTGGTGTTCAACAAGGAAGGCTCGAAGTTGGTGTTTGATGAGGAAGACACCCTAAAGTGATTATAAGCAGTTCCTCCTCATCTTTGAATCAGTAAAACTATCTGATGGAGGGTAACTTGTTTCCGGATAACCTTAAAAGTGAGGGCTGAGTCATACTTTTCCTCTTTCGAGAATAGGGGAAGACATCCATATAGAATGAAAAAGAATACAATAAGAATACCTTATTTAAGCAAGCAAGGGAAACAATTTTGAGGGGCCAAACTCTAGAACTATGGGGACGACCTGCTGTTGAAATCTTAAAATGTTTCTAGTTCTTGCAACCAATGAGACAAAAGTAGATGTCCACCTGTGAAGATTTTGGAGGAATTGCAGAAAGTGAAGGTCAAGGAAAATGTGCTTAGAATGTCGAGTAATGGAGATGTTCCCTTTACACATGCCAATCTCAATGTCACCCTTGCAGACATGGAGTTTCACAAGCCCACCAAATAACTTCATGGAATGGTAATTGAACTATTACAATGTACCTGACAGGATCCCACAAACCGAATAGAAGGTAAGCTAACTTCTTCATATAGTTTACATATTTATATGACACAGTGGCAATACCTACTGGAATTTGTTACGTTCAACGAGATTCATGCAAACTACCGGATCTGGAATTCAATATTTGATCCTATTTTGTATTATATGCTTGAAGAAAGAAAATGCCTGGAATTCAATATTTGATCCTATTTTGTATTATATGCTTAATGAAAGAAAATGCCATTAAAAGGGGAGCAATCACTTTTTTGTATTGTATACTAATTTCTGTTGTGAATTAATTTCACTTATGTTTTGTGCCTTTTTGAGCAAGTCCTTGAGGCGTTGTAAACTGATCCCTTTAGGCTCCGGTGACGCCTATGGTAAAGAGTGGCCTCTGTATTGGGTTGGTCTACAGCCAAAGCAGAACATTTGAGAAAGAGGAAAGAAAGGGCGTTGAGAAAAACAATAACGCATAAGAACAAAGGTAACATACCATCTGCCCAATGAGATAGAACGGGTTCGACATTCAGATCAAAAGGGGTTGCGTAATTGATTGATCGACATCACATCAGAAAACACCAATCGTCATACGTGAAGTTTTATCTGTAATCCTCCCCATCTGCGTATTCATCCCAGTTTGTTTGTTATCGATGTGGAGATTCAGGGGAGTATTTTGGCAGCTAAGTGAGTGGTTCGATGTCTGGAGGGTTCTCTCATTAACTTTAAAACAACCACGCAAAACAATGACACATAAGAACAAAGGTAATAGGTAAGAACAATGTAACAGAAGTAAGAACAACACTAACAACAACTAAGAACAATGCTAATAACAACGCTGATAGATTCAGTGGCTTACCTTGATGTTGGAGAAGTTACCAAGGTAACTTTGACCTCGTAGAGGAACCGAGGTAAGAGTCGAGAGGTAAGAGCGTAGAGCTCATATGTCCCCTCCAGTGATGTCATAGATTGCCAATGTCATAAATGGCCAGATGTCACAAATGGCCAGATGTCACAGGTGGTAATAGATTGCCAATATCGGAAATGGCCAGATGTCACATGTGGTAAACCATGGCAAGATGATTTATGTCGGTCTAACACTGTGCTTACTTTACCTTATAATTTAAAGACCAGATAACATTTAGTATCGTGAATTAATGCTAGCATTAGTTTGCAGTTTTCGAAATGTTTAGAAATATGAATCGTACATTCATTCGACATAATAACCATGGTTATGGCCTCCCCACCTCGGAAAGAGGCCAAATAAGATGGCCAAAAATTCTATTGCTCTTCGGAAATAAGTCGATAGAAAAAACTGTGAAAAAACCTAGATAAAACATTCGAAAACTTAGATATCATTTTTGGGATTCAACTGCGTTAAGTAAGTCATTCACGTATGACCATTTCCATGAGAGGTAGTCGTAACTGACTAATTTCTCATGATTTTTGAATAGTTCACTTAGCACTCATTGCATCGGGTGATGCTCACAGTTCATGAGGCACAATACTTGCTAAGGTTTTGCAAATGGGGTAGCAAGCTAAGTGGGCTTGATTGTGGGAAAAAACTCCACAGTTAAGCGCGCTTGAGCCAGAGGAGTTATGGGATGGGTGACCTCCTGGGAAGTCCTGGTTACCGGGTGCAAGCCTCGAAAGTGATGATTGATGCTATGTGATTCATTTCACTAGTTTCAATCCCACTTCTTCACCCCTGTGAGCATCACCCGATGCAATGAGTGCTAAGTGAACTATTCAAAAATCATGAGAAATTAGTCAGTTACGACTACCTCTCATGGAAATGGTCATACGTGAATGACTTACTTAACGCAGTTGAATCCAAAAATGATATATAATATAATGCATTGCGTAAACCCCCATACTTAAAATTCAAAAAGAGTGAAGGGATCTCTAAATGAATGGTTCATGAGGCACAATACTTGCTAAGGTTTTGCAAATGGGGTAGCAAGCTAAGTGGGCTTGATTGTGGAAAAAACTCCACAGTTAAGCGCGCTTGAGCCAGAGGCGATCTGGGATGGGTGACCTCCCGGGAAGTCCTGGTTACCGGGTACAAGCCCCGGAAGTGATGATTGACGCTATGTGATTCATTTCACTAGTTTCAATCCCACTTCTTCAAGCCCCGGAAGTGATGATTGACGCTATGTGATTCATTTCACTAGTTTCAATCCCACTTCTTCACCCTGTTTGCACTAAGTGAACTATTCCACTTGAACCGTGCGTATGTACTTGCCACCCCGATTACTATAAAACTCCAATATATAATTATATAATAAACAATTTCATCCAATAATGAAGAGAGGCCATCTTCATTCAAATTTCTTTATTTAATTTGTATATGAATTTTGTACAATAATTTTGGATGCGTAATGCGATGTAGAAAAAGGGAAATTACAGGATCTGCCATGAAGACACCTCAAATTTCACAAAAGATTATGTAGAGGTTCTGTAAAAAATATTATCGAGGTTCTAAAGTGGAGTGGACGGACTAGCAGTGTCGTTGCGTACACATGGAGTATCCCAGAAGAAAACGACTGGACCGTCATCATAGGTATCGAGAGAGTGGGGAATTGGGGGAAGAGAGGGTACGTTTACAATGCCTTCCAATATCTGCAGCACTTCACTCATTGACGGCCTCGCTTCTTCGTCGTCCTGAATGCACCATCCTGCCACTGTGGCAGCCCTCTCCACTTGTTCCGCGTCTGCATCGTTCAACAATTCCTTGTCCAATACCTCCATGCCGTTTCCGTTGCTGATGTGAGTTGCAGCCCAAGCCGGAAAGAACAGTTCGGACGATTCAGAGACCTTGTCCATGTTTCTTTGCCCCGCAATTATTTCAAGCAACGTTATTCCGAACCTGTAGACGTCGGCCTTCACAGTGATCGGCAGACCTGAGAGCCACTCGGGGGCCAAGTACCCTCTCGTTCCTCTCATGGTCGTCAGAACCTTACTATACTCTCTGCCGAGGAGCTTCGCCATTCCAAAATCGGCCACCTTCGGGCAGAAATTGGAATCGAGGAGGATATTTTCGGGCTTGATGTCGCAGTGAATAATGCGGTCCTTGCACTTCTCGTGCAGGTAAACAATTCCCCGGGCAGTTCCCACTGCGATGCTGAAACGCGTTTTCCAGTTCAACAACTTGTGCTGTTCATTATTTCTCTGGGATTTCTTGAATAGGAAGGAGCTGAGGCTGCCATTAGGCATGTATTCGTACACCAACAGTCTTTGGGAGCCCTCTGTACAAAACCCAAGAAGCCTAACCAAATTCACATGCTGGGCTACTCCGATGGTACTCACCTCCATGCAAAATTGCTTTTCTCCTTGGCTCACGCTCTCCAACTTCTTAACTGCCACCGGAGAGCCATCTGCTAAAGTCCCTTTGAAGACGGAGCCGAAACCCCCACCTCCCAGACGCTCAGAAAATTTCTTCGTTGCATTCTGCAACGCTCTGTAAGTGAATAAAGTTAGCCCGACGGTGACATATTCTGTGGAAAGCAAAATGGAACGCTTCCAAAACCAGATAAACAACAACACAAACGCCAAAATAGCAAGCAGGCCACCTACGACACCGCCCACCACGCCTGCGAGTTTGGTCTTCTTGTTGGAATTGACGGAATGAGGCACATCAGCGGCATCTAACCGCAGAAACAGAGAGATCCCGTTGGAAGTATCGTACAGATTTAGTAATTCACTGAACCACATTACACACCTCTGCGAAGTGCCGTTAATGTAAGCGTATGCGGTGCAGGAGCAATTGCTGAGACAGGCTTCCTGGCACCGGTTTTGGCCTTTGTATTCAACCCCGTGAGAGGGCACAGATGTGCCACTTATTTCTACAAACCCGTCGGTGCTGCTCTGGTTTCTCGCATGACTGCATCGCAACGGCGTCTTCCGAACGCAGCCGCTTGACCACTGCTGAGATTTCCATTCTTGGCTGTCTCTGGGGATAAAACCCGGCACGCAGTTGCAGGACTGAACATTGTTATTATTGCACGATCCGTAAGGTCCGCATATGGCATAAACCTCGCATTGAGTGAGGGGCCGTTGCCAGCCTATTATCCATTCTTTATTTTCCAGCAACACCTCCGTTCGAACTTGTCCTGACTTATCCATAAAGATACGGTATTCCGTCGGTAGAGTTGAAGTAAAATACATGGACGAACCGTTTCTAAAATATGTGAAATATGTGAAATACATGGAGTCGGGAACATGTGCTGAAAGTGGTGTCATTATTCCAAAGACCGCTGTGCCAATATGTGGTGTCATTATTCCACATAAGCACGAACTGGACGGCTCCATTTGGATCCATCCGCACGGTGAAGGGTCCAGGACTCGGGTCCCAAGAGCTCCTCCACGCAGACAGCCTCTGGCTATTGCTAAACTTCATGCCTCCCAACCATGTATTTTGCGGATAGTCAAAGCTCTGCCAAATGATTTGAGTGTTATTCTTGGCACTCACAACAACCAAGTTACCAGAATCCGTTATCACAGCAGAAGAAGGCTTATTCCCGTTCCCCTTGGAAGACCAAATGGTGGATCTTCCATAAGACAAAAGGAGACTCCCTTCGTCTGTGAGATTAAGAACGCTGGACGAGTTCTCCAGCGGTTGCTGCACGTTGGCCACCCAAACGACTGTCTGCTGTGAAGCCTGGGCATACCAAATTCCTACATACCATTTTTCAACATTGTTGTGGTTGAGATTGAAAAATCCAAAATTAAAGATACCGCCTTTAGAAATCCTGGTCTGATTACCAGTGAGAGAAGAGCCCAACACTATTCTGTCGGAAGCTGCATTTTTCGCATTGGCAGGTTTTATATGAAGAAGCAGCAACACAAGCAGGAGAAAAAAACAAGACAGAATCTGTGGAAATTGCTCTCTCATATTTTTTTCACTGATCCCCATTCTAAAATCAATAATCACTGAGCTACCCTGCTGCCACACCATAGTCTCAACCCCATTATAACGTGTTCATGAGTCCGGTCTGTTCAACTTGAACGAGTCCATACGGTATATCCCATTATAACGTTTTCAATGATTGCGAGTTGGCTTTTGAATTTTGAAGGTCATTCTAACGTGTGTGATACTTTATCATAATAATGGGGTATACCATTACAATGTGACGTTCATGATTGCGGTTTGGCTTTTCAATTGTCAAGCCTCCATGACTATGGTTCGGTCTTTCTTCAACTTGAACGACTGGATATGGTGTACTCAATTATAATTTGTTCACGATTGCTATTCGGAATTATGATAAAAAAAACTAAATCGTTCGGTCTTTTTTGAAGTTGAACGACTGGAATATGGTGTCAAAACAGCAATTATAATTGCAAGTTGACGTTTCTGCTATTCGGTTTTCATGATCCAAAAAAAAAACCATTTTAACTGCAACAAATCGATTTAATCAAGGAGGGTCTTCGCATTTAGACAACTCCTTTTAGGAAGGTATTGCATTAATTTAAAAATAATAATAATAATAATAATAATAAAAATAAAATAATAGAAATTAATAAATGAATCAAAAGAGGAACAAAAGAACTAAGAAGAGAGGGCGGGGATCCAACAACTGCTAAATGTTAACTTAAATTTGTTTAGTTTTTAAAATATTTTACTCATTTATTTTGAAGGTCATTCTAACGTGTTTGATACTTTATCATAATAATGGGGTATACCATTACAATGTGACGTTCATGATTGCGGTTTGGCTTTTCAATTGTCAAGACTCCATGACTATGGTTCGGTCTTTCTTCAACTTGAACGACTGGATATGGTGTACTCAATTATAACTTGTTCACGATTGCTATTCGGTGTTTGAATTTGTGTATTAAAATTCAACAGGGCTATACTAATCTATACTAATCTTGAGTACTGACTATGGGTTGATATTAAGTTTATGACGTACCTCTCAAAGTTTGTTTAAGATTTAAATTATACATTTGTTTTTTTAAATCAATGATCAATGAGCAACCTTTGATACAGTATAAACTTGACCGGTATACCACCATTATAGGTACGTGTTCGTGATTGCAATTTGGCTTTTGAAACCTTTGAATGTCTCATCGACTTGAAAGAATCTATACGGTATACCTACACCAATGGTGGACTGACTGCCGTCCGGCCTTTCATTGTATACCTACACCAGTTCTTTGAATGTTGGGTGTTGCGTTTGAACGAGTCAATACGGTATAGCTACACCAATGGCGGACCGACTTGTGTCCAGACTTTGAATGCTATCTATCCCGCTTGAACGACTCGATATAGTATACCTAGACTAATGACGGACTGAGGGAAGACTATTTCAAACATTTAATATTTCAAAAGTTATTCCAGGTTGACAAAATATTCACATTAAAGTCCAATTGGTCAAGGATTAATTAAAAACTATTTTAATTAAGAAATATATATTTTATGACAGCTGTATAACTGTGTACCTCTCCATCATTGTTAAATCAAAATCTTCTAGGCTACTAACTCTATCAAGTTGTCTCACAAGCCTCGTAAACGTGTAATTGGCAAGCTGGATTCCAGGGTTCCACTCTTAAACTCTCAAATCGCGGATCTCCCGAATCCAATTACTGGACAACATTCCAAGTTCTGGCATAACTTCACCAGAAAACCACTCTCATGAAAATGAGGGATCCTTCCTGTTAAAAATGGAAGATGAAACTTATATTCTGAAACTAACAGCTCATAGGTGAGCAAGATGCACCTAGAGACTGCTCAAACAAAACGCTCTATACAATTAACCATAAATCATAGATCCCTAAAACAAGGGATTTTTCTTTTCCATCAATGTGATATATGCATTCTGAGGCTTCAAATTCATCCACCTCTCTTCTTCCTACATCAATATCCCTGTCATCTCTTCAAAGGTGGGATATTTCTCCCTCGCTATCATCCCTGTAATGAACATTTTATAATGATTAGTAATACCATTTAAGGTAATTGTGACAAGATCAACATGGGACACTTTCTCTCCTATATCACTAAACTTGTCTCTCAGTTCTTTGATCCGAGAGATGAATGCAGCAACTGATTCATTCTACTCCATTCTTATAGAGAGAATCTTACTCTTCAGAAACAACAGGTGATTTGTATTATTTATCTCATACAGATCCTTGAGAGTCACCTAAATATCATTGGCAGTTTTGCACTCTCTTATGTGAGGGATGATGCAGTGTTTCACTAAAATTTTCAACAACACCCTCGCTTTGTTCTCCCTCTTCTCCCAATCCTAAATTGCTACAACTGCTCCAGCTCTGACTGTAGTCGGTTTCACTTCATCCCCATTTGCAATTGCCCACGCACTCGAACCCTCAAGCAGTGTCTGCAATTTGAACTTCCAATTTGTGTAGTTCGACCCATCAAGATTATTTCTCTCATTCAGGTACGCTTCTGTAATATGGTTATTCATCGTGATAGGATCGATCTATGGATCCACCATAGAATCCACAATCTCCAGTAATCGATAGAGATGCTTTCAATGATAAAAAAAAAACACACAGGAGAAATCTTACTACGATCTTGGCCAACAACAAAATTGGATACACTAAGATCAGATCAAGTGACTAAGATATGTGGTTGGATGAAAGTCCATAACAGAAAACATATCAAAACATCTAAGTATCTCGACATCTTCACATCTAAAACAAACTCCATCGAAGCTTAAAAAAAACAATATCCATGACAGCAATGCCAGGAACAACACCTCTTTGTGGTCCCAATCTCGATTTCACCCCACCAACATTCAGTGTTACCCAATCTACGCAATCTGAACTTTAATGATTTCAAGCCGGAAGATAAATCAATTGAACCAATGTAATACGATGCCGAGCGATTTCAATATCAAAGGATATTTGCCAATGATGTTGGGAAAGACAACAAACTATGCCAACGACTGCATGAACAAACTCTGGAATGACCTTGGGACCTATGTGATCAACGATCTCTGGAACCTGGGGTGATCAACAATCCTTGGAATGGTATGACTATCGAGAAAGAAATCATCGAGGTTACAACAACGTGAGACCGGAAGAACAACACACCGATTGAGGATCAAAAATGCACCAGTGCGCAATTCAGAGGTCAAGTTCGTAATGATAGCTCATGCTGACTGGAATGCGTGTAAGGAAAGGCCAATCAGTGCATGAATGAGCCCTCAAACCCGTGATGACCCCAGACCAATTCTCTGTTGACCAACGCATAAATGAGGGAAAAATTATGCACTTCTCCAACTCTGCATGCGAGAAAAAATACGCCTCTCTCCAGCCACCAAGGCTCCACGCTTGAACCACCAAGGATCTTCAATTTTCCATCCACCATGGCTCATGAAACAATCAGCTGCCAGGGCTCTCAAATTAACCAGCCACCAAGACTCCACGCTTCAACCACCAAGGATCTTCAAATGTCCATCCACCATGGATCATGACACAATTATCCACCAGGGCTCTCAAATTAACCAGCCACCAAGGCTCCACTGTTGCCACTAAGGCTCTCCAACCACCAAGGCTTCACTGCTTCCACAAAGGCTCTCCAACCACCAAGGCTCTCAATTCTGCCACTAAGGCACTCTAGCCACCAAGGCTATCAATTTTTCCACTAAGGCACTCAATTCTGCCACCAAGTCTCACTTGCTCCGATACCATGTTAAAAATGGAAGATGAAACTTATATTTTGAAACTAGCAGCCCACAGGTGAGCAAGCTACACCTGGAGACTGCTCAAGCAGAACTCTCTATACAATTAATCATAAAAATCAGAAATATATAAGTTTACATCATTTTAGGGAGATTAGAACTTACTCCTAGAAAATAGGAACTAATCGTAATCTAGGACACACGCACAACTGTGAAACAAACTCTCTCCAATAATACATATTGGGATTCTATGGGGCACAATAATAACAATATAGGGACTACATGGGCACAACAATAACAATAAGGGGGTTACACTAACAATAAAAGTAAGGGGATACACTAGTATTATAGGGACCTAACAACACACCCTTTCCAGCAATTGCGCTTAGCCTGCATAGTTGTGACCATCCTAACTGATGTAGGCTTCTTCTTTCCCTGCAAGATTCTCTTTTCTCCATTATCATCCAGGCACTCTATAGCCTTTTCATAAAAATCTACCTTCGTTCTATGAAGATACAAGCAATCCATACCCAAAAGCATATTATACGATCCCAATGGCAGTACTTTCAAATGTGTTGTTGCAGGCATACCATTAAGCTCAAATGCACAAGATCTTACCCAGTGATGGACTCTCTTCTTAATACCTGTAGCCAACTGCACCAACCAAAACTCTGCATGCACTTCTTTTCTCAAGCCACACTTATCCACTAGGTCAGGATTTACATAACTATAATGAGATCTAGGATCAATCAAAATAGAAACAACTCGACCACTGAGATTACCTTCCATCTCAATAATGGATGCCTAGAGATCTTCCCGTTTGTTTTCCATAGCTGCATAAATCTGATGAATGCTATGATCAACATCCCCAACTGTCTGTGCCTCCTAAGCACTATAGATGTGAGGCCTGCTACCCTGGCACAATGGACAATCCTTCTTGCGATGATCTTTGCCACATATCCAACACTGCAATGGTCCCCTACCATCAACTTTGTTATGTTGTTCTCTAGGCTATGACCCATATCCCTTCTCAATTGTATGGAACTTCTTGTAAGGAGCAATATTTTCTTTCTCACCTACATCATAAGGTTTTCGTGGTCATTCCATTTTAACTTTCTCATTCCCCTTCAAATCATGCTTAGGCTCAGCTTTGTGCTTTTAATACTCATAACAATTCTTCAACTTCTGGATGACCTCTTCCAATGATATAGGCTCATCAAACTCAATCCAGTCTCTATATGCTATTGGAAAACCAATGATTAATCTCTAAATCTTAGCCCTCTCATCCTTGAGGTAAGGCACATACCTCAATAACTCCACGAAACTTCTAGTATACTCAGCATCTGTCATAGAACCCATATCCAGCTCATAAAATTCCTTAGCTCTGTCATCATAGTACCTCTCCGACAGGTACTTCTTCTTGAAGATTCTCTGAAACTCATCCCAAATCAACTCTTCTTCTCGAATTCCCTTGATTTTCTTCACATGTTCCCACCAAATGTCTTCTTTCCCTTTAAGACTAAAGGTTTCTATTTTGGCTTTCATTTTCTCTGAATAGTTATGTAATCTGAAGAATTTCTTCATCCCAAGAAACCATGCCTCTTCATCTTCTAACTTTTTCATCTCTCCATCAAATTTAGGAGGCTTGACTTTCTTAAACTCCTCAAGCAAGTACTCACTCCTCCTATAAGGGTGATGATGGTGATAATGTCCCCTGGATTAGGAACTAGAATGATGCCCATGCATACTAGTCCTCTTGTCAAGTGTATCCAGTGATTTGTCGCCTTTGACTGTATCCCCTCTACCCAACCCATATCTAGACCGAGACCTACTACCATATGCTCTATTATTTTTCTCCTCCTACTCTTGACTAATCCTCAATTGTCCCTATTTCTGCAAATCTGACGATCTCTGAAGAATCACTTCATTGAATTTTGCCTCCCTTTCTTGAGCTCTTGCAAGTCTTTCCTAAGCCTTCACCAACCTGTCATTGTATGCTTTTCTACTTCTGATCTCTGCCCTAAAACTCCCCCATGTATCTGTTATTCTAGGATAATACTCATCTCCTTATTTCCTAACTGATCTGTAGGGAAAGTCACGGGAACTGTGGTCTACCATTTTTCTCCTCATCTCTAATTCTTTTCTTCCTACAAGCAGGGCATGTCAGATAAACCAAATAGATGCCAAAATCAATACCATACCTCAATGATGTTCAAGGGAGTTTTATATCATCTACAAATGATCCAGGTGGATATTGGTGGCCACCTGCCAAGTCCACCTGGACCCCCACCATTGTTTCTCTCAGC
The DNA here is from genome assembly GCA_031772625.1 of Pinus tabuliformis. Taxonomy (NCBI): domain Eukaryota; kingdom Viridiplantae; phylum Streptophyta; class Pinopsida; order Pinales; family Pinaceae; genus Pinus; species Pinus tabuliformis. The sequence continues at coordinate 1,635,025,068 of CM062804.1, read as the reverse complement.
ATTTTCAGTTTCCTTAATTGTAGCACAACTTACCACTTTTAGCAGTTTTTCAGGTCCTGAACTTTCGGAGCCGTTTTGAGGCCCTTCCCAAAGTGGTAGTGCTTGGATAGATCTTTCTAACGAGCTATTGTACGCGTCAAGCGGAGATCGTATGCCAAAGTTACGACCCCGGGAAGTTGATGTACCAATTTACCCAAACGGGGCCCACAGTTTGGCGTTTCATCTTCTAGGGTTAGGTTTTGGAATGTTAAGGGTTTTCCATTGTTTCTCAACAATAAATAGGCCTTCGAGCCTCATTGTAACACAGTTCAGAGGCATGTAGCCACCACATCTCTTCTCAGAGATAAGCTACCATCGCCCTAGCTGGTTTATTTCCATTACTGTTTGTAAGCATATTTTAGTATTTTACATTAATGAAATGAGGTATTATTTCCACTGCATATCTGTGTTTATGGTTATCTCTGTAATTTTTTGCGTTCCTGTTTAAGTCCGGATCAACAAAATTAGTCCACATTAGCATGATACACATATAATCATAATCATATCAATATAATAACATCATTCATGACCATACCAACTATAATCATGACCCCATGCATGACAACCATAACCTTGACAACATGAGATTTTACCCAAAGAGAGCGCAACTTGGCTTTGATACAACCTTGTAACCACCTCCTCCCACATTTACCCACTTCCACCAGTTTTCCTAGAGTAAACATGAGCTGAGGGTCACTATGATAAGACTCAACCTCCTATATGACCTTAAGGAAATGGAATCTATAACTTAAGACCTTACTGACTTCCCTCAGGTGTTACAGGAGCTCCCCAACCCCTTCACGTGTCCAACCCCTGAGATGACTCTCTTTTTCACTAACTTAGAGCCTCTGTTGCTCCCTTGAAAAGGAATGTAAGCAACTATAAGCCTCAAATTGCTCCCATAATTCTGATTCCTAGCGACTATGGACTTTTCCAGTCAATTTTGTGCCAACGGCCCTGAATTTTTGGCCACTTTTTCAAGGCTAGGACTCAGGCCTCTACCTAGAACTCAATGAAACTTCCATAAATGATAAATAACATGGAAAAAAAACTTCTAAACCAAAAAATTGAACAAGGACTTGATCTAACCACTCCCAACCAGGACATGCATTCCGTCAAACACATGGTAAACATGCAACCTAGATGTCATGAATGTATATCTGAACATAGAGATCTAAAACTTATCGTAGTTTTAGAAAGAAGGACCAATGCCTTCTCACAATAGTTGTCATAACATAAATTAGGTCATGCATTCATTAACCATACACTCATTAAATAAAATGTATAAGAGTCATACTTTGATATGTCATATAACCATGCTTATAATCAACATATAACCAATAGATAAAAATGATAGAACAACCATTAAAGCAACATAATAACAAGTATAATTACTCATTAAAGACAAGAGAAACTTAGCTCTTATTAATCATATGCAAAACCAACCAAATCATGGACTTGCATGTACCAGCCAACCATAGATTGAGCTGAAACAAATATTTCTTTCATTCAATCACCCCTCGTACCATATTCTAAGAATGAATGTGGGATACATGGGATAAACCAATCCATAAACAACCAAGGGAATCTAAAGGTTAAACCACCTCCACCCTCACCATATCGTGATCTCACCTAAACCGGTTTTGAGATCACAAAACCAAATTGAGCTTGAATGCCTCAAAATTTATTCACCAATAATTTGAGGTATTTTCCCGTCTCCACCCTTAGGCTTTACTGTGTATCCCACCATTACCGATCAAGGGATTCCTAGGCTCTTGGAAATTTTCCTCTGATCACCTCACCTGGATCCAAAAACTTCCGGCAACCCAAAGCTCAACCAAAAAAGAATCCCATCACACCATGGTTATTCGGAAATAACAAGGCAAGGCTAAAACCATTATCGAAATCTGACAAAACCCATTCCAATGATAGCAAATGAACCAAATACACACATGTATATACCATGCATGCCAAAACCAACTAGGAAATCATACCTGCAAGTATTCCTGACAAAGATTCTTGATCCAACCTTTCCTTGCTTGATCCTTTCTTTACTTGTGTTTCCTTTACTTTCCTTGTCCTTCCTTTGCTTGCTTGCTTTCCTTCTCCTCTTGGTTCTCCTCTCCTCTCTGAGACTAATTCCAAAACAAAATCGACAAAAGGATACAAATTGATGCTCTAAAATCATTTTTATTATTGATGCCTCTAATTTCTTCATTTTCCTTCAATTTCCTCCTCACATGCAACCTGTGACCTTTCACCTCCCTTTACTCCTATTTTCCATTATTTTCATAAATAAAATACCAATAATGTATTTTTTCCTTTTTAAAGTCTTCGTCATTCCCTTTGCCAATTTTCCCTTAGCCATAATACACAACAAGTGATGCCCACTAGGATATTTCACCCAACATTAAGCTTAGAATAAGTGTCCCATGACCTTGGTCTTATTTTTCCTTTATTAACTTTAATACTTGAACTTTTTACCCAGGGCTTTTACACCATTAAACGCTATGTATGAATTGATGTATAACCAAATGGATAAATCAGCGTTCACATCAATGTATCAATTCTTTGATCCATGCCCATGCAATACATTTCACAGTTTGCACAAAAGTGAATGTTTAATACATAATCATTCTAATACAATGCAATTCATCGTAGAGAATAGAAAGGCATTCCCACGTTGCTTCAATGCAAAGAATATGAAGAGATTATGCTTCATTCAAAGCAGAGATTCTGACATTCAATATAGTGTTCAGGAAGAATAGGAGACTAGTGTACTGACAGGGCGATAGACCTGCAACAACAATAGGACTAAGGCAAAGGAATTATGGGGGCAGAGAGAGCCAAGTTTAGAACCTAGGACTTGTGCTCTGATACCATGTTAGATCAAGCTTGGTAACTCCATGAATAGTTGGTTTTTAATTAATAATAGCTCTAATATATACAAATAGAGGAGAGTCTCTTGGAATTCATATTCCAAGATCTCTTCGTCTTCTTATTTAATATTTACAATATTTTTTGAATCCCTAAGGATTAGGTGTCAACAGAAGGCTTCACTGACTAAGATTGAACATTGTCAATTCAATTCGAAGGTCATTGTGTCTAGAGCATAGGTCATAGTGCTGAGCATGCTCCCTAACAAAACTTGTCACGTTCCTAACATTCTATATACCATTTAGGAAAACCCAAAAACCCCATTCATGACATCCAAAATTCTGAAGAATAAAAAACAAAAAAGACAAAAACAAAAAAAATCCTCATAGTAACAACCATATAATAGATTCAGGGCCATTAAAAAATGAGAGCCACACTAGTTGGATACAATAAATTGATGCTTAGAAAACACAAACTTAAGTTGAGAGAAACACCACAATTGAAGTATTGTTAGTTTGCTTATGGCAATCTAGAAAAAAGGGCTCTCGATTTATATGGTCTAGGTATATAATGTCAAGTCGTTCAAATGGGATAGATAACATTCAAAGCCAGGACAATAGTTAGTCTGCCATTAGTCTACCTATATCGTGTTGAATCGTTCAAGAGGAACAAACAACATTCAAAATTCTCATTCAAGTGGAACAGAAAACAGTCAAAGGCCTAACAGTAGTCAATCCACCATTGGTGTAGGTATACCGTATAGATTCGTTCAAGTTGACGAGACATTCAAAGGTTTCAAAAGCCAAATCGCATTGCAGAATCCTCTCCATCACCATCTTCTTATTCTTCTTATTCCAGTGCAGAATCTGAAATAGAAAAGAAACCTAAGAAAACATCTCTTTTGAAAATTGATGTGAAATTTGAGTTACCTATTTATGATAGCGAAATGAATCCTGAAAAGTTAGATAACTAGATTAAACAATTATAATTGTATTGTCGCATTCAAAATGTTTCTAATGATAAAACTAAAATTCAGTTAGCTACACTTAGAATGGGGGGAACAACTTTAATTTGGTGGGAAAGTAAAACTTAGATAGATGTAAAGCGTAAAGGAAAAGTCATCTCTTCATGGTCTAAGTTTTTAAAAGCTCTTAGGAAACAATTCTATCCTTTAGGGTACATGTAGCAAGATGTTATTGATTGGCAGCATTTGAGGCAAGGTAAAGGGCAGAGTGTTCAAGAGTTTACTCAGGAGTTCAGATAGAAAGCATTGACACTTGGTATTTCATTGGATACACGTGAAACTTTATTAAAATACATCGACAATTTACATTCATATTTGCAGCATACTTTATTGATGTTTAATCCTGATGATTTTGATGAAGTGTTTGTTCAGGCCATACATATTGAATCAGTTGGCAGACCATTCAAGTTTTCATTGCAGTCATCCAAAGAGCTGGAAATCAAATATTCCAATGACAGTAAAGAGAAGAACAATTCAAAGAGAAAGAAATCAACGATAGCTCAGAATGAAAGACCTACTTGTTCTCATTGCTAGAGAATCGGTCATGATGAATCTAAGTGTTGGAAACTTCATCTAGAACTTAAGCCCAAAAAGTTCCTTAAGGAGAAGGATGAAAAGAAGGCAATTGCAGCAGTCCAACAAGATCTAGGTTCAGATTCAGGTGATGAAAGGAGGATAACCGCTATGGTTACGATAGGTAAAACTTCTGACACTGGTTCAAGTTCGAAAACTATTGCATCTTCATCAAACATAAATCCTTCAAATGAGGATAAAAGAGTTGAATTGTTTAACATAAGGATAACTTCTAAGCATACAAAGATAGATACAATGTTTGACAGTGGATCACAGGCGAATTTAATATCTGAATATTTAGTTAAAAGTTTGGGTTTGGAAACACAGAATCATCCAAGACCTTACCCATTAGGATGGCTAAATAAATCAACTCAGAGAAAAGTCACCAAACAGTTTCGATTAAGATTTTCCATTACAGCTAATTACATTGATGAAGTGGAATTAGATGTGGTTCTAGTAGAAATATGTGGAGTTGTCTTAGGAAGTCCTTATCTTTATGATCGTGATGCAGTATTTTACAGGAGAGAGCATAAATATCACCTTAAGAAAGATGAGGTTGAATTTATTGTCAAGGCACATCAAAGTAAAAATCATTTGAATATTAATGCTAATCCGATGAAGCGATTAATAAGTTCAAATAAAAGATTTTTAATCATGTGTGTAAAGGAACAACATAACAATGATGTTTGTACAAGTTATGAGACTCAGCTTAAAGACGGTTTGATTAAAGAGATAGAAACTATTCTAGTTCTATATAAAACCAAACATCTTACTCATAAGCAGGGAATACAACATGAATTACAGTTTGTGCCTAAAGCTCCTCTTCTTAATGTCAGAATGAATCAATTCAGTCCAAGTTTGGAAATTAACAGCTATAGGGATACAGGTCAGCATTGGGGAAAGCCAGTTTTAAATTTCTCTTATATTGTGTGACCATTTCATGTTTCAAACATTTTGGAAACCTCTTTTCAAGTGGAGAGGAAACCTATTTGTTTTCATATCAAAACCTTTTCTAAAGCAGTGTCAAAGTCTCTAAGGGAAACTTATGCATTAGGGGAAAGTGCTAATCAATGGAAACATCATTTAATGAATAAGGAAAAAGTGATTCAAACAAATCAACAACTAATTCAATACCTTCAAAGACAAACTAAGTTGTAGCAATTTTCACCTTTCAGTCTAATGGGTTCATTGCAACGAGTTCACTTAGTAATCAAGAATCAGGAAAGTATAGCTGGTTTGATGTCAAGAATATCTTTAATTGTCTATGTCATTATACAAAATAGATTGTTAATACATGAGCTCTTCTATAACACTACTATCATTACAAACTGTGATGTCTCTTTTTGAAGTCCCATGACTTCCTTTGTATAGGTCGCATCTGTAGGGGAGAGACATTAATAGAGACTGTGGGAGAGATCATAGCTGGATACTGCAACCAGTAAGTAGAATTGTGACCCGTAGATAGGAATGCGACTCATATAGATGGTCGAATAGTCGCAATTAGGCCAGGTCACATTTTGGACTAGAGTGTTGTAGCTCAAACTGCGATTTTGTGACCAGCCTAGTCGCAAATCTGTTGAGAGATCACAGTTATTTCTCACCCAACATGTCGCATTACCTTATTTGGTTAGCAGAGTGCAACTTGCCCTAATTTTCCAACACATCGTGGGTTCCTCCATTGCTTAGTTTTCTTCGTGGAATGACTTCCAACGCACTCCATATTCCATTATTCTCTGAGATGGGCATTATAATGTGGTATGCACCCAATGCACTCTGTTGACACATAAATGTATGTAGTATCATCACGCCTTTCATAAAGGCTTGCATTGTGCCCACCATATGGCATATTATGTGCATACTCCCACAATGTGTCATTGATGACTCGCTAAGCTTGGTGGTGATCCTTTATGCATGGTTTATCGATAACCATAAATATATGTGTGTGTTCTAGCACTCGGGCACGTGGCATGATTCTAATTTAATAAAAGTGTCATTTGGTATGTATTCCATGCCACTCCCTTTAAGTTCTTTGATTAAAAGTGTGTTGAGGATGAATCACTAAGGAGTGTGATAGTCTCGTATAAAAAATTTTGACAGGCCTCTTGTTATTGGGCTCCAATCACCATGTGAGCGACACATTCAACATTGTATCATTGAAACATTAGCCCACTCATTCCATGTAATGTTTTGTTGGCACTATCCATGCATTCTCTTGACATTGACCTTTTTTAACATGAGATGTATGCAGAAACATTTTTAGATCAGTTGGCCCATTATGAATCTCCCTAACATTTCCTTGGTATCCACCCAAATATATATCAAGAGAACAATTCACTTCATGTGAATGTTGGTTAGTTGTCCCCATTCATTGTCTTATAATTGCAGCTTTCAAAGTATGTGCTTTATTAACCATGGCATTGTTTACCTTTCGCATTGCAAATATTGTTCCATAATATACGACCATAACATTCAACAAGCCATTGATCTTTAATTTTGAGGACAATGTCATCAAAGTCGCTTGAAGTGAGCTCTATTTATGAGCTAGATGAACTTTTCTTATTTGATCTAGTGTTTCTATTTAGCCGGTCTTTAATAATAGTTTTCAACTGCTAAATTGCAAATTTGGTTGTTGGTTTTGCATCGTTTGCTCCTTGATAGTCTAATGGGGGCTTTCCAGGAGTAAATACCTTAATGGTTGGAAATCTCTTGATTCTGTATTCCACGGTGAAAAAACTCAACAAGGACACTATCAGAGTTTAGAACATGTGGTGCCCATATAATATCTCTTATGCTCCATTTAAATCCTTGCAAAGAAAAAGGAATAAATAATTAAAACTATAAAAATAATTTCCTCTGGAGGTGATAGTAAAAGATTGCAACTAAATTATACAAGTAAAACAGGAGGTGCTCGAAACCGAAAATCAACACAACATTTAGGCACCTTAATAGACTTATGAATTGCAAACACTTTATGTGATGCCAAAAGCAATGGTGCAGTTATAGATTCAAGGGCGTCGAGTAAGATGTTGATTTGAGGAATCTTAATTTACTCGAGGGGATGAGGACCAAGACGAAGCAGGGTTAAGAGTAGTATATAATCTTTGCAAGCCCTAATGCACATGTTGAGGTGTAGGACCAATCAAGAACCTAGGGGAATATGACATGCAACAATCTCCCCCATGATGCCCAACAATGTCGATGGAAACGCACTCTTAGCGGGAGGCTAATTAGGTCAAAGCAGAAAGGGAAACATCTTTTCCCATTTAGGGTTTTTCCCAAACCTCAATGCTATCAATCCTAAGGCAAGCCAAATTGCATGCATGTTTGCTCAAATATAGGACATTTATTGATCACGATGTGAATCATGTGAAGATGAGTTTAAAAACATGAGAGACTCTTAACTCATTAATGAATCCATTGACCTTCGAAACCTTAATGTGATTATGAGGTCTCTATCTGAGATAAAAAATGATGCGTGAATGTGATGCATGAAACATGACTGGGCACACCAAAGGGGTTGGATAGTGTAACAACCCTAGTGAAAATTCCATGTAAAAATATATAAATACCATGGATGATGGGACATGTATTCCAACCTAAATGGTGGGCATGACATCCTAGTGTGTGTTCATTTGGTTGTTTATGGCTAAGGAAATTGGCAAAGGCAATGGCTAAGGCATTGAAGAGGAAAAAAGGTATTTTGGTACATTTATTTATGAAAATAATATAAATTAGGAGAAAAAGGAGGTGAAAGGTCACAGGTTGCATGTGAGGAGGAAAATGAAGGAAAATAATGGAAAATGAAGAAAATAGAGGCCTCATTAATAAAAAGGCTTCTGAGGATCAGTGGGTAAGACTTGGTCAGTTTATCTTTGGAGCTCTCTCATTATTCTCTCTCTCTCATACTCTTGGACACTTAGAGTTTTCTTGGAGCACTTTGGCATTGGAGAAAGAAAGGAAAAGAAGGCAAGAGGAAGCAAAGATCAAGCAGGGAAAGGCAGGATCAAGCAGCTACAACAGGCTTCATTGCAGGTATCAACTTGCATGTGTATTTTCCTTGCTAGATTTGGAATGCATGGGATTGCATGTGTTTCTTTTCTACCATGGCATGGGTTTTTCTAGGTGTGACAGTATTTTCAGCCTAGCCTTGCCATTTCCTGATAGCTTTGATGAGATGGGTTCTCTCATGCGTTTTGTGGGGGATGGTCGGATTGGATTCGAAGTTGAGTGGGGTGGATCTCTGAATTGAAAAACACATGGTGGTAGTGATACCTGAACTAGACTGAGGATGCACGAAGCCATTGGCCTAGTAACCCTTGAACTAGACTGTGGGTTGCGGTAAAGCCAGATTGTGTGCCTCATTGGGCCTAGGAATCCTTGCTGGTGAATGGCGGGATATACGATAAAGCCAAGAGGTGGATTTTATCTTCGTTGGTCCTATTGATACCGAGATGGAATGCACAGTAAAGACTAGAGAGTATGTCTCGGTGTAGGGCCTAGTGATCCCTGGATCAGACTGCAGATGCACAGTAAATCCTGAAAGACTAGGAGGAATTCAAATTCCTCACGGTGTAGGTGAAGAACTCTGGTGGCATCCACATTGATTGGTGTTTTTGATGTGTTCTATGAGTCCCGCATTCATGCTTGAAATATGGCACGGGGGTGATTGGCTGAAGAGAAACTTGGCTCAGCCAATCTATGGTCGGGTGGAACATGGTAGTCCCATCACCGGTTGGTTCATTGCATTTATTAATGAGAAATCCATTCCCTTGATTTTCATGTGCAAATGTATTGATATATATATGGATTTTGATGGCTAATATGTCCATTGTATTTTTGTTCCTATTATGTCGGTTATATGTACATTTTATGGCAGTAACTATGTTTGGCTCTCAGCATGTCTTTACTTGTGTTTGAATGGATATTGTATTTATGACCCAATAAGTGATAAGGAAGCAAAATACATGAGGAAGCAACGGTTCATGGCGATTCTCAGATAAGTATGAGATCCCTACATCTAATTCTGTTGTTTACACCTATAGGTTACATGTCGATGATATGTTTGACGAAATGCCTGACATGGCTAGTATGGGTCTGGTTATGATTTTGTTCATATTATTGATTTTGTATCCCAGTTACCTTGTATCCTTACCAATTCTAAATGATCATTCCATTCTAGGTAGTGTCCCGGGCTCTGGGCCGAGAAAGGTGGCTCAAATCCCAGAATGATAGCATTAGTGCTGAGACTAACTCGCTTGGGCAGTGTCTGGGAAGCGTTATAAAGCACCTGGGCAGTGTCTGGGAAGAATTATAAAGCACCCGGGCAGTGTCTGGGGAGTGTTAGTGCTAAAACTAACTCACCTGGGTAGTGTCTGGGAAGCGTTATAAAGCACCTGGGTAGTGTCTCGGGAGCGTTAGTCCTGAAACTAACTCACCTGGGCAGTGTCTCGGGAGCGTTACCTTGCCCTCAAGTCTCTCAAACAGTTGTAGGACCCATGGACAGGTAGTCTGAGTGGTTGAATTGTCTTCTGAAGGTTATGTGGATGATGTTGGATGATTGTTTGTGATGTTCCATTGATTCCTTTTCCTTAAAGTCATCAAGGAGGTTGAAGCTTATCATAGTGGCCTCTCGTCGCATGTTTACCCTGGTTGGCCAGTTTCTTGGGTAGATGTGGGAGGAGGGTGTTACAGATAGGCAAGGTCATTGGGAGAGCAACCGGTTGGGGTCCTATCAAAAGGCCCTAGAAGCACAGGGTGAGTGGTGGGGTACCCAAAATTTTGAATATGCCCAAAAATTTGGGTGGTGTTGTAGAGGCTACAACAATTTGGCCCATTGTTGTAACTGTTGCAACAACCCCTCCAAAAATCTGAGAGCCCTGAAATTTTTTGAGCCCCCTTCACTAGGCCAAGCCACTAGCCCCACCTAGTTCTACTCAAAGAGTTCAGCAGTCTCAAGCAGCCTAAGGAAGAATTTAAGTTTTCAGCTAAGTAAAAGGAAGTTACCAGTTCCCACCTTAGTAAGTCAGTCGCAGAGTCAGAACATGACTAAAACTGATCCTTGCGACCATTGCGACTCACAGGTCGTAGAGGTCACGAAATCGTATCTTCCATCCTGATGAACTCTCATAACCTAGCGACCTTCCAAGTCGTAGAAGTCACAAAGGTCATAAGATCGTGCCCCTCCCTGTCGAGCATAAATGTGACTATGTAACTATGTGACCTTGCGAGTCACAAGGTCGCAGGGTCGCACCGTTCACTCATATTCATCAACGTGACCATGTGACCGTTGCGACTATGTGACCTACTAGGTCGCATGGTTACATAGGTCGAAAGTCATGTACCTACCCACCCACGACCTCACACGTGCGACCAACTCTATATATATGAAGCCTCCCAAGTCACATTTGTAAACATTCCCTTGGTCGCATGGAGAACTAGGAGGCCCTTCGACTTGAGTTCATGCACGCATCCAGCTTCGGTTAAGTAACCGTCCATTGTCCTACAATCATTCTTTTCTCCCAAGTGTTAGTGTCTTCTTCCCCCGACCTTTGGCATTCCATCACCTTAGGGTTTTTCTTTGTTACTTAAGTTTTCTTTCTCATTTTGTGCTGGAAAGGTTGCCCTGGTTACTTCTTCCCTTCCTCGACTCGGACAATGTGTTTTCCCTCAACCCAGCTCCCTTTGCTTTTACCAACAAGCCTAGATTCACTCATCTGAGGGAGACCCTGTGGTGAAGTAAAATTATAAGTGTGGACATGAACAAATTCCTCTAGCCCAATGATGGGTCTAGCCACAACAGATACATTCTATGGAATATTTCATTAGGTTAGAATCAATCAAGAGCACCTACCTCTTGGTCCACTTATCCTGCTTGATGATGTCCTCGCTTGCTCGCTCTAGCAATCTCTCGCTTTCTTCTTCAAGTTCCTGAAACAAGTAAACAACAAAAGACAACAAACATGATAATAGACAAATTGCAATGCAACCTACTTAACAAGTCAAGAAACATTAAGCCATGAATATGTAATATTACAAAACATGTAGGAAATCAATTGATAGTTGCATATATTAATATCAAAGAGAGATTACAACCATTCGTCTTGATGTTGCAGTATTCCTCTGACAAGACCAGGTTCCCACACACTTCTACTAGCATCCCTTGATGGCCTCAATCAACAATAGTTATAAGGCTCTTCCCTTTAGGCTTCACTCCAAACCAAACACACTTCTCCCTCACACAACTAGATAGCTACAACTAGTAATAGCTTTCTTGTATACTTGAATACAAAATAGCATCAACACTCAACCAAAAACTATGACTCGTTTGTGTTTGGGAAGAAGGGAGGTTTATATAGGAAATATGGATGGGAGATGGATCCTCTTCTCATGGGAGAAGGACTTATCCCTTGAGTTAGTTACATAATTATAGGGGAAAGGGGCCCAAACTGTCATCCTCAACCCCATCTGGCCAAACCATTTACCAGACTTCCGTTACAGAGATTCTAGAGCTGGAAGCTTCGACTCTAATTTAAAAAACTTTCCATAACAGGACCGACGTGACTAAAACATAGCTCAGTCACTCCGATCGGCACGAGGAGTAGTGCTAATCTCTGCACATCTGTGCAGGGGAGACAAATTCCATTAGCGTCAGTCTTGTAAACTGGGCAACATAGAAGTTTCAGGGGAAATGGTGCAAAAGGGAATTTATCTGCTCTTGAAGAGGGACACAATGGGAGTTTCTTCATGGGTCAAAGCATGTGGGGTTCACTGAAGAGGTCCTCTAGGATCAAGGAACAAGGAGTACAGGGACAGTGACAAAATGTTGTGTAACAGACCCTCCCCCCTTAATTCATGCAGCATCCTCCCTGACCTTTTCTAAGCCCAAGTCATGCATCTTGAAACCGTGAAACCCCTTCCCTCGCGACCTTGCGACTTTGCGACCCCGCGACCTCCATCTTGATCTGACCTGCGACCATATCTCGAAATCGTCAACCTTGCAACCCCATTTTTATGCGACCTATGTTACTAGTCACATCCTCATAGCCGTGACCATACGACCTGTCCTCCCTGCGACCTATCACCTGTTGTCCCCCTCTCTGTTTTGTAGTTTTAACTAATTTTTAATGTCGTCTCTCTCATCATGTGATTGTGTTTTTTACATGACAGGTGACATCGATCTAGAGTGCATATCCATTTCTTGTTTTGGGGATGAGATTGCTCCCCCTACCGCTAAAGCTGCTCGAGGGGCCTCGAGAAGTGGGTCATGGGAAGCCAACCCAGAAGAGGATCCACCTATCTTCGGGGACACTGCTTGCAATATAAGCAAAACCACCAGGCTCTCCTCGTACACCATCTACTAGGAGTTTGCTAATAAAGATATTGCAGAGACCCAGGAGGAACATAAACATCAAGAGATCGAATTTACACAAGATGGCAGCACACCCCCCAGTTTTCCTGTGCTTAGAAACCATTGAGAGGATCTTGCAATGCACAGACATAGAATCCGAATTGATCAGAGGCGACGATGGGGCACCCATAGCCGCTATCTCCCCAAAATACATCAGTGCTTACTACAGGCTCCCCGAGAGATAGGAGGTCTTCAATACCAAGTGGCTCACTGAGTTCTCGACTCCCACAAAAGACATCCTCAGGGAATGGTGGCAAGACCCTGCAAAGTTCTGGGTTAAAACAAATCAAGCTTACAAAACAGAGGGATTGCGGAAAGTGTATCAATTGATTGTTGCAATGATGTGCTAGTTGTATAGAAAACCAGACTGTGAGATTTTATATGGCACCTGGGTTCCCCTCATGTACGTCATTGCCACCCAAGGGATCATTTTTAATTGGGCAAGCATCCTATGCTCATCATTGAAAACAAACATAACGATTGCCAAGAACCCACAACTAGAATAGCCTCCAGAATTTTATATGTCATCATACCTCCTCGATGTTGTTTGCTCAAGATGCTACTTCAAAAACTAGAGTTGCAACTGGGACTCGTCGGCAGCAGATCCCGTGCATAGCCATTATAAAGTTTTTTGGGACATAGGTTACAGAGGTATGCTAGATATCATCTCCGAAACTTTCATCAGCCCATTGTACCAATTACTTTTTGGTGAGGAACCACCATGCATGTCTAAGAGGGCCATGAAGACACTCATCAAGGTAGCAAATTGTTTCCCCATTGAAGAGGGGACATTCATTAGGGTGTTCGGTACCCATAAGCCTTTGCATGCCCTACCCAAGTTTGCCACAGATAGGAAGCTCCTGCGAGAGGTCTGTTACCAAATGACGCAAGGGTTTTCAAAGATATAGAACAAAGGCAAGAAGAAACCCTAGCCCACCTCCCCCCTCACCATCAGGGCGTACGTGGTAGAAAATTTCAAACAGGTAGAGGCAGAGGCCGATGCGCTAAAAGGAAGCCTTTTCATAATGCTCAACCACCGAACTTATGATCCAGAGAAGATAGTAGCCGCCCATTGAAAGAAGGCAAAATTCAATTGGTCATATTCTCACACCCAAAAGGACATTGAAGATAGGGTGAGGAACTGGTATAATGCTACAAGAAAATTCAGCCCATGTGAAGAACAGGATGCAGAGGATGAACTCCAAGACGATTCCCAGGAAGATATAAGCCTCAAAGAAAGATCTTCTGCCATAAAGAAAAAGCAGCTCGGAGCACCAACCGGCAGTGGGGAGGTTGAGCAGTGCAAAGGGAAGGAGGTTTAAGACCCCGTGAGTGACAATGAGGAGGATATAACGCTGGAAAAAGGAAATTCCCGATTGGCAAGGAAAAAGCGAGAGCTCAAGAGGCAAAGGGAGCTGGAGAACAAACAACCTCCAGATTCTAGCAACCAGAGCCAAAACGAGAAAAGGAGAAGGAGGGAGGAATAACAAAAGGAGAAATAGTTGTAAGAAAAACAACGGGAACAAGAAGAGGTGGAGAGGAAAAAGAAGGAAGAAGAAGAGAGGAAAAGGCAGGAAGAGGAGGAGTAGAAAAAACGTGAAGAAGAAGAAGCCGAGAAGAGAAGGCAAGAAGAAAACAGGAGGTTGGAATAAGAGCTGAAGAACATGGAAGATGAACTAGAGAGGCAACGGGCATTAGCAGAAGAAGAGAGAAGGAAACGGGAAGAAGAGCTTAGGAGGGATAAGGAAAAGGAAGCCAGAGAAAGCGAACAAGGAGAGACCAGCAAAACAGCTGACTTTAGCATGGGACAAAACGAGCTTCCTCCATTAGACATACTCCCTACTACTCCCCTTACTGGCGGACATCTCCCACTCCAAGAGCTAGGCATCTTAGAGGATCAAGATGAGGAGGTCCTAGATCTCACTCGACTCACTTTCGATGAGATAAACCTCAAGCTTGTACAGGAAAGGAAGAATTTTTGCAGCAAGAATCCATCCGAGCCTCTGTAAGTGACCACGGCCAAAGATATTGTGCCTAATATTACGGAAAATTCTCAAATGATTGCCTCGACCGAGATAGCTTCCACGGTCGCCACAGAACATAATGTGGCCAGGATGAGCAAACAGATTGTAGATTTGTAGAACAAGATTTACACATCTTAACAGAGGGTCACCATGTTAGAACAAGAGAAGAAGAAGGTGGAGGAAGAGAATGCGGCACTCCACTTAGTACACTCAAGCATAGCATAGTTCCAAGCAACCATTGAGGCAGAAACAGAGACTCTGGGGGAATCCATGACCATAGTTTACAAGGAAATGTCTAAACTACACCACACAATAGCCCCCATTGTGGCCATCCAGGCTCACACAAAAGAAAGGGTAGCCATGCACAAAGAAGATATGATTGCTTTGGATAGGATACACAAATGGTCCGTTAAGTATCTGGGGGCCCCGGCGGTGGTCCCAAGGAAAGATTGGATCACCATGAAAAACACTAAATTATAGCTCCGCATCAAAGTTTAGTCTAAATACAAACTAGCAAAAGATGTGGAAAGAGTACTGGCATCCTACAAGCATCTTTTTAGCGGCTTGGAATTAGTAATCCAATCACATGGAGTTCCCGCGATAGGGGAGGTCAGGCAGGTCAGGAAGCAGGAAGAAATCACCTTGGAAGTACAAGCATTCATAGAGACATTTAAAGAAGCAGTCTGCACGAAGGACATGCCGATTACTAAAGAAAACATCACACGTTATGTGGTAGAACTAGTGAGGATCTACACCAAGCTGGTAACCTTGAATAATCAGGTGCACGCCAAATGGAGCACTCTCATTCCCGATGCCCTCGAGTGCCTACACCAAAATGATGAAGATTAGCCACAAATCATGCCCATTGCAGCAGAATATAACCTGTGGCGCACATATTTGACGGAACATCTCAAGCTCGATATTCTAGAACTTGCCATTATCAAATTAGTGAATTAGGTTGATAGTGATTTCATGACATTTTTGTCTACAGTAGCATAAAACACCTTGTGAGTATGAAAGGTCATGTAGAATACCAAAATCCATGTTGAGAATATGAAAGGTCATGAGGTAGTCCAAGAGTCAAGGGTAGACCAAGAGTCGCTCTTACCCCATAAATATACCCTCGGGCCTCATTTGTAGGGGACTTTTTGCTGACGACTTTTTTGGAGACATACATTGCTTGAGAGAATTTATGTCCTTTTAATATATGCAAGGAATGATTGTAAGCTTCTACTATTGGATTCTTCAAATGTTTTATGTGCTAATTCCATGAGTATTTTCCTTCACTTGATGGATCGATTGTTCTAGAAAGCTATTTGATTTGCGGTCTGCTCACATGTTGTCTCATACCCCACACTTTATGTTGCTTCGTATGAATGGTATTTGTTTCACTAACTCTATACTTGTGCCAGTGAACTATTTCTTTGGTGTTGGTATAATCTGTTTCTGACCACACAAGTTATGCATGTGTATAAATGTTTGGTCGTTGTCAACTTATTTACAATTGTTAAGCAATTTATCTTAGAATACATGAGTCTTATTTAGAGTCTGCTAACAGTAACTTTACATAAGGTTTTATGTCTTTTACGGTTTGGCTATTCATGGTATATGTGACATAGGATATTTGTCAATTATTTCGTTGTATTTATTTAAGGTTCATGCTTTCAATTAGGTCTACATTTCACCTTTGTCCAAAGAAAACTCTACAAAACTGAATAGTAGTCGAGCCTACATACTGGAAGGGATCCCTACCACAAACGGTGCAGGTTCTAGTTGGGAGCCTACACCGAGGAGATCCCCTTGACTGTTGGCAGAATATTCCATCCCATCAACAGATTTGGCGCTAGAAGGAGGGCCATGGCAAGTACTAATCCACGCCCTCACACCAAAATTTGCCATCAAGGTAGTAGCGAGCCTCGACCTCCCATGCCCCTTGAGATACCATACATTCCCCGTTATGGGCCAGCCTTCACAAAGCCGCTTCAGGAAGAATCCCAAATTCTCCCCTTGAAGATGCTCCCGGAGGGGAGGAACTTCCCTTTTCCTAGGTCACTAACGAATAACTCAGGGCTCTACGCCCTATTACTTGACAATTCGCCAGGGTTCTAAAATGCATCCCCACAACTAACTCCCTATCCAACATGTGCACCTCCAACCTACATCATACACGTCAAGGCATCCTTGTTAACTCCACATCGCAATTAATCGGCCTAGCGTTGGATGACTACATGGATGTTGTTGAGAGACTATCTATCGAGGGATTGGAAAGCTAGCCTAAAGATGAGGGAGGTGACCCTAGGAATACTGTTACTGGTGATAATAACTAGTCTCAAGGGGAGGAGGTGCACGGGAATGATCGACATATCACTCAAGAGACCCCCATTAACAATCAACCCCTCACCGGGGGCACTCATGGGATCCTAGGACCAGGAACTGGGGACTACCTTAAAGACCATATAAACTTCTACAACAATCAGCGTCTCCTGAGAAATCTGAGGAATACCAGAAATTTGAGAAACACTAGAGATCTAGGACACCTCAGAGTACCCCGAGGAGAAGGCAGGCACCTCCCCCCCCCCGAAATAGTGGGGGGTCAGGCACTGATAGTGAATCAGAAGGTAACGATCATCGCCTCCTCTTCAAACCTAGAGAAAATCATCATCCTATGTTGCTCGCCTAGATGGCTCAGTCTGCTTTGAACCTTAGAGGCCTACTACATGATAAGCCTCGCCATTCTGAGAAGCACCTTCCGAAATTCAACCCAGAGAAAGGGACGTCAGTTGATGACCACATCAACAACTTCTACTTAGCCTTGCAGATGATGAAGGTCTAGTACGATGATGTAACATGCTGTCTTTTCCCACACACCCTTGAGAATAAAGCAGCCACCTGGTATCGGTCGTTGCCTGTCGCCTCTATCCAAACTTGGGATGAGTTCCAAAAAACCTTCTTAGACAAATTCTCAGAAGACAAGACTCCTTCTATGCTCCTCACTAAGGTCAGCACACTGAAATGCCATAAGAAGGAGAAGGTGAAAGATTTCAATCAATGTTTCACCACCATCCTGAATAAGTTCCCCATGGAAGTAGCCCTTGATGATTCCATCACGATTGATTATTACACCAGGGCCTTGCCATGGGATATTGCCTGTTCATTAAACGAGAAGCCAAACTCACCCTGGTTGAGAATTTTGTTGTTGCGCTCGAGGTCGAAAAGGACCTTCTTTCAATCGGTGCCTTAGAACATGAATCCCAGGAGGATGCATATCTTGTCGAGAAGAAGAATCAGGCCTCCTCAAGTAAAACATTGGATAAGGATAAAGATTCCTTCGATTTTGAGGGACTGGAAAAATCCCTTAAACAATTGACTAACGAAGTGGCTGAGCTAAAGTGAAGAACCAGTGATGCTTCGGGAGGAGCCAAGCCCGCTAAGCCCTTTTTTCGGAAAACTAACAACCTTCCCCCTAAAGTGTCACAAACTTCTAGCTCAACTTTCAACGTGGAAGAATTAGGAAAGGATAACTTCTGCACTTTCCATCAGTCTTCCCACTCTGAGAAGACCTACCCACAGTGGCTTCATAACATGATTTTCATAGTCACCCAGCTATTAGAGGATCAAGCTATCAGAGAAGGGAAAGAGGACACTGACGATTCTGAAGAGGATGCCTCCCCTCCCGGCAATGATACTGCATCTGCTGTGTTAGCCTTCGATGTTATCCATGGGGGTGAGGTGTGCACTACTCAAGAGGCCTTCGTTGGAGATGCCCCCCCAAAACCCCCCAAGAATTACAATCTCACGAGTAAAGGCACTGTCTCGTACTCTACTCTGGAAGACAAGAAACGAGCATTGTTACGACGAATCCTTCCCCCCACAAATGCCAGCCAACCATCCACTTATTCTCCCAGAGGGATGGATGAGGTGAGTTCGAACAAGTCCCCAACCGGTATCAAAGGAGACTCACCTACACCAAAAAAATTCAGCTAAAGGGATTATGGCCAAAACCACCTCGACAACACAACACTTAACACAAGAAAACTCATCCATGGTTTTAGATTACAATATCATAGAAGACTTGAAGAAAACTCGAGAAAACATCTTTCTATACGAGGTATGCAAGTTGGCCAGTCAGTGTGAGTTAATGGCCAAGGCCTTCACTTTCCCTCCTACACCTTCAAAATCCTCCACATCAAGCAAAGGTAACACTGCAGGCCGAGCCCCAGCCGTGGTCGACCTCCAAGCTATAGTAAACGCTGCAAACACCAACTCGAGAGGTTCAACCCCCCCTTTCCTTTTGACCTTCGAGATGTTTAATTTTAACGTACACAATTGCCTCGTCGACTCTGGACCATCGACCAATGTCATGCCCTGGTCGATATGCAAGAAGCTAAACATCCAACCAGAAAACATTGACGCCAAAATTATCCAACTCGACAAGTCTCAAGTCCCAGTTGTAGGATAATTGAATAATGTCATCATTCAGTTATCCTCTGATTCCTGAGTCCACCAATGCATTGACATAATAGTTGTAGAAATCCCAAAGGCCTATGGTCTTCTTCTCAGCAGAGATTGGTCTTGTAAATTGCAGGGCTACTTTGCCACAGACTGGTCTCACTTGTGGCTACCGTACAAGGGAAGGAATAACCAGATCAGGGTCAATAGTGAACCTTGTATGAAACACACCGTAACCAACCTTGAGGGCTCCAACAAGCCAATCAGCTATGCCCAACAAGAGTTGCGAGTATGCCTTCTAGAGTCCCTGTTTAGGTACTACCAACCCCAGACGTCGATCGTTCCTCAGGATATCCAGATCGAAATTCTCATACAAACCACAAGCCCAATAGTGAAGTTTGTTCCTTAAATCTACATACATCAGGTTTACCTACCCTCAGTACCGAGACATGGACATTGTACTATGATGGATCTAAAACTCACAATGGACCAGGGGCAGGTTGCATCTTGTTGGACCCCAAAGGAAACAGGTCCCTGATCTCGTGCAGGTTGGAGTTCCAATGCACCAACAATATTGCAGAATACGAAGCATTGGTCCTCGGCCTCAAAAAGGCCATCGACCTAAAAGCGGACTGCCTGAAGGTTATTGGGGATTTAGAAATCATTACAAGATAGGTACGCAATACCATTCAGTGTCTATCTCCACACCTCAAGAATTACTAGCAAGAGGTATGGCGTCTCAGAAATTCATTTAAAAAATTCAACATTATTTCTGTTCCTAGGTTTAATAATGTTGCTGCCGACACTCTAGCTAATGCTGTAGCCAGGTTCACACCCCTTAGAGACAGGTTTTTGATTGAAATTATGTATAAACCAGTAGTGCCTGACAATGTAACTAACTTGCGTTTTTTCAATGATGACCAACATATTCTGGAATTCATGACAAATGTAGAAGTGTTCAAAGACTCGGCCATCGATGAAGAGGAACACTAGAGATCACTTGGAGAGGAAGCAGGTTCACGTAAAGGAAATCCCTTACCTAAAGGGGTAGTGACACTAGAAAAATTGTTCGACCTCCAGAGTCGTTTCAGGAGCCCCCTAAATACCAAAACTCATACTTCAACTCTCTCGCATGAGCAAATCAACCTCGGGACTGAGTCCGACCCCAAGTATGTCAACTTGGGGGTAGGGTGCACCCCAGAAGAGAGACAGACATTCATCAGCTTATTTAGAAAATACCATGATGTTTTTGCTTGGACATATGATGATCTGAAAACATATGATACCTGAATTATTCAGCATGCCATCCCTACCAAAGAAGGGGCCAAGCCCTTTTAGAAAAAACTAAGGAAGGTGCACCCTGCTTTGGAACCTCTCATCCAAAAGGAACTCAAGAAGTTATTGGATGCTTGCATTATATTCAAGGTTAGACACTCCACATGGGTATCTAATCTGGTTCCAGTGTGTAAGAAATCAGGGGAGATACGTCTTTGCGTCGATTTCTAAAACCTTAACCGAGCCTCGGATAAAGATAACTACCCGATCCCCTCCATGGAACAGATCCTCTAGACTGTTTTGGGATTCAATTTTTTTCACTATTAGATGGCTTCTCTGGTTACAATCAAGTTCTGGTAGCCGAACCAGATCAGATCAAAACAACGTTCTGAACTAAGTGGGGGACATTTGCATTTCTCTGCATGCCCTTTGGATTGATAAATGTTGGGGCAACCTTTAAAAGAGAAATGGATATCGCTTTCTGAGGCCTTATGGGTCAAAGTGTGGTGTTCTACCTGGACGATGTCACCATCTTTTCGAAGAAAAGGAGCGACCACCTCCACCACTGAAATCAGATTTTCGAGAGATTCTGGAAGTATGGGATCTCCCTCAATCCTAAAAAGAGCATATTCACAGTTTCGTAAGGAAACCTGCTGGGCCACATCATCACCAAGAATGGAATCACTGTAGATCCAGATCGTGTAAAAGCTATGGTGCAGATTCCCCAGCCGAGAACCAAAAAAGGTATGCAATCTTTCCTCGGCAAAATTAATTTCCTTCGTAAATTTATTTCATATTTTGGACAAATTGTCAAACCTTTACAGAACATGATAAAGAAGGACTTAGCATTTAAATGGGATCGAGAGGAAAAGGAATCTTTTGATCGGATTAAGACAACAATCACGAAGGCCCCATCCATCTCTAGCCTTGATTTTAGCAAAGAATTTATCTTATACACATTCGCCTTAGATTCATCATTAGCTGCGATCCTTACATAGAAGTACTGTGATCACGATGAACATCCCATATCATTCATGAGTACAGGACTCCAGGGTGCAGAGCTAAACTACTAGTACATCGATAAGAAAGTGTGCACAGTCTACAAAGTAGTGAAACATGTTACACAGGAATTTGTCACTGCCTTCACCCTAGTCCTTCTACTGTGTCATGTGTCAAATAAACATGTTCATATCTTCCCACCAGTGTAAGAAGATTAAGCAAATTCTCTCTAATCCTAAAGATTGACCCTTTTTGACTAAGTTTTTGCATCGTCGCTAGTAAACCCTCAAAATCCGTGACGATTCTCTGTCATGCACTGTGTCGTTGCGACGTCTTCCCTAGTCCTTAGTTCATGACCCGTGACAATCCAGATTTGGCGAATTAGTTGAAACAATCGGCCTTCTGGATGTTTCTAGAGATGGTTATTGGGTCAGTTTGGGTCGCCTTCCACCTCTGGGATGGTGGTTCCACCTCTTGTGCAACCTCCATTGAGGATAAGCTCCCTCTCCCTCATTTCATGGAGGCTCCTCCTCCTATAAAATCACTCACCATTGCTATGATCTGCTGGTTCCTTAGTTTTTTTAGTTCTTTTGGTTGCATAGTGCTGCTACTGTTTTTGAGTTTGATAGATAGTTGGTGTGAGTGTGACAAGTTTGGGATTGCTTTATAGTTTGAAAGAAGGTGTGGAGTGCCCTTAATCTTGTGTAAAGCTTTTGAATGAGAGAGAGATATATATATTGCTATTTGGGAGACCCATCTTTGAGAGTGAATGCTTGAAGAAACACACTAGTTGGACCCTCTGAGAAGGCTTGTGACATCAAGACCTGGTTGTAAGCTTACTCTTGTTTCATTATTAATACAATCAATGATGATTTCCTATGTCTTGTATGTAATTTACTTGATAACTCATGACTTCTTGACTTTGTGAGTAAATAGATCATTGTTGTTTCCTGGTTATGTGCTTTGTCATTGTCTTGTGTTGTTTCAGGTCAATTACTCTCTCTAAGGAGAAGGAAACGGAAGCTGGAGCAGCGCAATGGAACTTCATCTACCACTGGTTTGAGGTAGGCCTCTAACGATGACTATTTAAGGGAATCAATTGTTGTTTTGTCCTTGCTGTGACTAGACCCACTCTAGGGCTAGAGGGGTTGCCTCTGTCCGTAGAGGGAACACTTTCCTGCATCACAAGTTGGCGACTTCGCTGGGGAGTCCTTTGTATGTTGCTTCTCTTATTTGCTCTTGTTTTGGTTTTGATTTAGTGTCTCTTGAATTTTGGGGATAAACTATCAGTCTTTTGGGTTACCTGGGTCGATCTGGGAAATCCCTCTATTTTCTGTAGGATTGATTGGTTTTTGTTTGGGAGTTTCTTGTTCATCTATCTTTTTTTTTAAGATCATCACTGAAGATAGCCTAACAATCGCGACGACGTCGCCGATGTTATAGCTTTGTACCCACAACGATCCTGGGTTACTAGTTTAATTCCCACGACGACTCTTGAAATCGGACCGTCGCGGAAAATAGGTGTACTTTCACGACCGTCTCTAGTTGTCAGTGTAACACCAGCGACGCGTCTCTAGTTGTTAGTGTAACACTTGCCACGGTCTCTAGCTGTTAGTGTAACACTAGCGACTCATCTCTAGTTGTCAGTGTAACACTTGCGATGATTCCTATAAATTTGTTTTTACAACTTTACCTCCTGAATTCATCAATCTTGTTTATCCCCTGTTGTTTCTTGTCTCTCATTAGCTTGTTTTAATTGCTTTTGGTTAGGGTATTGTCTCTTTGATTTCATTGAGTGAGTCTTGTGTTTTTAGACCATGTGACTTGGCCCTTTAGAAGTTTTGTCGAGAAACCGTTTGCTTGGGTTACTTGTCTGTTCAAGGTTCATCCACAACCATCTTATTGATTTGATTGAGGCTTTTTCACTGCTTGTTTTCTTGCTGGTTGATTTTTAGTGTTGATTATTGAACCAATTTTTTATGTTGATTCGATTTCTTCACTACCAAGCATAGATCACAATTGTTTGGATCGATCAGTTCACACTTGCTTGTTTGTCTCTTTAAATTCAAAACAAAAAAAAAATTAAAGGATTGCATTCATTTGATATACGAAAGTGAAAGTATATGTGCATTTCAAATTTTCATGTTTGAGAAATTGAAAAGCGAACTCTAAATCTTTCATTAGTAGTATCGATGCATCATGAGATTAGTGTATTGATGCATTGTGTTTCTTAGTGTTCGCATTCGCTTGTCTTGGTTTGGGAATGAACTCTCTACCTTTTTGTAAGTAGGTGTTCATCGAAATGAAAGATGCTTTACTCATTCTAGCTGCATCCTAGGTTTTTTGATATACATACGGTAGGGCCTGGAAATTGAAACATAATTCAAAATCAACTCTAAAATGAACTGAATGAACTTAACAATGCATTGGAACATAATGCACACTATTTAGAGGTCTAGGCTAGAGACGTGCTCTAGCGTAGTTAAACCTAGTCACTATTGTTTTCACTCAAGGTTGGGTGATTCCTCCTTCTGTGACTCAATAGCGGTCTAGTACAGATTGTGCTCCCAGTCCCGTCGAATATATTTTGGGAGACCCCACTAGGTTATCATCCTATACCCCTAGGAAGCCGTGTCTGTCACCTTGCAAACCGTAACGCACCCAACACAACATTCGAGAAGATTCACTGATGTACGGAAAGTCCTTGGTTTTCATATGATCGCCAAGGTGTATATGCAGTTTTACGGGTTGTTTGGTAAACCTTTTGCCTAGTTCTCCAGAGCAGTCACTTTCATTCCATTTCGGACTCCTTAAAAGAAAAGGTCCATCTGAGCACTTGTCCTTTCAGGCTCGTTAAACCTCAAAAGCGATAGAGTCACCTTTTCGTCCTTTTCTCGACTCTTGAAACATGAAAAGGTCAAGTTTTCTTCCTGTGTCATAAAAATTTACTGCCCACAAAATATTCCTGGTAATAGTTCAAGTTCTTAGTTGTGATAGGAGTGTTTCTCAGGCTCATTCTCGATGGCAACAATCCCCGAGTCTACCGGTCAAGGTCTTCCCCTAGATGGAAATCCTGGTCCGTTTCCTCCTTTCGAAAATACCAGTGCTCCGTATATGGCAACACTGTCCTTGCCCAGGTTAACCATTGGTTTACTCGTTTGGTTTTTTTCAACCTTGGTGGTCCCGAGTTTCATGCCTCATATTCCACCATCTCCTTCGTCCAAACCATGACACGATGATTCCAAGGTTGAGCCTATGCCTTCTTCCCCTATTTCTTACTCCTCCTCTCCTTGTTTGCCTGGTGAAAGTTTCACATCTAGTAACTAGGAGACTAAGAAGAAGAAGAAGATGATGATGATGAAGAAGAAATCTGATAAATGCAAGGCCACCTGTGCAGCTAGTGCTCCGAGTACATCCCAGATCGGACCACCTTCTGCTCCTCTGCGGAAGGTTAAGTTTCCTTGTAAATTGTGCAAGGGTGACCATCTTCTTCGTGATTGTCCTAGTATTCCTAGGATCTTAGACGTATGGTCTCGCGATCCGGCTCGTCCCTCATCATCCTCTGAAGCTCATGATGATGCTACCCTATCAACTGGTAGTGGTCCGAAGAAAGGGAAGATTCGATTCCCCTGTAGACCGTGTGAGGGCAACCATCCCCTTCACCTTTGTCCGCTCGTGGATAAAGCTTCCTTTGTTTTGGAAAGTCTTACAACTTCTTCACCCCAACTTCCCATTGGTTATCAGAGGCTCTCTTCAGACCCTCTCCTCGTTGACAAAGAGATTGACTTAGATTCTTCTCTTGTCCGTCCTCCTCTTTCTGAGCTTGGCTGTGCTAAGCCTGTTCGAGACCAACCATTGGTCGGGGAGAATGTCAACTTGGGTTCACCACCTGTTGATCGCTCTGTTTCAAAAGAGCATCATGCTCATGTTCTTCTCATCTCATCAGTTTCTCATGAGTCTGAGAACAACCCTCCTATCCTTGCTGATCATGAGAGTCCTTCTTCAGTTCCTGTAGAGCAGGGTGGCAGTCATTCGATTCCCCCACCAAGTAGTTCGGTCGTTCCCTTCGACTGGAATCACTTGACTACTTTCCGCCTTCCATCCTATGTGCCTTTCCAGATTACAGTACATGCCTATAGTAAGGCAGTGCCTGGCATTGTCTTGGATGAGGGTGCGTCTGTCAATCTTATGCCTTCCACTACTTGGCAAGCTTTGGGCTCCCCACCGCTTGTGCCAGTCACACAGAATCTGTTGGCATTTGACGGAGGAACCTGTCAACCTTTAGGGATCCTCCCAAAGTTTCTTGTTACTTTGGGGGGCAAAACCATCTATATAGACGTCATGGTTGTCCAAGGTGCTTTAGATTTCAGTCTTCTCCTTGGTCGTGACTATGTTTATGCCATGGGAGCTCTTGTTTCTTCACTTTTCCGTGTGGTTTGTTTTCTGCACGATGGAAGAATGGTGACTATTGATCAATTGTCATTCTTTAGTCACCCGGTGCCTTCTGTACCACCATCATCCCCCATTGGTTCTTATCCACAAGCAGTACCTTCCTTGCCACAGGTCAATTATGTGGCTACCCATTCCGTCTCCACCTCTGCTGATGATCATGCAGATGGTCTCGTACATCATGCACTGGGGGCATTGGAACCTAATCTCTCATTGGTATCTAATGACATGTATTCCTCCCAGAGTGCATTTCTTCCATCCAGTGAAGACCTCTTGGAAGCCATGTTCTCGTATGGCCCATGAGCAGGAGTGCCGAGGATAGTTTTGATCTTGTGTCAACCTCGTTAAGAAATGAAACAAGGGTTACAAGGATAGTTTTTTCCTATCTCAACCTCGTTAAAAAATGAAACTGGGTGTCACGAGGATAGTTTTGATTTTGTGTCAACCTTGTTAAAAAATGAAACAAGGAGTCTCGAGCATAGTTCCTTGTCTTGTGTCCAGCTCGTTAAAAAATGAAACAAGGGTTATGAGGATAGTTCTTTTACCATGTCAACCTCATTAAAAAATGAAACAACTCCCTTTCCAAATCAAGTCTTTGATTAAGATCTCATAAAATCCCAGTCGAGTCTTTCCAAGATCTTGAAAGTGAACCTTCATTCCATCCACCTCGTTGAATGCAATGAAGCTTGGGGGGCATGTACCTCGATTTGCGTTATTATGCTTGGGGGCATGCGAACTTATAACAAGCATAGTTTTTCGTTTCAAGCTTTTGTAAACATGAAACCGAATCCAAGTAGCGTTCTCCATGGTTCAAGCTTGTTTTCAAAAATGGAGGTCTGCTTTCCCTTACAAGCATATGCTTTCCCTTTTTGACTCGTTAAAGAGAATAAAAATGGAGGTCTGCTTTCAGCTCTTTTCCGACCATTTAAAGACAAAAATATTTTCGAGTTTTCCATTTTAACTCATTAAATGGAACAAGAGGCGGTCCACTTTCAGCTCTTTTCTGACCATATAAACATGAAAAGATCGCTGGACTTTTGTCGTTTCGGGTTCGATATTGGTTACGAAACAATGTGTCTTCAATCACTTTTCTACTCTTTATGATCGAGACCACTAATCATGAAAGGTACTCCTTGATCGCAATGGTCAAGCGGTTCTCTCAAGTATCGTTTTATACTTTTTCGGGCTCGAGAGACACAAATCTACGAAAAAGGACCCCCCTGGAGTTTTCTTTTTCGTGTCTTTTTCAAACTCCCTAAACATGAAAAAGACTTCGAGTTTTACCTATGTGGGACTCGTTAAACCCTGACGACATTGGACTCGTCACCATGACGGGACTCGAGCTTCTCCTCCCTAGGGCTCGTTAAACTATTACTAGGTTGGATTCGACTGAAGGTCAAACTTATATTACAAGCATATGCTATCCCCTTCAAGCTTGTTTTAAAAAATAATTGGGGTACTCGCCAGCAATGGTGGGGGAAAATTTGGAAGTTGTCAATGATTACCTGCGGCAGCTAGTCACTCTTGAACATCGACACTTTTGCTTCTTGTCGGGTTGGGATATCCATACATTGTCATTTGTCCTTCTGGGGTTTTGGGTTACCATTTAGCCTCATTCCATCTAATCTGCGCTGTCTCCATCAAGCCTCTGATCCCTTGGTACCTGAATGCTGCCACCCTCCGGAGTCGTTTCGCCGACATGTTCAAGAGTATGATCCTTTTGCAATTCACATCCTTACCTCCTCTTCTGATACTCTGTTTGGCCATCTACTACTTGTTCCTTATCTCATGTCGTTGATGGGGGAAACATTATGGCCCTCCTGCGATGGATCGTCTCTTGTCGACATCAACTCATTATCCAGGAGACTGATCTAGAGATCCCCTTCGGTACCTTGGAGCTTGCATGCCTCAATGGCAAGTTCTTCGCGCTTGACGGTCGACTTTCATCATTGGTCGTTGATTGGGTGGTTCAACGAGTGTTCGACTCCAGCTCATTCTTCACACTTGGTGGATTGTACTGGACAGTACCTTGAGAGCCATTGGCATTACTGGTGGTTTCTCTCACGCTTGTTAACGGTTTTCATCATTGACCAGTAATCAAGCGACTTTCTACCATGCTCGACTTCAGCATATCTGTTCGCATGGTAGAATTTGTACTATGATCGGTTGGGTTTGAAGACCCTAAACTCATATTACACATGTGCGGGCTGTGTGGATTGGTTCGTGATTACATGACTCATTGACGGATGGCTGTGACCATACCTAAGTCTTCATGGATGGCTGCGACCATACCTTTGTCATTATATATGGTCTTATAAACTGGGTGTAGAAATCTCTCATTTCCCACCCTGGTTTTTAGTTTCACCTTATTTCTCCCATAATAGTTAAATGCCCTTTCCCATATCCATACATTCAACAGTGGAAAAATAAAGTTTGCTGAAAACACAAATTCTAGAAATTTTACAGAACACTGGAAAATGCAGAAATAAAATCAGCACATGCAAACAACCATTTTAACACATTTAAACACAGTGATTTTTGGTCAAGGTGACCCTGGAAAAACCCCCTACAACTCTTGGGGAAAACCAGTTCAAGAGCTCCTTCTTATTTCTGAAAAATGCTTTTACACTGAGAAAAATATTCGGCAAGCAAACTTTTACAACTTATCTCGTTTTCCGTGCTTCACAGCCAACTGGAAAACTGCTGTAAAACTGCTGTACAACTTGTTAGAGTCGGTCTTGTCAGTCCTCCGTTAGAGATCAAAACTCTTTTTGCATTTCATTTTTAGGTGTCTCATTCCGTTATTCACCTGCATTCCTCTAGGGGCATGCCATAATCTGACGGAAGGGCTTTTGTCACTCATTCCCATCGTGTCTTGTACCTGCTGGCTCAGGTCTTTTATATCAAGGTCCATCAAAATCATTTTCCAATCAATAACAGTCAACATTTGGCCTCTTGTCAGCAAAGAGTTGTTATAAGATTTTTAGGTCTTTTAGGTCTAGGATTTAGCTGATTTAGGTGCCCCATTATGCCAGCAGGCCAGAGGGAGGTACAATAAGTTTTCATTTCGAGATTCTTATCATCAATAATGCTCAAGGTTGATTCCTCTTCAAAACTCTGTTTTGAAGAGGAACTCGTCAAATTAATGGTTCATCATAAATATGTATTTTTAAAGTTTTCCGCCTGTTAGAGTTGGTCTTTTCAGCCCTCCGTCAGAGATCATTTCTCTTTTTGCATTTCATTTTAGGTGTCCCATTCTGCTCGAGCACCTGCATTCCATTTAGGAGCATCGATCCTCTGACGGAAGGGTCTTGTCCCCATACTTCACTCATGTCATTCACCTGCTGGTTGATGTCTGTTCATACAAAAGCATATACAGTCTTCTTTTTATCTAATTGACAAAGTCTTGTCTTTAGGGTTTCATGGTCACGTAGGTTTAGGGTTTCATTAGGGTTTTGTCAATAAATGCTTCAGAGTGTCCGATAATCACCAGCAGGCCATGAGGATGTTCTATCACCAATAATTGTGTTAATAAGTATCTGAAATTTTGTTCTCTTCATTATAAATTCCTTCACCTGCATCCTGGTTCCTTTCCTTAGCCTAAGAAGCTCCACAACCTGCAAAAACAAGCCAAGCTCGGGTCATTTCGCTCATTACAAAATGAAAAAGTAGTGAAAAGTCCAAACAGAGGTTGAAATAAAAGTTATTTGTAAAACATTATAAAAATGGGTTTTTGGCAAAATTAATTTGAAAAGCCAATGTATAAAGCATGTCTCCAAGTTTCGAAAGTTCATTTGCATGACAAGAAAAAAGAGGAGGCAACTCGAAGTAATTTTTGTGCACAAGTGAGAAATTGGGCGAAATTGGAAGAAAATTGGCCGGCGCGGCGCATAGAGCAGGTGGCACGGCGCACTGGGGAGGCGCGATGCACTGGGAGAAAGCATGCAGTGTTAATTTACACAGGCACGGTGCATTGGGCGCACTGCGCGGCGCATACACCTGAAAGCCCGAAATTGCTTAAAATTTCTTTAAATTTCCCATAACTTGCATGGATTTGTCAGGTAGAGCCTTCTTCTTGATGTTGCATCAAATTTTGTGATAAGTTATGGTGGTTTATGGGTGATAACGGTTGAAACAAAAATCTTAAACCCTACCTCTAAAATACCTCAAGGAAACTTGCTGTTAGGGTTTCAAAATCATTGTTTTGCTACCAAACTCACTCCTCCATTCCATTTCTCCTTTCTTTCCATCATTCCCTTCTCCCTTATTCCATTTCTCCCTGACTTCATTCTTCCCTATCCCCAAAAAATTACTAAACCCCTATCCCCAATTCCCTTCCACACATTTCCAAATGTAAAAACCCCAAACCCTACCCTATACAAACTTCGCAAACCCTCCTAAACAAATTTGTCCCAAAGGTCCCTAATCCCTCATATTTTTCCCTCCCCTTCCTTAATTCACTATTTTTCCTTGGTGGCAAAGGTTGCACAATCATTAAAGATAGTCCAACACAGTTTGACACATCAGCACCACAGGTTCAGGATTAAGACAACAGAGGCAGAAAGGGCATGATCGTCTTCAGATATTGGCCAAAGCCTCTTTAGCCCAGCATGAAACTTAATGAAGAAGCTCCAGCCCAAATTTCAAGAAATTTGGGGCATTTTTGGCATTTTGACAAATTTTGGCACAAAAAACAGGGTTTTTCTCCCTATGCGCCGCGCCACGTGGCGCGCGCTTTTGCTAGGGAGCTCAAAATTGCAAAAAGTTTACATCATTGGATTTGGCATGAAAAATCATGACTGCTGGTGCATGGCCAAGAAGTTTGGGCAAGTTTTGAGTCCTCAGGAGGTCAAAAACACTCACAAAATGACCTCTCTATCCCTATTTTGACACACAGGAAGTAGTCCTAGGAGATTGCAGTTTTGGAGGGGCAAATGACATCCAAATTGAAAAAGTCCACTTGGATTGGAAAGTAGACAAGCAAGGCTTTCCAATGAGCTATTTTGGGCTCAATTTTGACTTCAGGAAGTTCCTCAAACTCAGCCTCAAAGTGGCACGACACATAGAGGATTTGGCGCGGCGCATAGAGGATTTTTGCTCAATTTTTCACCTTCCAGCTCAGAAATTCGGCCAGTTTGACTAGTTTTGCTTTTTGATGTAATTTTTGATCTATCTTGATGTAATTGGATAAACATGATGTAATTTTGGCACTTATTTACTTGTTCTAGAGGATTCATTCACTAAAAAGTGAAAATTTAATGAATGAATCAGTTTCCTACCTTATAGAGGCAAGTTGTTTTGATTGCCTAGATTTTAGTGCTTTGTTTAGAATTGGTTGAAACAGCTCCTAGAATGATGAGCTCGACCCCTAGAGGCAAGGGAATGGGTTGGGATAGTCTATATCATGTAATTCCTAAGTCATTTTCAGTGTTGGACACTAGGGATTGCTTTGGCATATCATTGTACATTCTATCTCTGCATTTTTGGCTAAGGAAAGACCAGGGTTTTGCAGCACTGTTTGGGATCCATGTGGCTTTATGTTTTGATGGTGTTCTTCTCTAAGTAATTGTAAGTTCATTAGTGTTATGTGTATCATTTTCTTGTTTCTTCTTCTGAATTTGAGCA
The DNA here is from genome assembly GCA_031772625.1 of Pinus tabuliformis. Lineage (NCBI taxonomy): Eukaryota > Viridiplantae > Streptophyta > Pinopsida > Pinales > Pinaceae > Pinus > Pinus tabuliformis. The sequence continues at coordinate 1,634,993,327 of CM062804.1, read as the reverse complement.
AATGAGTGATTAAGGTAGAATCCATTAACTGCTATGCTCTGCCTTTGAATTTGTTTAAATTTCCATGTTTTCATCTGTTTAAGGAGAATTCTTGAGACTCTCTTGCTCTCCTTAGCTCCTCACCAGTCTTATCTATCCATTCACTCACTTTAAAGCATCAAAACGATTGCCTTCCTTGCCCCAATCAGAACTCTGTAGAAACTGTGCCTCATCCCCGAGCCCAATTTTCCTTTCCCTGTTTCCAGCACAAAACCCCAAAAACTCAAATCAAACCCTTGTATTTCATACCTAGCCTAAATTTAGCTTTTATTTCAGTCATCTCAAGCCCCATCACTTATCTTTTGCCGAGATTGACCCGGAGAGAGCCCTCTCCTGTCCTCGTAGGGCTAGCTATGAGGCTGAGCGTGGTTTGATGTGGACCTAGAACCTTGTCTTTTCAGCCTGAGACAAATCTAGGCTCTAACACCGCCAAGGAGTACTTCGAATGCAGACTTTGGTCATCTTTTGTCGAAGTTCAATGCCACCATCTCCTGCAAAAATCAACCAAAAAGCCATCGTTTTAGCCAGAAATCGAAAAGGAAACTTGAAGGACATCATTATATTAAAAGTGAAGAAAATCAAAGCCATGAATTTATAAAGATATTTTTACGTGTATAAAAGCTCATTTGCATACCAACAGCAAAGGAGAAACAAGCTAGAGCAAATCTGGTGAAAAAGTGTGAAATTTGGGTGAAGTTGAATGAAACTTGGCCCGCGCGGCGCATAGAGCAGGTGGCGCGGTGCACCGGTGAGTCGAGGCGCACTGGGCATGACCGTTCAATGCAAAACAAGACGGTTGCGACGAACTGGGAGGGCGTGGCGCATTGGGCCTCCCGCGTGGCGCATACAGCCAGAGGCCTAAAAAACGGTCCAAATTCGTCCAAAACGCTCAACAAACCACGAATTTGCCTCGTAGTTGTGTGGACGTTATGAATGTTTGCAATGGGAAGGATCTCCATTACGCTCATTAACCGTATGATTCGATTGAGGGTTGGAAATGTGATTTTCAATTATAGGTATTATAACAATACATTGCAGAAGACAGAGGTTACTAAAAATTTCTCCTGCCCTTTTTGTTTGGTTCATTGCGCCAGTTTTACGGGTTAAGCAGACCTTCGACTTCTTGCCATGAATTATTCAAACTTTGAAATCTGGGTAACTGAAGAGTCCACAGGCAGCAGTAACACCATTCCAAATATTGGGTGGAGAAGCTCAGACACTGCAGATTATGTTAAACCTCATGAGACAGTCATTGCCAAACCTGGTACGATGTATGTCTGGATCTATTCAGATGGAAAACATATTGCCTTCAGAGAATGGAGGCGGTATATGGCAATCGTTTTTTGGGAAGAATTTTGCAACCACTGTGTTTGTGAATTTTGGCTCCCAAGATGGTTCTGTTGGAGTGGCAGCACCGTCTCTTGCAGGAATACTTCTGATTGATCTAAACATCAGTGACAATCCACGATTCTTTATTCAACTTGGCATATTCAAATCAGTCATCCCTGCAAAGATTTGATACAAAGTTTCATATTCAAGTTCAAAGGTCAGAGGAAATATTACAAAAATGGGTTTGAGATGTGTGCGCGGCGCATTGGCAGTAGGCGCGGCGCACATAGGCTGCGCGACGCACTAGGCTTGTGTGCGGCGCACAGAGCCAGGAAGCCCGAAAATCTCCAAAACTCGCCCAAATCGCCCAAAACGCGTGGATTTGCCTTGCGACAATTGAGACCGTTCATTTACAAGGCGCTTTTCCCTCCACTAAAAGCCAAATCTCTGTTCGAATATATTTTTATTAAAAATTAGTCTTATTCAAAAGGCAAGAGGCAAACGAACAGTCAAAGACCGTAACGCTTGAATTTAAAACAAAACATCAACCATAGTAGAGAAAAAGCTACGAGGCCTATTTTTTCTTCAGTGGTGATTCAAAGGGAGTTACACCAACAGATTTCACCTCCTCATTGGCCATCAGCAGATTCAAGCAGAAATTGTAATGCTGTCCCTTTTACATACGGCTGGCTTTTCATCTTTTGTTGATAATGATCAAACAATCCCCGTTTTGAGTCGATTCATTTCCTCATGGCAGCGTTTATTTATTGTATGAAAATCATTTGTAAATGGTTGGAATTTCTGGGAAACGGTGGGAGAGAAAACTCAGCTATTCACTGTATAGCTTGGCTAGGAGATTAATAAAAATGATGCAGCTCTGATTCATGAGATTCCCGTGGTGTGAGTTTAGAAATTATGTTTTCTTCTCTGTTTCATATGTAACTTATTATGTTTTGCAGTTCATTCATAGTCATTTCCAGTTGAATGTTTTTAAGTAGGAAAGGTAGAATCCAATTTTATTGCTCTACCTTGGAAAGCATTCATCCTCTGTGTTTCTTCTTCTGTCTGAAAGGGATTCATGTGTATGCCCTTTTCAGATTTCTCAGCAGTTTTTCCACTCCATATTACTTCAATCCAATTGCTAAACCTCCTGCCTATCTGGCCTCATGAAATATTCTGTGTATTTGATTTAATTTCCCAGCTCATGTGGTCCTGTTGGTCCCATACAGCCCAGAAAATTTCAGTCATTCAATGAATTACCTCTGTCATATTTATTTACTAGCCTAAAATCAGTATTCAATTTGAGTCATCTCAAACCCTATTGCTTATTTTTACTGAGTGTGACCCGGAGAGAGCCCTCTCCTGTTCTGGTAGGGCTAGCTACCATACTTAGCGTGGTTTGTGGTTACCCTGAATTTTGCCTTCCTTTGGCCTAAGGCAGATTTTGGCGCTAACATAGTGGCGACTCCACTGGGGAAGAAATTCTTTGTTTGTTAGTCTTCTTCGTTGCTTAAACCGACAAACACCCCAGTACTTCCGATAATTCTAAGCTTCCAGATGATAAGCTTAGGATTTGATAGGCTGAGTAATTTATTTATGTCCTTTTGATCTTTTGAAAATAGCATGCTGGCTTCAAGAAGATATACCAGAGCTAATCCAGATCCAGATCCTCCTCCTGTCTATGAAAATCCCAATTTGATTCCAAGATTTCTTCGTCAAGAGAGCTTTGTGACTCCCGTGTTCAAATCCCATTCATGTCCTGCCAATTTTGAGTATCTTGAAGAGCTTGATTTTGATGAGCAGTTTGAAATATCATTGTTTGAGACCAAATCCTAGAGTGCTATTGGCTCTACTGTCCCCAATCCGCATTTTCTTGTAGACCTAGAAACTGAAAGGGCCAACCGGTCTATTGATGATTATATTGTGACACAGCTTCAAACTCCAATTGTTGATTCCCTACAAGCTGCACCCACTCCTACAATATCCCCAAGACCAAATCCACCAAGAGTGATGGTTGCTCGTTTTGCACCTCTTGTGCTGCCTTAAGTCTTGGATGATATGCCCGTAGATTATCAAAGCAGAATCCCTTTGTTTGATGGCGCTCCTCACAACATTACCGCTCAGCAACATGTAGACAGAATGGCAGATTTCTATGACCTTCATGAGATCGATGCAGAAAATGTGACAATGAGACTCTTTGTACAAACATTTGTGGGTGAAGTTAGGAAATGGTTCAGAGCTTTGCCGGCTACACGTATCACTACCTTGGCCGACCTACAAAGAAAATTTTTAGACCGCTGGGAAGTGAAGAAGAATCCTCTTCAAATTCTTGCTGAATATGAGCAGATCAAGCGAAACGTTGGTGAGTCGGTCCAAGACTACTGCATTAGATTCAATTCCGTTTATAATGAAATTCCTGATCATCTAAGGCCACCTGTGGGGCTAGCCATGATGAAGTTTCCGGATGGTTTTGATGCTGACATGGCTTATCAACTAAGAGAGAGAGAGCCAGCCATAATGGAAGACACGCAGAAGATCGCGGTCAGCATTGAAGCAAATCTGTTGACCAAGAGGGCTAGAGCTAAAGCATAAAAGAAGGTCACAGTAAAAGAAGAGTCTTCCTCAGTAGATCAATTACTCCGGAAGGTAGAGCAGATGCTTGAAAGGGTGAAACTTGACAAACCTGAGCCACAAGTTAGAAATCCTAACTTCCATGGCCAGCAACAGCCACAATATAGAATAAGACAGAGAGAGTAGCGAGCCCAAGATCAGACAGCACAGCAGCCAGTACAACCACCTCTGCAGCAAAATTTTGTGCATGGACCGGAGTCAGATGAGGAAGGGAATGTAATAGGGGAAGAGAACCACTTCTTTTCTCCTGATGAGTTGCCTATTTATATTACTGAAGATGAGGAGTATGCAGAAAGTTTAGCTGCACACAAAGATGCAGATTTCATTCTAGCAAATGACATAGTTTTGGAAGAAGAATAAGATGAGTATCAAAGAGGCTATATGAATGCTCTGTCCGCTCAGCAGAGGCAATATTCACTTAGAAACAGAGATGTGCCTGTTAACCCAATTCAGAAGAGGAAGGAAGTTTCAGCATCAAAGAATAATTCACCTGTTGTACAAAAGAAAGGAAAGGAGGCAGTTGATCCTAATAGCAGCAAATCACAATCAGCAGAAAAATAAAATCAGCCAATTGTAGTGAAAGAAAAGGAAAAGAAAGATGTCCCAGTCAAAGAGGTAGAAAAGACTTCAGCTTTTAGTTTAGAGAATGAAATTTCTAAATTGAAGGTATCCATTCCCTTGACTGAAATAATGAGGAACAACAGTTATAGAGGGAAAGTTTCTAAAATTTTGAATTTTGATCCAATGTCTGATATGGTGAATGTCGAAGATGATCAACCTGAAATGATTTTTGGACCAGCATTGAATGGTGAGTCTCCAGATAGTGATGTGCCACCTTTTTATATCAGTTTAAGATTGCATGATTTTGTGTTACATAATGCCATGTTCGATTCCGGAGCTTCCCACAATCTTATGCCAAAGGCTATCATGGATAAGCTGGGTTTGGACATCACCAGGAAATACCATGATCTCTATTCAGTTGATTCCAGTAGAGTAAGGTGTATCGGGCTCATCAAAGACTTGGTTGTGAGTCTGGATCAAATCCAAATGAAGAATGTTTTGATGGATATTGTTGTGGCAGATATTCCGCCCAGATTCGGTATGCTTCTTTCCAGGTCTTGGGCAGCAAAATTGAAAGGGACACTACAACTAGATTTCTCCTATGCAACGATTCCAGTGTTTGGCCAAATGAGAAAACTGTATCGGGAACAAAAAATGAAATACATGATTACAAGCAAGGAGAAACCAATTAATCATCCGATTAATTATGTACACACAGGTCTAGAGTCTTTTGTTTTATATTCAGACAATTTCAATGAGATAGATAGTCAGTTAGTTGAAGCAGAGGATATTCTAGAAATAGCAGAAAATTTCAGAGAAGTTTTGAAGAAAGAAGGACAAGAATAGCGGAACACCGTTGAGCAATCAACTAAAGATAACGGACAACAAGTAGAAAAAACAGAGCCAGCAGAATTTCAGCACTTAGAAGAAGATGAAGAAGGTTTGTGGACCATGGATTTCGATGGAGCAGTGGGAAATGATGGTGCTGGAATTGGTATTTGGGTACGCAGTCCTTTTTCCGCTCCGAGAAAAGTGCCTAGTAATGTGCAGGTATGTTCTTACAAGCTAGCTTTTGATTGTTCAAACAACGAGGCTGAGTACGAAGCTTTGATTGCCGGCCTAAAAATTCTAAGAAAGCTGAATGCTAAGAGGATTGCAGTATATGGTGACTCCGAATTGGTGATTAAGAAAGTTAAAGGTGAGTATCAAGCAAAGCATCCTCGGATGCGAGCTTACCGAAATGCAGTCCTAGACATCCTGAAATTGTTTTCAGAATATACCTTGACGTGTGTGCCTCGTATTCAAAATGGCATTGCTGATGCTCTTTCTAAGGCAACAAGTAGTTTGAAGATTCCAATGAACTCCAACAATAAATTTGAAATCCATGTCAAGCATCGTCCGACTGTCTCAGACAATCAGAGATATTGGCAAGTTTTCCAAGATGATAAGGAGATTGATGAGATTCTGCAAAACAAAGGTAAGTTCAAAGATACCTCAATTGATGAAGAAAATGATGATGGTAAAGATGAAGAGCAGATCAATCAAATGGACGTGTTGCAACACAAGGATAATATTATTCCTAAAGGATTGATACCTTTAGAAGAACTCTTTGATCAAGATGACGTAGCCCGCAAACCAACGTTGCAGCCAACAGAGAACGGGGTTGAAGAGGTCAATATTGGAACAGCTGCAAATCCAAAAATGGTAAAACTGTCTAAAGCATTGCCACAAAAGATAAAATCCAAATATATCAGTTTGTTGTCATCTTTTGCTGATGTGTTTGCTTGGGACTATTCTGAATTGAAGACATATGATACCAATATAATTCAGCACACTATACACATTAAGCCTAATCAGAAACCTTTCAGACAGAAGTTGAGAAGGCTAAATCCAAAACTGCTGCCATCAATTGAGAAGGAGATAAACAGGTTGTACAAATCAGGAATCATTGTTCCCATCATATTTTTTGACTGGATCTATAATTTGGTGCCCGTACGAAAGAAGACAGGTGAGATTCGCTTATGCATTGATTTTAGGAATCTAAATAAAGTGTCATTGAAGGATAACTATCCGTTGCCCAAACTGGATCATATACTTCAGCGAGTAGTTGGAGCATCTCGTATGTCACTACTCGATGGTTATTCGGGATATAACCAAATTTTGGTCCATGAATATGACTGAAACAAGAGAGCGTTCACCACTCCGTGGGGACTTTTCATTACGCTAAAATGCCTTTTGGTTTGAAGAACGCGGGTGCCACATTTCAGCGGGCAATGGACTTGGCTTTCGCAAATGAGAAGGCTATCTTTTTGGCTGTGTAGCTTGATGATGCTGATCGTCATGTTTCATACAATGTCTGATGATGAAGAACACATGTATCATCTGAAAAATATCTTTCAAAAGTGTAGAAAATACGTTCTGTCGCTGAATCCGAAAAAGAGCTTGTTTGCCATGGAGGAGGGAAAACTACTTGGGCACATTATCTCAAAGGATGGCATTCGTATTGATCCAGCACGTGTACAAGCGATTCAGCAAATTGATCTGCCCCGGAATAAGAAGGAGATTCAATCTTTTAATGGTAAGATGAATTTTTTACATTGCTTTATACCTAATCTTGCTAAACAGCTAAGAGAGATTACAAGCATGCTTAAGAAGGACAGCCAAGTGAAGTGGATGGAAGAGGCTGTAAAATATTTCAATTTAGTCAAATTGGCTCTTTCTTCAGCTCCATCTCTAATCAGCCCAGATTACACTCAGGAGTTTATATTGTTTTCATTTGCTTCGGAGCATAATATGGCAGCTATGTTGATGCAGAAAAGAGATGAGCACGAAAGACCAATTGCTTTCTTCAGCCGAGCTATAAGAGATGTAGCCTTAAAGTACAACATCATTGAAAAGCAAGCCCTTGCACTTGTGAAAGCATTGAAAGATTTTCGGGTATACATTCTGCATTCCCATATTTTGGCTCATGTTCCTAACGCTTCTGTCAAGGATGTTTTAGTGCAGACAGATCCTGAAGGAAGATGAGGCAAGTGGATTGCAGCTTTGCTGGAGTATGATGTGGAAATAAAGCCCACAAAGCTTGTTAAAGGATAGGGATTGGCAAAGTTAATGGCTTAATCAAACTTGCACGCCTTAGTCATAAATCTGATCGCTGCTATGTCCGATGAGAATGAGGAAGGTTCGTCAATTCAGGTATCTGAAATGTTTGTTCTTTCTCCGTGGTATTCAGATATCATATATGTGCTTCAAAATTTGTCACCACCACCCGGCAGGACTAGAAACAAAGCTAGAACTCTCAAATTAAAGGCTGCCAAGTTTTGTATTCTAAATTCTGCACTTTATTGGAAAGATCCCGGTGGCGTTTTGTTGAATTGTTTGGTGGAAGAAGAAGCAAAGCAGGTCATGGAGGATTTCCACAAAGGAGATTGTGGCGGTCACCTTTTTTGGAAAACAACGACAAATAAAATTTTGAGAGCCGGGTACTATTGGCCAACATTGTTTGCAGATGTACATAAGGTTGTCAAGAGCTGTCATAAATGTCAGATTTTCGAAGGAAGGCAGAAATTACAGCCTCTGCCGCTTAAGCCCATTGAGGTGAGTGCCCCTTTTCAGCAGTGAGGGTTGGATTTCATTGGTGAAATTCATCCCGCTTCTTCCGGTCAGCATCGATGGATTTTCACAGCAATAGATTATTTCACGAAATGGATCGAAGCAATTCCCACTAGACAAGCTACAGATGCGCTAATTATTTCATTCCTGGAGAATAACATTTTGTCTTGTTTTGGTTGCCCGAATAAGTTGATCACTGATAACGCAACAGCTTTCAAATCAAAGAAGATGATTGAGTTTTGTAACAAGTATAAAATCATTTTGGGTCACTCAACTGCCTATCATCCGCAAGGCAATGGGTTGGCGGAGTCTTCTAATAAATCTTTTGTCAACATCATTAAGAAGCTACTGGAAATCAACAAGAAAAGTTGGCATAAGAAGTTGGTCAATGCACTTTGGGCAGATCGGGTCAGTCAGAAGAAATCCATGGGTGTGTCCCCCTTTGAGCTTGTTTATGGAGTTGATACAGTGTTTCCTACCTCTCTCGTAGCTCCGGTAGTCAAACTTATTCAGGAAGACGGCAGTGAAGACGATCCTATGCAGAGAAGATTGAATCAAATGGTCCATTTGCAGCAGACAAGAGAAGAAGTTTTCCAAAACACATCCAAGTTGCAGGAAAGGATTAAGAAAATTTATGTTAGAAAAGCAAAGGCAGACAAATTTCAGTTGGATGATGTGGTGCTGAAGTGGGATGCAAGAAATGAGGAAAAGGGTAAGCACGACAAGTTTGAGAATCTCTGGAAGGGTCCCTTCAAGATTGCAGCATATCAGGGTCAGAATGCCTTTCTTCTAAAGGAAATGAACGAGAAAGATTGTCCAGGAGGGCCGGTCAATGGTCGGTTGCTCAAGTGGTACCATTTCTGAAAAGTTTTCTGCTGTTTCCATTGTCATTGTAAATACCATTTTATTTCAGTTTTGGTTTGAGTTTGTCAAGTCAGTCTTTGAGTCATTTTAAGTTCAAATTTGAGTCGGTTTGAGTCAAGTTTCAGTTAATAAATGAGTCAAGAGTTTTGTGTGGTTTTTCGAAATAATGACTCAATAGCCCAATGGATGAAGGCACTGTCTGCTCTCCCATAGATCTGCAGTTCTTGGCACCTCCAAGGAGCTACCATCTCCATTGGAGCCAATGTTAGAGTCGGTCTTGTCAGTCCTCCGTTAGAGATCAAAACTCTTTTTGCATTTCATTTTTAGGTGTCTCATTCCGTTATTCACCTGCATTCCGCTAGGGGCATGGCATAATCTGACAGAAGAGCTTTTGTCACTCATTCCAATCAATAACAGTCAACATTTGGCCTCTTGTCAGCAAAGAGTTGTTATAAGATTTTTAGGTCTTTTAGGTCTAGGAGTTTGCTGATTTAGGTGCCCCATTATGCCAGCAGGCCAGAGGGAGGTTCAATAAGTTTTCATTTCGAGATTCGCATCATCAATAATGCTCCAGGTTGATTCCTCTTCAAAACTTTGTTTTGAAGAGGAAATCGTCAAATTAATGGTTCATCATAAATATGTATTTTTGAAGTTTTCCGCCATGGAGTACTTCGAATGCAGACTCTGGTCATCTTTTGCCGAAGTTCAACGCCACCATCTCCTGCAAAAATCAACTAAAAAGCCATCGTTTTAGCCAGAAATAAAAAAGGAAACTTGAAGGACAGCATTATATTAAAAGTGAAGAAAATCAAAGCCATGACTTTATAAAGATATTTTTATGTGTATCAAAGCTCATTTGCATACCAACAGCAAAGGAGAAACAAGCTAGAGCAAATTTGGTGAAAAAGTGCGAAATTTGGGTGAAGTTGAATGAAACTTGGCTCGCGCAGCGCATAGAGCAGGTGGCGCGACGCATCGGTGAGGTGCGGCGCACTGGGCACGACCGTTCATTGCAAAACAAGACGGGCGCGGTGCACTGGGAGGGCGCGGCACATTGGGCCTCCCGCACGGCGCATACAGCCAGAGGCCTAAAAAACGGTCCAAATTCGTCCAAAACGCTCAACAACCCACGGATTTGCCTCGTAGTTGTGTGGACCTTATGAATGTTTGCAATGGGAAGGATCTGCATTATGCTCATTAACTGTATGATTCGATTGAGGGCTGGAAATGTGATTTTCAATTATAGGTATTATAACAATACATTGCAGAAGACAGGGGTTACTAAAAATTTCTCCTGCCCTTTTTGTTTGGTTCATTGCGCCAGTTTTACGAGTTAAGCAGACCTTCGACTTCTTGCCATGAATTATTCAAACTTTGAAATATGGGTAACTGAAGAGTCCACAGGCAGCGGTAACACCATTCCAGATATTGGGTGGAGAAGCTCAGACACTGTAGATTATGTTAAACCTCATGAGACAGTCATTGCCAAACCTGGTACGATGTATGTCTGGATCTATTCAGATGGAAAACATATTGCCTTCAGAGAATGGAGGCGGTATATGGCAATGGTTTTTTGGGAAGAATTTTGCAACCACTGTGTTTGTGAATTTTGGCTCCCAAGATGGTTATGTTGGAGTGGCAACACCGTCTCTTGCAGGAATACTTCCAATTGATCTAAACATCAGTGACAATCCGCAATTCTTTATTCAACTTGGCATATTCAAATCAGTCATCCCTGCAAAGATTTGATACAAAGTTTCATATTCAAGTTCAAAGGTCAGAGGAAATATTACAAAAATGGGTTTGAGATGTGTGTGTCACGCATTGGCAGTAGGCGCGGTGCACATAGGCTGCGCGATGCACTGGGCTTCCTGCCACAGTGCTTTTCTCCACTGGCGCGGCGCATCCACGAGACGCAACGCACTGGGCTTGTGCGCGGCACACAGAGCCAGGACGTCCGAAAATCTCCAGAACTCGCCCAAAACGCGTGGATTCGCCTTGCGACAACTGAGACCGTTCATTTACAAGGCGCTTTTCCCTCCACTAAAAGCCAAATCTCCGTTCAAATATATTTTTATTAAAAATTAGTCTTATTCAAAAGGCAAGGAGGCAAACGAACAGTAAAAGATCGTAACGCTTGAATTTAAAACAAAACATCAACCATAGCAGAGAAAAAGCTACGAGGCCTATTTTGTCTTCAGTGGCGATTCAAAGGGAGTTACACCAACAGATTTCACCTCCTCATTGGCCATCAGTAGATTCGAGCAGAAATTGTAACGTTGCCCCTTTTACATACGACTAGCTTTTCATCTTTTGTTGATAATGATCAAACAATCCCTGTTTTGAGTCGATTCATTTGCTCATGGCAGAGTTTATTTATTGTATGAAAATCATTTGTAAAGGGTTGGAATTTCTGGGAAACGGTGGGAGAGAAAACTCAGCTATTCACTGTACAGCTTGGCCAGGAGATTAATAAAAATTATTCAGCTCTAATTCATGAGATTCCCGTGGTGTGATTTTAGCAATTATGTTTTCTTCTCTGTTTCATATATAACTTGCTATGTTTTGCAGTTCATTCATAGTCATTTCCAATTGAATTTTTTTAAGTAGGAAAGGTAGAATCCAATTTTATTGCTCTGGCTTGGAAAGCATTCATCCTCTGTGTTTCTTCTTCTGTCTGAAAGGGATTCATGTGTATGCCCTTTTCAGATTTCTCAGCAGTCTTTCCACTCCATATTACTTCAATCTGATTGCTAAACCTCCTGCCTATCTGGCCTCACGAAATATTTTGTGTCTTTGATTTAATTTCCCAGCTCATGCGGTCCTGTTGGTCCCATACAGCCCAGAAAATTTCAGTCATTCAATGAATTACCTCTGTCATATTTATTTACTAGCCTAAAATCAGTATTCATTTTGAGTCATCTCAGACCCTATTGCTTATTTTTACTGAGTGTGACCTGGAGAGAGCCCTCTCTTGTTTTGGTAGGGCTAGCTACCAGATTGAGCGTGGTTTGTGGTTACCCTGAATTTTGCCTTCCTTAAGCCTAAGGCAGATTTAGGCGCTAACACGGCTGCTGTACGAATTGTACAGACTATTGTACGGACTGTATGGACGGCTGTACGGATGGCTGTACGGACCTCGATTTTTGTGCAGAAAATCAGCTATATGGCCCTCGATTTCTGTGCAAAAAATCTACTGTACGGCCCTCGATTTCTGTGCAGAAAATCTGCCTGTACCGCCCTCGATTTTTGTGCAGAAAATCTGTTGTATGGCCTCCTAAAAATCGTGCCCAAAAATCTGCCTTTTACTGTTTGCTCATTCAGCTGTACGGATTTGCTAAAATGCTGCCTTGGAATGTGTGCCAAGCTGCTGCCTCCTTCTCCTCCCTGTCCAGAAATATCCCTTGCTCTCTTGCTCTCTCTCTCTCAATCTGCTCATGAAAGAATGAATGACCTTTTCCTCTTTTTCCTCCCTTAATCTAACCCTAAGTGACTTTTGGGTAATCTCTAAATCCAATGGCTGAAATAGATTGAGATCTAGGGCTGAGATTAAATGCTCATTTAAATCTCACTTTCTATTTTTTAATTCACCCCACTTTAATAAAGACCCACTTAGTCATTTATTTCCAAAGTCACTTTTCCTTTCTAATTTTACATTGACTTTATTAAAGTCACTTTAAAATTAGACTTTAGTAACTTTATCACTTAAAGTCACTTTTAAATTAGATTTGACTTTATAAAAAATTATAAAGTCACTTTAGGAGAAAAATTAAATTCTTTTGGAAACTTTTCCCTAGGCCAAAGATCAAAGCCTTAGGGAACCACCTGTCCTCCGGTACCAAATTTCAACACTCCCTCTTACCGAGGAAGGTGTTCCTCACCACACCCATCTTGTCTCTGAAGTAGTCATGCTTGCCCCGTGGTAAGGCTTTTGTAAGAATATCTGCAACCTGCTCATCAGTGGGAATATACTCAAGCTTCACAGCTCCCTTCTGAACATAGTCTCTGATGAAATGATACTTGATCCCGATATGCCTTGACCTGTCATGAAATACTGGATTCTCCGTGAGTTTAATGCAACTCTGATTATCACAGTAAATCACTGAAGGTCTCAACGGCTGACCAAATAAGCCAAACAACATCTTGCGAAGCCAGATGGCCTCACAACTAGCTAGACTGGCTGCCATATACTCTGCTTCCGCTGAACTCAATGCTACTGACTGCTGCTGCCGGCTGAACCATGACACTACTGCCGAACCCAACCCAAAACAACACCCTGAAGTGCTCTTGCTATCAGAAGCACAACCTGCCCAATCAGAATCAGTGTAACCTACCAATCTCACTCCATCCCCCTGCCTGTAGTCCAGACCATAATCCACTGTCCACTGCAAGTACCGCAAAATGTGTTTTGCAGCCACCCAGTGAACCTTCCTAGGCTCACACATAAACTGACTCATCATGTTGACTGCAAAACAGATATCTGGTCTAGTGTTGACCAAATACATCAAGGAACCAATCAGTTGTCTGTACAATGTGGGATCCACCAACTCAGAATCCGAAGCATGAAGCTTCTTCCAGTTGGTGATCATCGGTGTCGACATGGGTCTACAATCCTCCATGTGGAATCTGCTAAGGCTGTCCACAATATACTTCCCCTGCCCCAGGGAGAAATGCCCCTCCTCCTGCCACACCTCCAAACCAAAAAAGTAATGCATCAAGCCGATGTCCTTCATCTCAAAATCTGCCGCAAGATCTCTCTTGCAGTGCTCTATGAGTCTCTCTGCACCTGTAATGACCAAGTCATCCACATACATCACCAGAATGAGAGGCTCCTCACCTATCACAATAAAGTAAAGGTTCGGATCTGCCTCACCTTTGTGAAACCCATCCCCTGCAAGTATGTATCTATCCTGGAGTACCAAGCTCTCGGAGCTTGCTTCAGGCCATAAAGGGCCTTCTTCAGTCTGCACACATGGGAGTCCTTCCCATGCACCTCAAAGCCCTGTGGCTACTCAATGTACACCTCCTCCTATATGAAGCCAATGAGAAATGCAGTCTTCACATCCATTTGGTGGATCTTCCAACCCATCTCTGCTGCTATTGATATAATGGAGCGGATCAAAGTATATCGAGCCACGGGAGCGAAGGTCTCCTCATAATCAACTCCCTCTACCTGGGAAAACCCTCTAGCCACAAACCTCGCTTTGAATTTCTCAATGCTGCCATTTGCAGCATGCTTTACCTTGTAAAGCCATCTGGAAGTAAACACGTATTTGCCCTTGAGCCTCGGCACCACCTCCCAAACATCATTCTTCATGATAGAAGAATACTCCTCCTGCATGGCATCTCTCCAGACCTGCTGGCTAGCTGCCTCCTCATAGCTAGATGGCTCAGAGTCAAGGATGCTGGTAGCCATTGCCATATAGCTACAAAACCTCTCAGGTGGTCTACTCTCTCTAACGAGCCTCTTAGGCTCAACAACAGATGTGGCATCTCTCAAGGTGTCCTGAAGCCACTTGGGCTTCCTCTTCCCTGAGCACACTTATCCCACTGGAGAATGAAACTCCTCCTCCTCATCATCATCAGAAGCCTGAACTCCTGACTGTCTATCTACTGTCCTCCTGCCTGCACCTGAACCTGTAGAAGCTGAGGTACCATGTGAACTATCCATCAGTGGAATCCCTAGTGAACTGCTCTGCATGCTGCCCGGAGCACCACCCCTCTGGCTCGGTGAGCCACTGCTCACTGACGGACCTGACATCCTCATAGATGTACCTCCAGATCCTCCTGATCCCTGCCCACTCAATCCCTACAACTGACTCAACTGCTGCTGAGGGTCTGGCTGATCCAGATACTCTAACTCCCGTGATCTCCTAAAGGCCCTGTCTTCCTCGAACTTCACATCCCGTCTGACAACAACTTTCCTCTGTGCAGGAATGTAAATCCGAAAGTCCTTTGAGGTCTCACTGTAGCCCACAAAGATACCCTTCTCTGCGGTGGGATCTAGTTTGGTCCTCTTCTCCTTGGGTATGTAGGAGTATGTAATGCACCCAAAGATACGAAGATGACCAATATCGGGCTTATTCCCAGAAAAACCCTCCTCCAGAGTCATGTGCCCCAAGGCACGATGCAGACTCCTGTTCTGCAAGTAAACAGCTGTGTTGCAGGCCTCTGCCCACAAGAACAATGGCAAACCCTGATCATGTAACATGGCTTTGGCAGCCCATACGATAGATCTATTCTTCCTCTCCACAACCCCGTTCTGCTGGGGGTTGTAAGGAATAGTGAACTCCCTCCTAATGCCTGCCTCCGCACAATAATCAACAAACTCTCCAAGGGTGTACTCTCCCCCATTGTCCGACCTCAGGGACTTTATCTTTCGACTTGTCTGTGTCTCCACAAGAGCTCTAAACTCTTGAAACCGCTTGAAGACCTCACTCTTGGTCTTCAAGAAATAAATCCAGGTCCTCCTGGAGTGATCATCAATGAATAAAACATAGTACTCATATCCACTCAAGGAAACATGAGACATCCGACCACTCACATCAGAATGAATCAAATCAAGTATTCCAGTCGCTCTGCTGTCACTGCTGGGAAAAGGGGATTTGGCAAACTTGCCCATCACACATCCTCTGCAAGTATCAAAGTGATCAGCACTGAAATTTGGCACACCTGTAGTGATCTCCCGTAAGGTCCTCAAGGCTCCATGATACATATGCCCCATCCTGCAGTGCCAAATCTCACACAGCTTAGAACTGCTAGCTCTGCTGTCGGTACTACTGCTCAATGCCAAAAGGGGCTGGAATGCAAACTTGTACACCTTTGCATGGCGTACACCTATCACTCTAGCTGAATCAGCTGGAGTGCCCCTAGGATACATCAACACCTGTCCTCCCCTGAACAGTACCTCATATCCTCTGTCCTCCAAAGCTGGGATGGAAATGAGGTTCTTCCTCATCCCTGGCACATAAAGAACATCTGTCACCTTCAAGGGAGGTTTGGACTCCCTTTGAAATGTCAGTGTCCCCACGCCAACTGCTCTAACAACTCTGTCATCACCGAGTACTACCTCTATATCAGTGCCACTCTCTGAAAGCTCTGAGAAGTACTCACAGACTCCTGTCATGTGACGTGAAGCCCCACTGTCCACATACCAGATACCCAAAGATGCTCCATCAATCGAGGGAAAAGCATGCTCCCTATGAACCTGTGTGGTAAGTGATCTTGCACTAGAGGACTTACACGCAGTGAACGCAAACTCCCGGTCAAAACGATCTGTAAAGTCCTCAACCTCTACTGAAGCTGCCATGCTCTGGTTCTTCCCCTTCTTCTTCTTCTTCTCCGGACACACAACTGCATAGTGTCCCATCTTTTGAAAATTCCAACACTTCACCTTAGAATAGTCCTTCTGTGTGTCACCCTGTTTACCTTTACCTTTGCCTTTGCCCCCACCATTGATTGTGGAAGCCTGCTTCTTCCCTTTGCCTTTCTTGCCTCCTGCCAACAGTGCTACATCCTCATCCTGCTCAACTGGCTTGGCTGCCCCAAGCTGACCTTTCTTGATCTCTGTCTGAATGTAATCATCCCAAAACCTCTCCCATGTGGGAAGGATCTCACATGCACAAACCCCATCAGCAAAGTTCATCCATGAACGGGGGAGGCCACTCACTGCAATCCGCACCAACTCAGTGGGTGGAATGACCTCTCCAACTGCTTCCAACTCATCTATCACATTAGTAATCTTGGTGAGATATCCAACTACACTATCATTACCCATCTTAATAGTCTTCAGCTTCTCCTTCAGGACCATTTTCCAGTTCTCATTAGTACTCTGGTATAGATTGGACAATGCTGTCCACATCTCATGGGCATTCCTCTTTCCTCTCACATGAAGAATGCAATGGTGTTTGACTCCATCTAGAATCAGTCTCTTACCCTTGTTGTTTTTTCTATTATAAGCAGCCAACTGAGTAGCATCAGTAGGCACAACAACAGGGTTCTGTGTGGTATGCACCATGATATCCCAGACTTCTGCCTCCTCAAAGATACTCTGCATTCTCTCCTTCCAAATGCTGTAATTGCTATGCCCATCCAACCTATCCTCCACCCTCAATCCCAATGACATCCTACTGTCCTAAAACTGAAAAAATAGCACTGCTGTAGTAAAGATAAAACTGTTGTTTGTGAAAAATCAGCTTGCTGGAATTTTCTGAGTGAAAAATCAGCAGGCTGTAATTTTCCTCCTTGCTGTCCCAAACTACACTTCAGCACTCATGCTCCGATACCATGTAGAAATTTCTCATTTCCGACCCCGGTTTTCAGTTTCACCTTATTTCTCCCATAATAGTTAAATGCCCTTTCCCATATCCATACATTCAACAGTGGAAAAATAAATTTTGCTGAAAACACAAATTCTGGAAATTTTACAGAATACTGGAAAATGCAGAAATAAAATCAGCACATGCAAACAACCATTTTAACACATTCAAACACAGTGATTTTTGGTCAAGGTGACCCTGGAAAAACCCCCTACAACTCTTGGAGAAAACCAGTTCGAGAGCTCCTTCTTATTTCTGAAAAATGCTTTTACAGTGAGAAAAATATTCAGCAAGCAAACTTTTACAACTTATCTCGTTTTCCGTGCTTCACAGCCAACTGTAAAACTACTGTGAAACTGATGTACGGTTGTTGTACAAACTGCACGGACTGCTGTACGGACTGTATGGACGGCTGTACAGACTGCTGTATGGACAGCTGTACGGACCTCGATTTTTGTGCGGAAAATCAGCTGTACGGCCCTCGATTTTTGTGCAAAAAATTTGTTGTACGACCCTCAATTTTTGTGTAGAAAATCTGCCTGTACAGCCCTCGATTTTTGTGCAGAAAATCTGTTGTATGGCCTCCTGAAAATCATGCCCAAAAATCTGCCTTTTACTGTTTGCTCATTCAGCTGTACGGATTTGCTAAAATGCTGCCTTGGAATGTGTGCCAAGCTGCTGCCTCCTTCTCCTCCCTATCCATAAATCTACCTTGCTCTCTTGCTCTCTCTCTCTCAATCTGCTCATGAAAGAATGAATGACCTTTTCCTCCTTTTCCTCCCTTAATCTAACCCTAAGTGACTTTTGGGTAATCCCTAAATCCAATGGCTGAAATAGATTGAGATCTAGGGCTGAGATTAAATGCTCATTTAAATCTCACTTTCTATTTTTTAATTCACCCCACTTGAATAAAGACCCACTTAGTCATTTATTTCCAAAGTCACTTTTCCTTTCTAATTTTACATTGACTTTATTAAAATCACTTTAAAATTAGACTTTAGTAACTTTATCACTTAAAGTCACTTTTAAATTAGATTTGACATTATAAAAAATTATAAAGTCACTTTAGGAGAAAAAATAAATTCTTTTGGACACTTTTCCCTAGGCCAAAGATCAAAGCCTTAGGGAACCACCTATCCTCCGGTACCAAATTTCAACACTGGGTGGCTACGTCCATACCACAGACCAAGTTCATATGACTTTTGGATGGTTGCACCCATGCCTGGACTACATGTATTTCACTATCAGAGATACCAGTTGTACTTGTGCCTGCAGGTTCTTCCAGATGGTGTTCCAGCTCAGACAGTTTCGTAAAGCATTTCACCCCTCCCACTCTCTCGGGCTTCATGCTTTAGGGGGCATCTGTTACACAGTAATTTGTCACTACATTCACCCCAGTCCTTCTACTGTGTCATGTGTCAAATAAACATGTTCATATCTTCCCACCAGTGTAAGAAGATTAAGCAAATGCTCTCTAATCCTGAAGATTGACCCTTTTTGACTAAGTTTCTGCATCGTCGCTAGTAAACCCTCAAAATCCACGACAATTCTCTGTCATGCACTGTGTTGTTGCGACGTCGTCGCTAGTCCCTAGTTCATGACCTGCGACGATCCAGATTTGGTGAATTAGTTCAAACAGTCGGCCTTCTGGATGTTTCTAGAGCTAGTTGTTGGGTCAGTTTGGGTCGCCTTCCGCCTCTGGGATGGTGGTTCCACCTCTTGTACAACCTCCCTTGAGGATAAGCTCTGTCTCCCTCATTTCATGGAGGCTCCTCCTATAAAATCACTCACCATTGCTATGATCTGCTAGTTCCTTAGTTTTTTTAGTTCTTTTGGTTGCATAGTGCTGCTGCTGTTTTTGAGTTTGATAGATAGTTGGTGTGAGTGTGACAAGTGTGGGATTGCTTTATAGTTTGCAAGAAGGTGTGGAGTGCCGTTAATCTTGTATAAAGCTTCTGAATGAGAGAGAGAGATATATATTGCTATTTGGGAGACCCATCTTTGAGAGTGAATGCTTGAAGAAACACACTGGTTGGACCCTCTGAGAAGGCTTGTGACGTCAATACCTAGTTGTAAGCTTACTCTTGTTTCATTATTAATACAATCAATGATGATTTCCTATGTCTTGTAAGTAATTTACTTGATAGCTCATGACTTCTTGACTTTGTGAGTAAATAGATCATTGTTGTTTCCTAGTTATGTGCTTTGCCATTGTCTTATGTTGTTTCAGGTCAATTACTCTCTCTAAGGAGAAGGAAACGGAAGCTGGAGCAGCACAATGGAAATTCATTAACCACTGGTTTGAGGTAGGCCTCTAACGATGACTATTTAAGGGAATCAATTTTTGTTTTGTCCTTGCTGTGACTAGACCCACTCTAGGGCTAGAGGGGTTGCCTCTGTCCACAGAGGGAACACTTTCCTACATCACAAGTTGGAAACTCCGCTGGGGAGTCCTTTGTATGTTTCTTCTCTTGTTTGCTCTTGTTTTGGTTTTGATTTAGTGTCTCTTGAAAGAAGCCATTCTGCCACCCAACCTGTACCTCCCTTAGACTGGCTCAAGATTCGTAAGGCTCCCCGTGTCTAGCCATTCAAAGCCGAATCGATACCCTGGTAAGATTGGAATAGGAAAGATTGAAAACTAAGGAAAAGTTTGCTATCCATCAATCCCAGATCAAGAGGTGGTTCGACAAAAATTCTGCAGGTCCCCATGAGTTTGATGTAGGAGATCTAGTGCTCAAGTGGGATAGGGCCCACGAAGACAAAGGAAAACACACGAAGTTCCAGGCTTTGTGGATTGGCCCATTCCAGATCATAGAAAAAATTGGCCATCACACCTTCAAATTGAAAACCCTGGGAGGGCGAGTAGAACCCCTCCTGGTGAACGTCCATGACCTCAAATATTACTTTACCTAGCAACCCTAGAGTTTCTGGCCTCACCTTGTACTATAGTTTACCTTTTCTTTCTTAGATAATCATCATTTATTGTCGATAGTTTTCGTTTTGTGAGTTTTTGTTTGTTGTCTTTCGGAATAAATCTGAGATGGTAGGTTAAGGTTAGAGCAGCCCTGCACGTTGGCTCCCGCGGATGCCCTCCAGAACCGTTTATTGACCAAGGCTTAAGTCGCGACAAAATCCTAGTATGCCAGATTGGTGATAATGGGGAACTCGATAGCACACACAGTCTTCACTCTTGCTTACGTCAGTCTGACCGAGCTACTTACATGGTAGAAAAAGTCTTGAATTTTTTTAGCTCACTTGTAGTTTTTGGAATGAAGGAGAAACTGAGGAAGCCAATTTTGAGCATACATATATCTCAGGAAAACAATAAGGTCTCTGAAAAACTAGAAACAAACTCTTTGCAAGCTAAAATAAGTCGGGATCCCTCATCCTCCTAGTCTTTAAGCCACCATCAAATAAGTGCATATATGCACAAATAAATAAGTGCCAATAAGCACCTCCATCCATTTCATAATAAGGGCTAAAGGACCGAGAAAGGCTTCCTACGCAAAGAGGTGAGGCAACGACTTCGTCGGGGTACTGACCAGGCTCGCTGGCAATGGAGCAACGTTAGCAATTTCTAGGTAGTGACTCTACTGGGGTACTGTTCAGGCTCGCTGGCATCGGAGCAACACCAGAGTATCATGACCACTATATCGAGAAAACTTCAAAAGCTCATAATGTAGCTTTAGTTTCCCTTTCTTTCCTAGGACAGCGGGAAGTAGCGCCCTATCGTGTGTGCAAAGACCATGTTATGCCAGTTGGGATAACTGACCAAGTTCGAAGGGGAGTCCCAAATACCATCAGTGGGACCCACATCTCCACAAAGAAATACTAACTTAAGTCCCCCTTAAGCTAGGCTCGAAGACATCAGAGATCCTAGAGTCTCCCAGGGAATTGCCAATTATTGTAGTTGCTGCAACAACCCCTCCAAAAATCCAAGAGCCCTGAAATTTTCGTAGCCCCCTTCACCAGGCCAAGCCACTAGCCCCGCCTAGTTCTACTCAAAGAGTTCAGAAGTCTCAAGGAGCATAAGGAAGAATTTAAATTTCAGCTAAGTAAAAGCAAGTTACCAGTTCCTACCTTAGTAAGTCAGTCGCAGAGTCGGAACGTGACTAAAACTGATCCTTGCGACCATTGCAACTCACAAGTCACAGAGGTCACGAAATCACATCTTCCATCCTCGTGAACTCTCGCAACCTAGCGACCTTCCAAGTCGCAGAAGTTGCAAAGGTCGCAAGATCGCGCCCCTCCCTGCCGAGCATAAACGCGACTATGCGACTATGAGACCTTGCGATTAACAAGGTCGCGGGGTCACTCCGTTCACTCATATTTATCAACGCGACCATGCAACCGTTGCGACTATGCGACCTGTCAAGTTGCATGGTCGCATAGGTCACAAAGCCTCATACGTATCCCCCCGCAACCTCGCTCATGCAACCAGCTCTATATATATGATCCTCCCAAGTCGCATTTGTAAACGTTCCCCTAGTTGCACGAAGAGCTAGGAGGCCCTCCTACTTGAGTTTGTGCACATGTCCAACTCTGGGTAAGTAACCGTCAACTATCCTGCAATCATTCTATTCTCCCAAGTGTCAGTGTCTGCTTCCCCCAAACTTTAGCATTCCCTCGCCTTAGGGTTTTTCTCTGTTACTTAAGTTTTCTTTCTCATTTTGTGCCGGAAAGGTTGCCCTGGTTACTTCTTCCCTTCCTCGACCCAGACAGTGTGTTTTCCCTTGACCCAGCTCCCTTTGCTTTTACTAGCAGGCCTGGATTCACTCATTTGAAGGAGACCCTCCCCCCTTAAGTCATGTAGCAGCCTCCCTGACCTTTTCTAAGCCCAAGTCACGCGCTTGAAACTGCGATACCCCTTCCCTCGCGACCTTGCGACTTTGCGACCCCGCGACCTCCATCTTGATCCGACCTACGACCATATCTCGAAATCTGTGACCTTGTGACCCCCTTTTCCACGACCTATGTTACTAGTCACATCCTCATAGCCTCGACCGTGAGACTTGTCCTCCCTGCGACCTGTCACCTACTGGCCCCCTTTCTATTTTGCAGTTTTAACTAATTTTTCATGTCATCTCTCTCATCGTGGGACTGTGTTTTTTACATGCCAGGTGATGTCGATCTAGAGTGCATATCCATTTCTTCTTTTGAGGATGAGATGGCTCCCCATACCGCTAAAGCTGCTCGAGGGGCCTCGGGAAGTGGGTCATGGGAAGTTGACCCAGAAGAGGACCCACCTATCTTTGGGGACACTGCTTGCAATATAAGCAAAGCCACCAGGCTCTCCTTGTACACCATCTACGAGGAGTTTGCTAATAAAGATATTCCAGAGACCTAGGAGAACTTCCAGGTGTACATAAACATCAAGAGATTGAAGTTACATAAGGTGGCAGCACACCCCCCAGTTTTCTCGTGCTCAGAAACCATTGAGTGGATATTGCAATGCACAGACACAGAATCCTGGTTGATCAGAGGCCATGATGGTGCACCCATAGCAGCTATCTCCCCGGAATACATCAGTGCTTACTACAGGCTCCCCGAGAGACAGGAGATCTTCAATACCAAGTGGCTCACTAGGTTCTCGACTCCCACAAAAGACATCCTCAAGGAATGGTGGCAAGACCCTGCAAAGTTTCGGGTTAAAATAGATCAAGCTTACAAAACAGAGGGATTGCGGAAAGTGTATCAATTGATTGTTGCAATGATGTGCTGGTTGTATGGCAAGCCAGATTGTAACATTTTTTATGGCACCTGGGTTCCCCTCATGTACGTCATTGCCACCTGAGGGACCATTTTTAATTGGGCAAGCATCCTATGCTCATCATTTAAAACAAACATAACGGCTGCCAAGAACCCACAACCAGAACAAGCTCTAGAATTCTATATGTCATCATACCTCCTCGATGTTGTTTGCTCAAGATGCTACTTCAAAAACTAGAGTTGCAACTAGGACTCGTCAGCAGCCAATCACGTGCATAGCCATTATAAAGTTTTTAGGGACACAGGTTACAGAGGTATGCTAGATATCATCTCCGAAACTTTCATCAGCCCATTGTACCAATTACTTTTTGGTGAGGAACCACCATGCATGTCTAAGAGGGCCATGAAGACACTCATCAAGGTAGCACATTGGTTCCCCATTGAATAGGGGACATTCATTAGGGTGTTCGGTACCCATAAGGCTCTGCATGCCCTACCCAATTTTTCCACAGATAGGACACTCCTGCGAGAGGTATGTTACCAGATGATGCAAGGGTTTTCAAAGATATTGAACAAAGGCAAGAAGAAACCCTGGCCCGCCTTCCCCCTCACCATCAGGATGTACGTGGTAGAAAATTTTAAACAGGTAGAGACAGAGGTCGATGCGCTAAAAGGAAGCCTTTTCATAATGCTCAACCACCGAACTTATGATTCAGAGAAGATAGTAGTCACTCACTGCAAGAAGGAAAAATTGAGTTGATCATATTCTCACACCCAAAAGGACATTGAAGACAGGGTGAGGAACTGGTATAACACTACAAGAAAATTCAGCCCAAGTGAAGAACAGGATGCAAAGGATGAACCCCAAGACGATTCCCAGGAAGATATAAGCCTCAAAGAAAGATCTTCTGCCATGAATAAAAAGCATCTCGAAGCACCAGATGGTAGTGGGGATGCTGAGCAGTGCAAAGGTAAGGAGGTTGAAGACCTCGTGAGTGACAACAAGGAGGAGGATATAACGCTGGAAAAAAAAAATGCCCGCTTGGGAAGGAAAAAGCGAGAGCTCAAGAGGCAAAGGGAGCTGGAGAACAAACAACCTCCAGATTCCAGCAACCAGAGCTAGAATGAGAAAAGGAGAAGGCAGGAGGAACAAGAGAAGGAGAAACAGTTGCAAGAAAAACAATGGGAACAAGAAGAGGCAGAGAGGAAAAAGCAGGAAGAAGAAGAGAGGAAAAGGCAGGAAGAGGAGGAGCAGAAAAAATGTGAAGAAGAAGAAGTCGAGAAGAGAAGGGAAGAAGAAAATAGGAGGTTGGAACAAGAGCTGAAGAACATGGAAGATGAAATAGAGAGGCAACGGGAATTAGCAGAAGAAGAGAGAAGGAAAAGGGAAGAAGAGCTTAGGAGGGATAAGGAAAAGGAAGTTGGAGAAATTGAACAAGGAGAGACCAGCAAAACAACTGACTTCAGCACGGGACAAAACGAGCTTCCTCCATTAGACATACTCCCTACTACTCCCCTCACTGGCTGACATCTCCCACTCTAAGAGTTGGGTATCTTAGAGGATCAAGACGAGGAGGTCCTAGATCTCACTTGACTCACTTTCGATGAGATAAACCTCAAGGTCGTATAGGAAAGGAAGAATTTTTGCAGCAGGAATCCATCCGAGCCTCTGTTAGTGACCACTGCCAAATATATTGTGCCTAATATTATGGAAAACCCTCAAATGATTGCCTCGACTGGGACGTATTTCGTGGACGCTACAGAATGTAATGCATCCAGGATGAGCAAACAGATTGCGGATTTGCATAATAGTCTTTACACATCTGAACATAGGGCCACCATGTTAGAACAGGAAAGAAGAAGATGGAGAAAGAGAATGCGGCACTTTGCTTAGTACACTCAAGCACAATAGAGTTGCAAGCAACCATTGAGCCAGAAATAGAGACTCTGGGGGAAGCCATGTCAATAGTTTATGAGGAAATGTCTAAAATACACCACATAGTATCCCCCATCGTGGCCATCCAGGCACACACAAAAGAAAGGGTATCCATGCTCAAAGTTATGACTGCGTTGGATAGGATACACTTGGTCCTTAGCTCTTTTGTTGGTCCTTAGCTCTTGTTGTTCAACACATGAGAGTGTTATGATTGTAACTTCAAAACCGAGGTACATTTTCTTGGTAAGTGCGTAATGTAACTTGTGTCTGGGTTCTCTTATTGTAAGGCGAGAGAGTAAAGTGGGCCTCTAGATGAGAGGTAGTAGTACCAACCAGGGAGAGACACACGTGAACCAACAAGGGTTTGGCCAACATCCATCAGAGTAGTCAGCAGCGGATGTGGTGGTTGTTAAAACTGAGGTGAAGGGGACACACATACACTAACCAACAGATTAGTCCACACGGATGTGATGGTCATTGTAACCAGAAAACAAATATATCCTCTCGAGTATCCTGTGGAGTAGTCCACAAGGATGTGATAGAAGTGATAGCCAATACACAAAGATGGTCTGTCTAGTATCCCGTGGAGTAGTCCACAGGGATGAGACAATGGTGGTAAAAAATACAACACATCTTCAACAATGTAAGTACTAAAATAACCAAAGTATTTCAACTATCTTAGCACAAGTTAAGAAAACATGCATTACAAACCTTTAAAGAATAGTCTTACAAAGGGATACAAAACATGCATGAAAATGTGTTGGCCTTAAGAGGCTTCTGAATTAAGAAAAAACTCCAAGACACATTTGTACACCATACATCACTAGTCCTAAGAGTGGGACGTTGGAGCCACCGCTTGCTCCTCAAAGAACAGACTATAGACTCTCAAGACTATGTGGGAGGATCCAAGGTGAAAACTCATTTACTCCTACAAAGAGGGGGTATATATAGCCAAGGGTGATGCTTGACCCTTGTGACCCTTGAACTTCCTGCATGACCAGTCAACTTCCTATGAGTTTTCAACTGATACAACTCTTCAACTTCATATGTGCATCCGTTGGACTTTCACTTTAAATTACATTTGATTACAACAAGTATGGCCCATGGTAGTGATGTGGACGAGACGACTCATGACACAACTGGACATGACACTGATGACATGTACTGGAGGACTATGGTGTCCATGTCAAGATGTTATGCTGTTGAGTGATGGATGTAATCTCAATGTGTTGCGTCTTCACCCTCTCATGGAAAATTTTCGCGAGCTCTTCAATGGTCTTGGTGTTTATTGATATTCCCATGCATGTCTTCTTTCTCTTGTTGCTTGATGTGTTGTGTATGTCCATCTAACTCCAAGCAAGTCTTCTAGCATGCACTCCTTCTTCATCTTGTTTGACATCGTATCATGTTCCATCAATGTACCTGTTCGTGCAGTTCACTCATGATGGGATGACATTAAATCAAAAAATATCCTAGTCTAGCATGACGCATTGTTTTCGGTTTTGGGTCCAGGTGACCGGGAGAGAGGGCAAGACACTGAAACTTCACAGAGCACAACTCAGGCTGGGATGAGGGATTCCAGAGTACTGTCGGAAAACTCTATGCAGAGGTGAATGGGAGGAAATATTACGAAATTAGGGTCAGCAATGTCAGCTGCAAGGTGAAACCCAGCTGGGCAAAATCTACACAATTCCTGGGAGGAAGACAAGGCAAGGTGTTTGGGGAACTACTGGAAAGTTCTACACAATTTATCGAGGGAGACAGACCAGGGCAGCAGGAGATGCTAGCAAGACAATCTGTGCAATTTTCCAGAGCAAGGCATGATCTGGCTTAGAGAAGTTGCTGGTCACAACTGCACATTTTTGAGAGATAGTGCAGGATAGACATCCAAAGGACTGGCAGGGAAAATCTGTGCATTTTCTAGGCTTAGTGTGGGATAGGTAGCCCAGGGGACTACTAGGAAAATATGTGCATTTCTAATATATAGTGCAAGATAGGCAGCCCAGGGACTACTGGCTAGTTCTAGGTATTTCCTGGGCACAATACAAGACAGGAAGCCCTCAGGGCTGCTTGAAAAATTTGCACATTTCTTGGAGGCAGAGTCGAGTGGGCCAGCAGGAGTCATCTGGGAAGATCTATGCAATTCTTGGGAACAATGCAGAGCAAGACTGCAGATGACAAATTGGGATGCCCTACTCATTTCTGGGGAATAGTGCGGTCCTGGTTTGCAGTGCAAAGCATATTTCTGATAGAGTAGAGGGAGGCTTGATAGCTGTTCTTGCGGGAAGTGCAAATTGGATCGAGCTTGGAGGCAATTTATGCACTGTTCTGGGAGATAGAGAACTTTCTCACTTTCAATATTTCACAGTTCAGATGCCTGGGGAAAGCCTCAAGCACTCTGCATTTTTGGGCAGTAGAACAGGGTCACTAAGATCGGGGTCCAGTTGAAGGGGTTTGCCTGGTCTACATATTTTTAGGAAAAATGGCTAAGTGTGAGAGCAAGTGAACTTGTGTAGACGTGACATTGTGATCATACACTTAGCATATTTTGATGACAAGATAACACATACCAATGAGATAAACATGTGCTCAATGAAACTATCTTAAAGCTAAGAGTAACAAGTGTGACACTTGAGATAGACCTTCGAATGATCGTGACAAAACTTGCATGGTTGTGCTTCAAACTTTGTGTGTGGGTGAGAACAATGTTCACATAGCGAAGACAACTCATGCACACAAAGACAAACCTTAAAAATCACCAGAATAAGATCGTAAGCATGACAAAGCAATTTGTATGCCAGAAGACGACCGCTGGTGCAACAAGCAAAAGGGAGCAATACCGTACTTACCCTCCAAATGGTTATACATTCAATAGAGTTTGAATGCGGTCCCGATCTTTTATCATAACACGGTTCCTTGGTATTTCTCCTCAACTCCTTGAGAGTCATCTAACATCTCATCTTTCCTTTTTGCCACTGAGAGATAGGGCTACCCAGTTTCAGCAGGAAGTGACTGTTGCTGAGTTGAGACCCTGGGAAGCACATCTATGTGGTTTCTGAATGCAAGATAGATTGGACATTTGGGACAATACTGCACAATTTTGGGATGCAAGACACTGTTGTGGGATGGGCTCCTGGCAGGATAGTTATGCGCAAATCTCCTAAGAAAGGTTGTGAGACTGATCTGTGCATTTTTGGAGAGAAGTGTTCGCTACCTGACTACTCTAAAAATTTCTGGAGAGAAATGTTGGCTACATGACTACTCTGCACATTTCTAGAGAATAGTATTAGTTGTCTTCCTGGTCTACGCATTTCTGGAGAGTAGTGTTGGCTAGGTAGTTAAGGGAAAATGCTGCGCAAATTCTAGAGACAGTGGGTTCCAGCTGAGGAAAGGACACTAGAGGAGACCACTGCGCAGTTTTTTATTCCAAGGGAGGCTAGGGTTCCTATGCATTGCACAGTTACAGTAGGAAATTAAAAAATCTTGAGGTTTGTAGAAGCAAAGCGTGTAGTTCGAGAAACCTAGATGAGGATAGGTTTCTCAGGAAACGGGCTAAGTGTGAGATCAGTGAAACAAATATAAGGAGTGATAGAACTTGACTACGATCACACACTGGAACACTTAGTGATACAACATAGACCATCCAGAACATATAAAACATACTATGTTTGATGCAACGACCTTTGTGACAAGAGTGCGTGAAGTGAGTGTGAAACATGTCTACATAATGAGAACAACTCATATACATAAAGCTTTCCCCTTGTTGTAGACCAAACTTCCCTTTGCATGACAAACGATAATCCCCATGCCCAAAGATGACGCATGTTGCATAAAGATGGTAAGGTGGAAAACTATTAAGATCAAGGAGGGGGCTTGAGATCGTTAGCTTACCAATAAGTGACCAAGGAACGATTGATCACAGGATCCACAATAGGCTCTGAAATTACGATGCAAACCAAAATTTTGGAGGGTGTTGCAGCCACTCCAATGCTTAGCAACACACTAGTTGAATACCAGATTCTTCATTTTGGTTCATTTTAGCGCAGTGCCTTGGTATTTCAGAGAGTATTGACTCTTTGTGCATATTTCTCAGGATTCCCCACTTTCCCCATGGACAGATATGATTCACCCTGTACCAACTCAGTCGAACACAACAAAAGATTCATCATATCACAATGTTTCAAAATCGAGGAGGGTAGTTTGGCTGGCGAGCTTAAGATTTACAGAGTATAAGTTTTCATCTTTGGTGTTTCTCCACTGCCAACAAGTCTGGGCAGTACCCTAGCGAAGTCACGCAGGAACACAATCGTTGCTCCATTTCCAGCAAGCCTGGATAGTACCCCGATGGAGTTTCTTGCTTCACCTCTCTTCATAGGAAGCCTTTCTCTTCTTTCGCTTTTTTTTTTTTGAAAGAGAACTGTGCATAGGCACTTATTTATTTTTTGGGGCAGAAGAGGGATCCCAAATTATTGAGAGCAGGAGAGTTTGTTCCTTCAGAGAAGCTAGTAAGACCTCTGATTCATATTTTCTTGTCCAGATTTTTCCCCTTCTCCATTTCTACTAGTTGCATAAGATATTTTCTTGTCCAGATTTTTCCCCTTCTCCATTTCTACTAGTTGGATAAGCTTGAACACACAGAGCAGAAGACCGAGTACATGCATGGGTTTTTCCAGTTTGGACAAAGGTTCAAGGTTTTACTGAAACTTTCTTTACAAATGGCTCGTATTTTCCATCAAGACTTCATCAGCCAGAGGTTACAACCAAGACCAGAGAAGATGGACACGGGACTGGCCAAGCACTGCAGTGTCACAAGACTCTTTGCACTTCGGCCACATACCATTCAGAAACCATAACATAGGTCCAGGCACAACACTTATTCGTGTAGTGAAAACAAATGGAAAACTCAACACGAAAGGAAAACCAAGACGAGAAGAAAGGCGTATAAAACAATCTAACGAAACTAAAAGACAAGAAAGAAAAACAGTCGAAGCAAACAGGATGTAAAACCATTATAAGTAAACCATGATGGACTAGGAGTGCAAGGAAATGAAAGATAAGATGCAACTAATCCTACTCCTATCGTAACAGCTAAACAACCATAGTTACGTGAAATAAAATTTCAAGTGAAGCCATCATAGTTGCTCCCGATATTCATCCACAAAGGTGTAAGTGATTAAAACTGATAAACAGTAGTGTGTAGTAGAAAATACAAAAAATTGAGAAACTTTCACACAGAAAGGAAGGTCTTGCCTATGGGCAAAAAGATGTGTCACAACCACCCAATACATTTGCTTACCTCTTCGATGGATACCATTTCTAAAAAATCCTCTGAAGCTTCTTATGAGTGTGTCCTTATCTGCACCGAGCTCCTTAGCAAGCGTAAGGAAGGATTGAAGCTTGTTGTCTGCAACATGGCTTTCCAAGTAAGATTGTTCCATCCATTCAGCAATTGGATCATGAGATTCATAATGGTTGTTTGAACATCCTCGTGATCTCTGAAAGGGTGAATTTTCAATTTGGCAGACTGGATCACGATGGGAATCTTGGAAGGGAAAATAAGGTTGATCATTCTCAATAGTCATGCCAAGACAGTGAGGACCTTCCATAACCCTCAGCACAGGGTGAAGTGCCTCACCTGCTTGACAGAAGTTTGAAGAGAAAGATGGTAAATGGTGAAGGTCAGAGAGAGTGAAGCAACTTTCATTGGATGTGTTGTTGGGAAAATGATAAGTTGAATGACAGTAACCCAAGATAGGGAATGATCAGATGGGCTAGTTGAAATGTTAGGTTCCTAGTTTGAAATTTGAACAATCTTATGAACGGTCTGCATAATCGAACCAAGTTCGCTATGAGCTAGATATGACGGGCCGATTTGCAGTGCAAGGTTCACAAGAAGACCGAGGGGCTGATCAGGGAAGGGAAGATTTGATAAGTATGATTGTGGGGAAAGGCAGTCTTTGATATGATCAACTTCATAATTCTAGTATTTTATGAAGGATGGACACTCCCAACCCAAGTTTGATGTAAGAGATGTGCATGAAGATGGATGCGCTAAGATAGATTCATGGATTTGGTCATGAGTAAAATTTTGAAAATTTGGAAGATCACATCCAGAATACCAAAGTCGTGAGGTCCTAACATAACCATCAATGGACATTGAAGTGCCTCGACTCCTTGGAACATCCTGGAACTTTCCAGAATTACATAATTTCATTTTGAAGCATGAACTAGATCATGCATGGATTGATGGTAGCTGTTGTTGCTGATTTCAAAACTGCTCTCAGGATGGAAACCATCTTTGTCATAGGTTGCACTAGATTTTTCATCTTTAGCAAGCTGCATTGAGGAGTTGTCTCCATGAAAGAGAAGAGATGATAGGGAATGGGAAGTACACTCTATGATTAGACTACTTTCATCAT
Source organism: Pinus tabuliformis (assembly GCA_031772625.1). Classification (NCBI taxonomy): domain Eukaryota; kingdom Viridiplantae; phylum Streptophyta; class Pinopsida; order Pinales; family Pinaceae; genus Pinus; species Pinus tabuliformis. Next base: position 1,634,961,909 of record CM062804.1, on the reverse strand, counting down.
GGAAAAACTCACTACCGTGTGTCGACTGAGGAGATAGCTCATCAGATGAAGTAGAAAGAGAACATGGAGTATCTCCGACGCATGTGGATGCATTATAAATGGTAGGATAGATGGGAAAGTGAGGTGAAAAGGAAGTTTCGATACAAATGTCTTCTTTGACTGGAGCACATTCTAGATTTGAGCTAGAGTTTTCATGAAAAAATGTGAGATCACATGATGTGCTTGGGTGTTCGTCACAACATATAGAAGCATGGGAGTGATCACTTCCTAAGGCTGGGGGTTGATCGAAGTAATTAATTGTATAAGATGTTTCACAGATATTAGTAGATTGAGAATTGTTAGAGAATGGAAGCTCATTGTTTTGATGCAGACAATTTTCAATCAAAGAGGGGGAATTGATAGTTTCCTCACCTTCCTGCTCCTCTACCGGTGTAATGTGATTGTCTTGTGCCTAATCGTAATTTGAGCCACCAGCTTGAGAATCGAGAGAATGTGCATAGTTGGATGGTGAAATAGATTGATCAAGCGAGTCATGGTACAAGGAGTCATGGCTTGTGAATCAGATGGAGGGTGGCAGAGAGGCAGATCATCTTCGAGACTTAAGTTGTGAATGTTGATGTCCTCTTGTGGAATGGAAGAGTGTGTCTTGGCTATAGGCTTTCTGATCCATTCTAGAACTTCCTCCATGGAAGTGAGAGACAGATGAGAAGATGGGTTGGGGACATGCTGAGTAGATTTGTCAGCTTTGCAATCACCACAGGGGGGCACCTAGATTGGGACCGGAAAGGGAGGAGGAAAAGGAATAAATGAGGTGTTTGGCTTCTCCTCTGCAATCTGAGGTGCCTCATGATTCGCAAGAGTTGGGGAAAAAAGGGAGGTTCAGGTTCACCGTATGAAGAGACACGGACCAAGCGCTCGAACTCTTGTTTCAATAAATCCCAATTTAAATATTCTTCCGAAATTTCATAGAAAAGGTGAAGGAATCAATTAGAAAAAATCTCAGCTGATTCCTTAAGCTCCATTCTTAATAGGTTGATCCTTCCACAAACATCTCGGTAGTTATACTTACCGAAGGCTTGGTGGAGCTCCCTAAGGAAAGGGTGAAGGGAATGGATGCAAGCAGGTGGCAAGATATGACACCACCAATTAGCCTGACCTTCAAGGGTGAGGAAGAAAAGCACACAAGTAGACTCTTCATTATCGATTTCATAAGGTTCACAAAATTGAAGAAAATCATAAATGTGCTTGGTTATGGATGTTTTGTCCTCACCATAAAACTTTAACTGGGACAAGTGATCAAGAAGCTCATAGGGGGGTGAAAATTGATCAAGGGAAAAATTAGAGAAACACCCTGGGAGTATGATTTCTGTATGAGCCATTTTAGATAAAAGATTCAAACCAAATGCAACGAGCTCAACTTGTCATCTGGCCCACCTTCTAGCGCCATTTTGTTGACGGTGTTGGACCTGCCAACAAAGGGGATCTCCTAGGTATGAAGTCCCAACTAGACCTCACACCATTTGGTGTAGGAGTCCCATCTGGTACAATGGCCTTGTTGTCATTATCTTAGAGATTTTCTGTGAGAGTGTTATGCTTGTAAATTCAAAAGTGAGGTACGTGTGCCTGGTGAGTGTATAATGTAGCTTGTGTCTGGGTTGTCTTACTGTAAGGGGAGAGAGTAAAGTGAACCTCTAGATGAGAGGTATTAGTACCACCCAGGGAGAGACACAAGTGAACCAATAAGGGTCTCTCTAGCATCTAGCGGAGTAGTCCACACAAGATGCGCCAGTCGTTAAAACTAAGGTGAAGGGGACAACACATACACCACCCAACGGAGTAGTCCACATGGATGTGACGGTCGTTGTAAAGAGAAACAAAAGATATCTTGCGGAGTAGTCCACAAGGATGTGACAACATTGATAGCCAATACACAAAGATGGTCTGTGTATTATCTTGTGGAGTAGTCCACAGGAATGAGATAGCGATGGTAAACAATACAACACATCTTCAACAATGTAAGTACTAAAATAACCAAATTAGTTCAATTATCTTAGCACGGGTTAAGAAAACATGCATTACAAATGTTTGAAGAATAGCCTTACAAACGGATACAAAACATGTGTGAAAATGTGTTGGCCTTAATAGGCTTCTGAATTAAGAAAAAGTTCCAATACACATTTGTATAGCATACATCACTAGTCCCAGTAGTGGGATGTTGGAGCCAATGCTCGCTCCTCAAAGAACAGACTACAGACTCTCAAGGCTATGCAGGAGGAGCCAAGCTGAAAATTCATTTTCTCATACAATGAGGGGGTATATATAGCCAAAGGTGATGATTGACCCTTGTGACTCTTGGACTTCCCTAATGACCGTTCAACTTACTATGAATTTTCAACTAACGTGACTCTTCAACTTCATATGTGCATCTGTTAGAATTTCACTTTACATTACATTCGATTACAACAAGTATGGCCCATAGTAGTGATGTGGCCGAGATGACTCACGACATTGTTGACATGTACTCGCTGATTGTGGTGTCCATTTTAAGATATTATGTTGCTGAGTGATGGATGTACTCTCAGTGTGTTGTGTCTTCCGCCCTACATAACAAAGTGTCACGGGGTCTTCGAGGGTCTTGATGCTGCTTGATGGTCCCATGCATGTCTTCTTTCACTTGTGGCTTGATGTGTTGTGTACACCCATCCAGCTGCAATAAATTCTTCTAGCATGCACTCCTTCTTCATGTCGTTCGTCATCACTCCATGTTCCATTAATGTACCTATTCCTACAATTCACTCATGACGGGACAACATCAAATCCAAAAATATCCTAGTCTAGCATGATGAATTGTTTTCAGTTTTGGGTCCATGTGACTGAGAGAGAGGACAAGACACTGAAACTGTGCAAAGCACAACTTAGGCCCGGATGAGGGGTTTTGGAGTAATGTCGAGAAAAACTGCACAATCAGGGTTAGGAGTGTCAACTGCTAGGTAAATCCAAGCTTAGCAGAATAGCGCAATTCCTCAGAGGAAGATAAGGCAGGGTGTCCGAGGAACTGCTAGACAATTCTACACAATTTATCAAGGCAGATAGAGTGGGGTAGGAAGAGGCACTGGAAAGACAATTTGCACAATTTTCCAGAGCAAGGCATGATCAGGCTTCGGGAAGTTACTGGTAACAACTACGCATTTTTGAGAGATAGTACGGGACAGACATCTGGAGGACTGTCGGGAAAAATTTCTCCATTTTATGGGCTCAGTGTGGGACAGGCAGCCCAGGGGACTACTGAGAAAATCTACGCTTTTATGAGAGATAGTGCAAGACAGGTAGCTCGGGGATTGCCATCCAGTTCTGCAGATTTCCTGGGCACAGTGCAAGATAGGTAGTCTGGGGGGATACTAAGTAAATCTGCACATTTCTTGGAGGCAAAATTGAGTGGGCCAACAAGACTCATCTGGGAAGCTCTGCGCAATTCTTGGTAACAATGTAGAGCGGGACTGCAAATGACCAGTTGGGCTGCTTTGCACATTTCTGGGGAACAATGTAGTCCTGGGTTGGAGTGCAGAGTAGATTTCCGGTAAACCAGAGGGAGGATTGACAGTTGATCTTGCGGGAAGTGTAGATTGGATCGATCTTGGAGGAAACTTCTGCGTTGTTCTCGGAGACAAGCAACCTACTCATTTCCAATATTTTGCAGTGCACCTACCTAGGGGCACCTCAAGCACGTCACATTTATGGGCAGCAGAGGAGGGTCACTGAGATCGGGATCCAATTGAAGGGGTTTGTCCGGTCGACAAATTTTCAAGAAAAATGGGTAAGTGTGAGAGAAAGTGAACTTTTGTAGATGTGACATTGTGATCATACACTTAGCATATTTTGACGACAGGACAACATAGACCAAAAAGACAAACATGTGCTTAGTTAGACTGTCTTAAAGATAAGAGCGACAAGTGTGACGCTTGAGATAGACTTTCGAATGACCGTGACTACACTTGCGTGACTGTGCTTGCAAATTTGTGTGTGAGTATGAACGTTGTTCACAGAGCAAAGACAACTCATGCACACAAAGACAAACCTTAAAAATCACCAGAACAATATCGCAAGTATGACAAAACAATTTGTATGCAAGAAGACGACTGCTAGTGCAACAAGCAAAAGGGAGAAAGACCATACTTACCCTCCAAATGGTTATGCATTTGACGAAGTTTGCATGCAGTCTCGATCTATTATCATAACGTGGTTCCTTGGTATTACTCCTCATCACCTTGAGAGTCATCTAACATGTCATCTTTCCTTGTGGTCACTAAGAGATAGATCTGTGTAGTTTTAGAGGGCAGTGATTGATGTCGTGATGAGGCCCTGGGAGGCACATCTGTGTAGTTTCTGAATGAAAGACAAACTGGATAGTTGGGACAATACTGCACAGTTTTTGGATGCAAGACACTGCTACAGGATGGGGTCCTAGGAGGACAGTTCTGGGCAATTTTCCTGAGCAAGGTTGTCGGATTGATCTTTGCAATTCTGGAGAGAAGTGTTGGCCGCCTGACTACTCTGCTCATTTATGGAGAGCAGTGATGGCTACCTGACTTCTCTACACATTTATAGAGAGTAGTGCTAGCTTCCTTCCTGCTCTACGCATTTCATGAGAGCAGTGTTGGCGAGGTAGCTGAGGGACAACAGTGCATAGGTTCTGGAGAGAGTGGGTTCTGGCTTAGGGAAGGACACTGGAGGAGACCGCTGTGTAGTTTTGGATGCCAAGGGAGGTTGGGGTTCTTGCACATTACGCAGTTCCAGTTGGCAAGGAAAAAATCTTGAGCGTTACAAAAGCAAAGTGTGCAATTTTGGAAAGTTGGATAAGGCCAGGTTGCTCACGAAACTGGCTAAGTGTGAGATAAGCGAAACTGATGTAAACAGTGATAGACCTTGACTATGATCACACACTGGAACACTTATTGATACAACATAGACCATTCAGAACAAATAGAACATACTTTTCTTGATGCAATGACCTTCGTGACAAGAGTGCATGAAGTGAGTGTGAAACATGTCTATGTAATGAGAACAACTCATACGCCCGAAGCTTTTCCCTTGCAGCAGAACAAAATTCCATTTGCATGACAAACGATAATCCCCATGTGCAAAGATGACACATGCTACATAAAGATGGGAACGTGGAAAAATCTTAATATCAAGGAGGGGGTTTGAGATCATCAGCTTACCAATAAGTGACCAAGGAACGATCGATCACAGGATCCATGGTAGGCTCTGAAATTTGGATGAAGGCCAAAATTTTGAAGGGTGTTGTAGCCGCTACAACAAGCTCCAATAGTTGAAATGGCATCTCGAACAAACCACATCCAATAGGTATGAAGCCATGTAACAATCTAACGGTTGGTTTGCCTTAGGATGTTTGGATGCAACTACATTAGTCCTTAATGTAGAAGCTAAGATACTAGCCCAGTTGAAAACTGTACCTCTAATGGCGATGACATACATGATAGGGACCCACATCCCATTGATCCGAATTGGATCCATAGAAAGACTGTTGAGAACCATGACTAAATCAGGTCGAACAAATATCTAATGAAATCCAAAACAGTATCAAAAACACCCTAAAACCAATGGTCATGGCAGCCGACGTGGAACGACGAGGTCCTCGGTCAAAGCGCGCTGACCGAGGCCCATGGAGACCAAGCAGGAGGCCAAAGTAGCCCTTGGGAGCCCCAAAACGGAAAAAGGGCGAAGTTTTTGATGCGCGATTAGTGCTTAGTGTTAATCACGCATCACTAAGTGAACAGGGCCAAAATGGGAAAGCTCGAGCACCCGGTGACGTGGGGGAACCGAAGGACTGCGAGCGGGAAAAGGTAAAAGCGCTAAAGTACAAAGGTGGGACCCGCACTCTGGAAACTGGCGGTTTTGATCGGGGCAACCTTGAACGGTAAGAGGTTTTGGACAGGAGCCGAGCGATTCCATACACCAATCGATGCGTGGCAGGCAGAGGTGAGAGAAAACCACCGTTGATCGTGCACTATTGGTCGACCAAGTCAACCGCGCGAAACGTGCATATGGTGCCGGATCTGCAGGGCCCAAATCGGATGGCTAAGATTGCACCCAATGGAAAGAAGCGGAATCGATGGGGAATTAAGCCATGTTCTAAAGGGATTTGGAATCCATTTGACCGCCACGGTGGTTGAAGAACACATCCACGGCGTAACTAAAGAAACGAACCAACAAAGCATGTTGGCACCATTTAGAGGAGGACAAGTGGCCACTCCCTGAGCGTTCAAGATGATGCCGAACGTAGGGAACTCCAAGCACAGCTGTAGAAGGCGAGTCGATAAGCAGAAGAGGAACTGAACAGGCATAGGGATCGAATGGCTAAAGCCATGAACAGAGACAGTCGAATCAGTCAGATTTGGAATCTAAATTGAGAAGAGTCCAAGCGACCAAGAGAGACAGTGAATAGTGAACCCTGAGAGGAGGATTGAACACAGAGAACAGTAAAGCCAAGCAGAAGAGATAGAGGGCCGAGCTGACCACAGGCAGCATCGAGCACCAGAGAGCTTGAAGATTCAAGCCTTCCCATAGAGAAATCTGTTCGGATTGAGCATCACATTTGGCTCTTTCCACTGTATACCAAGGGTCACAGAGCTGGTAGGAAGAAGAAGAGTCTGTGTACTCCGAGTGGCTTGGGGAATCCAAGAACCACCCTGCCAAGCAAAATCTGCTTCAAGAGAACTCATATTGAGTCCCTGTATTGTAATTTCTCTGCTGAAAGACACAATAAAACAAGGCCACCACTAAAGCTGGACCGGAGACATAGCCCTGGAGAATAGGGTGAACTCCTTATTAAAACTGTTTTTGTCTTTGTGTTTCTTACAATATTTCTCTGTTGTCTTTCCATTTTATTTTCTATGTATCGACAATCTGATCAATTTGTTGTTTCAATAAAACAGAACACACACACCAGCACATGAGTCTATAATACCTTTAGTTTAATAAATCTTAACTGATGTCACTCATAGGGTGAATATCAGATCAAGTGGTATCAGAGCTTAAGGTTGTAAGGTTAGACAAGCTTGTGTTGGTATAGCTGTGAATGCTCACAAGATCAAAGCTCAAATTAGGAGAAGGAGAGTTGGTGGAAACTAATCCTGAAATTGGGAGAGTCTATCCTCGAAAGACCATGTCAGAAGAAAGTTCTATGGGGCCAGACCCTCAATTCCTAAAGAGTTTCCATGCTATGAAGTCCATGGTTGAAGAAATGTACCGATACTTTAGAAATAAAAAGGTGGAAGATGCATCAGGCTCTAAGCAAGAGAAAGAAGAAGATGAGTCTCACTTCCATGACAACTCCAAAGGAAAAGGGAAAGAGGAAAACTTTCTCACACCTCCTAATAGCCTTGTACATAATAAGAAATCATCTTTGATTAAGTTAGATGTTAAATTTGATTTGCCTATCTATGATGGAGAACTAAATGCTGGAAAATTGGATAATTGGATTGGACAAATTGATGTGTATTGCAGGGTACAGAACATAAACTCAGAAAAGAGTAAGATTCAGCTGGCAAGCCTACGCCTAGGAGGCACTGCCTGGGTTTGGTGGGAAGGTAGAACCCAAGCTGATATGAAAAGCCATGGTAAGACCATCTCTTTCTGGAGTGACTTCGTTTCTGCAATCAGGAAACAGTTCTATCCATTGGCCTACATGCAGCAGGCCATGATGAGTTGGTAAACTCTTCGACAGTTGAAGGGGCAAAGTGTACAAGGGTATACTAAAGAGTTTAGAAAGAGAGCATTGACATTGGGTATCTCACTAGACTCACTAGAGACTCTTTTGAAGTACATTGGTGGTCTACACAGCTACATGAGGCATACCATCCTCATGTTTAATCCCACTAGTATAGATGAGGTGTCTGTACAAGCTACTCATCTAGAGGCTAGAGGAAAGAATGGCAATCCAGAAGTTGGGGGACCATCCCAACCCACTGTAAGAAAGAGCAAGGAGAAAAGAAAACAGAAGTGGAAAGCAAGGAAGGCTAACATTGCACAGAAAGCCAAAGCTTCATGACTCACTGTAAAAAAGAGGGGCATGATGATGAGCATTGTTGGATTCTGCATCCAGAGCTGAGACCTAAGAAGTCCGAGGGCAAGAAGAAGAAGACAGGTGCAACTATTCAAAGAGATTTGGGGTCAGACTCAGGAGATGAAACAACCATAGCAGCCACAGGTATAAAAGGTGAGAATTCTGAAGCATCTACTAGTAATTCTGCTCAATCTGTTATTGATGAAGAAAATGAGAGAAAAAGACATGAGCTTTTCCATATTCGAGCTATTTCCAAAAATCAAAAGATTGATACTTTGTTTGATAGTGGCTCTCAAGTAAATTTGATTTCTGAAGCAATTGTAAAGAAATTGGGATTAGCAACTACACCTCACAAGAAACCATACCCATTAGGATGGTTGAACGATAAAGCACAACTACAAGTGACTAGACAGTGCAAACTCAAGTTTTCTTTTGGGTCAGCATTTGTAGATGAGGTTGAGTTATACATAATTCCTTTGAATATATGTGGAATTGTTTTAGGAAGTCCTTACTTGTACGATAGAAAGGCTATTTTCTATAGAGCTGAGAACAAGTATTTACTGGTTAAAGATGGAATTGAATACTTTGTAAGAGCTCATAAGCTCAAGAATAACTATACTCTCATAAACTCAGGGCAGATGAAAAGAATTATTAATTCATGCAAACAATTCTTACTGATGGTTGTAAAGGAAAAGAAACCTGATAAAACCAATGTATTTGAGGGCTGTAATACTGAACAACAAGCTGATATAGAAAAGGTTGTTTCAGAGTATGATGTCTTGTTTCAAGAACCTAAAGTTCTGCCACCCAAAAAGGGAATAGTACATGATATTATTTTGCAGCAAGATGTTCCATTGCCTAACATTGGGATGTATAGGTTGTCTGCTTTAGAGAATGCTGAAATCAAGAAGCATGTGCAAGAGTTGCTCGAGAAGGGCTTCATCAGGCCTAGCACATCACCATGTGGGTCACCAATCGTTTTGGTGAGAAAGAAAGATGGCTCATGGAGAATGCGCATTGATTACCGAGCACTGAATAAGATAACAATCAAGAATCGTTGTCCCCTTCCTTGCATATATGATCTCTTAGATCAATTAAAAGAAGTTGTTTATTTCACCAAGCTGGATTTGCATAGTGGATACCATCAGGTTAGAGTTGCAGAGCAAGATGCATCGAAGACTGCTTTCAAAACAAAGCAGGGATTGTATGAATGGCTAGTTATGCCTTTTGGCTTAACTAATGCTCCTACTACTTTCATGAGATTAATGAATGATGTACTCAGACCTTTTCTTAATGATTTTGTTATTGTGTATCTAGATGACATTCTGATTTTTAGTAAAACGTGGGAAGAATATTTAAAGCATGTTAAGCTGACATTAGATGTTTTGAAAAGAGAAAAACTTTATGTTAAACCCGAGCACCCGGTCGCGTGGGGGAACCGGAGGACTGCGGGCAGGAAAAGGTAAAAGCGCTAAAGTACAAAAGCGGGACTTGCACTCTGGAAACTGGCAATTTTTATCAGGGTGCCCTTGAACGATAAGAGGTTTTGGGCAGGAGCGGAGTGATTCCATACACCGATCGACGTGTGGCAGGCGGAGGTGAGAGAAAACAGCCGTTGATCACGCGCTATCAGTCGAGAAAGTCAACCGCGCGAAACGTGCGTATGGCGTTAGATATGGAGGGCCCAGATTGGACGGCTGAGATTGCGCCCGATGGAAAGAAGCAGAATCGACGGGGAATTAAGTCGCGTTCTAAAGGGATTTGGAAACTGTTTGACCACCACGGTGGAGGAAGAACGCATCCACGGTGTAACTGAAGAAATGAACCGACGAAGCATGCTGGCATCGTTTAGAGGAGGATAAGTGGCCACTCCTTGAGCGTTCATGACGACGCCAAACGCAGGGAACTCCAAGCAAAGCTGCAGAAGGTGAGTCGACAGGCAGAAGAGGAATCGAACAGGCATCAGGATTGAATGGCTAAAGCCATGAATAGAGACAGTCGAATCAGTCAGATTTGGAATCTGAATTGAGAAGAGTCCAAGCGACCAAGAGAGACAGTGAAGAGTGAACCCCGAGAGGAGGACTGAACACAAAGAACAGTAAAGCCAAGCAGAAGAGACAGAGGGATGAGCTGACCACAAGCAGCGTCGAGCACCAGAAAGCTTGAATATTCAAGCCTTCCCGTAGAGGAATCTATCCGGACTCAGCATCACATTTGGCTCTTTCCATTGTAGACCAAGGGTCACAGATCTGGTAGGAAGAAGAAGAGTCTGTGTACTCCGAATGGCTTCGGGAATCCAGGAATCACCTTGCCAAGCAAAATCTGCTTCAAGAGAACTCATATTGAGTCCCTGTATTGTAATTTCTCTGCTAAAAGACATAATAAAACAAGGCCACCACTGAAGCTGGACCGGAGACGTAGCCCTGGAGAATAGGGTGAACTCCTTATTAAAACTGTTTATGTCTTTGTGTTGCTTACTGTATTTCTCTGCTGTCTTTCCATTTTATTTTTTGTGTATTGGCAATCTGATCGATCCGTTGTTTCATTAACACAGAACACACACACCAGCACATGAGTCTGTAATACCTTTAGTTTAATAAATCTTAACTGATGGCACTCATAGGGTGAATATCAGATCACCCATGGAAGGTATCGATGTCATCCGTATTGTACAATTGATTCATCATGGCGACAATGAGTTGGTAAACCTTTTTTAGACCCTGTGTCTTGTATACTTGGTCATTCTTTACCCGGAACTTGGACGAGTCTTGCCACCATTTCTTCATAATGTCCTTAGTTGGAATTACAAAACCAAACATCCATAGGGTGTTAAACAGTTCCTCCTTTTCTTGAAACCTGTAATAAGCAGCAATGTCTATCGAAGAGATAGTTGTGAATGCCTCACCTGTTTGATTCCTCACTACCCATCGATATGTGTTTGTGTTCTGTATAATCCAGTCGGTGGTTTCTGCGCACGGAAAGACAGGGGGATGCAAGGACAATTTGTGGAGCCTACACCTCTTCGTGGTGATATACACCTGGAAATCCTCCTGGTCTTCAGTGATGTCCTATTTGGAAAACTCTGCATAAATATCAAACTAGGAGAGTTTGGTGCTCTTATTGAGGTTGCATGCAGTGTCCCTATAAATAAGAGGTAATGGGACCTGATAAGTTTCTTTTATGTTGCTTTCAAATGGCTTCTAGGAAGGATTTACTATTGGAGGTTCCATCTCACCAGAGAAAGAGGAGATCACTTCCAACCTTGAGGATCTCTCTTTTGATGGTTATTAAAGGTTACTATTAACAAATTCATCATCCATAGGGTTTTATGGCTTCCTACTCAAACCATTTCTTGGACTCCTTGCAACATCCCATAAACTTCCCAAAGAAACATGCTCTGATATTAATATGATCTGTGAACGACATTGAATATTTCATTAGATAATTGTCACAATAAATATATTAAAATAAACAAAAATATATATTGTGAAGGGTGAATTCCTTTAGATTCCATATATGTTATTACTGATTTTTTTATTTATGCATGTAATAGATAAAATGTAGAAAATAAAGAACAATTAAATAAAAACACACATCAATCACAATGAACACCAAGATATGCTATGAGAAACCCTATCGAGAGAAAACCTAGGTAGAAGATGAGGTTTCTCTGCTCTCTTTTGTATGGAATGGAAATAATGCAAATGAAAAGGTGAAGGCACTCTCTACTGAGATATCTAATAAATGTGGCCCATGGGATGCTATAGAATACAAGCCTCACCTATTATGCTCCCTCTTTATCAACTCCAGGAACAAATTTACGGATGAAATTTCACTAAGTGGCTATTTTTGGACATTTTCTAAAATAAATATTTGCCAATTTGGTTAAAAATTTGTCTATTTTTTTACATATGATTAAATTGATGATATTCGCCAAAAATTTACCAATTTTAATGGTAAATTGCATTTTTTTATTGAATATTCACCTATATTCTATATGTATGACTTTTCAAACTAGAATAGTCACCTATAATACTATAAATAAGCATAATATTTGAATCCTTAAAAGGATACCCTAATATTTCACGACTACTATGTTCTACCATGAAACAAAATGCACTTGAATTGAATGAAAACCCTCTTCCTCATAGTTTCCTAGTTATAATACAACTGATAGCCAACTAGGGGTTAAGTTTGACTCCTTCAACTCTTGAGTCTCAACAAGAGTTACAACTTTCACCATTTTAGAGTCTTCTTCATAGTCTCCATGTGGCTAGCTCCTTTTCCATGGGTAATGAGGCTTACGTCGCATCCTCTCAAATCATGGTGGACAAAACAGGAAGGTCATCTTTTGGGTGGCATAAATTTTGCATATGGACTCTATTTGACATCTTTCTTGCATTGTTGGAAAGGTCTATGAGTGTAGAATAGTGCATGGAGGTATGGCATAAGCAAAAGTTTTTGGACCACAAAAGTCTTCGTTTAATGCCTTAAACCACCTCTAGAGGGTTTCAAACTTCAATTCTCCAAACTACGACTCATTGGTAAAAATGACCCTGTGCGTTACTTCCTCCAATTTTCCCACCCTCAAAATGTCAAGATAGATGACAAAGAATATAATGATCTAATCCTAATCAAAATATTATTGAAAACACTTCCCAATCCCAAACATAATAAGTTTCCCATTATAATCTATATTCCCACCTAACACCCTTAACTTAAATTTAATTATTAATTCTATTAATTTGTGAGAGTATTAAGAATATTCTTTGTTATGATCAAAATAAATAAATAAAAACAAAACAAAACAACATCGAAGGGGTTATTTTTAAAAACATTTCATTAAAAAAATATAATGATAACACTAAAACCACTTTAATTAAAAAAGACATTCCCATTGTCAACCTTGACACTCTAGTCTTCCATATCACATTTTAACAACATTCTTTTGCACCATGAAAACAATTATCAATATATTTTTTAACAATAAAAAATCGAAATTTCAATTAAACATATAAATTCATCTCGACTGATATGGCTCGCAACTTTTTCCAAATCTTGTTTGACGTTAACACGGAGAGATACTCGTGGATTGATATTGGGTTACTGACTCTGGATTTGAATATGATATCTCTTTGTTTGTTGCCCATGCCCATTTGGGAAAACTGACCAATATCCATTGTCAATCACAGTGGCATAGCTTCTGTGCCAAACTCTCCACCAATTCGTTATTTCTATATGCTAGCACTAGAGGCATCATTTCTAGCATATGTGAAGTATATTTGTAATTTTGTCTGTTCAAACGATTGTTTGAGGTAGGTGATCTGATGTTGGTGAGTGCATCTGAAGTCCAAGCGCGTTGTGCAACACAATGACGACATGACATTGATTTCTGTTGTGCCAACTTTATTGCAGAGGTATTGTCAATCATGAATGGAGTTGATTATACTTGTTTTACCTTCAACTCTTCAAGAATTTTCCTGAGCCACACAATTTCTTTTGTTGCTTTAGCTGCTGCCACGTATTCTTCTTCTGTTGTGGAATCTGCTGGAACTGATTGTTTGCGTGATCTCTAGGAGACAGCTCCTGATCCAAGACTTATAGCATATCCTGAAGTGGATACCCTAGTTTCTTTGTCTCCATCGAAGTCTGAATCAGAGTATCCAATCAAGCTGAAGTCGTCCACCTGTGTATACTTGATTCCAAAGTCTTGAGTTCCCTTCAAGTACCTTAGAACTCTTTTTGTGGCAGACCAATGTCCCTCACAGGCTTTTGCATAAACCTGGAGAGGATTCCAACAACAAATGAAATGTCTGTTATGGTAGTAGTTAGGTAGTTGAGACTTCCTGCAAGCTGTCTATACTTTGTTGCATCCTCAAATTCTTTTCCTTCAATAGATGTGAGCTTTAAGTTTTGTTCCATTGGAGTAGTAAGAGGATTGCATTCTGTCATGCCAAACCTGTTCAACAGATCTCCAATGTATTTCTTTTGAGAAAGAAATATGGACTTCGGATGTTGGGTTACTTCAATGCCAAGATAGTAATGAACATAGCGCAAATCAGTCATTTCAAAACTTTTCCCCAATTCGTTCTTTAGGGATGCAATGTAGCTTTCATTGTTCCCTGTCATCAAAAGATCATCTACATATACCACAAGATATACAACTGTTTTGCCAACTTTCTTGACAAATAAAGCTGCATCATCAAGATCATAATGTTTGAAATTGAGTTTCAGAAGATGTTCAGTTACTTTTTCATACCAGGATCACAGTGCTCGTTTGAGGCCATACAAGGACTTCACAAGTTTGCATACTTTATGTTCATGTCCTTTCACAGAAAATCCTTCAGGCTGAGACATAAAAACATTCTCTTTTAGATCTCCATTTAGGAAAGCAGTTTTTACATCCATTTGATGGACTTTCCAACCGTTCTGAGCTGCTAGTGCAAAGAGTGTCCGGATGGTAGCCCATTTTGCTGTGGGGGAAAAAGTCTCCTCATAATTGACCCCTTCCTTATGTGCAAAACCTTTTTCCACAAGCCTAGCTTTGTGCTTGTCAAGTGAGCCATCAACTTTATACTTGTTCTTGCAGACCCACTTGCATCCAATAGGTTTGGTTCCTGCTGGAGGATCAACCAGCTTCCAAGTGATGTTCTTTATGAGGGCATCATACTCCTTTTGCATTGCTTCTTTCCATTCATCATGAGAAGCAACTTCTTTGAAGGAAGTTGGTTCAAAATCTGTAGACAAGTTCAATTCACAATCATAAGAAACATCCATATCAACAGGTGAATTAGAGTCATCCACATCACCTCCATTTTGCCAGTTTGAATTTCTAGTTCCTGTTTTTCCAACCTCATCAGGATGAACACTTTCAAGTGTCTTTGTCAGCCACTTTGGGGGACCTTTTTCAGATGGTCTAGGCTGCTCCGTTGATTTAGTTGGGACTGAATCAAGATTTAGTCTCCCAATTCTATCAATCACATCACTTAAAGCATCATTCGTTGTTGGAGTTTCATGCGGGGGAGAGTGTTCTTCAGAAGAAGATTCCACATGTTGATCTAGTATAGGAATCCCCCCTTTAAGAAGTGGAATCTGATTATCAAATTCTTGAAATGATTTTGCTTTTGCGAATCTATCCAAGCGATCAAGTTGCCACTCAACAACATTGTTAGTTTTGGATGATTCAAGAAAAATAACATCTCTAGATACAACAAACTTTTTATTTACTTCATCATAGAGACGGTATGCTTTGGAGGTGTTTGAATACCCCAGAAAGATACACTTACGACTTCTAGCACCAAGTTTGTTTCTATGTACCTTTGCTATCAAGGCATAACAGGTGGAGCCAAAGACCCTGAGATGCTTTACCGAAGGAACATGTCCATACCACATTTCATATGGAGTCTTGTTTCTTATAGCATTAGATGGACATCTATTCTTTATATATGCAACACATAGAACAACATCAGCCCAAAACATTATCTTTACATTTTTGAAGAAGAGCATGGATCGTACCATATTTAAGGTTGTCCTATTCATTATTTCAGCTACACCATTCTGTTGGGAATTATAAGGCACAGTTGTTTGATGTTTGATCCCATGTTGGCGAAGATAGTTTTCAAATTCATTTGATGTGTATTATTTTCCATTATCAGTGCGCATAGACCCAATATAAGTTTGTGCATCATTTTCAATCCATTTATGAAAATTCTTGAATGTTTGAAAAGCATCAGATTTGTTCTTCAATAAATAAACCCAACACATTCTGGTGTAGTCATCAATAAATGTCATGATATATTTATTTCCATTTGCAGAAGGAACAGGCATTGGACCACATAAATCTGAATGAATGAGTTCAAGTTTTCTATGTGCTCTTGAATGTGAATCATGAAAAGACTATTTGCTATGCTTTCCTAGAATGCAAGCATCAGATTGCTTGAGTTTCCTAGGAATTGTAGGCAAACCAGCAACACCATTTTTCTTCAACAAGCGGAGACTGTCATAGTTCAAATGTCCAAATCTAGCATGCCATAATAAACTTTATGGAAGTGTACCTTCTTCATGATAAGAATTATATGAGAAATGTTGTGCACGAGCAGAGGTTCCTTGCAGCTTGAGAAGCCTTTCTTCTTATATTCCCCTCATGACAAGTGAGTGGTCAGATGCTTTTCTTACCTCAATCTTTCCATCAAACATATGAATGGAGTGACCTTGCTGGTGGATGTGGACCAAGGACAAAAAGTTTATCTTGAGTTGTGGGAGATACAGAACATGATGCAGAAGAAAGTCTGGAAGACCAGTTAGTTTAAGCCTAATTGTGCCAAGCCCCGATGGCTTGATTTTTGTTTGGTCTGCAAATTATACTGCTCCATCAACATTGTTAGTGAAATCTTCAAGAAAATATTTTCTATGAGTCATGTGGCAGGTTGCTCCTGAATCAAGCAACCAATCATTTTTCCAAGAAGCAAGTGAAGCATTAAACAAATCTTCATTTACTCCAATGTTACATTGTGCCACAACATAGTGAGTCCATTAAAGTGCTTTACCTTTGTCTGTATCATCAGTTTTACCTTTATGTTGGTTTCTTTTCTTCTCAATTTTGTCCCATGGTAGTTTGCATGTAGAGGCATCATGTGATCCATTTCTTTTGCAGCGAATGCAGTGCAAATCTGCCTTTTCTCCTTGAGAATGTCTGCCCCCCCTGCCTCTGAAATATCTTCCTCTTCCTCTTCGACCACCTCTTCCTCTATTAGAATCTTGAGCAAGATTCTTTTCTTAATGAGCAAGGCACACAACCTCTTCAAAATATTCAGGGGTTGTCTTCTTTCCAAAAGCTTTCTCTCTTTGAGCAAACTTTTTCACAAGAGAGTCAAAGGTGATATCTTTCAGATTTCCATTTGCTTGCAATGATTCAAGATAATTGGAGTAAGTAGGATAAAGTGCCTTGAGAAAAGCGATAAGAGGAATATCCAATTCAACCTTAGTGGATTTGATATCATGCATTATAGACTTTACTTCAGATGCAAGAGCAAGAGGATCATTATTTTTCAGTTCAAGAGTGAAGACTTTAATCATGAGTTGAACAACTTCAAGTGCAGAATGTGAGTCATAGAGTTCTTTCAGCTTTTGTAAGGCTTCAAAGGCAGTTGAATATGACGAAATATCGCGACTCACCTCTTCATTTACAAATGCTGCGATTAATGCATAAGCTTTGTTGTTCTTGTTTTCCCAAATGACGAGCTCTTTGTCTGAGGTAGGTTGTTCAAGTTCATTGTCTCCGTCTCTGATACACACTCCTTTCCATAACTCATTGAAAATGAGGGTGTGTCTTATCATCCGGGTCCATTTAGGATAGTTCTCCTTACCAGTGAGAACTATTCCCACCATGGATATGATTGAATGCATACAGTAACAAAAAAAAACTTCTGCTGCAAAATTTTACTCTTAATAGGAAAGAAAAATATAATGTCAATACGCACAAATCTATAAATATACAAAACTATACAGTGCATTCAACTGAACAGCGCTTTGAATTGGACAGCGTAAATACACAAAACTTTATAGGGAATTCAACTGGACAACACTCCAAAAACGCAGTAACAGCGGACACGTCTTCTCACAATCACCAAGGGGCAGTGAGCGTGGATTGTAAGTTGCAGTTGACACCTTGGAAAGTCATGGGTTCACCTGCATGACACTCACAGCGACACTCTCAATAGTCCTCAGCGACAACACTTCTCAGGATCAATGCACCATGCACCAGGAGATATATCAACGCATGGGTTCCTCTCGGTTCAAGTGACAGGTTTAAGGTCAGACAAGCGTTTATACAATCCATGCAAATACATAACAGGCCACCACCTAAGCTTGTATTCTATCCCACGTTTCCACACCAACACTACTTGAGAAGCACTACCACACTGAGCATCCAAGTCTCAGTTCTCAATAAGCTGGCATTCAGAATACAAAGGAACGCACACCATTAATTGGTTGAAATAAAACGACCTTTGCTCCTTGATTGTGCAAAGAATTAAAGCATACCATGATCAATAAACAGGTTTGGAATTAACGCTTAACTCTTTGTGGACAGAACGCCACTAGATAGAAACTGTGGTCAGTGAAAACATACAGCCTCCTCCTGGAGGGACTTGCAATTGTTCTAAAGTTCACCTCTATGCTCAAATCTAAAGGCTCATTCCCACTTAATAAGTGATCCAAACAAGACAGATTCCGCCGAATCCATCTTCAAAATGGAGGTAACGGAGCAGAATCGAATCTTCTTTGGTGAAATAATGTTGCAGAAGCTGTCACAACATCTATGATACAGAGCAGCTATAAAAGCACCAGTGGATATGAAAAAAAATCTCAAAAGTAAGAATATGAAATCACAAAAGAAACATTTCAGAGTTGAATGGGCGACACTTGCTCCACTTCTAGAAAACTGAGGGACGTTACAATCATGCAAAAAAATTGTTCGAACTGTTATGAGGGAATGGCAGGGAGCCCAGAGGGCACATAAAGGACACCAGACAATTATGGACAGCACTTTGTATGTAGCGTATTATGGAGCAGCATATGGACACCAATGTTTATGGAGAAACGTACGAAAAACTCTTTTGAATGGAGAGCAGTGGAGTAGAATAGGGAGTTACAAAGGGCATAAAAGCTAAAAGAAGGAGCTGGCTCTGATACCATGCAGGCCAGGCAGTAACTCGACAAGGAAAAAATGATTCATGTATCCTATTCCATCAGGTAGGTCTTCATTATATACATGAGGGAGAGACTATTCAGTTCATCTTCCGATGACTGTTCATATTACTTATTTATCTATTTACATATTTTCACCCAATCATGAGGATTAGGTGTCAAAAATATCTATTTCTAATTAAGAGATATATTAAACCCTTATCATTCCTTATTAATTATATATTTAAGTTTCTTGTTAATCATATATTTAAATACCATGTTAGTTATATATTAAATCCTTATCTTTATATATTAAATGCTTTTTAATTTATATATTTAATTAATTAATTTTATTTTAAATGAGAAAGTCAGCTAAGGTATTAACTATGTTTATGTTTAATATTAATTAATTTATGAGTGTTTGTTAATTATATCTTTAAGTTTCTTGTTAATTATATATTTAAATTTCTTGTTAATTATATATTTAAATACCTTGTTTATTATGTATTCAAATTTCTTGCTAATTATATATTTAAATACCATGTTGATTATATATTCAAATTAGATAGGGTATTAATTATGATTAGGTTTAATATTAATTAATTTATAAGTGTTTGTTAATTATATCTTTAAGTTTCTTGTTAATTGTATATTTAAATTTCTTGTTAAGTATATATTTAAATACCTTGTTTATTATATATTCAAATTTCTTGCTAATTATATATTTAAATACCATGTTAATTATATATTTAAATACCATGCTAATTATATATTCAAATTTCTTGCTAAAATTCTTATCATTATATATTAAATGTTTTGTTCATTATACTTTCAAATTTAAAGTTATTGTTGATTATGATTAGGTTTGATATTAATTAATTTATGAGTGTTTGTTAAATATTCATTATCTATCTATATATATATATATATATATATATATATATATATATATATATATATATATATATATATATATATATATATATATATATATATATATATATATATATATATATATATATATATATATATATATATATACTATTTTTTTATTTTATTTAATAAGGGTTTCTAGGTATTACTTAGTCATAGACCACCATCTCTGTTCATGTTGTTGGACAATTTTAAATTTCAATGGCCTCTTTAACCCTTCTTTCTAAATAATGGTCTTCTTTGTGAATTAATTTTGCCTATTCCATGCAAATATAGTGTGAGGAAGAATATGCATTCTCCGCGAGGGCTGATTTTTCCGACCTATTTTTTGCAATATCATTAATGTGTTCTTTTAACCTTATGCCCATCGATCTACCTGTTTCACCTATGTACACCTTTCCACATGAACAGGGAATAGAGTATACTCCTTTGTGATTTTTTGGTTCTATTAAGTCTTTGGCAGAATCAAGCATGTTTTTGATGGTGTTTGGGGGAGTGAAGGCAACTCTGATGTTATGTTTGGAGAGAATTCTAGCAATTTTCTCTGTGGTCCCTTTTATATAGGGTAAGGAGATTTTAGGGTTTTCTAGAGATTTTCTTTTTTGAGTTTTGTTTGTGGCTTCTTTAATTATTTTTTGGATAATTTTTTTGATAACCATTGTTTATAAAGACTTTGTAGAGATAGTTAAGTTCTTCCGCTAAATGTTCGGGGTTAGAGATTCTAGAAGCTCTAGTAGTTAGGGTTTTGATGATGCCCACTTTTTGTTTCGGATGGTGGTGGGAATTTGAATGAAGATATTTGTCAGTGTGAGTTTTTGAAGACCTGGTGGCTTAGTTTACCTTTCTCTTTGGTGAGGAGGACATCTAGGAAAGGGATTTGGTTGTCCTTTTCAATTTCTATTGTGAATTTTGTGTGTTCAGAGAAGCTATTTATGTGTGATAAAAATTCGTTAAGTTTATCTAAGACATGGCTCCATTTAGTGAATATGTCATCTACATATATTTTCCATTCTTCAGGGGTAAATGGGAAAGACTTGATGGCCATTTGTTCAAAGTGTTCCACGTATAAGTTGGAAATTATAGGTGATAAAGGAGAACCCATGGTAACACCATGAGTTTGCCCATAGATTTTTCCCTTGAAACTGAAGTATGAAGATTTATGGAACATCCTTATGAGGTCCACAGTTTCAAGGTACGTAATTTTATTTAATACCTCTATGGCTTCATCTACCAGAATCATAGTGTAGAGAGATACGATGTCAAAGCTAATGAGGAGGTCATTATCATTAATTTCTAGGTTTTTAATCCATTCTATGAAAGAAGAGCAATCTTTGATATAAGAGAAATTCCAGTTTTGTGGATTTTTGGCACACCGTATATTCTAGGGATGATGGTGCTATTAAAAGTTGACCTGTTCTTAGTAATTGAATCAAGAGAAGAATTTTGTATTTTGTTAATTACTTGGCGAAGGATTTTGTTGCTAGGGTCCTTGTTAAGTAATCTACAACAGCCACTCTTGTTGAGATGTTCTTCCATCTTATTATCATAGTTTTCTCTATCCATAACAATTGTAGCATTTCCCTTGTCTGCTTTTAAAATTATAATGTTTTTGTTTTTCCTGATGTTATTCAAAGCTGTAGATTCATCCTTGGATATGTTACTTGGAGGAAGTCTCGCATTTCTGAGAATTATTGCAACGTCTTGTCGTATTTCTTCTGCAACAGTTTGCTCTGTGTTTTTGATAGCGACTTCAATGTTGCTTATGACATCATTTAAGGGAATTTTAACATTAGATAAAGCAAAATTTAGACCTTTTTCCAGAAACGATTTCAAGTGATCATCTAATTCCATTTGAGAAAGGTTGATTACGGTTGAGTTTTTTATTAAGCTTTTCGTACTGCTTACTTTATCCATTGAAGGACGATGGGCATTCCTATTGTTGTTAATGGAGGCAGCGTGGGTTACATATTTAAAGGACTCTACTTTGCTGGCTTTTTTTGCGACAGAAGGCGCTGAGATATATCGAATTGCGAGTCGGAATACTCTTAAGGGGAGTCGGTGTTGGTAGCAGTGTGGGTTACCTTGTTGGGAGTGCGGGTTTCTTGATCGCTCAAGATTTGTGGTTTTTTGGAACGATTGCTTGTGTTTTGCAATAAGAGAAGGCTATTTTTAGTTTGCGCGTAGGAGAGATCATGGGTTTTCTTGCCAGGGCGTTGAGAGGTGGTGTTGGAATGCTTTGAAGGGGAGTTGGTGTTGGTGGCAGTGAGGCTTACAACCATGTTGGATGAAGGTGAGATGATTGTTGCTGGCTATCTTCTGCGAGAAGAGATTACTGTTAGAAAATTATATATTACATAGCAATGGAACACATAAATATTGCAGAAATATAAACACACAAAACACATAAAACAAGAGAGACACAGATATACATGGTTCACCCAGTTTGGGCTACGTCCACGGAGAAACAACCAGTAAACACATACCCTGTTGTGCTCCTCCTGTTATCTCTATCACCTACCATATCTGCATCAACATATCCTTGTAGAGCAATGTTTGAACCACCAAAGCATAATGCTTGATTTGTGGTACCTCTCAAATACCTGAGAATCCACTTCATTGCCATCCAATGTTTTTTTCCTGGATTGTTCATGTACTTGCTTACAACTCCCACTGCATGTGCAATATCAAGCCTTGTGCAGACCATTGCATACAATAAGCTTCCAACTACTGATGCATATGGAACTTTATACATATGAGCCATTTCTGCCTGAGTCTTGGAACATGCCTCCTTACTTAATTTGAAATGGCTACCCAAAGGTATACTAACTGGTTTTGCATTCTGCATATTAAACCTTTTCAACACCTTTTCTATGTACTCACTTTGAGACAATGTTAATTTGCGATTCTTTTTGTCTCTAGTTATTCTCATACCAAGGATTTGTTTTGCAGCACCCAAATCCTTCATTGCAAATGAGTTTGCCAATTTCCTTTTGAGCACATTTATTTCCTGCATGTTAGAACCTGCAACAAGCATGTCATCTACATACAATAACAATATAATATAGCTGCCATCATTTTGCCTTTTGAGATAAACATAATGATCAGAGTGACATCTAGTATAACCTTGTTCAGACATAAACCTGTCAAATTTTAGATACCACTGCCTTGGAGCCTCTTTTAAGCCATACAATCTCTTCTTCAACCTGCACACTAGTTTTTCCTTCCCTTTTACCTCATATCCTTGTGGTTGCTGCATATATATCTCTTCCTCCAAATCCCCATTGAGAAAGGTTATATTTACATCTAACTGCTCAAGATGCAAATCTTCAGCTACTACTAGACTTAAAATAGTTTTGATTGAAGTCATTTTAACAATAGGGGAAAATATTTCATCAAAATCAATACCTTTCTTCTGTGCAAACCCCTTCACCACAAGTCTAGATTTGTACCTCTATTTTCACCCATCTTCTTCCTTCAACCTATAAACCCATTTATTCTGCAATGTTGTTTTACCTGCAGGAAATCTGACTAAGTCTCGAGTTTGGTTATGTGCTAAGGAGTCCATCTCTTCTATCATGGCTTGCTCCCACTTCTTCCTAGTTTCTACCTGCACTACTTCTTCATAACATTCTGGTTCACTAGAATCAGTCAACAATACATAATATAATGAAGGAGAGTATCGTTCAGGGGGTCTACTTATCCTAGTAGATCTTCTAACACCACTTTCAGGTGTTTGAAGTGCTTGTTACTATTGTGGTTGTTGTTCTAGCTGTTGATTGTTATGATTTTCAGGCACCATCACTTTTCCTGTGATATCGTCAAGCACTGTGTATTCTCTGTTTTCTTATTCTTGTTTCTTTTCCTGCAACTGATTCTTATACAAGACCTTTTCATTGAATATTACATCTTTGCTCCTAATGATTTTTTGATTTTCATAATCATATAAGCGATAACCAAAATCAATAACACCATATCCAATAAAGGTACATTTCCTTGATTTTTCCTCAATCTTTGTTCTATTTTCTTTATTAATGTGGACAAAGGCTTCATAACCAAAAGTCTTTAAAAATGAGTAGTTTACCTTTTTACATGTCCATGCCTCCTCTGGAATACCACCATCCAAGGAACTTGAAGGCCCTTTATTTATTATATAAACAGCAGTATCTACAACATCTGCCAAAAATTGTAAAGGCAATCTTGCATGCAATCTCATGCACCTTGCACGCTCCATGATTGTCTTATTCATCCTTTTCAACACACCATTTTCTTGTGGTGTTCCTGGAACTGTCTTCTCTCTTCGAATTCCATTATCTGAATAGTACCTATCAAACTCTTTGTTGCAATATTCACCTCCATTATTTGATTTGAGACACTTCAACCTTTTCCCTGTCTCATTTTCAACCAAAGCTTTCCATTTCTTGAAAGTATCAAATACACTAGATTTATTTCGAATACAATAAATCTAGGTTTTTTTGGTTGCATCATCAATAAAAGTAACATAATAATGAGAGCCAACAAGAGATGATACTTGGGTAGGTCCCCATACATCAGTATGCACAAGCTCTAATTTTTCACTCTTCTTTTCTTTCCCAACTCTAAGGAATCTGACTCTCTTGTGTTTTCCATAAACACAATTCTCACATAATTTTAAATCAACATTCTTAAAACCCGGTAACAAATTTCTTGAGTGAAGAATCTACATCCCCTTCTCACTCATGTGCCCGAGCCTATGATGCCACAATGCCATATCTTCTCCTGTAGATGCTAAAGCATTAACAGAATTAGAAATACCATTGCATAAATACAATGTACTAACCTTTTCTCCTTTCACTATTACCAGGGATCCTTTAGTGACCTTCCAGGTTTTATCTGTGAAATTAGTTACACAACCTTCACCTCCCAACTGCCCTGTTGAAATTAGATTTTTCTTTAGATCTAGAACATGCCTTACCTTCTTCAATAGCCACTGATTTCCATTTTGCTGTTTTATGAAAACTATACCCATTCAAATGATTTTACAAGGTTTATCATCACCCAATCGAACTTGTCCAAAATCTCCTTGAACATAATCATGAAAATTTTTCTTATCAGGTGTGGCATGGAATGAGGCCCCTGAATCTATCACCCAAGCATCAATAATATTTTCTAATGAAAGAATCAAAGCATCTTGCAACACATCACCTGTTACATTCACTTCATGATTAGTTTCTTGCTGCACATCTCCTTCTTTTCCCTTCTAAGACTTACATTCTTTCTTCAGGTGTCCTTTCTTACCGCATTTCCAGCACACTATCCCCGATCTGGACGTGGATCTGCCTTTTCTTGACTTACTGTGATATCCTAGGCTCTTTCCTCTTTCCATTTTTCTTCCCCTAGTCTCTGCAGTCAAAGCATTACCTGATGTCTCACTGGAGCTTTTCCGTCACATTTCCTCGCTAAGGATTGCACCGACAACATCATCAAAATTTAAAGTAATAGATCCAAAGACAAAGTTACTAACGACCATAACTAAACCATTCCAACTTTCTGGAAATGAGCACAGAAATAACAGAGCCCTAACTTGATCATCAAAATTTACCCCTTTAGAACTTAACTCACTTGTAACTATATTAAAATCATTTAAATGATCAGTGACAGATCCACCCTCTGACATCTTCATATTAAATAAGCACTTCATAAGAAATACCTTATTTGACGCCGAGGGTTTGTCATATAGTTTGGCTAGTGCTGACATTAAACCCTGTGTTGTCGTTTCCTTTGAACTATGAAATGCTACCGACGCCGCTAAGAACAGCCGTATTGTTCCATGTGCCTTTCTGTACAGAATATCCCATTCTGTGTCTGTCATACTCGTTGACTTCTTTGTCTTTGTACTCAATGATAGGTACAAATCTCTCTGATACAGATAATATTCCATCTGCATCTTCCATAGCTGGTAGTTTTGGCCATTGACTTTTTCAACCCTAAACCTACCATTTCCGCCATTGCTCCCACTTGAACCAGGAACCCTTCTCTCCTGCGAGTTTATCAGCCAAATAGACCTTCGGCTCTGATACGAGTTGTTAGAAAATTATATATTACGGAGCAATGGAACACATAAATATTGCAGAAATATAAACACACAAAACACATAAAACAAGAGAGACACAAATATATGTGGTTCACCTAGTTTGGGCTATGTCCATGGAGAAACAACTAGTCCTTACTTTTATATTATCTAGCAAACTGAAGAGATACAACCTACAACAGATCCCCTGTAACACCTTCTTTGCTCTTAATCTCCTCTCTCTTCCTCACTCAGAATACAGAGGGGTTGCCTTCTAGGGCAAAAAAACCCTAAATTAAGCATAACTTCTATCATTAGATCATCTGCCTAATGAACAACCTAGATTGACTAGAAATTACTAGACTTTTACAAGGCAATTTTACATCTATTTTTAGCTTCGAGGGCACTACCCTTGAACCCCTGCCGGGGGATCGTTGGCCCCCAGACCCCCAGCTAGGGGGGATTAGCCCCCACGGACCCTCGCAGGGGGGACAAGTCCCCCCCGCACCCCCCCACATGAAGGGGTGTACAGTCTTCCTAGGGTATACATCCAGTTGAGACGTTTGAGTACAAAAGATAATCAGGCTCCACACCCAACAATTACTAGATTGTAAGTTGGAGAGATGCATGTTGGAGAGAGCGTGTGTTTCATTGCTAGACTGATTGGCTAGGAGCTACAGTTTTAGGCAGCAATTATTGGTGGTTAGGTGTATTTTGGGGGGTGAATGGTGCTGCTGGGAGGGGCTATGTATAGCCAATTTTGAAGTTTGGTGGACTAACGAGGAGTTGAAAGGTGTGTTGGAAATCAAATGTGCAGGGATAGTGACAGGATTTATGTTTCTAACTTCTTCGTTCTTGTTAATGCTTATATTTCTTATAGTATTTAGCTTTTTGGTTTTCTTTGTGGATACATAATCAAAATTGTTTCAGCTTTGGCGAAGGTGATGGTCTAAATTCTGCCAAAGGTCAAGAAATGAGTTGATGATAGTTGGACATGCAAACCCAGAAGTTTTTCAGATGTTTTTATTAATTAAAACTTGGAAAATTTTATTCCATTTCTGATGAGGGTTTTACTAATTTTATTGAAGATAGAAATGTTCTGACCACGTTTAAGGGGATGGCTACATTTAGCGAAATTTGGAGTGAGGTTTTCATCTCTACACTGTTTTAGAAAAATGAGATTAGATAGGTATTTAGCTCTTGAAATTCTCAGCTTCTCAAATATTTTTTATAATGGATTTAGGAAACTCATTTAAATATAAAGTTGTGAGTATAGTAATGATAATTATCATGTAAGACTAGGGAGATTCCATATAAAAATGAGAAAAGTGAACAAATGGAGAAAAAAAAATATTGAGGGTTTAGGAGTGAAATTTTGGGAAATTTTTTTAGACAAGTTGCAGAGAGTACATGAGAAGGATCATGTTAATTTATTTAATATGATAGAGTTAGAGTTCACATTGTGTAGTTAGCATTATTTATTTTACGTTAACTTTTCATTGTCTAACTTTTATGTGATTATTATTTTTTTTATTAGATAAATTGGTATCTCAGTCAGTTTTGCACTAGTCTAATACTAAGTTGATTCTTATCATTATCACTATAATCCCTACATAACTACTTATCCTCTTTCCACAAACAAAAGTAGGTCAAAAGAATTTGAACACCAAGTTTTATACTTAGACAAATTTCAGACTTCGTGTCTTTCCCACGCGCTATCCACCTCGTGCACGCCTTGCACAGTGGTCACTCTTACAATCCACACTTAGCCAAGATTTTTCCAACCGTTGGGCAACACCTCCGTGCAACCTCACATGATCCGTTCAACCACGAGCGAGCGCCTTCGTTTCACCCTCCACCCGAGTTCGTTTCACCACGGTTAGGCGCCTTCGTGTAGCTCTCCACCCGAGTTCACCGTCGGGCGGGCGTGTTCGTGCACCCTCCACCCGAGTCACCAACTGGTGGGCAAGAACCTTCGTGTAGCCCTCCACCTGCACATTCAACTGAGGGGCGGGTGCCTCGTGCAACCCTTCACTCGTGCCTTTGACCGATGGGAATGCATGCCTTTGTGTGGCCCTTCACCCATATCACCAACCATGTTCACCTGGCAGGCACCCCTTTGTGCGGCCTACCTACCCGAACCCGTTCACAACTCCTGCAGCCCCTGCGATTCTACCCGGCGGGCGGGCGCATCAACCTGCGGTTCGACCGCGCCTCTATGCCTGCTCCTCCACCTGCACTTCACACCTCGAGCTCATCCCAAATGACTCATTCGAATGCTTTTTTCATTTAATCAATGCCTCCAACACGTCCGGCCATCCGCCTATATATATGGGTGGTGGCAAGGTCAGCTCACCCAGCCGACCTTCGTTCAGCTCGTCCAGAGGTTGGGTCGGCCTACCCATCACATGGGACCGCCCCCCTAAACTTGCCCACATCTCAAGTCCTGCATGTTGGCTCGTGGGTGACTCGCCCAGCTCGTCCCCATGGTATAAACTCACCCAGCCAACCTTCTCCGCATGCATTTCTCATCATAGGTTTGCTCGTTTGGCCGCAACTTACCTATCTTCATACGGGATGTGCGTCCTACCCATCGCACGGACTGCAGGTCCTTACATCCTCCTCCACCTGAATTCATCGTCATCCTTGACAATATACCATCTTGGTAACCATCGCCAAGATTTTCATATCCGAACAATCTTATCCATGATATCAACCAGTCCATATATCACAAACATCCCTGCAACATATGTAAAACAACCGTCTCCACCATGTGTCATCCTCCCCTATACGCTGCCATCAAGATGCTCCAACATAATGCCAACATCTGTAATGTGTTGTCTCATCATTATGACCTAATGCTAACTGACCTCTACACACTAGTACCCCTCGTGACTCGAACTAGTTGGGTAGCTAATCCAACCATACGCCTAAACCACATGAATGCACATCTTATGTCACCATCAGTCTTTCTCTGACTTCTGCTACATCTCAGACTCATCAAGAATATACTCTCAATCCCATGCTCAGGTCCATGGAATCTCCATCCCATCTGCAACATGTCTAGTCAGTCCATGGTCTTGTTGTATAAGGAGTGTACAACCTCTCCATCGACTCATACAAAACATCTCCATGTCACTTCATCATCTGCACAACATCCTTGCCTCGGCACTCCATATAATGTCCATGAGTGACACCTCTATCCATGCTCCTGCAATATGTCCCTACATAAATCCATGCTCCATGTCTCCAACCTGATGTCCATGACTCTATTTGTCCATGTGCCCAACCAAGTAGACTCATCCCAACATCTGGTCATCCATATCCAAGTTTGCAAATTTGTCATAAAGAAGCCTCCTCCAAGGCCGCTTTTCAAGGTGGTGCAGCACCTTCCAATCAAGGTCCCTGCACCAACCCATATCCAAGGTTGTCTATCGAGAAAGGAGGGCCAGGAAGTTTCCTCCCTAACTCTCATCCACCCGTGTATCAGATTGGTGTTATGTCCTCAAGTATCTGTCCATAGCCTCAACCTCCTCACATGTACATCCAAGCTCAATAAGCTTGCCTTTCGTCAACTAAAAGTCATATTTGCCAATAGCATACCTGCGAAAATCCACTACACCAACCGGATCTCTACCTGCATAATCCTCTCCAACCACTGCTTTTGAAGTAGTACTCGGACTCCCTTCATTTGCAACTCCATCGTGAAGATCATCAGTAGAAGATGTCTCTGTCAAGTGCTTCAAGATTCGTGAGATTGACCTCTCACTTCCTTCCTTCTTCCTCGCTCTTGCAATGAAGTCAATCAACTTCCCTTCCTTCATTGTTTGAGTCATACTCCCAAGTCCTCTTTGCTCCACATCCTCATGCTTCACATTCGGATCTTTGGGATATAAAGTCATAGAATTCATCCTCGGTCTATACCCCAAGCAACTCCTTCTATTCATCGGAACCAATATAGTTCTTTCTTCAGCTGTGATCAAGAGAATGTCCCGGTCGAACATTGGTATGACTTGTGCAAGCTTCATGAAACCTTGCCCCAGCACCATAGAATGATCATCCATGTCCACGATCCTCAAGTCCAACTTTCCAAACCATGATTCCACTCTCACCTGAGTGTTCTCCATCACACCAGTAACCGCCTTCATGGTAGAGTTGACTTCTTTGAAATCACTCCACTCTTTCTCCATGTTAGATTTCTTCCCAAAATACTTTACTACCTTCTTACTTAAGAAGTTATGAGTAGCTCCCATATCCACCAAAGCTGCAAATCTCTTGCCCTTCATGGTCACATACACAAAACTTAGCTTCAAGGCATCACCACCTTCTGTCGCCTTTATCTTGTGTTGCACATCAGTGACCTTCTTCAAAAACTCAGCCTCAGAAGTGTCGATTGGTTTGTGTTCCAATTCAACATTCCTCCTAAGGTACTTCACTCCCTTGCTTGGCTCTTCTAATCAATTCAATCCTGGCTCAGCTTGACTTCCTTCAAGCTTGTCCTACATCGCTTTCTTCTTAAGTGCACCAACCAAGTTCCCATTGACTACTTTCATAGAACTAAGCTTCCGAACATCCTCTGGATTGTTACGGTAGTAAGTCCCCAACCTGTCAATGTAGTCAAGCTCATCCTGCTCAATTACAACAACCTTCTTACCAAGAAGTTTCTTCTTTATCTCCTCCTCAAGCTGCTTGATTTTGGTCTCCACCATGGCACTTCCTTAACCGGGCTCTTTCATCCAAGAGCTCTTGAAGATCAAGACCATTCTGTCGAATTTCCTCATCAAGTCCCTTGAGTTCACCATCCATCATACTTCCATATTGGTTCTTGAGTTCTTCAAGTTCTTTCCTCAGCTTCGAAGTGCTTTACCAAATCTTCATATTCTCAACTTTCATCGAAACCCAGTCAGAACTCCATCTATTCACTTGTTCCAACACTTTGTACCAGAGATCTTCACTTGCAGTATGGCTAGACTCACCTGCCATAGGTTCATCTACCATCTTTACCATTCAACCTTCTCCACTTTCCACCAGCTTCACCAAGTTCCCTGCAAAACCGAACCAGTTCTTGTCTCACTTGTAAGTGAAACCAACTTCCTTCACCTGCAAATACCTATTTCCACTGTCACTTTGTCATGAGCAAACCTACTCTGATACCATCTGTCACACCCCCAATTCTTTTTCATTAATTGTCAAGGGTGCGGCATTGCCTAAGTAGCTAACATGTTCCATTGTTAAGTTACTTTGCAAACTACGCCTAACATTCATCATCTTTCATTAGCAATATTAATGTGTGGAATCCATTAACATTATAAACATTCAATAGCAGAGAGGACACCATCATATGCAATAATAATATTTTATTATGAATTTGTAGAAATACAAATGACCGGGAGCAAATGCTCCACCAGTATTTTTACCTGTGTCGGGCACCCACCTCGTGCACGCCTTGCACGGTGGTCGCTCCCCACACTTCACCGTTCAACCCACAAACTCTTGCCCGAGTCAGGCGGGCGTGCCCTCGTGTGGCCCTCCACCCGAACTCCTCAACCGAGCTCGTGTTACCGTCGGGCAAGCACCTTCATGTAGCCCTCCACCCGAGTTCACCATCGGGTGGGCGCCTTCGTGCACCCTCCACCCGAGTCACCAACCGATGGGCGGGTGCCTTCGTGCAACCCTCCACCGGAACTTCAAACCCACAGGTAGGCACCTTCAGGCAGCCCTCCACCCGCACTACTCATTCACCAAGTCCGTGAGTCAACTCGTGTCTACCTGCCAGGCCAGCGGGCGCATTCACCCCATGGTTCTGCGCCTACCTGCTACAGCTACCTCGCACTCTTTCGCACTTCTTGTGGTGAGCGGTGATCGAATGTGTTGATCGTCCAAGTCTCACCCGCCTATATGTATGGTGAGTGGCGGGGGTCATGCCACCTGGCCGACCCTCTGTTCTATCATCCAGCTAACTCACCTTCATTGCAAAATCATTCCAAGTGTTGGTTGGCCCACCCATCACATGCGACCGCCGCACCATAACTTGTCCATTTCACCAACTCGTGCAGTCGGCCCGCGGGTGGCTCATCGAACCGGCTCGCATATAAACATGCGACCAAATTCGTCCACATAACATGTTTCAGCTATTTGGTCGCCTTTCTACCTCGTGCGCTACTTCGGTTGGTCGGTGGGCGCACCTTGGTGACTCGCTAGCCGCAGGGCATTACATTCTCCCCCACCCGAAAGCATTGCCATCCTCGGCAATCCAACTCTCCTCTGTAGGTTCCTATCATACTTCCCAATCTTCCACTTCCATCTCCAAAATGAGTCCTCCATTTCCTAGCTTTTCTCCTCTAATTCATTCTTCCATCTGACAATAAATTCCCGTCCCATGTGGCAACGAATCCCCGTAGATTGAACACTCAGAATCTTGTCCATCTCTAGATTTTATTGGGTGAATCTAGCCACAATGCGACCGAGGCTTTCATAGAAAAGATATTGGAAAGAATGGAGGAATTGGAGTCTTACTGGATTGCGAAGATGGCCGTGGTCATGAAAGATCTAGAGGCTAACGCGAAGATGAGGGAAGAACTTGATGAACCCTAGACTCAACATGAGTACACTGATCTCATTTGTACACAACTTGAAGTTGAAGTCAAAGAGATTGGAGAAGCGAGGGATCGAGGTTTGGTAGAAATATTGAACTTGCAAAAACCTCTTGATGAAGAAAATGATGAGATCGTGTTGTTGAAGAAGGCCGTGAGACATAACTCAGGTGGAGGAGTGTCTCATGTGAAGGTCAAAGAATCGGAATCTTATGATGGTACAAGAAGTACGAAGACTCTTGGTAACTTTCTTTGGGATATGGAGCAATACTTGGAACGCTTGGGTCTATCTGATGATGAGACAAAGATGAAAGTGTCTTCTCAATTCTTGACGAAGGATGCTAAGATGTGGTGGCAAAGGAGAATGGATCAGATTGCTAGTGGCAGTACTGGTGACATTACTTTGTGGGATGACATGAAGAAAGCTTTGCAAAACCATTTCATTCCTTAGGATGAAATTTGGGAAGCAAGGATGAAGATTAAGTTTATTAAGCAGATAGGGAACCTACAAACATATCAGCGGGAGTTTGCAAGTGCGGTTCTGGAACTTCCCGACATGGCGGAGAGGGACAAGGTGTTCAACTTCATTCTTGGATTGAAACCTTAGGCACACAATGAAGTGAAGAGGCAAAAGACTAAGACACTTGAGGAAGCTTTTGCTGTTGTGGATCGATTGGTGGAGCATTATGACGAAACTTCTGATGAGAGAAAGAAGAAGTTCGATAAGCTGAATGAGAAGAGGAAGGATGATGCTTCGAAATCGGATGAGAAACCGAAGATGAAGAAAGCCTTGAAGTGTTGGATATGTGCTGAACCACATACGGTGAAGAATTGTCCTTCAAGACCGAAAATGGCCACTATTGCACAATCTAATACGAAGAAAGAAGAAGCTTCTATGGGGATGATGCAGATTCTTGGAGTTGTTGCTGCTACAGAAGTGGTCTCTCGGAGAGATCTTGAAAGGAAAAGCTTGGAGTATGTTCGGATGAGGATTGGAGGTATGGAGGTACTCACTATGGTGGATAGTGGAGCTACTCATAACTTCATGAGTGAGGATGTTGCGAGAAGAATTGGGCTGAAATTTGTACCGGTGAAGGCACAAATGAAGACGATGAATTCTCCTCCTGATTCTGTACTTGGTGTAGCTGAAAAGGTGGACACAACACGAGGTGAGTGGACTGGGAAATTCGACTTCACTATAGTGTGGAATGATGACTATGAGGCTGTGCTGGGGATGGAATTATTGAAACAATATGATGCTATGATTGTTCCACATTTGAAGATGGAAGGGAAGTTGTACCCATTGGTGCTCCAACCATTGGTGTGACAAGTCCTGATTGTAAACTGGAAGTGATGCAGATGGGGGATGAGAAGCACTTGGATGATGTGTGTAAGCGGTTGTCTGTTGCTGAGGCAAAGCTTACCAAGCAGTCACTGGTTATTAAGACACTATCTGATAGTATCTTGGATTTTTCAAGAAGGCTAGAAGAGGTTGAGGATGATAATGACGAGGATGTTTATATGAGACCGAATGTCCATGAGGAGGAGCGGGTGACATATCTGTAGAGGATGGAGATAGAGGATCCTGACAGATGGATTGAGCTTATTAGTGAGGGTGAGCCTTCAGGCTCTACTCCCTCTACATCTTCTTAGATGACATAGAAGATGGGGCTCATTGTTAGCTACTCATAGTAGTGAGTCCTTAAAACAGGTTGAGCAAGTATGACAGATGGTGTAGGAATGGTTTGGCATTAGCATCGTGACATGTTACAGATGGGATGGAGTTTCCATGGACCTAAGGATGGGAGAGATTCTTGGTGAGTCCAGGACGTGGCAGAGTCTAAGAAAGACTAGTGTAGACATAAGGATGGGAATTCTTATGATTTGAGCGTGACAGTTGGACTGATCACCCGACTAGTTTGAGTCATGGGGGCTAGTAGTGTACCAAATAGATGTTGGCATTATGTTGGAGTATTTGACGATAGTTTATAGGATGGGATAACACATGGTGGAGACAGTTGTTTTACATATGTTGCAAGGATGCTTGCAGTGTATGGACTAGTTGGTATCATGGACCAAGGGGCGCGACAGTTGGTGAAACTCATGTTGTATCAGGTGAATCTAGCTACAATGTGACCGAGGCTTTCATAGAAAGGATATTGGAAAGAATGGTGGAATTGGAGTCTTACTAGACTACGAAGATGGCCGTGGTCATGAAATATCTAGAGGCTAATGCGGAGATGAGGCAAGAACTCGATGAACTCTGGACTCAGCAAGAGTACACTGATCTTAAGTGTACACAACTTGAAGATGAAGTCAAGGAGATTGGGGTGGTAAGGGATCAAGGTTTGGCAGAAATCTCTTTATGATGCGAATGATGAGATCATGGTGTTGAACACCCATACACATTCATTATCCATAGCAATTATACATAAATAACACAATTGAAACAGTATAAAGGGAGGGGCAACTCCTTGAATAAGAGTCTGCCCGATTTCAATATATTTTCAATATTTCATAAAAATACAAGTATACCTTGGAAACCCCAAGTTTTATACTTAGACAAATTTCAGACTTCGTTTCTTGCCCACGAGTTACCCACCTCGTTTACACCTTGCATGGTGGTCACTCTTACAATACACACATAGCCAAATTTCCTCTCTTCCAACCGTCCGACAACACCTCTGTGCAGCCTCACACGATCTGTTCAACCATGAGTAGGTACCTTCGTTTCACCCTTGACCCGGGTTTGTTTCACCACGGGTAGGTGCCTTCGTGCAGCCCTCCACCCGAGTTGACCATCGGGCGGGCACCTTTGCGCACCCTCCACCCGAGTTCACTAACTGACAGGCAGGCGCCTTCGTGTAGCCCTCCACCCGAGTCACCAACTAGCGGGCGGGCGCCTTCGTGCAGCCCTCCACCCGCACATTCAACCGATGGGTGGGCGCCTCGTGCAACCCTTCATCCGTGCCTTCGACCGATGGGCGGGCGCGTCTTCATGCGACCCTTCACCTGTATCACCAACTGTGTTCACCCGGTGAGCATGCCTTCATGTGGCCTGCATACTCGAACCCGTTCACAACCCGTGTAGCCCGTACAAGTCTGCCTAGCAAGTAGGTGCATTAACCTTTGGTTCGACCGTGCCTCTATGCCTACTCCTCCACCTACACTTCGCACCTCGAGCTCATCCCAAATGACTCGTTCAAATGCTTTGCTCATTTGATCAATGCCTCCAACTCATCCACCCATCCGCCTATATATATGGGTGGTGGAAAGGTCAGCTCACCCAACGGACCTTCGTTCAACTCACCCAGCCGACTCACCTCAACTCATATAACTCATCCAAAGCTCGGGTTGGCCTACCCATCACATGGGACCGGCCACCTAAACTCGCCCACATCGCAAGTCCTTCGTGTTGGCTCATGGGTGACTCGCCCAACTTGTCCCCACAGTATAAACTCACCCAGCCAACCTTCTCCACGTGCATTTCTCATTGTACACTTGCTTGTTTGGCCGTGGCTCGCCTATCTTCGCACAGGATGTGCGTCTTGCCCGTCGCACAGACCGCAGGTCCTTACATCCTCCTCCACCTGAAGTCATTGTCGTCCACGACAATATACCATCTTGGTAACCATCGCCAAGATTTTCATATCCGAACAGTCTTATCCATGATATCAACCAATCCATATATCACAAACATTCCTGGAACATATGTAAAACGAACGTCTCCACCATGTGTCATCCTCCCTCATAGGTTGCCATCAAGATACTCCAACATAATGTCAACATTTGTCATGTGTTGTCTCATCATGCCGACCCAATGCTAACACACCTCTACACACGAGCATCCTTCGTGACTCGAACTAGTTGGGTATCTAATCCAACCATACACCCAAACCACAAGAATGCACATCCTTATGTCACCATTAGTCTTTCTCTGACTTCGGTCGCATTGTGGCTCGATTCACCCAATACAACATGAGTTTCACCTGCCATCTCTGCCAACAACTTCCTTTTTGTGATCTATTATAGACCATCCATTTGAGATGTAGGAGAAGTCAGAGAAAGACTGATGGTGACATAAGGATGTGCATTCTTGTGGTTTGGGCATATGGTTGGATTAGCTACCCAACTAGTTCGAGTCACGAGGGGTACCAGTGTGTAGAGGTGTGTTAGCATTGGGTCGCCATGATGAGACAACACATGACAGATGTTGGCATTATGTTGGAGTATCTTGATGGCAGCCTACGAGGGAGGATGACACATGGTGGAGATGTTCGTTTTACATATGTTGCAGGGATAATTGTGATATATGGACTGGTTGATATCATGGATAAGACTGTTCGGATATGAAAATCTTGGTGATGGTTACCAAGATGGTATATTGTCGAGCACGACAATGACTTCAGGTGGAGGAGGATGTAAGGACCTGCAGTCTGTGCGACAGGTAGGATGCACATCCTGTGCGAAGATAGGTGAGCCGGGGCCAAACGAGCAAGTGTACAATGAGAAATGCACATGGAGAAGGTTGGCTGGGTGAGTTTATACCGTGGGGACATGCTGGGCGAGTCACCCACGAGCCAACACGAAAGACTTGTGATGTGGGTGAGTTTAGGTGGTCGGTCCCGTGTGATGGGCGGGCCGACCCAAGCGTTGGAAGAGTTATGTGAGTTGAGGCGAGTCGGCTAGGCAAGCTGAACGAAGGTCCGCTGGGTGAGCTGACCTTTCCACTGCCCATATATATAGCCGGATGGGTGGACGAGTTGGAGGCATTGATAAAATGAACAAAGCATTCAGATGAGTCATTTGGGACGAGCTTGAGGTGCAAAGTGTAGGTGGAGGAGAAGGCATAGAGGTGCGGTTGAATCGAAGGTTAATGCGCCCGCCCGCCAGGTAGACTTGCATGGGCTACACGAGTTGTGAACAGGTTCGAGTATGGAGGTTGCACGAAGGCGCGCTTGCCGAGTGAACACGGTTGGTGATATGGGTGAAGGGTCGCACGAGGGCACGCTCGCCCATCGGTCGAAGGCACGAGTGAAGGGTTGCACGAGGCACCCACCCATCGGTTGAATGTGCGGGTGGAGGGTTGCACGAAGGCGCCTGCCCGCCAATTGGTGACTCAGGTGGAGGGTTGCACAAAGGCGCCCACCTGTCGGTTAGTGAACTTGGGTGGAGGGTGCACGAAGGTGCCTGCCCCATGGTTAACTCAGGTGGAGGGCTGCACGAAGGCACCTACCCATGGTGAAACAAACTCGGGTGGAGCGTGAAACGAAGGTGCCTGCCCGTGGTTGAACAGATCGTGTGAGGCTACACGGAGGTGTTGCCCGACGGTTGGAAGAAAGGAAATTTGGCTATGTGTGGATTGTAAGAGTGACCACCGTGCAAGGTGTACATGAGGTGGGTAGCTCGTGGGCAAGACACGAAGTCTGAAATTTGTCTAAGTATAAAACTTGGGGTTGCCAAGGTATACTTGTATTTTTATGAAATATTGAAAATATATTGAAATTGGGAAGACTCTTATTCAAGGAGTTGCCCCTCCCTTTATACTGTTTCAATTGTGTTATTTATGTATAATTGCTGTGGATAATGAATGTGTATGGGTGTTCAACACTGTGATCTCATCATTCGCATCATCAAGAGATTTCTGCAAGTTCAAGATTTCTGCCAAACCTCGATCCCTTGCCACCCCAATCTCCTTGACTCCATCTTCAAGTTGTCTACACTTAAGATCAGTGTACTCATGCTGAGTCCGGAGTTCATCGAGTTCTTCCCTCATCTTCGCATTAGCCTTTGGATCTTTCATGACCACGACCATCTTCGCAGTCTAGTAAGACTCCAATTCCACCATTCTTTCCAATATCCTTTCTATGAAAGCCTCGGTCGCATTGTGGCTAGATTCACCCGATACAACATGAGTTTCACCAACTGTCGCACCCCTTGCTCCACGATATCAACTAGTCCATACACTGCAAGCATCCATGCAACATATGTAAAACAACTATCTCCACCATGTGTCGTCCCATCCTGTGAACTATCGTCAGATACTCCAACATAATGCCAACATCTCTCTGGTACAATGCTAGCCCACATGACTCGAACTAGTCGAGTGATCAGTCCAACTGTCACGCTCAAATCATAAGAATTACCATCCTTATGTCTACACTAGTCTTTCTCAGACTCTGCCACATCCTGGACTCACCAAGAATCTCTCCCATGCTTAGGTCCATGGAAACTCCATCCCATCTGCAACATGTCATGATGCTAATGCCAAACCATTCCTGCACCATCTGTCATACCTGCTCAACCTGTTTTAAGGACTCACTGCTATGAGCTTCTAACAATGAGCCCCATCTTCTATGTCATCTAAGAAGCTGTAGAGGGAGTAGAGCTTGAAGGCTCACCCTCACTAATAAGCTCAATCCATTTGTCAGGATCCTCTATCTCCATCCTCTACAGATATGTCACCCGCTCCTCCTCACAGACATTCAGTCTCATATAAACATCCTCGTCATAATCATCCTCAACCTCTTCTAGCCTTCTTGACAAATCCAAGATACTATCAGATAGTGTCCTGATAACCAGTGATTGCTCGGTAAGCTTTGTCTCAGAAGTAGACAACCTCTTACACACATCATCCAAGCGCTCCTCGTCCCCTATCTGCATCACTGCCAGTTTACAATCAAGCCTTGTCACACCAATGGTTGGAACACCAATGGGTACATCTTCCCTTCCATCGTAAATGTATAGCTTCTTCAAATGCGGAACAATCATAGCATCATATTGTTTCAAGAATTCCATCCCCAGCACAACCTCATAGTCATCATTCCACACTATAGGGAAGTCTACTTTCCTGGTCCACTCACCTTGTGTTGTGTCCACCTTTTCAGCTACACCAAGTATATAATCAGGAGGAGAATTCACCATCTTCATTTGTGCCTACATCGGCACAAATTTCAGCCCGATTCTTCTCGCAACATCCTCACTCATGAAGTTATGAATAGCTCCACTATCCACCATAG
Organism: Pinus tabuliformis; assembly: GCA_031772625.1. NCBI lineage: Eukaryota > Viridiplantae > Streptophyta > Pinopsida > Pinales > Pinaceae > Pinus > Pinus tabuliformis. The sequence continues at coordinate 1,634,922,546 of CM062804.1, read as the reverse complement.
TGAGTACCTCCATACCTCCAATCCTCGTCCGAACATACTCCAAGCTGTTCCTTTCAAGATCTCTCCGAGAGACCACTTCTGTAGCAGCAACAACTCCAAGAATCTGCATCATCCCCACAGAAGCTTCTTCTTTCTTCATATTAGATTGTGCAATAGCAGCCACTTTCGGACTTGAAGGACAATTCTTCATCGTATGTGGTTCAGCACATATCCAACACTTCAATTCTTTCTTCATCTTCGATTTCTCATCCGATTTCGAAGCATCATCCTTCCTCTTCTCTTTTGACTTATCGAACTTCTTCTTTCTCTCATCAGAAGTTTCGTCATAATGCTCCACCAATCGATCCATAGCAGCAAAAGCTTCCTCAAGTGTCTTAATCTTTTGCCTCTTCAATTCATTGTGTGCCCAAGGTTTCAATCCAAGAATGAGGTTGAACACCTTGTCCCTCTCTGCCATGTCAGGAAGTTCCAGAACCGCACTTGCAAACTCCCGCTGATATGTTTGTAGGTTCCCTGTCTGCTTAATAAACTTAATATTCATCCTTGCTTCCCAAGTTTCATCCTGAGGACTGAAATGGGTCTGCAAATCTTTCTTCATGTCATCCCACGAAGTAATGTCACCAGTACTGCCACTCTCAATCTTATCCACTCTCCTTCGCCACCACATCTTAACATCCTTCGTCAAGAATTGAGTAGACACTTTCATCTTTGTCTCATCATCAGATAGACCCAAGCATTCCAAGTATTGATCCATATCCCAAAGAAAGTTACCAAGAGTCTTCGCACTTCATGTACCATCATAAGATTCTGGTTCTTTGATCTTCACATGAGACACTCCTCCACCTGAGTTATGTCTCACGGCCTTCTTCAACACCACGATCTCACCATTTGCTTCATCAAGAGGTTTTTGCAAGTTCAACATTTATGCCAAACCTTGGTCCCTCGCTTCTCCAATCTCTTTGACTTCATCTTCAAGTTGTGTACACTTGAGATCAGTGTACTCATGCTGAGTCTAGAGTTCATCGAGTTCTTCCCTCATCTTCGCATTAGCCTCTAGATCTTTCATGACCACGGCCATCTTTGCAGTCCAGTAAGACTCCAATTCCTCCATTCTTTCCAATATCCTTTCTATGAAAGCCTCGGTCGCATTGTGGCTAGATTCACCCAATAAAATCTAGAGATGGACAAGATTCTGAGTGTTCAATCTGCGGGGATTCGTTGCCACATGGGACGGGAATTTCTTGTTAGATGGAAGAATGCATCAGAGGAGAAAAGATGGGAAATGGAGGACTCACTTTGGAGATGGAAGTGGAAGATTGCGAAGTATGATAGAAACCTACAGAGGAGAGTTGGATTGCCGGGGATGGAAATTCTTTCGGGTGGGGGAGAATATAATGCCCTGCGGCTGGCTAGTTGCCTGGGCGCACCCACCGATTGACTGAAGTAGCGCACAAGGCAGAAAGGTGACAAAATAGCTGAGATATGTTATGTGGACAAAGTTGGTTGCATGTTTATACGTGGGCCGACCGCACGAGTTGGTGAAACGGATGAGTTATGGTGGGGCGGTCACATGTGATTGGTGGGCCGAACAACACTTGGAGAAAGTTTGCAACGAAGGTGAGTCAGCTAGACAATAGAACGGAGGGTTGGCCAGGTGGCATGACCCCCGCCACTCACCGTACATATAGGTGGGTGAGACTTGTAGGATCAACACATTCGATCACTGCTCATCACAAGAAGTGTGAAATAGTGCAAGGTAGCTGTAGCCGGTAGGCGTAGAACCATGGGGTGAATGCGCCCACTGGCCTGGTAGGTAGACACGAGTTGACACGCAGACTTGGTGAATGAGTAGTGTGGGTGGAGGGCTGCATGAAGGTGCCTACCTATCGATTGGAAGTGTGGGTGGAGGGCTGCACGAAGGCACCCGCTCGTCGGTTCACGACTCGGGTGGAGGGTGCACGAAGGCGCCCGCCCGACGGTGAACTTGGGTGGAGGGCTGCATGAAGGCGCTCTCCCAATGGTAACATGAGCTCGGTTGAGGAGTTCGGGCAAGAGTTTGTGGGTTGAACGGTGAAGTGTGGGGAGCGACCACCGTGCAAGATGTGCATGAGGTGGGTGCCCGACACAGGTAAAAATGCTGGTGGAGCATTTTCTCCCAGTCATTTTTATTTCTACAAATTCATAATAAAAGATTATTATTGCATATGATGTTGTCCTCTCTACTGTTGAATGTTTATAATGTTAATGGATTTCGCACATTAATATTGCTAATGAAAGATGATGAATGTTAGGCGTAGTTCGCAAAGTAACTTAACAATGGAACATGTTAGCTACTTAGGTAATGTCGCACCCTTGACAATTAATGAAAAAATAATTGGGGCCATGACAGATGGTATCAGAGCAGGGTTGCTCGTGACAAAGTGACAATGGAAGCAGGTACTTGCAGGTGAAGGAAGTTGGTTTCACATAAAAGTGAGACAAGAACTGGTTCAGTTTTGTAGGGAACTTGGTGAAGCTGGTGGAAAGTGGAGAAGGTTGAATGGTAAAGATGGTAGATGAACCTATGGCAGGTGAGCCTAGCCATACTACAAGTGAAGATCTCTGGTACGAAGTGTTGGAACAAGTGAATAGATGGAGTTATGACTAGGTTTCGATGAAAGTTGAGAATATGAAGATTTGGGAAAGCTGTTCGAAGCTGAGTAAAGAACTTGAAGAACTCAAGAACCAATACGGAAGTACGATGGATGGTGAACTCAGGGGACTTGATTAGGAAATTTGACAGAATGGTCTTGATCTTCAAGAGCTCTTGGATGAAAGAGTTTGGTTAAGGAAGAAAGTGCCATGGTGGAGACCGAAATCAAGTAGCTTGAGGAGGAGATAAAGAAGAAACTTCTCGGTAAGAAGGTTACTGTAATTGAGCAGGATGAGCTCGACTACATTGACAGGCTGGGGACTTACTACCGTAACAATCTAGAGGATGTTCGGAAGCTTAGTTCTATGAAAGTAGTCAATGGGAACTTCGTTGGTGCACTTAAGAAGAATGTGATGGAGGACAAGCTTGAAGGAAGACAAGCTGAGCCAGGATTGAATTACTTAGAAGAGCCAAGCAAGGGAGTGAAGTAACTTAGGAGGAATGTTGAATTGGAACACAAACCAATGGACACTTCTGAGGCCGAGTTTCTGAAGAAGGTTGCTGATGTGCGACACAAGATAAAGCTGACATAAGGTGGTGATGCCTTGAAGCTAAGTTTTTTGTATGTGACCATGAAGGGCAAGAGATTTGCAGCTTTGGTGGATACGGGAGCTACTCATAGCTTCTTAAGTAAGAAGGGAGTAAAGTCTTTTGGGAAGAAAGCTAACATGGAGAAAGAGTGGAGTGCTTTCAAAGAAGCCAACTCTATGATGAAGGCAGTTACTGTGTGATGGAGAACACTCAGGTGAGAGTGGGCTCATGGTTTGGAAAGTTGGACTTGAGGATCGTGGACATGGATGATCATTCTATGGTGTTGGGGAAAGATTTTATGAAGCTTGCACAAGCCATACCAATGGTCGACCGGGACATCCACTTGATCACAGCTGAAGGAAGAACTATATTGCTTCTGATGAATAGAAGGAGTTGCTTGGGGAATAGACCGAGGATGAATTCTATGACTTTATATCCCAAAGATCCGAATGTGAAGCATGAGGATGTGGAGAAAAGAGGACTTGGGAGTATGACTCAAACAATGAAGGAAGGGAAGTTGATTGACTTTGTTGCAAGAGCGAGGAAGAAGGAAGGAAATGATAGGTCAATCTCATGAATCTTGAAGCACTTGACAGAGACATCTTCTATTGATGATCTTCACGATGGAGTTGCAAATGAAGGGAGTCCAAGTACTACTTCAAAATCAGTGATTGGAGAGGATTATGTGGGTAGAGATCCGATTGGTGTAGTGGATTTTTTCAAGTATGCTATGGGCATATATGACTTTAGTTGACGAAAGGCAAGCTTAGTGAGCTTGGATGTACATGTGAGAAGGTTGAGGCTGTGCACAGATACTTGAGGACACAACACCAATCTGATACATGGGTGGATGAGAGTCAGGGAGGAAACTTCCTGGCCCTCCTTTCTTGATATACAACCTTGGAGATGGGTTGGTGTAGGGACCTTGGTTGGAAGGGGCTGCACCACCTTGACAAGGGGCCTTGGAGGAGGCTTCTTTATGACAAATTTTCAAACTTGGATACGGATGACCAGATGTTGGGATGAGTCTACTTGGTTAGGCATCATGGACAAATAGAGTCATGGACATCAGGTTGGAGACATGGAGCATGGGTTTATGCAGGGAAATATTGCAGCAGCATGGATAGAGGTGTCACTCATGGACATTCTATGGAGTGCCGAGGCAAGGATGTTGTGCAGATGCTGAAGTGACATGGAGATGTTTTGTATGAGCCAATGGAGAGGTTGTACACTCCTTGTACAAAGACCATGGACTGAATAGACATGTTGCAGATGGGATGGAGATTCCATGGACCTGAGCATGGGATTGAGAGCAGATTCTTGATGAGTCTGAGATGTAGCAGAAGTCAGAGAAAGACTGATTTTGACATAAGGATGTGCATTCTTGTGGTTTAGGTGTATGGTTGGATTAGCTACCCAACTAGTTCGAGTCACGAGGGGTACCAGTGTGTAGAGCTGTGTTAGCATTGGGTTGGCATGATGAGACAACACATGACAGATGTTGGCATTATGTTGGAGTATCTTGATGGCAGCGTATAGGGGAGGATGACACATGGTGGAAACGTTCGTTTTACATATGTTGTGGGGATGTTTGTGATATATGGACTGGTTGATATCATGGATAAGATTGTTCAGATATGAAAATCTTGGCGATGGTTACCAAGATGGTATATTGTCGAGGATGAAAATGACTTCAGGTGGAGCAGGATGTAAGGACCTGCGGTCCGCAATGGGCAGGACGCACATCCCGTGCGAAGATAGGCAAGTTACGGCCAAACGAGCAAGCGTATGATGAGAAAGGTGCGTGGAGAAGGTTGGCGGGGTGAGTTTATACCATGGGGACAAGCTGGGCGAGTCACCCACGAGCCGATACGCAGGACTTGAGATGTGGGCGAGTTTAGGGGGGCGGTCCCGTGTGATGGGTAGGCCGACCCAACCTCTAGACGAGTTATGCGAGTTGAGGCGAGTCGGTTGGGCGAGCTGAATGAAGGTCAGCTGGGTGAACTGACCTTGCCACCGCCCATATATATAGGCAGATGGCTGGACGAGTTGGAGGCATCGATCAAACAAGCAAAGAAATTTAGACGAGTCATTTGGGACGAGCTCGAGGTGTGAAGTGCAGGTGGAGGAGCAGGCATAGAAGCAAAGTCGAACCGCAGGTTGATGCGCCCGCCCGCCGAGCAGACTCGCACGGGCTGCGCGAGTTGTGAATAGGTTTGGGTAGGCAGGCCGCACGAAGGTGTGCTCGCCGGGTGAACACGGTTGGCGATATGGGTGAAGGGCCGCACAAAGGCCCGGACGCCCATTGGTCGAAGGCACGAGTGAAGGGTTGCACGAGGCACCCACCCCTCAGTTGAATGTGCGGGTGGAGGGCAGCACGAAGGTTCCCACCTACTGGTTGGTGACTCGGGTGGAGGGCTACACGAAGGCACCCGCTCGTTGGTTGGTGAACTCGGGTGGAGGGTGCACAAAGACGCCCGCCCGATGGTGAGCTTAGGCGGAGGGCTACACAAAGGCACTCGCCCGTGGTGAAACAAACTCGGGTGGAGGGTGAAACGAAGGCGCCTGCTCACGGTTGAACGGATCATATGAGGCTGCACGGAGGTGTTGCCCAACGGTTGGAAAAATATTGGCTAAGTGTGGATTGTAAGAGTGACCACTGTGCAAGGCGTGCACGAGGTGGATAGCTCGTGGGAAAGACACGAAGTTTGAAATTTGTCTAAGTATAAAACTTGGGGTTCAAATTCTTTTGACTTACTTTTGTTTGTGGAAGGAGTATAAGTAGTTACTTAGGGATTATAGTGATAATGATAAGAATCAACTTAGTATTAGACTAGTGCGAAACTGACTGAGATACCAATTTCTCTAATACAAAAAATAATAATCACATAAAAATTAGATAATGAAAAGTTAATGTAAAATAAATAATGCTAACTACCAATGTGAAATCTAAATCTGTCATATTAAATAAATTAACATGATCCTTCTCATGTACTCTCTGCCACTTGTCTAAAAAAATTTCCCAAAATTTCATTCCTAAACCCTCAACATTTGTTTTCCTCCATTTGTTCACTTTTCTCATTTTATATGGAATCTCCCTAATCTTACTTGATAATTATTAGTACTATACTCACAACTTTATATTTAAAGGAGTTGCCTAAATGCATTATAAAAAATATTTGAGAAGCTAAGAATTTCAAGAGCTAAATACCTATCTAATCTCATTTTTCTGAAACAGTGTAGAGATGAAAACCTCACTCCAAATTTCGCTAAATGCAGCCATCCCCTTAAACGTGGTCAGAACATTTCTATCTTCAATAAACTTAGTAAAACCCTCATAAAAAATGGAATAAAATTTTCCAAGTTTCAATTAAAAAAACATCTGAAAAACTTCTAGGTTTGCATGTCCAACTATCATCAACTCTTTGCTTGACCTTTGGCAGAATTTAGACACCCTCAGCTTCGCCAAAGCTGAAACAATTCTGGATTATGTATCCACGAAGAAAACAAAAAGCTAAATACTATAAGAAATATAAACATTAACAAGAACGAAGAAGTTAGAAACATAAATCCTGTCACTATCCCTGCACATTTGATTTCCAACACACCTTTCAACTCCTCGTTATTCCACCAAACTTCAGAACTGGCTACACATAGCCCCTCCCAGCAGCACCATTTGCCCCCCAAAATACACCTAACCACCGATACTTGTTGCCTAACACTGCAGCTCCTAGCCGATCAGTCTAGCAATGAAACACGCGCTCTCTCCAACACGCATCTCTCCGACTTGCAATCTAGTAATTGTTGGGTGTGGAGCATGATTATCTTTTGTATTCAAATGTCTCAGCTAGATGTATACCCCAGGAAGACTGTACACCCCTTCACATGGGGGGGACTTGTCCCCCCCCGCAGGGGTCCGTGGGGGCTAATCCCCCCTAACTGGGGGGTCCGGGGGCCAACGGTCCCCCGACAGGGGTTTGGGGGCAACGCCCCCGAAGCTAAAAAGAGATGTAAATTTTCCTTGTAAAAGTCTAGTAATTTCTAGTCAATCTAGGCCGTTCATTAGGCAGATGATCTAATGGTAAAAGTTATGTTTAATTTAGGGTTTTTTTGCCCTAGAAGGAAACCCCTCACTATATATGAGGAAATTGTATTGCATCTATGCACATTTGTATTCTGAGTGAGGAAGAGAGAGGAGATTGAGAGCAAAGAAGGTGTTACAGTGGATCTGCTGTAGGTTGTATCTCTTCAGTTTGCTGGATAATATAAAAGGAAGGACTAGTTGTTTCTCCGTGGACATAGCCCAAACTGGGTGAACCACGTATATCTGTGTCTCTCTTGTTTTATGTGTTTTCTATGTTTATATTTCTGCAATATTTATGTGTTCCATTGCTCCGTAATATATAATTTTCTAACAAATCATATCAGAGCCGAATTTCTATTTGGCTGATAAACTCGCAGGAGAGAAGGGTTCCTGGTTTGAGTGGGAACAATGGCGGAAGATGGTAGGTTTAGGGTCGAAAAATTCAATGGCCAAAACTACTAGCTATGGAAGATGCAGATGGAAGATTATCTGTATCAGAGAGATCTGTACCTACCATTGAGCGGAAAGAGAAAGAATTTGACGAGTATGAAAGACACAGAATGGGATATTTCGTACAGAAAGGCACTTGGAACAATACGACTGTGCTTAGCAGCGTCGGTAACATTTAATATTTCAAAGGAAACGACAACACAGGGGTTAATGTCGACATTAGCCAAACTATATGAAAAACCCTCGGCGTCAAATAGGTATTTCTTATGAAGCGTTTATTTAATATGAATATGTCAGAGGGTGGATCTATCACTGATCATTTAAATGATTTTAATATAGTTACAAGTCAGTTAAGTCCTATAGGGGTAAATTTTGATGATGAAGTTAGGGTTCTGTTATTTATGTGCTCATTGCCAGAAAGTTGGAATGGTTTATTTATGGCCGTTAGTAACTCTGTCTTTGGATCTAGTACTTTAAAGTTTGATGATGTTGTCGGTGCAATCCTTAGTAAGGAAATGTGACGGAAACGCTCCGGTGAGACATTAGGTAATGCTTTGACTGCAGAGACTAGGGAAGAAAAATGGAAAGAGGAAAGAGCCCAGGATATCACAGTAAGTTAAGAAAGGGCAGATCCAAGTCTAGTTCGGGGATAGTGTGCTGGAAATGCAGGAAGAAAGGACACCTGAAGAAAGACTACAAGTCTTAGAAAGGAAAAGAAGGAGATGTGCAACAAGAAACTAATCATGAAGTGAATGTAATAGGTGATGTGCTACAAGATGCTTTGATTCTTTCATTAGAAAATATTATTGATGCTTGGGTGATAGATTCAGGGGCCTCATTCCATGCCACACCTGATAAGAAACATTTTCATGATTATTTTCAAGGAGATTTTGGACAAGTTCGATTGGGTGATGATAAACCTTGTAAAATCATTGGAATGGGTATATTTTTCATAAAACAGAAAAATGGAAATCAGTGGCTATTGAAGAAGGTAAGGCATGTTCCAGATCTGAAGAAAAATCTGATTTCAACAGGTTAGTTGGGAGGTGAAGGTTGCGTAACTACTTTCACAGATAAAACCTGGAAGGTCACTAAAGGATCCCTAGTAATAGCGAAAGGAGAAAAGGTTGGTACATTGTATTTATGCAATGGTATTTCCAATTCTGTTAATGCTTTAACCTCTACAAGAGAAGATATGACATTGTGGCTTCATAGGCTCGGGCACATGAGTGAGAAGGGGATGCAGATTCTTCACTCAAGAATTTTGTTACCAGGTTTGAAGCATGTTGATTTAAAATTCTATGAGAATTGTGTTTATGGAAAATAGAAGAGATTCAGATTCCTTAGAGTTGGGAAAGAAAATAAGAGTGAAAAATTAGAGCTTGTGCATATTGATGTATGGGGAACTGTGCAAGTATCATCTATTGGTGGCTCTCGTTATTATGTTACTTTTATTGATGATGCAACCAGAAAAACCTGCATTTATTGTATTTGAAATAAATCTGATGTATTTGATACTTTCAAGAAATGGAAAGCTTTGGTTGAAAATGAGACAGGGAAAAGGTTGAAGTGTCTCAAATAAGATAATGGAGGTGAATATTGCAGCAAAGATTTTGATAGGTACTATTCAGAGAATGGAATTTGATGAGAGAAGACATTTCCAGGAACACCACAAGAAAATGGCGTGTTAGAAAGGATGAATAGGACAATCATGGAGCGTGCAAGGTGCATGAGATTGCATGCAGGATTGCCTTTACAATTTTGGGTAGATGTTGTAGATACTGCTTTTTATATAATAAATAAAGGGCCTTCAAGTTCCTTGGATGGTGGTATTCCAGAGGAGGCATGGACAGGTAAAAAGGTAAACTACTCATTTTTAAAGACTTTTGGTTGTGAAGCCTTTGTCCACATTAATAAAGAAAATAGAACAAAGCTTGAGGCAAAATCAAAGAAATGTACCTTTATTGGATATGGTGTTATTGTTTTTGGTTATCGCTTATATGATTATTAAAATCACAAAATGATTAGGAGCAAAGATGTAATATTCAATAAAAAGGTCTTGTATAAGAATAAGTTGCAGGAAAAGAAACAAGAAAAAGAAAACAGAGAATACACAGTGCTTGACGATATCACAGGAAAAGTGATGGTGCCTGAAAATCATAACGATCAACAGCGAGAACAACAACCACAACAACAACAAGCACTTTAAACACCTGAAAGTGGTGTTAGAAGATCTACTAGGATAAGTAGACCCCTGAACGATACTCTCCTTCATTGTATTATGTATTGTTGACTGATTTTGGTGAATCAAAATGTTATGAAGAAGTAGTGCAGGTAGAAACCAGGAAGAAGTGGGAGCAAGCCATGATAGAAGAGATGGACTCCTTAGCACATAACCAGACTTGGGACTTAGTCAGGTTGCCTGCAGGTAAAACAACATTGCAGAATAAATGGGTTTATAGGCTGAAGGAAGAAGATGGAGGAAAATAGAGGTACAAAGCTAGACTTGTTGTGAAGGGGTTTGCACAGAAGAAAGGTATTGATTTTGATGAAATATTTTCCCCTATTGTTAAAATGACTTCAATCAGAACTATTTTAAGTCTAGTAGCAGCTGAAGATTTGCATCTTGAGTAGTTAGATGTAAAGACAACCTTTCTCCATGGGGATTTGGAGGAAGAGATATATATGCAGCAACCACAAGGATATGAGGTAAAAGGGAAGGAAAAACTAGTGTGCAGGTTGAAGAAGAGCTTGTATGGCTTAAAACAGGCTCCAAGGCAGTGGTATCTAAAATTTGACAGGTTTATGTCTGAACAAGGTTATACTAGATGTCACTCTGATCATTGTGTTTATCTCAAAAGCCAAAATGATGGCAATTATATTATATTGTTATTTTTTGTAGATGACATGCTTGTTGCAGGTTCTAACATGCAGGAAATAAATGTGCTCAAAAGGAAATTGGCAAACTCATTTGCAATGAAGGATTTGGGTGCAGCAAAACAAATCCTTGGTATGAGAATAACTAGAGACAGGAAGAATAGCAAATTAACATTGTCTCAAAGTGAGTACATAGAAAAGGTGTTGAAAAGGTTTAATATGCAGAATGCAAAATCAGTTAGTATACCTTTGGGTAGCCATTTCAAATTAAGTAAGGAGGCGTGTTCCAAGACTCAGGAAGAAATGGCTCATATGTCTAAAGTTCCATATGCATCAGTAGTTGGAAGCTTAATGTATGAAATGGTCTGCATAAGGCCTGATATTGCACATGCAGTGGGAGTTGTAAGCAAGTACATGAACAATCTAGGAAAAGAACATTGGATGGCAGTGAAGTGGATTCTCAGGTATTCGAGGTACCACAAATCAAGCATTATGCTTTGGTGGTTCAAACATTGCTCTACAAGGATATGTTGATGCAGATATGGTAGGTGATAGAGATAACAGGAGGAGCACAACAGGGTATGTATTTACTGGTTGTTTCTCCGTGGACGTAGCCCAAATTGGGTGAACCATGTATATCTGTGTCTCTCTTGTTTTATGTGTTTTGTGTGTTTATATTTCTGCAATATTTATGTGTTCCATTGCTCCGTAATATATAATTTTCTAACAGTAATCTCTTCTCGCAGAAGATAGCCAGCAACATCATCTCACCTTCATCCAGCATGGTTGTAAGCCTCACTGCCACCAACACCGACTCCCCTTAAAAGCATTCCAACACCACCTCTCAACGCCCTGGCAAGAAAACCCACGATCTCTCCTACGCGGAAACTGACAATAGCCTTCTCTTATTGCAAAACACAAGCAGTCATTCCAAAAAACTGCAGCTCCTGAGCGATCAAGAAACCCTCACTCCCAACAAGGTAACCCACACTACTACCAACACTGACTCCCCTTCAGAGTATTCCAACTCGCAATTCGATATATCTCAGCGCCTTCTGTCGCAAAAAAAAGTCAGCAAAGTAGAGTTCTTTAAATATGTAACCCACGCTGCCTCCATTAACAACAATAGGAATGCCCGTCCTCCTTCAATGGATAAAGTAAGCAGTACGAAAAGCTTAATCAAAAACTCAACCGTAATCAACCTTTCTCAAATGGCATTAGATGATCACTTGAAATCGCTGCTGGAAAAAGGTCTAAATTTTGCTTTATCTCCTGCTAAAATTCCCTTAAATGATGTCATAAGCAACATTGAAGTCGCTATCAAAAACACAGAGCAAACTATTGTAGAATAAATACGACAAGACGTTGCAAGAACTCTCAGAAATGCGAGACTTCCTCCAAGTAACATATCCAAGGATGAATCTACATCTTTGAATAACATCAGGAAAAACAAAAACATTATAATTTTTAAAGCAGACAAGGGAAATGCTACAATTGTTATGGATAGAGAAAACTATGATAATATGATGGAAGAACATCTCAACAAGAGTGGCTGCTGTAGATTACTTAACAAGGACCCTAGCAACAAAATCCTTCACCAAGTAAATAACAAAATAAAAAATTCTTCTCTTGATTCAATTACTAAGAACAGGTTAACTTTTAATAGCACCATCGTCCCTAGAATATACGGTGTGCCAAAAATCCACAAAACTGGAATTCCTCTTATATCAAAGATTCCTCTTCTTTCATAGAATGGATTAAAAACCTAGAAATTAATGATAATGACCTCCTCATTAGCTTTGACATCGTATCTCTCTACACTATGATTTTGGTAGATGAAGCCATAGAGGTATTAAATAAAATTACGGACCTTGAAACTATGGACCTCATAAGGATGTTCCATAAATCTTCATACTTCAGTTTCAAGGGAAAAATCTATGAGAAAGCTCATGGTGTTGCCATGGGTTCTCCTTTATCACCTATAATTGCCAACTTATACATGGAACACTTTGAACAAATGGCCCTCAAGTCTTTCCCATTTACCCCTGAAGAATGGAAAATATATGTAGATGACATATTCACTAAATGGAGCCATGTCTTAGATAAACTTAATGAATTTTTATCACACATAAATAGCTTCTCTGAACACACAAAATTCACAATAGAAATTGAAAAGGACAACCAACTCCCTTTCCTAGATGTCCTCCTCACCAAAGAAAAAGGTAAACTAAGCCACCAGGTCTTCAAAAACTCACACTGACAAATATCTTCATTCAAATTCCCACCACCATCCGAAACAAAAAGTGGGCATCATCAAAACCCTAACTACTAGAGCTTCTAGAATCTCTAACCCTAAACATTTAGCAGAAGAACTTAACTATCTCTACAAAGTCTTTAAAAACAATGGTTATCAAAAAAAAATTATCCAAAATATAATTAAAGAAGCCACAACCAAAACTCAAAAAAGAAAATCTCTAGAAAACCCTAAAATCTCCTTACCTATATAAAAGGAACCACAGAAAAAATTGCTAGAATTCTCTCCAAACATAACATCAGAGTTTCCTTCACTCCCCCAAACACCATAAAAAACATGCTTGATTCTGCCAAAGACTTAATAGAACCAAAAAATCACAAAGGAGTATACTCTATTCCGTGTTCATGTGGAAAGGTGTACATAGGTGAAACAGGTAGATCGATGGGCATAAGGTTAAAAGAACACATTAATGATATTGCAAAAAATAGGTCGGAAAAATCAGCCCTCGCGGAGAATGCATGTTCTTCCTCACACTATATTTGCAAGGAATAGGCAAAATTAATTCACAAAGAAGACCATTATTTAGAAAGAAGGGTGAAATAGGCCATTGAAATTTAGAAATTGTCCAACAACATGAACAGAGATGATGGGCTATGACTAAGTAATACCTAGAAACCCTTATTAAATAAAATAAAAAAATAGTGTATCTATATATATATATATATATATATATTTAACAAACACTCATAAATTAATTAATATCAAACCTAATCATAACCTAATCATAATCAACAATAACTTTAAATTTGAAAGTATAATGAACAAAACATTTAATATATAATGATAAGAATTTTAGCAAGAAATTTGAATATATAATTAGCATGGTATTTAAATATATAATTAACATGGTATTTAAATATATAATTAGCAAGAAATTTGAATATATAATAAACAAGGTATTTAAATATATAATTAACAAGAAATTTAAATATACAATTAATAAGAAACTTTAAGATATAATTAACAAACACTTATAAATTAATTAATATTAAACCTAATCATAATTAATACCCTATCTAATTTGAATATATAATCAACATGGTATTTAAATATATAATTAGCAAGAAATTTGAATACATAATAAACAAGGTATTTAAATATATAATTAACAAGAAATTTAAATATACAATTAACAAGAAACTTAAAGATATATTTTAACAAACACTCATAAATTAATTAATATTAAACCTAATCATAATTAATACCTTAGCTGACTTTCTCATTTAAAATAAAATTAATTAATTAAATATATAAATAAAAAAGAATTTAATATATAAAGATAAGGATTTAATATATAATTAACATGGTATTTAAATATATAATTAACAAGAAACTTAAATATATAATTAATAAGGAATGATAAGGGTTTAATATATCTCTTAATTAGAAATAGATATTGTTGACACCTAATCCTCATGATTGGGTGAAAATATGTAAATAGATAAATAAGTAATATGAACAGTCATCGGAAGATGAACTGAATAGTCTCTCCCTCATGTATATAATGAAGACCTACCTGATGGAATAGGATACACGAATCATTTTTTCCTTGTGGAGTTACTGCCTGGCCTGACATGGTATCAGAGCCAGCTCCTTCTTTTAGCTTTTATGCCCTTTGTAACTCCCTATTCTACTCCACTGCTCTCCATTCAAAAGAGTTTTCCGTACGTTTCTCCATAAACATTGGTGTCCATATGCTTCTCCATAATACGTTGCATACAAAGCGCTGTCCGTAATTGTCTGGTATCCTTTCTGCGCCCTCTGGGCTCCCTGCCATTCCATCGTAACAGTTCAAACAATTTTTTTGCATGATTGTAACGTCCCTCAGTTTTCTAGAAGTGGAGCAAGAGTCGCCCATTCAACTCTGAAATGTTTCTTTTGTGATTTCATATTCTTACTTTTGAGATTTTTTTTCATATCCACTGGTGCTTTTATAGCTAATCTGTATCATAGATGTTGTGATAGCTTCTGCAACATTATTTCACCAAAGAAGATTCGATTCTGCTCCGTTACCTCCATTTTGAAGCTGGATTCGGCGGAATCTGTCTTGTTTGGATCACTTATTAAGTGGGAGTGAGCCTTTAGATTTGAGCATAGAAGTAAACTTTAGAACAATTGCAAGTCCCTGCAGGAGGAGGCTGTACATGTTTTCACTGACCACAGTTTCTATCTAGTGGCGTTCTATCCACAAAGAGTTAAGCGTTAATTACAAAAATGTGTATTGATCATGGTATGCTTTAATTCTTTGCACGATCGAGGAGCAAAGGTCGTTTTATTTCAACAAATTAATGGTGTGCGTTCCTTTGTATTCTGAATGCCAGCTGACTGAGAACTGAGACTTGGATGCTTAGTGTGGTAGTGCTTCTCAAGTAGTGTTGGTGTGGAAACGTGGGATATAATACAAGCTTAGGTGGTCGTCTGTTATGTATTTGCATGGATTGTATGAACGCTTGTCTGACCTTAAACCTGTCACTTGAACCGAGAGGAACCCATGCGTTGATATATCTCCTGGTGCATGGTGCATTGATCCTGAGAAGTGTTGCCGCCGAGGACTATTGAGAGTGTCGCTGTGAGTGTCATGCAGGTGAACCCATGACTTTCCAAGGTGTCAACTGCACCTTACAATCCACGCTCACCGCCCCTTGGTGATTGTGAGAAGACGTGTCCACTGTTACTACGTTTTTGGAGTGTTGTCCAGTTGAATGCCCTATAAAGTTTTGGGCTGATGTTGTTCTATGTGTTGCATATATAAAGAATAGATGTCCATCTAATGCTATAAGAAACAAGACTCCATATGAAATGTGGTATGGACATGTTCCTTCGGTAAAGCATCTTAGGGTCTTTGGCTCCACCTGTTATGCCTTGATAGCAAAGGTACATAGAAACAAACTTGGTGCTAGAAGTCGTAAGTGTATCTTTCTGGGGTATTCAAACACCTCCAAAGCATACCATCTCTATGATGAAGTAAATAAAAAGTTTGTTGTATCTAGAGATGTTATTTTTCTTGAATCATCCAAAACTAACAATGTTGTTGAGTGGCAACTTGATCGTTTGGATAGATTCGCAAAAGCAAAATCATTTCAAGAATTTGATAATCAGATTCCACTTCTTAAAGGGGGGATTCCTATACTAGATCAACATGTGGAATCTTCTTCTGAAGAACACTCTCCCCCGCATGAAACTCCAACAACGGATGATGCTTTAAGTGATGTGATTGATAGAATTGGGAGACTAAATCTTGATTCAGTCCCAACTAAATCAACGGAGTAGCCTAGACCATCTGAGAAAGGTCCCCCAAAGTGGCTGACAAAGACACTTGAAAGTGTTCATCCTGATGAGGTTGGAAAAACAGGAACTAGAAATTCAAACTGGCAAAATGGAGGTGATGTGGATGACTCTAATTCACCTGTTGATATGGTTGTTTCTTATGATTGTGAATTGAACTTGTCTACAGATTTTGAACCAACTTCCTTCAAAGAAGTTGCTTCTCATGATGAATGGAAAGAAGCAATGCAAAAGGAGTATGATGTCCTCATAAAGAACAACACTTGGAAGCTGGTTGATCCTCCAGTAGGAACCAAACCTATTGGATGCAAGTGGGTCTGCAAGAACAAGTATAAATTTGATGGCTCACTTGACAAGCACAAAGCTAGGCTTGTGGAAAAAGGTTTTGCACATAAGGAAGGGGTCAATTATGAGGAGACTTTTTCCCCCATAGCAAAATGGGCTACCATCTGAACACTCTTTGCACTAGCAGCTCAGAACGGTTGGAAAGTCCATCAAATGGATGTAAAAACTGCTTTCCTAAATGGAGATCTAAAAGAGAATGTTTTTATGTCTCAGCCTGAAGGATTTTCTGTGAAAGGACATGAACATAAAGTATGCAAACTTGTGAAGTCCTTGTATGGCCTCAAATGAGCACTGTGATCCTGGTATGAAAAAGTAACTGAACATCTTCTGAAACTCAATTTCAAACATTATGATCTTGATGATGCAGCTTTATTTGTCAAGAAAGTTGGCAAAACAGTTGTATATCTTGTGGTATATGTAGATGATCTTTTGATGACAGGGAACAATGAAAGCTACATTGCATCCCTAAAGAACGAATTGCGGAAAAGTTTTGAAATGACTGATTTGCGCTATGTTCATTACTATCTTGGCATTGAAGTAACCCAACATCCGAAGTCCATATTTCTTTCTCAAAAGAAATACATTGGAGATCTGTTGAACAGGTTTGGCATGACAGAATGCAATCCTCTTACTACTCCAATGGAACAAAACTTAAAGCTCACATTTATTGAAGGAAAAGAATTTGAGGATGCAACAAAGTATAGACAGCTTGTAGGAAGTCTCAACTACCTAAATACTACCAGAACAGACATTTCATTTGTTGTTGGAATCCTCTCCAGGTTTATGCAAAAGCCTGTGAGGGACATTCGTATACCACAAAAAGAGTTCTAAGGTACTTGAAGGGAACTCAAGACTTTGGAATCAAGTATACACAGGTGGACGACTTCAGCTTGATTGGATACTCTGATTCAGACTTCGATGGAGACAAAGAAACTGGGGTATCTACTTCAAGATATGCTATAAGTCTTGGATCAGGAGCTGTCTCCTAGAGATCACGCAAACAATCAGTTCCAACAGATTCCACAACAGAAGAAGAATACGTGGCAGCAGCTAAAGCAACAAAAGAAATTGTGTGGCTCAGGAAAATTCTTGAAGAGTTGAAGGTAAAACAAGTATAATCAACTCCATTCATGATTGACAATACCTCTGCAATAAAGTTGGCACAACAGAAATCTGTGTCGTCTCTGCTACAAAGTTGACAACGCTGTGCTTCAATCACACAAATGTAGATTCCCTTTCAATCACAAAATTACAACGTTTCAGACCCGCTTTGAAAAATATACCTAATCATTGAATGCTATGCTAGTGCGCCATCTATAACCGAAAAACGTTGAATGCTAGTCACGGTCGAATTATCCATCACTTTTGAATTTAAAGAAGGGGCACCTGCCACTGATATTGACAAATTGGATATCAATGGTCATTTCCCAGAAATTCCCAAGTGGCTGGGCAACAAACAAAGAGATATCATATTCAAATCCAGAGTCAGTAACCCAATAATAAATATCAATCCACGACATGCTCTTGGTCGAGTGAGAGTATCTCTCCGTGTTAACGTCAAACAAGATTTGGAAAAAGTTGCGAGCCATATCAGTCGAGATGAATTTATATGTTTAATTGAAATTTCGATTTTTTATTGTTAAAAAATATATTGATAATTGTTTTCATGGTGCAAAAGAATGTTGTTAAAATGTGATATGGAAGACTAGAGTGTCAAGGTTGACAATGGGAATGTCTTTTTTAATTAAAGTGATTTTAGTGTTATCATTATATTTTTTTAATGAAATGTTTTTAAAAATAACCCCTTCGATGTTGTTTTGTTTTGTTTTTATTTATTTATTTAGATTATAACAAAGAATATTCTTCATACTCTCACAAATTAATAGAATTAATAATTAAATTTAAGTTAAGGGTGTTGGGTGGGAATATAGATTATAATGGGAAACTTATTATGTTTGGGATTGGGAAGTGTTTTCAATAATATTTTGACTTGGATTAGATCATTATATTCTTTGTCATCTATCTTGATGTTTTGTGGGTGGGAAAATTGGAGGAAGTAACTCACAGGGTCATTTTTACCAATGAGTCATAGTTTGGAGAATTGAAGTTTGAAACCCTCTAGAGGTAGTTTAAGGCATTAAACAAAGTCTTTTGTGGTCCAAAAACTTTTTCTTATGCCATACCTCCATGCACTATTCTACACTCATAGACCTTTCCAACAATGCAAGAAAGATGTCAAATAGAGTCCATATGCAAAATTTATGCCACCCAAAAGATGACCTTCCTGTTTTGTCCACCATGATTTGAGAGGATGCGAGGTAAGCCTCATTACCCATGGAAAAGGAGCTAGCCACATGGAGACTATGAAGAAGACCCTAAAATGGTGAAAGTTGTAACTCTTGTTGAGACTCAAGAGTTGAAGGAGTCAAACTTAACCCCTAGTTGGCTATCAGTTGTGTTATAACTAGGAAACTATGAGGAAAAGGGGTTTCATTCAATTCAAGTACATTTTGTTTCATGGTAGAACATAGTAGTCGTGAAATATTAGGGTATCTTTTTAAGGATTCAAATATTACACTTATTTATAGTATTATAGGTGACTATTCTAGTTTGAAAAGTCATACTTATAGAATATAGGTGAATATTCAATAAAAAATGCAATTTACCATTGAAATCGGTAAATTTTTTGTGAATATCATCAATTTAATCATATGTAAAAAAAATAGACAAATTTTTAACCAAATTGGAAAATATTTATTTTAGAAAATGTCCAAAAAATAGCCACTTAGTGAAATTTCATCCATAAATTTTTTCCTAGAGTTGATAGAGAGGGAGCATAATAGGTGAGGCTTGTATTCTATAGCATCCCATGGGCCACATTTATTAGATATCTCAGTAGAGAGTGCCTTCACCTTTGCATTTGCATTATTTCCATTCCATACAAAAGAGAGGAGAGAAACCTCATCTTCTACCTAGGTTTTCTCTCGATAGGGTTTCTCATAGCATATCTTGGTGTTCATTATGATTGATGTGTGTTATTATTTAATTGTTCTTTTTTTTTTCTACATTTTATCTATTACATGCATAAATAAAAAAATCAATAATAACATATATGGAATCTAAAGGAATTCACCCTTCACAATATATATTTTTGTTTATTTTAATATATTTATTGTGACAATTATCTAATGAAATATACATTGTCGTTCACAGATCATACTAGTATCAGAGCATGTTTCTTTGGGAAGTTTATGGGATGTTGCAAGGAGTCCAAGAAATGGTTTGAGTAGGAAGCCATAAAACCCTATCAATGGATGATGAATTTGTTAATAGTAACCTTCAATAACCATCAAAAGAGAGATCCTCAAGGTTGGAAGTGATCTCCTCTTTCTCTGGTGAGATGGAACCTCCAGTAGTAAATCCTTCCTAGAAGAGATTTGAAAGCAACATACAGGAAACTTATCAGGTCCCATCACCTCTTATTTATAGGGACACTGCATGCAACCTCAATAAGAGCACCAAACTCTCTTGGTTTGATATTTATGCAGAGTTTTCCAAATAGGACATCCCTGAAGACTAGGAGGATTTCCAGGTGTATATCACCACGAAGAGGTGTAGCCTCCACAAATTGTCCTTGCATCCCCCTGTCTTTCCGTGCGCATAAAGCACCGTCTGGATTATACAGAACACAAACACAGATCGATGGGTAGTGAGGAATCAAACAGGTGAGGCATTCACAACTATCTCTTCGGTAGACATTGCTGCTTATTACAGGTTTCAAGAAATGGAGGAACCGTTTAACACCCTATGGATGTCTGGTTTTGTAATTCCAACAAAGGACATTATGAGGAATTGGTGGCAAGACTCGTCCAAGTTCTGTGTAAAGAATGACCAATTATACAAGACACAGGGTCTAAAAAAGGTTTACCAACTCATTGTCGCCATGATGAATCAATTGTATAATACGGATGACATCGATACCTTCCATGATTGATCTGATATTCACCCTATGAGTGCCATCAATTAAGATTTATTAAACTAAAGGTATTACAGACTCATGTGCTGGTGTGTGCATTTTGTGTTATTGAAACAACAGATCGATCAGATTGCCAATACACAGAAAATAAAATGGAAAGATAGCAGAGAAATACAGTAAGCAACACAAAGACACAAACTGTTTTAATAAGGAGTTCACCCTATTCTCCAGGGCTACGTCTCCGGTCTAGCTTCAGTGGTGGCCTTGTTTTATGATGTCTTTCAGCAAAGAAATTACAATATAGGAACTCAATATGAGTTCTCCTCAAGTAGATTTTGCTTGGCAGGGTGGTTCTTGGATTCCCCAAGCCATTCGGAGTATACATACTCTTCTTCTTCCTACCAGCTCTGTGACCCTTGGTCTACAGTGGAAAGAGCGAAATTTGATGCTCAGTCCGGACAGATTCCTCTATGGGAAGGTTTGAATATTCAAGCTCTCTAGTGCTCGATGCTGCCTGTGGTCAGCTCAGCCCTCTATCTCTTCTACTTTGCTTTACTATTCTCTGTGTTCAATCCTCCTCTCAAGGTTCATTGCTCACTATCTCTCTTGGTCGCTTGGACTCTTCTCAATTCAGATTCCAAATCTGACTAATTCGACTGTCTCTATTCATGGCTTTAGCCATTCAATCCTCATGCTTGTTTGGTTCCTCTTCCGCCTGTCGACTCGCCTTCTGCAGCTGTGCTTGGAGTTCCCTGTGTTTGGCATCATCATGAACGCTCAGGGAGTGGCCACTTTTCCTCCTCTAAATGATGCCAGCATGCTTCGTTGGTTCGTTTCTTCAGTTACACTGTGGATGATTTCTTCCTCCATCGTGGTGGTCAAACGGATTCCAAATCCCTTTAGAATGCAGCTTAATTCCCCGTCAATTCTGCTTCTTTCCATCAGGCGCAATCTCAGCAGTCTGATCTGGGCCCTCCATATCTAACGCCATACACACGTTTCGTGTGGTTGACTTTCTTGACCGATAGTGCGTGATCAACGGCGGTTTTCTCTCACCTCCCCCTATCACGTGTCGATTGGTGTATGGAATCACTTTGCTCCTGTCCAAAACCTCTTACCGTTCAAGGGTGCCTTGATCAAAACTACCGGTTTCCAGAGCGCAGGTCCCACTTTTGTACTTTAGCGCTTTTACCTTTTCTTGCCCGTGGTCCTCTGATTCCCCCACACGATTGGGTGCTCGGGTTTAACATAAAGTTTTTCTATTTTCAAAACATCTAATGTCTGCTTAACATGCTTTAAATATTCTTCCCACGTTTTAATAAAAATCAGAATGTCATCTAGATACACAATAAAAAAATCATCAAGAAAAGGTCTGAGTACATCATTCATTAATCTCATGAAAGTAGCAGGAGCATTAGTTAAGCCAAAAGGCATAACTAGCCATTCATACAATCCCTGCTTTGTTTTGAAAGCAGTCTTCCATGCATCTTGCTCTGCAACTCTAACCTAATGGTATCCACTATGCAAATCCAGCTTGGTGAAATAAACAACTTCTTTTAATTGATCTAAGAGATCATCTATGTGAGGAAGGGGATAACGATTCTTGATTGTTATCTTATTCAGTGCTCGGTAATCAATGCACATTCTCCACAAGCCATATTTCTTTCTCACCAAAATGATTGGTGACCCACATGGTGATGTGCTAGGCCTGATGAAGCCCTTCTCGAGCAACTCCTGCACCTGCTTCTTGATTTCAGCATTCTCTAAAGCAGACAACCTGTACATCCCAATGTTAGGCAATGGAACATCTTGCTGCAAAATAATATGATGTACTATTCCCTTTTTGGGTGGCAAACCTTCAGGTTCTTGAAACAAGACATCTTACTCTGAAACAACCTTTTCTATATCATCTTGTTGTTTAGCATTACAACCCTCAAATACATTGGTTTTATTAGGTTTATTTTCCTTTACAACCATCAGTAAGAATTTTTTGCATGAATTAATAATTCTTTTCATCTGCCTTGAGTTTATGAGAGTATAGTTATTCTTGAGCTTAAGAGCTCTTACAAAGTATTCAATTCCATCTTTAACCAGTAGATACTTGTTCTAAACTCTATATAAAATAGCCTTTCTATCGTACAAGTAAGGACTTCCTAAAACAATTCCACATATATCCAAAGGAATTATGTCTAACTGAACCTCATCTACAAATGCTGACCCAAAAGAAAACTTGAGTTTGCACTGTCTAGTCACTTTTAGTTGTGCTTTATCATTCAACCATCCTAATGGGTATGGTTTCTTGTGAGGTGTAGTTGCTAATCCCAATTTCTTTACAATTGCTTCAGAAATCAAATTTACTTGAGAGCCACTATCAAACAAAGTATCAATCTTTTGATTTTTGCAAATAGCTCGAATATGGAAAAGCTCATGTCTTTTTCTCTCATTTTCTTCATCAATAACAGATTGAGCAGAATTACTAGTAGATGCTTCAGAATTCTTACCTTTTATACATGTGGCTGCTATGGTTGTTTCATCTCCCGAGTCTGAATCCAAATCTCTCTAAATAGCTACACCTGTCTTCTTCTTCTTGCCCTCGGACTTCTTAGGTCTTAGCTCTGGATGCAAAATCCAACAATGCTCATCATCATGCCCCTCCTTTTTTCAGTGAGTGCATGAAGCTTTGGCTTTCTGTGCAATGTTAGCCTTCCTTGCTTTCCACTTCTGTTTTCTTTTCTCCTTTCTCTTTCTTACAATGGGTTGGGATGGTCCCCCAACTTCTGGATTGCCATTCTTTCCTCTAGCCTCTGGATGAGTAGCTTGTATAGACACCTCATCTATACTAGTGGGATTAAACATGAGGATGGTATGCCTCATGTAGCTGTGTAGACCACCAATTTACTTCAAAAGAGTCTCTAGTGAGTCTAGTGAGATACCCAATGTCAATGCTCCCTTTCTGAACTCTTCAGTATACCCTTGTACACTTTGCCCATTCAACTGCCGAAGAGTTTGCCAACTCATCATGGTCTGCTGCATGTAGGCCAATGGATAGAACTGTTTCCTGACTGCAGAAATGAGGTCACTCTAGACAGAGATGGTCTTACCATGGCTTTTCATATCATCTTGGGTTCTACCTTCCCACCAAACCAAGGAAGTGCCTCCTAGGCATAGGCTTGCCAGCTGAATCTTACTCTTGTCTGAGTTTATGTTCTGTACCCTCCAATACACATCAATTTGTCTAATCCAATTGTCCAAATTTTCAGCATTTAGTTCTCCATCATAGATAGGCAAATCAAATTTAACATCTAGCTTAATCAAAGATGATTTCTTATTATGTACAAGGCTATTAGGAGGTGTGAGAAAGTTTTCCTATTTCCCTTTTCCTTTGGAGTTGTCATGGAAGTGAGACTCGTCTTATTCTTTCTCTTGCTTAGAGCTTGATGCATCTTCCACCTTTTGCTTTCTAAAGTCTCGGTACATTTCTTCAACCATGGACTTCATAGCTAGGAAACTCTCTATGAATTGAGGGTCTGGCCCCATAGAACTTTCTTCTGACATGGTCTTTCGAGGATAGACTCTCCCAATTTCAAGATTAGCTTCCACCAACTCTCCTTCTCCTAATTTGAGCTTTGATCTTGTGAGCATTCACAGCTATACCAACACAAGCTTGTATAACCTTACAACCTTGAGCTCTCATACCACTTGATCTGATATTCACCCTATGAGTGCCATCAGTTAAGATTTATTAAACTAAAGGTATTACAGACTCATGTGCTGGTGTGTGTGTTTTGTGTTATTGAAACAACGGATTGATCAGATTGCCAATACATAGAAAATAAAATGGAAAGGCAACAGAGAAATACAGTAAGAAACACAAAGACAAAAATAGTATTAATAAGGAGTTCACCCTATTCTCCAGGGCTACATCTCTGGTCCAGCTTTAGTGGTGGCCTTGTTTTATTGTGTCTTTCAGTAGAGAAATTACAATACAAGGACTCAATATGAGTTCTCTTGAAGCAGATTTTGCTTGGCAGGGTGGTTCTTGGATTCCCCAAGCCAGTCGGAGTACACAGACTCTTCTTCTTCCTACCAGCTCTATGACCCTTGGTATATAGTGGAAAGAGCCAAACGTGATGCTCAGTCCGAATAGATTTCTCTATGGGAAGGCTTGAATCTTCAAGCTCTCTGGTGCTCGACGCTGCCTATGGTTAGCTCGACCCTCTGTCTCTTTTGCTTGGCTTTACTGTTCTCTATGTTCAGTCCTCCTCTCAGGGTTCACTATTCACTGTCTCTCTTGGTCGCTTGGACTCTTCTCAATTCAGATTCCAAATCTGATTGAATCGACTGTCTTTGTTCATGGCTTTAGCCATTGGATCCCTATGCCTGTTCGATTCCTCTTCTGCCTGTCGACTCACCTTCTGCGGCTGCGCTTGGAGTTCGCTGCATTCGGCGTCATCATGAACACTCAGGGAATGGCCACTTGTCCTCCTCTAAATGGTGCCAACATGCTTTGTTGGTTTGTTTCTTTAGTTACGCCATGGATGTGTTCTTCAACCACCGTGGCGGTCAAATGGATTCCAAATCCTTTTAGAACATGGCTTAATTCCCTGTCAATTCCACTTCTTTCCATTGGGTGCAATCTCAGCCGTCCAATATGGGCCCTCTAGATCTGACACCATACGCACGTTTCGCGCGGTTGACTTGCTCGACCAATAGCGTGCGATCAATGGTGGTTTTCTCTCACCTACACCTGCCACGCGTCGATTGGTGTATGGAATCACTCCATAAATTTCATTCGTAAATTTTTTCCTGGAGTTGATAGAGAGGGAGCATAATAGGTGAGGCTTGTATTCTATAGCATCCCATGGGCCACATTTATTAGATATATCAGTAGAGAGTGCCTTCACCTTTGCATTTTCATTATTTCCATTCCATACAAAAGAGAGCAGAGAAACCTCATCTTCTACCCAGGTTTTCTCTCGATAGGGTTTCTCATAGCATATCTTGGTGTTCATTGTGATTGATGTGTGTTTTTATTTAATTGTTCTTTATTTTCCACATGTTATCTATTACATGCATAAATAAAAAAATCAGTAATAACATATATGGAATCTAAAGGAATTCACTCCTGATGCCTGTTCGGTTCCTCTTCCGCCTGTCGACTCGCCTTTTGCAGCTGCACTTGGAGTTCCCTGCATTTGGCGTCATCATGAACGCTCAGGGAGTGGCCACTTTTGCTCCTCTAAATGATGCCAGCATGCTTTGCCAGTTCATTTCTTCAGTTACACTGTGGATGTGTTCTTCCTCCACCGTGGTGGTCAAATGGATTCCAAATCCCTTTAGAACGCGGCTTAATTCCCCATCGACTCTGCTTCTTTCCATCAGGCACAATCTCAGCCGTCCGATCTGGGCCCTCCATAATCGATGCCATAACCACGTTTCGCATGGTTGACTTGCTTGACTAATAGCGCGCGATCAATGGCGGTTTTCTCTCACCCCCACCTACCACACGCCAATTAGTGTATGGAATCGCTCCGCTCCTGTCCAAAGCCTCTTACTGTTCAAAGGCGCCCCAATCAAAATTGTCGGTTTCCAGAGCACAGGTCCCGCCTTTGTACTTTAGCGCTTTTATCTTTTCCCACCCGCGGTCTTCCGGTTCCCCCACACGACCGGGTGCTCGGGCTTTCCCAGTTTGGCCCTGTTCTCTTAGCGATGCGCGATTAGTTCTAAGAGCAATTATTAAACTAAAGTTATTACAGACTCATGTGCTGGTGTGTGCGTGTTCTGTGTTACTGAAACAACGGATCGATCAAATTGCCAATACATAGAAAATAAAATGGAAAGACAACAGAGAAATGTAGTAAGCAACACAAAGATAAAAACAGTTTTAATAAGGAGTTCACCCTATTCTCTAGGGCTACATCTCTAGTCCAGCTTCAGTGGTGGCCTTGTTTTATTTTGTCTTTCAGTAGAGAAATTACAATACAGGGACTCAATATGAGTTCTCCTGAAGCAGATTTTGCTTGGCAGGGTGGTTCTTGGATTCCCCAAGCCACTCGAAGTACACAGACTCTTCTTCTTCCTATCAGCTCTGTGACCCTTGGTCTACAGTGGAAAGAGCCAAATGTGATGCTCAGTCCAGACAGATTCCTCTATGGGAAGGCTTGAATATTCAAGCTCTCTGGTGCTCGACGCTGCCTATGGTCAGCTCAGCCCTCTGTCTCTTCTGCTTGGCTTTACTATTCTCTGTGTTCAGTCCTCCTCTCAGGGTTCACTGTTCACTGTCTCTCTTGGTCACTTGGACTCTTCTCAATTCAGATTCCAAATCTGACTGATTCGACTGTCTCTGTTCATGGCTTTAGCCATTCGATCCCTATGCCTGTTAAGTTCCTCTTCCACCTATCGACTCGCCTTCTGCAGCTGCGCTTGGAGTTCCCTGCATTCGGCATCATCATGAATGCTCAGGGAGTGGCCACTTGTCCTCCTCTAAATGGTGCCAGCATGCTTCATCAGTTCGTTTCTTTAGTTATGCCATGGATGCATTCTTCCTCTACCGTGGCGATCAAATAGATTACAAATCCCTTTAGAACACGGCTTAATTCCCTATTGATTTGGATTCTTTCCATTGGGCGCAATCTTAGCCATCCGATCTGGGCCCTCCAGATCCGATGCCATATGCACATTTCTCGCGGTTGACTTGCTCGACCGATAGCGCGCGATCAACGGCGGTTTTCTCTCACCTCCACCTGCCACGCATCGATCGGTGTATGGAATCGCTCCACTCCTATCCAAAACCTCTTACTGTTCAGGGTGCCCTGATCAAAACCACTTGTTTCGAGAGCGCAGGTCCCACCTTTGTACTTTAGCGCTTTCACCTTTTCCCGCCTACAGTCCTCTGGTTCCCCCATGCGATCGGGTGATTGGGCTTTCCCATTTTGGCCCTGTTCGCTTAGCGATGCGTGATTAGCACTAAGCGCTAATCACGCATCAAAAACTTCACTCTTTTTCCATTTCGGGGCTCCCAAGGGCTACTTTGGCCTCCTACATAGTCTCCATGGGCCTCGGTTAGCACGCTTTGACCGAGGTCCTCATCGTTCCACGTCAACTGCCATGGCCACTGGTTCTAGGGTGTTTTTGATACTGTTTTGGATTTCATTAGAGATTTGTTCGACCTGATTCAGTCATGGTTCTCGATAGTCTTTCTATGGATCCAATTCAGATCAATGGGACATGGGTCCCGATTTGTATGTCATCGCTATTAGAGGTATAGTTTTCAATTGGGCTAGTATCTTAGCTTCTGCATTAAGGACTTATGTAGTTGCATCCAAACATCCTAAGGCAAACCAACTGTTAGATTTTTACATGGCTTCGTACCTATTGGACGTGGTTTGTTCAAGATGCCATTTCGACAAATGGAGCTTGTTGTAGCGGTTGCAACACCCTTCAAAATTTTGGCCTTCATCCAAATTTCAGAGCCTACCATGGATCCTGTGATCGATCGTTCCTTGGTCACTTATTGGTAAGCTGATGATATCAAACCCCCTCCTTGATATTAAGATGTTTCCACGTTCCCATCTTTATGTAGCATGTGTCATCTTTGCACATGGGGATTATCGTTTGTCATGCAAATGGAAGTTTGTTCTGCTGCAGGGGAAAAGCTTCAGGCGTATGAGTTGTTCTCATTACATAGACATGTTTCACACTCACTTCAAGCACTCTTGTCACGAAGGTCGTTGCATCAAGCAAAGTGTGTTTTATATGTTCTGAATGGTCTATGTTGTATCAATAAGTGTTCCAGTGTGTGATCATAGTCAAGGTCTATCACTGTTTACATCAGTTTCACTGATCTCACACTTAGCCAGTTTCCTAAGCAACTTGGCCTCATCCAACTTCCCAAAATTGCACAATTTGCTTTTGTAATGCTCAAGATTTTTTCCTTGCCAACTGGAACTGCGTAATGTGCAAGAACCCCAGCCTCCCTTGGCATCCAAAACTGCGTAGTGGTCTCCTCCAGTGTCCTTCCCTAAGCTAGAACCCACTGTCTCCAGAACTTGCGCACTGTTGTCCATCAGCTGCCTAGCCAACACTACTCACGTGAAATGCGTAGAGCAAGAAGGAAGCTAGCACTACTCTCTATAAATGTGTAGAGAAGTCAGGTTGCCATCACTGCTCTCCATAAATGAGCTAAATAGTCAAGCAGCCAACACTTCTCTCCAGAATTGCAAAGATCAGTCGGACAACCTTGCTCAGGAAAATTTCCCAGAACTGTCCTCCTACGATCCCATCCTGTAGTAATGTCTTGCATCCAAAAACTGTGCAGTATTGTCCCAACTGTCCAATCTGTCTTGCATTTAGAAACTACACAGATGTGCCTCCCAGGGCCTCATCCCAACATCAATCACTGCCCATTTAAACTGCGCAAATCTATCTCTTAGTGACCACAAGGAAAGATGACATGTTAGATGACTCTCAAGGAGATGAGGAGTAATACCAAGGAACCACGTTATTATAACAGATCGAGACCGCATGCAAACTTCGTCAAATGCATAACTATTTGGAGGGTCAGTATGGTCTTTCTCCCTTTCGCTTGTTGCACTAGCGGTCGTCTTCTTGCATACAAATTGTTTTGTCATACTTGCGATCTTGTTCTGGTGATTTTGAAGGTTTTTCTTTGTGTGCATGAGTTGTCTTTGCTCCGTGAACATCATTCGTACTCACACAGAAAGTTACAAGCACAATCACACAAGTGTAGTCACAATCATTCGAAAGTCTATCTCAAGCGTCACACTTGTCACTCTTATCTTTAAGACAGTCTCACTAAGCACATGTTTGTCTTTTTGGTCTGTGTTGTCTTGTCATCAAAATATGCTAAGTGTATGATCACAATGTCACATCTACACAAGTTCACTTTCTCTCACACTTACCCATTTTTCCTGAAAATTTGTCGACAGGAAAAATCCCTTCAATCGGATCCTGATCTCAGTGACCCTCCTCTACTGCCCATAAATGCGATGTGCTTGAGGTGCCCCTAGGAAGATGCACTGCAAAATATTGGAAATGAGTAGGTTGTTTGTCTCCAAGAACAACGGAGAAGTTTCCTCCAAGATCGATCCAATCTACACTTCCCGCAAGATCAGCTGTCAATAATCCCTCTGGTTTACCGGAAATCTACTTTGCACTCCAACCCAGGACTACATTATTCCCCAGAAATGTGCAGAGCAGCCCAACTAGTCATTTGTATTCTCGCTTTACATTGTTACCAAGAATTACGTAGAGCTTCCGAGATGAGTCTTGTTGGCCCGCTCAATTCTGCCTCCAAGAAATGTGTAGATTTGCTTAGTAGGCCCCCAGGCTACCTATCTTGCACTGTGCCCAGGAAATCCATAGAGCTGGATGGCAGTCCCCGAGTTACCTATCTTGCACTATCTCTCATCAATGCATAGATTTGCTCAGTAGTCCCCATGGCTGCTTGTCCCACATTGAGCACATAAAATTGACAAATTTTTCTCGACAATCCTCCAAATGTTTGTCCTGTACTGTCTCTCAAAAATGCGCAGTTGTGACCCGTAACTTCCCGTAGCCTAATCATGCCTTGCTCTGGAAAATTGTGCAAATTGTCTTTCCAGTGCCTCTTCCTACGCCACTCTATCTACCTCGATAAATTGCGTAGAATTGTCTAGCAGTTCCTCGGACACCCTGCCTTGTCTTCCTCTGAGGAATTGCGCTATTCTGCTTAGCTTGGTTTTACCTAGTAGTTGACACTCCTAACCCTGATTGTGCAGCTTCTCCCGACATTAATGCAAAACCCCTCATTCGTGCCTAAGTTGTGCTTTGCATAGTATCAGTGTCTTGTCCTCTCTCTCAATCACATGGACCTGAAACTGAAAACAATTCATCATGCTAGACTAGGATATTTTTGGATTTGATGTTGTCCCGTCATGAGTGAATTGTAGGAATAGGTACATTAATGGAACATGGAGTGATGACGAACGAGATGAAGAAGGAGTGCATTCTAGAAGAATTTATTGCAGCTGGATGGGCGTACACAACACATCAAGCAACAAGTGAAAGAAGACATGCATGGGACCATCAAGCAGCATCAAGACCATCTAAGACCCCGTGACACTTTGTTATGTAGGGCGGAAGACACAACACACTAAGAGTACATCCATCACTCAACAACATAATATATTAAAATGGACACCACAATTAGCGAGTACATGTCAACAGTGTCATGAGTCATCTCAGCCACATCACTACTATGGGCCATACTTGTTGTAATCGAATGTAATGTAAAGTGAAAGTCTAACGGATGCACATATGAAGTTGAAGAGTCATGTCAATTGAAAATTCATAGTAAGTGGAACGGTCATGAAGGAAGTCCAAGAGTCACAAGGGTCAATCATCACCCTTGGCTATATATACCCCCTCATTGTATGAGAAAATGAATTTTCAGCTTGGCTCCTCTTGCATAGCCTTGAGAGTCTGTAGTTTGTTCTTTGAGGAGCGAGCATTGGCTCCAACATCCCACTACTGGGACTAGTGATGTATGGTGTACAAATGTGTCTTGGAACTTTTTATTAATTCAGAAGCCTATTAAGGCCAACACATTTTAACACATGTTTTGTATCCATTTGTAAGACTATTCTTCAAATGTTTGTAGTGCATGTTTTATTACTTACATTGAATTCTTACCTTTTATACTTGTGGCTGCTATGGTTGTTTCATCTTCTGAGTCTGACCCCAAATCTCTCTGAATAGCTGCACTTGTATTCTTCTTCTTGCCCTAGGACTTCTTAGGTCTCAGCTCTGGATGCAGAATCCAACAATGCTCATCATCATGCCCCTCCTTTTTACAGTGAGTGCATGAAGCTTTGGATTTATGTGCAGTGTTAGCCTTCCTTGCTTTCCACTTCTTTTTTCTTTTCTCCTTGCTCTTGCTTACAATGGGTTGGGATTCCCCCAACTTCTGGATTGCCATTCTTTCCTCTAGCCTCTATATGAGTAGCTTGTACATACACCTCATCTATACTAGTGGGATTAAACATGAGGATGGTATGCCTCATGTAGTTGTGTAGACCACCAATGTACTTCAAAAGAGTCTCTGGTGAGTCTAGTGAGATACCTGATGTCAATGCTCTCTTTCTGAACTCTTGAGTATACCCTTGTACACTTTTCCCCTTCAACTTCCGAAGAGTTTGCCAACTCGTCATGGCCTGCTGCATGTAGGCCAATGGATAGAACTATTTCCTGATTGCAGAAACGAAGTCACTCCAGACAGAGATGGTCTTACCATGACTTTTCATATCAGCTTGGGTTCTACCTTCCCACCAAACCAAGGCAGTGCCTCCTAGGCGTAGGCTTGCCAACTGAATCTTACTCTTGTTTGAGTTTATGTTCTCTACCTTGCAATACACATCAATTTGTCTAATCCAATAGTCTAATTTTTCAGCATTTAGTTCTCCATCATAGATAGGCAAATCAAGTTTAACATCTAACATAATCAAAGATGATTTCTTATTATGTACAGGGCTATTAGGAGGTGTGAGAACGTTTTCGTCTTTCCCTTTTCCTTTGGAGTTGTCATGGAAGTGAGACTCATCTTCTTCTTTCTCTTGCTTAGAACCTGATGCATCTTCCACCTTTAGCTTTCTAAAGTCTCGACACATTTCTTCAAACATGGAGTTCATAGCTAGGAAACTCTCTATGAATTGAGGGTCTGGCCCCATAGAACTTTCTTCTGACATGGTCTTTCGAGGATAGACTCTCCCAATTTCAGGATTAGTTTCCACCAACTCTCCTTCTCCTAATTTGAGCTTTGATCTTGTGAGCATTCACAACTATACCAACACAAGCTTGTCTAACCTTACAACCTTGAGCTCTGATACCACTTGATTTGGTATTCACCCTATGAGTGCCATCAGTTAAGATTTATTAAACTAAAGGTATTACAGACTCATGTGCTGGTGTGTGTGTTCTGTGTTATTAAAACAACGGATCGATCAGATTGCCAATACGCAAAAAATAAAATCAAAAGACAACAGAGAAATATAGTAAGCAACACAAAGACAAAAACAGTTTTAATAAGGAGTTCACCCTATTCTCTAGGGCTACATCTCCAGTCTAGCTTCAGTGGTGGCCTTGTTTTATTGTGTCTTTCAGTAGAGAAATTACAATACAGGGACTCAATATGAGTTCTCCTGAAGCAGATTTTGCTTGGCAGGGTGGTTCTTGGATTCCCCAGGCCACTCAGAGTACACAGACTCTTCTTCTTCCTACTAGCTCTGTGACCCTTGGTCTACAGTGGAAAGAGACAAATGTGATGCTCAGTCCGGACAGATTCCTCTATGGGAAGGCTTGAATCTTCAAGCTCTCTAGTGCTCGATGTTGCCTGTGGTCAGCTCGGCCCTCTGTCTCTTCCACTTGGATTTACTGTTCTCTGTGTTCAGTCCTCCTCTCAGGGTTCACTGTTCACTGTCTCTCTTGGTTGCTTGTACCCTTCTCAATTCAGATTCCAAATTTGACTGATTCAACTGTCTCTGTTCATGGCTTTAGCCATTCGATCCCTATGCCTGTTCAGTTCCTCTTCCACCTGTCAACTCGACTTCTGCAGCTACGCTTGGAGTTCCCTGCATTTGGCATCATCATGAACGCTCAGGGAGTGGCCACTTGTCCTCCTCTAAATGGCGTCAGCATGCTTCATCGGTTCGTTTGTTTAGTTACGCTGTGGATGCATTCTTCCTCCACCATGGCGATCAAATAGATTCCAAATCCCTTTAGAATGTGGCTTAATTCCCTGTCGATTCCGATTCTTTCCATTGGGCGCAATCTTAGCCATCTAATCTGGGCCCTCCAGATCTAACGCCATATGCACGTTTCTCACAGTTGACTTGCTCAACCGATAGAGTGCGATCAACGGTGGTTTTCTCTCACCTCCACTTGCCATGCGTCGATCAGTGTGTGGAATCACTCCACTCCTGTCCAAAACCTCTTACCATTCAAGGGTGCCCCAATCAAAACCACCGGTTTCCAGAGCGCGGGTCCCACCTTTGTACTTTAGCGCTTTCACCTTTTCCCGCCTGCAGTCCTCTAGTTCCCCCATGTGATCGAGTGCTCAGGCTTTCCCATTTTGGCCCTGTTCACTTAGCGATGTGCGATTAGCACTAAGCGCTAATCACGCATCAAAAACTTCACCCTTTTTCCATTTCGGGGCTCCCAAGGGCTACTTTGGCCTCCTACATGGTCTCCATGGGCCTCGGTCAACACGCTTTGACCGAGGTCCTCGTCGTTCCATGTCGGCTGCCATGGCCACTGGTTCCAGGGTGTTTTTGATACTGTTTTGGATTTCATTAGAGATTTGTTCGACCTGATTCAGTCATGGTTCTCGATAGTCTTTCTATGGATCCAATTCGGATAAATGGGATGTGGGTCCCTGTTTGTATGTCATCGCCATTAGAGGTACAATTTTCAATTGGGCTAGTATCTTAGCTTCTGCATTAAGGACTTATGTAGTTGCATCCAAACATCCTAAGGCAAACCAACCGTTAGATTGTTACATGGCTTCGTACCTATTGGATGTGGTTTGTTCAAGATGCAATTTCAACCATTAGAGCTTGTTGTAGCGGCTGCAACACCCTTCAAAATTTTGGCCTTCATCCAAATTTCAGAGCCTACCATGGATCCTGTGATCGATCGTTCCTTGGTCACTTATTGGTAAGCTGATGATCTCAAACCCCCTCCTTGAGATTAAGATTTTTCCACGTTCCCATCTTTATGTAGCATGTGTCATCTTCGCACATGGGGATTATCGTTTGTCATGCAAATGGAAGTTTGTTCTACTGCAAGGGAAAAGCTTCAGGCGTATGAGTTGTTCTCATTACATAGACATTTTTCACACTCACTTCATGCACTCTTGTCATGAAGTTCATTGCATCAAGCAAAGTATGTTTTATATGTTTTGAATGGTCTATGTTGTATCAATAAGTGTTCCAGTGTGTGATCATAGTCAAGGTCTATCAATGTTTACATCAGTTTCACTGATCTCACACTTAGCCAATTTCCTGAGCAACTTGGCCTCATCCAACTTTCCAAAATTGCACACTTTACTTTTGTAATGCTCAATATTTTTTCCTTGCCAACTGGAACTGCGTAATGTGCAAGAACCCTAGCCTCCCTTGGCATCCAAAACTGCACAGTGGTCTCCTCCAGTGTCCTTCCCTAAGCTAGAACACATTGTCTCCAGAACTTGCGCACTTTTGTCCCTCAGCTTCCTAGCCAACACTGCTCTCGTGAAATGCGTAGAGCAGGAAGGAAGCTAGCACTACTCTCTATAAATGTGCAAAGAAGTCAGGTATCCATCACTACTCTCCATAAATGAGCAGAATAGTCAGGTAGCCAACACTTCTCTCCAGAATTGCAAAGATCAGTCGGAAAACCTTGCTCAGGAAAATTGCCCAGAACTGTCCTCCTACGACCCCATCCTGTAGCAATGTCTTGCATCCAAAAACTATGCAGTATTGTCCCAACTGTCTAGTCTGTCTTGCATTCAGAAACTACACAGATGTGCCTCCCAGGGCCTCATCCCAACATCAATCACTGCCCACTGAAACTGCACAAATCTATCTCTTAGTGACCACAAGGAAAGATGACATGTTAGATGACTCTCAAGGAGATGAGGAGTAATACCAAGGAGCCATGTTATTATAACAGATCGAGACCGCATGCAAACATCGTCAAATGCATAACCATTTGGAGGGTAAGTATGGTCTTTCTCCCTTTCACTTGTTGCACCAACGGTTGTCTTCTTGCATACAAATTGTTTTGTCATACTTGCGATCTTGTTCTGGTGATTTTGAAGGTTTGTCTTTGTGTGCATGAGTTGTCTTTGCTCTGTGAACATCATTCGTACTCACACACAAAGTTACAAGCACAGTCATGCAAGTGTAGTCATGGTCATTTGAAAGTCTATCTCAAGCGTCACACTTGTCGCTCTTATCTTTAAGACAGTCTCACTAAGCACATGTTTGTCTTTTTGGTTTGTGTTGTCTTGTCATCAAAATATGCTAAGTGTATGATCACAATGTCACGTCTACACAAGTTCATTTTCTCTCACACTTACCCATTTTTCCTGAAAATTTGTCGACCAGACAAATCCCTTCAATCGGATCCCAATCTCAGTGACCTCCTCTGCTGCCCATAAATGCGATGTGCTTGAGGTGCCCCTAGGTAGATGCACTGCAAAATATTGGAAATGAGTAGGTTGTTTGTCTCTGAGAACAACAGAGAAGTTTCCTCCAAGATCGATCCAATCTACACTTCCCGCAAGATCAGCTGTTAATCCTCCCTCTGGTTTACCGGAAATCTACTCTGCACTCCAACCCAGGACTACATTGTTCCCCAGAAATGTGCAGAGCAACCCAACTAGTCATTTGCAGTCCCACTCTACATTGTTACCAAGAATTGCGCAAAGCTTCCGAGATGAGTCTTGTTGGCCCGCTTAATTCTACCTCCAAGAAATGTGCAGATTTGCTTAGTAGGCCCCCGGGCTACCTATCTTGCACTGTGCCCAAGAAATCCACAAAACTAGATGGCAGTCCTCGGCTACCTATCTTGCACTATATGTATAAATGCATAGATTTTCTCAGCAGTCCCCCAGGCTGGTTGTCCCACATTGAGCACATAAAATGGACAAATGTTTCCCGACAGTCATCCAAATGTATGTCCCGTACTGTCTCTCAAAAATGCGTAGTTGTGACCAGTAACTTCCCGAAGCCTGATCATGCCTTTCTCTGGAAAATTGCGCAGATTCTCTTTCCAGTGCCTCTTCCTACCCCACTCTATCTACCTTGATAAATTGCGTAGAATTGTCTAGCAGTTCCTCAGACACCCTGCCTTGTCTTCCTCTGAGGAATTGTGCTATTCTACTCAGCTTGGTTTTACCTAACAGTTGAGACTCCTACCCTAATTGTGCAGTTTTTCCCGACATTACTCCAAAACACCTCCTCCGGGCCTAATTTGTGCTTTGCACAGTTTCAGTGTCTTGTCCTCTCTCTCAGTCACATGGACTTGAAACTGAAAACAATTCATCATGCTACACTAGGATATTTTTGGATTTGATGTTGTCCCGTCATGAGTGAATTGTAGGAATAGGTACATTAATGGAACATGGAGTGATGACGGACGAGATGAAGAAGGAGTGCATGCTAGAAGAATTTATTGCAGTTGGATGGGCGTACACAACACATCAAGCAACAAGTGAAATAAGACATGCATGGGACCATCAAGCAGCATCAAGACCATCGAAGACCCCATGACACTTTGTTATGTAGGGCAGAAGACACAACACACTGAGAGTACATCCATCACTCATCAACATAATATCTTAAAATGGACACCACAATCAGCGAGTACATGTCAACAGTGTCATGAATCGTCTCAGCCACATCACTACTATGGGCCATACTTGTTGTAATCGAATGTAATGTAAAGTGAAAGTCTAACGGATGCACATATGAAGTTGAAGAGTCACGTCAGTTGAAAATTCATAGTAAGTTGAATGATCATGAAGGAAGTCCAAGAGTCACAAGGGTCAATCATCACCCTTGGCTATATATACCCCCTCATTGTATGAGAAAATGAATTTTTAGCTTGGCTCCTCTTGCATAGCCTTGAGAGTCTCTAGTCTGTTCTTTGAGGAGTGAGCAGTGGCTCCAACATCCCACTACTGGGACTAGTGATGTATGGTGTACAAATGTGTCTTGGAACTTTTTCTTAATTCAGAAGCCTATTAAGGCCAACACATTTTCACACATGTTTTGTATCCGTTTGTAAGGCTATTCTTCAAATGTTTGTAATGCATGTTTTCTTAACCAGTGCTAAGATAATTGAACTAATTTGGTTATTTTAGTACTTACATTGTTGAAGATGTGTTGTATTGTTTACCATTGCTATCTCATTCCTGTGGACTACTCCACAAGATACTACACAGACCATCTTTGTGTATTGGCTATCAATGTTGTCACATCCTTGTGGACTACTCCGCAGGGCATCTTTTGTTTCTCTTTACAATGACCGTCACATCCATGTGGACTACACCATTGGGTTGTGTATGTGTTGTCCCCTTCACCTTAGTTTTAATGACTGGCGCATTTGTTGTTGACTACTCCACTAGATGCTGGGGAGAGGTTCGCGTGTGTCTCTCCCTGGGTGGTACTAATACCTCTCATCTAGAGGTTCACTTTACTCTCTCTCCTTATAGTAAGAGAACCCAAACACAAGCTACATTACGCACTCACCAGGCACACGTACCTTGCTTTTGAATTTACAAGCATAATACTCCCATGGAAAATCTCTAAGATAATGACAACGGGGCCACTATACCGGATGGGACTCCTACACCAAATGGTGTGAGGTCTAGTTGGGACTTCATACCTGGGAGATCCCCTTTGTTGGTGGGTCCGACACCGTCAACAAAATGGAGCTAGAAGGTGGGCCAGATGACAAGTTGAGCTTGTTGCACATGGTTCGAATCTTTTATCTAAAATGGCTCATACACAAATCATACTCCCAGGGTGTTTCTCTAATTTTTTCCTTGATCAATTTTCACCCCCCTATGAGCTTCTTGATCACTTGTCCCAGTTAAAGTTTGATGGTGAGGACATAATATCCATAACCAAGCACATTTATGATTTTCTTCAATTTTGTGAACCTTATGAAATCGATAATGAAGAGTCTGCTTGTGTGCTTTTCTTCCTCACCCTTAAAGGTCGGGCTAATTGGTGGTGTCATATCTTGCCACCTGCTTCCATCCATTCCCTTCATCCTTTCCTCAGGGAGCTCCACCAAGCCTTTGGTATGTATAACTACAGAGATGTTTGTGGAAGGATCAACCTATTAAGAATGGAGCTTAAGGAATCAACTGAGAATTTTTCTAATTGATTCCTTCACCTTTTCTATGAAATTTTGGAAGAATATTTCAACTGGGATTTCTTGAAACAAGAGTTCGAGCGCTTGGTCTGTGTCTCTTAATACAGTGAACTTGAACCTCCCTATTTTTTTCCCCAACTCTTGCAAATCATGAGGCACCTCAGATTGTAGAGGAGAAGCCAAACACCTCATTTATTCCTTGTCCTGCTCCCTTTCCGGTCCCAATCTGGGTGCCCCCCGGTGGTGATTTCAAAGCTGACAAATCTACCCAGCATGTCTCCAACCCATCTTCTCATTTGTCTCTCGCTTCCATGGCGGAAGTTCTAGAATGGATCAGAAAGCCTATAGCCAAGACACACTCTTCCATTCCACAAGAGGACATCAACATTCACAACTTAAGTCTTGAAGATGATCTACCAATCTGCCATCCTCCATCTGATTCACAAGCCATGAATCCTTGTACCATGACTTGCTTGATCAATCTATTTCACCAACCAACTATGCACATTCTTTCGATTCTCAAGCTGGTGGCTCAAATTATGATTAGGCACAAGAAAATCACATTACACTGGTAGAGGAGTAGAAAGGTGAGGACACTATCAATTCCCCCTCTTTGATTCAAAATTGTCCGCATCAAAACAATGAGCTTCCATTCTCTAACAATTCTCAATCTACTAATCTCTGTGAAACATCTTATACAATTAATTATTTCGATCAACCCCCAGCCTTGGGAAGTGATCACTCCCATGCTTCTATATGTTGTGATGAACACCCAAGCACATCATGTGATCTCACATTTTCTCATGAAAACTCTAGCTCAAATCTTGAATGTGCTCCAGTCAAAGAAGACATTTGTATTGAAACTTCCTTTTCACCTCACTTTCTCATTTGTCCTACCATTCATAATGCATCCACAT
Source organism: Pinus tabuliformis (assembly GCA_031772625.1). Taxonomy (NCBI): domain Eukaryota; kingdom Viridiplantae; phylum Streptophyta; class Pinopsida; order Pinales; family Pinaceae; genus Pinus; species Pinus tabuliformis. The sequence continues at coordinate 1,634,883,153 of CM062804.1, read as the reverse complement.
GCGTCGGAGATACTCCATGTTCTCTTTCTACTTCATCCGATGAGCTATCTCCTCAATCGACACAAGGTAGTGAGGTTTTCCATGATGAAAGTAGTCTAATCATAGAGTGTACTTCCCATTCCCTGTCATCTCTTCTCTTTCATGGAGACAACTCCTCAATGTAGCTTGCTAAAGATGAAAAATCTAGTGCAACCTATGACAAGGATGGTTGCCATCTTGAGAGGAGTTTTGAAATTGGCAACAACAACTACCCTCAAGCCATGCATGATCTGGTTCATGCTTCAAAATGCAATTATGTAATTCTGGAAAGTTCCAGGACATTCCAAGGAGTCGAGGCACTTCAATTTCCATTGATGGTTATGTTAGGACCTCATGAATTTGGTATTCTGGGTGTGATCTTCCAAATTTTCAAAATTTCACTCATGAATGAATCCACGAATCTATCTTAGCACATCCATCTTCATGCACATCTCTTACATCAAACTCGGGTTGGGAGTGTCCATCCTTCATAAAATACTAGAATTATGAAGTTGATCATATCAAAGATTGCCTTTCCCCACAATCATACTTATCAAATCTTCCCTTCCCTGATCATCCCCTCAGTCTTCTTGTGAACCTTGCATTGCAAATCGGCCTGTCATATCTAGCTCATAGCAAACTTGATTCGATTATGCAGACTGTTCATAAGATTGTTCAAATTTCAAACTAGGAACCTAACATTTCAACTAGCCCATCTCATAATTCCCTATCTTGGGTTACTGTCATTCAACTTATCATTTTCCTAGAAACACATCCAATGAAAGTTTCTTCACACTCTCTGACCTTCACCATTTACCATCTTTCTCTTCAAACTTCTGTCAAGAAGGTGAGGCACTTCAGCCTGCGTTGATGGTTATGGAAGGTCCTCATTGTCTTGGCATGACTATTGAGAATGATCAACTTTATTTTCCCTTCGAAGATTCCCATCGTGATCCAGTCTGCCAAATTAAAAATTCCTTTCAGAGATCACGAGGATGTTCAAACAACCATTATGAATCTCACGATACAATCACTAAATGGATGGAACAATCTTACTTGGCAAGCCATGTTGCAGACAACAAGCTTCAATCCTTCCTCATGCTTGCTAAGAAGCTCGGTCCAGATAAGGACACACTCGTAAGAAGCTTCAGAGGATTTTTTAGAAACGGTATCCATCGAAGAGGTAAGCACATGTATTGGGTGGTTGTGACACATCTTTTTTCCCACAGACAAGACCTTCCTTTCCCTGTGAAAGTTTCTCAATTTTTTGTATTTTCTATTACACATACTGTTTATCGGTTTTAATCACTTATACCTTTGTGGATGAAGATCGGGAGCGACTATGATGGCTTCACTTGAAATTTTATTTCACGTAACTATGGTTGTTTAGTTGTTATGATAGGAGTAGGATTAGTTGCATCTTATCTTTCATTTCCTTGTACTCCTAGTCCATCATGGTTTACTTATTATGGTTTTACATCCTGTTTGCTTCGACTGTTTTTCTTTCTTGTATTTTAGTTTTGTTAGATTGTTTTATATGCCTTTCTTCTTGTCTTGGTTTTCCTTTCGTGTTGAGTTTTCCATTTTTTTTCACTACATGAATAAGTGTTGTGCCTAGACCTATGTTATGGTTTCTAAATGGTATGTGGCCTAAGTGCAAAGAGTCTTGTGACACTGCAGTTCTTGGCTAGTCCTGTGTCCGTCTTCTCTAGTCTTGGTCGTAACCTCTGCCTGATGAAGTCGTGATGGAAAATATGAGCCATTTGTAAAGAAAGTTTCAGTAAAACCATGAACTTGTGTCCAAACTAGAAAAACACATGCATGTACTCGGTCTTCTGCTCTGTGTGTTCAAGCTTATCCAACTAGTAGAAATGGAGAAGGGTAAAGGTATGGACAAGAAAATATGAATTAGAGGTCTTACATGCTTCTCTGAAGGAACAAACTCTCCTGCTCTCAATAAGTTGGGATCCCTCTTCCGCCCCAAAGAATAAATAAGTGCCTATGCATACTTCTCTTTCAAAAAAAAATGCGAAAGAAGAGAAAGGCTTCTTGTGAAGAGAGGTGAAGCAAGCAACTCCATCGGGGTACTATCCAGGCTCACTAGAAATGGAGCAATGATTGTGTTCCTACATGAATTTGCTAGGGTACTGCCCAAACTTGTTGGCAGCGGAGAAAGACCAAAGATGAAAAATTATACTCTGTAAATCTTAAGCTCACTAGCCAAACTACCCTTCTTGATTTTGAAACATTGTGATATGCTGAATATTTTTTTGTGTTCGACTGAGTTGGTACACGGTGAATCATGTCTATCCATGGGGAAAGTGGGGACTCTTGAGAAATATGCACAAAGAGTCAATACTCCCTGAAATACCAAGGCACTGTGCTAAAATGAACCGAAACAGAGAACCTGGTATTCAACTAGTGTGTTGCTAAGCATTGCAGCAGTTGCAACACCCTCCAAAATTTTGGTTTGCATCCAAATTTCAGAGCCTATCATGGATCTTGTGATCGATCATTCCTTGGTCACTTATTGGTAAGCTAACGATCTCAAGCCCCCTCCTTGATCTTAATAGTTTTCCACCTTACCATCTTTATACAACATGCATCATCTTTGGGCATGGGGATTATCATTTGTCATGCAAAGGGAAGTTTGGTCTACTGCAAGGGGAAAGCTTTGTGTATATGAGTTGTTCTCATTATGTAGACATGTTTCACACTCACTTCACGCACTCTTGTCACAAAGGTCGTTGCATCAAACATAGTATGTTTTATATGTTTTGGATGGTCTATGTTGTATCACTAAGTGTTCCAGTGTGTGATCGTAGTCAAGTTCTATCACTCCTTATATTTGTTTCACTGATCTCACACTTAACCCGTTTCTTGAGAAACCTATCCTCATATAGGTTTTTCGAACTACACGCCTTGCTTCTACAACCCTCAAGATTTTTTAATTTCCTATTGTAACTGTGCAATGCGTAGGAACCCTAGCCTCCCTTGGAATAAAAAACTGTGCAGTGGTCTCCTCCAGTGTCCTTTCCTCAACTGGAACCTACTGCTCCAGAATTTGCGCAACATTTTCCCTTAACTACCTAGCCAACACTACTCTCCAGAAATGCATAGACTAGAAAGACAACCAATACTATTCTCTAGAAATGTGCAGAGTAGTCAGGTAGCCAACATTTCTCTCTAGAAATGTGTAGAGCAGTCAGGTAGTGAACACTGCTCTCCAAAAATGCACAAAGCAGTCTCACAACCTTTCTTAGGAAATTTGCGCAAAACTATCCGCCTATGAGCCCATCCCACAACAATGTCTTGCATCCCAAAACTGCGTAGTATTGTCCCAAATGTCCAGTCTATCTTGCATTCAGAAACCACATAGATATGCTTCCCAGGGCCTCAACTCGGCAGCAGTCACTTCTTGCTAAAACTGGGTAGCTCTATCTCTCAGTGACGAAAAGGAAAGATGAGATGTTAGATGAATCTCAAGGAGTTGAGGGGAAATACCAAGGAACCGCTTTATGATAAAATATTGGGACCGCATTCAAACTCTATTGAATGCATAACCATTTGGAGGGTAAGTATGGTATTGCTCCCTTTCGCTTATTGCACCAGTGGTCATCTTCTGGCATACAAATTTCTTTGTCATGTTTGCAATCTTATTCTGGCAATTTTGAAGGTTTGTCTTTGTGTGCATGAGTTGTCTTCGCTATGTGAACATTAGTCTCACCCACACACAAAGTTTCAAGCACAACCACGCAAGTTTTGTCACGGTCATTCGAAGGTCTATCTCAAGTGTCACACTTGTTACTCTTAGCTTTAAGATAGTTTCATTGAGAACATGTTTATCTCAATGGTATGTGTTGTCTTGTCATAAAAATATGCTAAGTGTATGATCACAATGTCACATCTACACAAGTTCACTTGCTCTCACACTTAGCCATTTTTCCTAAAAATATGTAGACCAGGCAAAACCCTTCAACTGGACCCCGATCTTAGTGACCTTGTTCTACTACCTAGAAATGCAGAGTGCTTGAGGCTTTCCCAGGCATCTGAACTGTGAAATATTGAAAGTGAGAAAGTTCTCTATCTCCCAGAACAGTGCATAACTTGCCTCCAACCTTGATCCAATTTGCACTTCCCACAAGAACAGCTATCAAGCCTCCCTCTAGTCTATCAGAAATATGCTTTTCACTACAAACCACGACTGCATTATTCCCTAGAAATGAGTAGAGAATCCCAATTTTTCATCTATAGTCTTTCTCTGCATTATTCCCAATAATTGCGTAGATCTTCCTAGATGACTCCTGCTAGCCCACTTGACTTTGCCTCCAAGAAATGCGTAGATTTTTCAAGCAGCCCCAAGGGCTTCCTGTCTTGCACTGTGCCCAGGAAATTCCTAGAAATAGCCAGTAGTCCCTGGGCTACCTATCTTGCACTATATATTAGAAATGCACATATTTTCCTAGTAGTCCCCTGGGCTACCTAGCTTAGAAAATGCACAAATTTTCCTCGCCAGTCCTCTAGATGCCTATGACGCACTATCTCTCAGAAATGCATAGTTGTGACCAGCAAATTCTCTAAGCCAGATCATGCCTTGCTCTAGAAAATTGCGCAGATTGTCTTACTAGCATCTCCTACTGCCTTGGTCTGTCTCCCTCGAGAAATTGTGTAGAACTTTCCAGTAGTTCCCCAAACACCTTGCCTTGTCTTCCTCCCAGGAATTGTGTAGATTCTGCCCAACTAGGTTTCACCTTGTAGCTTACATTACTGACCCTAATTTCGTAATATTTCCTCCCAGTCACCTCTGCACAGGGTTTTTTGACAGTACTCTAGAATCCCTCATCCCAGCCTGAGTTGTGCTCTGTGAAGTTTCAGTGTCTTGCCCTCTTTCCCGGTCACCTGGACCCAAAACCGAAAACGATGCGTCATGCTAGACTAGGATATTTTTTGATTTAATGTCATCACATCATGAGTGAATTGCAGGAACAGGTACATTGATGGAACATGATGCGATGACAAACAAGATGAAGAAGGAGTGCATGCTAGAAGACTTGCTTGGAGTTCGATGGACATACACAACACATCAAGCAACAAGAGAAGGAAGACATGCATGGGAATATCAAGAAACACCAAGACCATCGAAGAGCTCGCAAAAATTTTCCATGTGTGGGTGAAGATGCAACACACTGAGAGTACATCCATCACTCAATAGCATAACAGCTTGACATGGACACCATAGTCCTCCTGTGCATGTCATTAGTGTCATGTTGAGTTGTGTCATGAGTCGTCTCTTCCACATCACTACCATGGGCCATACTTATAGTAATCAAATGTAATTTAAAGTGAAAGTCCAACGGATGCACATATGAAGTTGAAGAGTCGTATCAGTTGAAAAATCATAGGAAGTTGACTGGTCATGTAGGAAGTCCAAGGGTCACAAGGGTCAAGCATCACCCTTGGCTATATATACCCCCTCTTTGTAGGAGTAAATGACTTTTCACCTTGGCTCCTCCCACATAGTCTTGAGAGTCTATAGTCTGTTCTTTGAGGAGCGACCCGTGGCTCCAACGTCCCACTCTTAGGACTAGTGATGTATGGTGTAAAAATGTGTCTTGGAAATTTTTCTTAATTCAAAAGCCTCTTAAGGCCAACACATTTTCATGCATGTTTTGTATCCATTTGTAAGAATATTCTTTAAAGGTTTGTAATGCATGTTTTCTTAACCTATGCTAATATAGTTGAAATACTTTGGTTATTTTAGTACTTACATTGTTGAAGATGTGTTGTATTGTTTGCCACCATTCTCTCATCCCTATGGACTACTCCATAGGATACTAGACAGACCATCTTTGTGTATTGGCTATCACTGCTGTCACATCCTTGTGGACTACTCTGCAGGATACTCAAGAGGATATATTTATTTTTTGGTTACAACGACCATCACATCCATGTGGAATAATCTATTGGTTAGTGTATGTGTGTCCCCTTCACCTCAGTTTTAACAACCACCACATCCGTTGCGGACTACTCTGATGGATTTTGGAGAAACCCTTGTTGGTTCGCGTGTGTCTCTCCCTGGTTGGTACTACTACCTCTCACCTAGAGGCCCACTTTACTCTCTCGCCTTACAATAAGAGAACCCAAACACAAGTTACATTACGCACTTACCAAGCAAATGTACCTCGGTTTTGAAGTTACAATCATAACACTCTCATGTGTTGAACAACAAGAGATAAGGAAAATCTCTAAGATACTGGAAACCGGGCCATCATACTAGATGGGAATCCTACACCAAACAATGTCAGCCCTAGTTGGGACTTCATACTAGGGAGATACCCTTTGTTGGTGGGTCCAACACCATCAACATAGCTATACTTGGACCACAACTGTGGCAGATCTTGAACACCAACACTATAAGATATTTGGGCATCGAGGCTATAAGAATTTACATTAATATTCCTCTGAAACATTCAATGCCCCATTATACCAGCTGATTTTCGGAGAATACCCTCCTTACATGTGGAAGAGGGCCATGGATACTCTCACTAATGTGGCAGATTGGTTCCCTATCTAGGAGGGCACATTTATCAGGGTCTTTGGCTCATATAAAACCCATCATGCGCATCCTATATCTGTCACTGATAAATTACTTTTGCAGGAGGTATGTTATCAAATGACTCGAGGATTTTCAAAGACGCTGAGTAAAGGGAAGAAGAAACCCTGGCTCGCCATCCCTCTCACTATTGGGGATTACACGGTTAAAAACTTCAAAGAAGTTGAGGCAGAATATGAGGAGATAAAGGGGTTCCATTTTGGGACTCTAAATCACTATATCTATGACCTCGAAAGAGTAGTAGTAGATCACTGCAAGAAGAACAACTTTAACTAGTCATACCCGAATACCAGGCATTCTCATGAGGACAAAGTTAGAAATTAGTACAATGTGGCCAGAGAGTTCAGCCCTAGTGAACAACAAGAAAAGGAGGATGAGCAAGTTGGACATTCCCAAGAAAATGTGAGCCTACAAGAAAGGTCCACTTCACTTAAGAGGAAGAAAGAGAAACAAAAGATAGCGGGGAAACTAAAGAAGCACAAAGGAAAAGAAATAAACGATCCCCCGAGTGACCAACATGAGGGTGAAGATGATGAAATGTTAGAACAGAGAAATGAAACCTTAGCAAGGCACAAACAAGAACTCAAGAGGAAAAGGGAAGAAGAACTAAGACGGTCGTAGAAATCAAGAGACCAACAGGGGGAAGAAAGTAGGAAGAAACAACTAGAGGAGGAACAGTCGAAAAAAAAAGAGGAGTAGAGGGTCTGAGAGGAAGAAGAGAAGAAAAGGCAGGAATATAAAGAGATAGAGGATAAATGAAAATAAGTAGAAGAACGCAAGAAGAAACAAGTACATGAAGAGCAAGAAAAGAAGAGACTAGAGGAGAAACAGAGGAGGAAGTTAGAGGAAGAAAATAAAAGAGATGAAGAAGACAAATTAAGGAAACAACAGGAAGAGGCCTACAAGAAATCTTAGTAGGAGTCCGAACAGTAACAACAACTAAATGAGAAAATTTAACTACTCCTGTTGATCCTCAGTTTTGTTCTTATTACTGTCGGATTTAATTCCCCATTTTGCCCCATTTTGTTACCATGGAACCCATTTCTCTGCTAAATCACTATCCTAATCCTATCTCTACTCTACACTTGAGGTAAACCTTCTCATCATTGCATTTAGCTAATTATTGATATATTTACATAAATAAAGGTGGCATTTTCTCAAACTAGCTTATTACTATTATCTAGTGTAGACTCTCAGCAGAATGTGCAAGTTGATCCCAAGAAGGAACAGTTGATGCATGCAGACCTTCTACTTCAGTACTCAAGGGCTATATGTAGATGGGCACTCAAGTAAGGAAATGGATAAGATTGCAGCATGTTCTGGAAGATGAGAGGGCGCAAGCAAAAGTAGCACGCATCATGAGCCTGAGTTCCTTGTCTGATTTCCTTTGATTGCAGCATATACAAAATTGGGACTTGGTTACAAATGGATAGACCAATTCGAGATGCTTGTTTGAAACAACTCACCTGAAAGGAGTAATGAAAATTCACTCATTATTTTTAGTTTATGTTTAACTATTAGTAAATTCCTATAAATGCGATTGAATGTAATATGTAAAGGGGGTAGACCATAGCACTGTGGCACTAAACTTATGAAGCATTTTTTTATGTATGATCAAGCCATTTTGAATACAATTGTAATGCTATTGTTTTGAAGTGATTCCCAAATGCATTGATGGAATGAATTCTATGTGTTAACTGTCCATCGAATCATTTAAACTACTATAAGTTATCCAACCCCAGGTTTGGCCGAGCCCACCCATCTAGGATTGTTTGTATTTTGAAACAGAAGTGACATTGCAACCTTAGATTTGCTTAAATCTCTTTTTCGTTTATAGTTCTGTGTGTGAATTATTACTTGGTTGATTGATTATTGGTTATGCTTGCAAAGTATTTATCATTTCCTGAGTTGCAATTAAATTTCAGTGTGATACCATGCCCTTCAAACCAGAGCCATCCCATCATTTGCTGCCTTTGCTTGGAACACATTGCATAGTCATCAATATGTTTGGATTGTCACTCGTAGTGAATGTCTGAGTCCTTAATCTTTTGAGTAGATATAGATGGAGAATGAATTCGATTGAATTAGACATGCTTTGTCCCCTTCCCTCAAATTAAGCTCTGCTTTATTGACAATAATCGATTTAAGTTGATCATTACAGAGGCATTTTAGGATGAAACTAGCCGGATCATTCGGAAGACTTAATGAACTCAATCGAATTGTTGAATTGATGGTTTGAATATGAGAATGTCTGGGTTTCACAAATAATTAATTGACTTGTTTATTGCGGATTGATGCATTGTAAACTGGTATAAACATTACAGGGACATTTCCAAGAGAACCATTCAATAGTTGCCATTTATCTTCTCTGTTCATTTAATTGCTAGCACCAGTGGTAAATTGAAGTGATCTTCCTCACTTTTGTGCAAAAAGTTAGTTTCCTTTGAATAAATTCTTTCTCACTTCATATATTTGGGTGTTTACTGCATGAATAAATCATTGTTATGACTTATAGCAGCAAGAGATAGGGATTTATTTGATTATAGAATTAGGTATAGTCTTAGGATTGATAGTTGAGAATTGAGTGAGATAGGTATCACGGTTTCTTTCATTTATTAGAATTCTGTAAGTGATCCATTGAATACAAACAACAAGATAAAGCAGAACAGAGTAATTCTTCCAATCAGTACTTGAACCCTAAACTATGATTTGAACATAAACCCTTAAGTACAGAATAATTGGTTGATTGAAGCATTAACAAGATAGATCACTTATTGAATTTGTAATTGGATTGTTATAGCATAGTTACCATTATTTGCTCTGGTAACGAATGATTATGGAATCAATAGTTTAATAAGCCGAGTGGCAATCATCATAGGGTTGTTTCATTTCTTTCAAAGAATTGTTATTTTCTTGTTGAAAACAATTTATTGAATTTTTCATATAGAGTCTGGTACCAGCATGCACAGTTTCATTAGGGTTTGGTGTGAATAGAAGTTCATTTTTACTAGGGATACTCAGTTAAGTGTAGATTTTAATATTGGGATTTGTGAAGATTTTAGGTAAAATTTGATTGTTGGGTTTTCTCATTAGACGATAAGATTTGCGAGTATTTCTTTCATAAATCATTAATAAGGAAAACATTAAACTCTGACATAGCTTGAATAGAGGAAGTGCAAGGAAATTCATGCTTATGAACCTCGTGTTGACAATTAATCTTAAGGGATTTAATATGACAAATTAATCTCTCAACATTTTAGTGTCGTTGCCAGGGAAATTTCCATTTCTTATTCAGGTAATCACTACCATTTGAGTTTCAAGAACCTGTAGATCTGTCAGAGGGCAAAGAGAGTATGGTAAGACGTGAGCGAAGAGCCACACATCCACTTTTGTGGGGTTTCTCCAAAGTTTGACCGATCACTGTTTGTTCTTGAATTTCTATTTCCTTCATCTTTAAGCATAAGAGTATAGGTAGACCTAGGGACAACAAAGGTAGATTTATTTCAAATTCTAAATTTCCTACAACTTTTGGATCTAATAATATACCTGTTTTAACTGCTGCTAATCAATATGCAGGTCTAAGACAAGAAGGAGGAAGTGTTGATGCCAACATGGTTTCGGATCATGAATTATTTGATGGAGAAGGAAGGATCATTCAGCAAGTTATATTTGACAACCCCATAGAAGAACTAGTGGAACAACTAGACCTCGTGGACGAGCAGTCAACCAATATTTACTATGTTCCAACACCCCAAATCCACACCGTAATCAGTAAACCTAATCGGGTACCTATCGCAAATATGGAGCATGCAAGGGGTGAAGATAGACACAATGAAAAGCACCAAGAGGAAGGAGAAGGCCCTAGAAGGAATGTTAACCTACTTAGGGGAAACCAGGAAGAAGAAGAGGAAGAAGTTACTTTCAGGTTCCCTATCCTGGATGTAACTCATGACATTAATATGAAGAACATTCCAATAGCATCTATACCACTATTCTATGGTAAATCATCCAAAGATCCCGATGATTTCCTTTTCGATTCAATATCTTATGTCGTAGCTATAACTATTATGATGATGCACAAAAACTCAAATTATTTCCCGCCACATTAAAAGATGCAGCCCTTAGGTGGTTCATGAGTCTAGGACAACATACCATATACACATGGGATGACATGAGGTTAGCCTTTCTAAAAAAATATCAAGACTTCTGTAAGAGTAGGGACATCAGTGATATCCTTAGGATGCAGCAAACTGAAGATGAAAACCTAGAGGAGTATCTTGACAGGTTCCTATACAACTTTCATAAATCCTGTGGAAATACCCTAGATTTAAAAATCATCAGAACAATGTTCTTAAGAGGGTTAAGAGATGATTGTATAGAGAAATTAAACTAGATTAGAGGTGGTGACATTTACAAGAAATCCTTTGCTGAAGTCATTGACCTTTGATGCACCTACTCTAGGATCCAACCTAAAGTAGGTAAAAAGCTTCGTGAGCTTAGAGACAATTCTCGAGACTATGTGTAGAAGAAAGTTGCGGCTAATACAGTCACTAGGGTTGAATTGGGAAACCTATTACAAAATTTCAAAACTAACATCTTAAATACAATCAGAAACCAGCTTGACACCATGAAAGTCAACCAAAAGCATGAGGCTGAAAAGGTAGCTATGGAAGTCTTTTGTCCCAAGTGTAGACGGAAACATGTAGAGAGGGAATGTCCTCTGAGTTCTATAGAAGTCTGTGGAATCTGCACTTTAAAGCACCAAACTGAGAAGTGCCCATCACTTCCTGGTCTACAGGCTATTTACAAAGGTAATACTAAAACCTTTAACCAAGCTCAGCCAGGCAAGAGACCCACCTGGAGAGGTCAAAGTTAGAGAATGCTCCCAGACCCAAATTTTGAAGGGTATAACCAAACCCAGCCTTGGACCTCTCCTGCATCCTACCCCCCTTGCGGTGCTCAAAGTACTACCTGGAACCAAAATTTGAGAACGAGCTCTTATACCACTAGCTATCAACCTCAATCCCAATTCTACATGCCTTATCCAAATATGCTGAGTACTTCATACAATCCAACCATGCAAACCTATCAGTAGGCATATAATCCTAATATGTACCAACAACCTACTAGTTTCCACCCCCTCTACATCAATTGCTACCAACACCTACCAACACAACACCTCCTATGCATCAATTGCTACCTGTGCCTACTAACACATCACCCCCGTAGGCACCAACTAATATAAACCCTCCACGACCTACACTATTGCCTGCACAACCCATACCTAATCCAAATCACAATAGGACACCTCAACTGGTGCAAAACATGGATATCCATCCCTTTCCGACATACATGATTACGGCCATTCCTATGAACAAAATTCAATTACGATTAGGGAAAACAGTTAATAAAGGAAAATTGGTTGTGGTTATTGAGGAAGAGGTGCTATCCTCATCATCCGAAAAACAATTACAAAATGAAAAACAACAAATAATGAACGAGGAATTAACTGAACCACCATACTCGGAGAGACTAATAGTAAGGAAAGAAGAGGTCTTGCTTGAATATGACTTGGAAAACGAGCTTAGGAACGTCTGTATTAAAATACCACTTTTACAAGCAATCTGAGACATCTCTATATACACTAAAATTGTCAAGGATCTTTGCATCAAGAAACCAAGGAGAAAAGGGCATAGAAACCAGAATGTCAAAATTATAAGTCAAATGTCCACGATGATTTCAGACATGCCTGCCAAATACAGTGACCCTATAAATCCCATCGTCACTATCGAAATAAATGGAGTGCTTCTACCAAATACTCTTGTAGATTTAGGGGCTGCAATAAATGCAATTACTTACGAAACAATGACATCACTATAGTTGCCTGGATTGAAAACCACCCCTATCCTTTTAGAGATGGCAAGTAAATCCATTGTCAAACCAATAGGATCCTTGGAAGCTATAGTAGTCACTATTTCCTCCTGGCAATATCCTATTTCCTCCATGGCTGGCAACTGTGGATGCCGTCATTGGATGCAGAAATGGGGAAATGACCATTTTGAATGGATCTCACAATCAAACTTTGTCCATCTTTACACCTGCTCAAACAATTTCCGAAATACCAGTATAGCTCGAAAATCCTTATGGAAACGAAGACTGCATGTTTACATTATTAATATTAGAATAGTTTAGAGGTTTCCAGGAACACTTTGACGAGCATGTTTTGCAGCAATTTCTAGCTGATAGTTATTGCATTAACTATCCCATCTCATTTAATGGTTATTAGCATGTGTTTAGTGATGATTTTCTGGAAACATTCCATCCGACCGTCTTCACCACATTTGCCACCATGGAGGAGAGCCACGAGCTCACCACAGAACCCGTGGAAATATTTGGAGGGAAAATTCTACATATTGGCACAGGATTGACTGCAGAATAAAGACATCAGTTGATGAGAATGGTTCGTGAACAAACCAGAGCATTTCCATGGGATTAATCTGATATGAGAGGTATACATCCAGACACTTGCATCCATCATATCTACACAAATGAAGAAATGAGACCTGTTCGGCAACCCGAGAGGCGAATGAATCCTGCATTAAAAGATATTGTTAAAGATGAGCTTAAAAAACATTTGGTCGCAGATTTCATTTACCCCATTTTTGATAGCAAGAGGGTGTCACCTTTGGTAGTAGTCTCAAATAATAACGGAAAATGGAAAATCTATGTTGACTATAGAGAATTAAATAAGGCCACATTGCGCAATTATTTTCCATTTCCTTTTATCGATCAAGTTCTCAACACACTCTCAAGTAAGAAATATTTTTCTTTTCTAGATGGTTATAGTGGATACAATCAAATACAAATAAATAAAGAGAACTAGGAAAAGACTACCTTTACATGCCCATGGGGTACCTATGCGTATAAAGTCCTTCCCTTTGGTCTCTGTAACACCCCTGACACCTTCCAGAGAGTTGTGCTTGCTATATTTTTTGACCTAATCCATGACTTTGTGGAAGTCTGTATGGACGACTTCACAGTCTATGGGGATGATTCCCTGCAAGCCTTGAAGAATCTAGAAAAGGTATTAATCTGCTATGAAGAAGCTGACCTGGCCCTTAGTAGTGATAAATGTAGGATGATGCAAACATTGAGGTAATTTCACGTATCCTTATTCCGAGCTAGCAAAAGGAGGTAAGAAGTTTTCTAGGGCATGCAAGATATTATCGAAGATTCATTGAAAATTTCACTAGAATAGCAACACCATTATTTAAATTGTTAACTAAATATGTTGACTTTGTATGGAATGTTGACTGTCAACAGGCTTTTAAGGTACTGAAGGAAAAATTGTCTATAGCTCTGGTGCTAAGAGGACCAAATTGGTCCTTACCCTTTCACATTTGTACAAATGCTTCGGATACTGCACTGGGGGCAGTTTTGGGACAAAGCGAGGATAACTTTCCCTATGCCATTTACTTTGTTAGAAAAAACCTCTCTCCCGGTAAATTAAATTATACAGTCACTTAAAAAGAGCTTTTAGAAGTTGTACATGCCATAGGGAAGTTTAGACATTATATTACTGGTTATGAGACATTTGTCCATACATATCATTCTTCTGTTAGATTTTTAATAAGTAAACCAATTACTAACGGTAGGATAACTAGATGGTTGTTGCTTTTACAAGAATTTAACATAACTATAATTGATAGGCCTGGAAGGGATAATCTGGCAGCTGACCTTTTATCTCATTTAAATCTCACGTAGGGAAGCATGTCAATTCTAGTGCCCGATGAATTCCCAGATGAAGATCTGTTTGCTATTTCGACCATTACTCCCTTGTTCGCTGATGTTGCCAATTATTTGGTATCAGGGAAACTACCTCAGAACATGTTGACTTGGGAAAGGCATAACATAGTGCAACATAGTGCGAGTTACTCATGGATTGAGGGAGATCTATTTTATGCAGGGCTAGACTTGATTATAAGGCGATGTGTGTGGGAAGACAAAATGCATGAAATACTAAGCGCCAGTTATAATGAGCCATGTGGTGGCTATTTTTCCGATAAAAGGATGGCATATAAAGTTCTTCACATAGGATACTATTTGCCTACACTCTTCAAGGATGCCAAGAAGTTTGTTTTAAGTTGTGACGCTTGGCAAAGAATGGGGAGGCCAGTGGCCTTCGATGAACTGCCCCTTCACCCGCAAATTACTATTGAACCCTTTGAGAAGTGGGCATTGGATTCATAGGGCCCATCTCCCCAATGTCAAATAAGAAAAATTATATTTTGGTATTTATTGATTACGACACCAAGTGGGCGGAGGCTAAGGCACTATATGCTACCACGAAAAAGCCGGTAGTAGAATTTTTGTTCGAGGACATATTTGCAGGATTTGGGATCCCATGGGAAATTGTCACTGACTAAGGAACCCAATTTACATCAAAACTGGTCAAGGAACTTACAAAACAATACCAAGTGAAGCACTGCAAATCGACTCCCTATCACCCCAAAGCTAATGGGAAAGTGGAGTCCATGAACAAGGTGTTGGAATCCATCCTCACAAGGACAATCCAACTGCATCATAGAGATTCGGTGGAAAAGTTACCAGAGGCACTTTGGGCTTACCGAATCACTTAGAGGAATGTGACTCGGCATACTCCCTATGAGCTATTCTATGGTAAACAAGTACTTTTGCCCATTGAATTTCAGGCAAAAACATTTAGAACAACTATTCAATTAGGCATGAATTTAAACGAGGCTCAAGAGCAAAGATTGATTCAATTGAACGAGCTAGATGAAATTCGATAAGATGCCTACCACCGAACTGCATTAGTACAGAACCAAAGAACCCGATGGCATGATAAATTCATTAAGAAGAAATTATTCTGTCCAGGCGACTGGGCCTTATTATACGATAGTAAGTTTAAGCACTTCAAAGGTAAATTTTCTACCAGATGGTTGGTACCATATGACGTAATTGAAGTTTTCGATAATGGCTCAGTTCGCATCTGTACTATTGATAATGACAAGACTTCTTTTATGGCAAATGGTCATCAGCTTAAAGTTTATCATAAGCCACTCTCACGTGATCAGTTTTTGTAGGAAATTCAAAAGGACCCAGGATTGGAGTTGATTCATGCTGAGGACCAGCCCCTTGCTGGTTCAGTTTATTAATTTTTTTATCTATGATATATATATATATATATATATATATATATATATATATATATATATATATATATATATATATATATATATATATATATATATATATATATATATATATATATATAGATATAGATATATATATACAACAGTGGGCTATACAGAGCAGTGAATTGATTAGGTTGTAAGATGAGGAGATGGCTAGGGTTCCTGGAACGACCAGCGATGTCGCCGACACACTGCATCAACTAGACTGGCCAGAGATATGCCCTGGCAATAGATCCGTCGCACACAAGACGATGTGAGAGTGGATAGGGACCTAGGGGCCTGCTGCGTCACGATATTCAATTGGACAGGGGAGGTCCTGCAAAAATGTATGGAAGCCGACTACATGGACCCAGTAAAACTTGACGCAGTGGCTGGGTACTTGAAAAACGACCCATACAAACTAGACCTGGAGGAACCATGGCACGGAAAGAATACAAAAATCAGTGTTTCATTTGGGTTTATAGAGAAAATGCCCAATCCAACAAATCGTGGCTCCAAAAAGGTTGTTTCAAACTATAGGGGCGAAGATCTGATACAAATATTCATCAAATTGATAGGGGGAATACATCACTGCATGTAGCTCAGAAAGGGGCTGAATATTCAAGAGTTAAAGAAGGAAATCCATATTCAACTTGGAACCCCCACAAAATACCAAAATCTGATATATACAGGACGTAGTCTACAGGATATCCATACACTTCAGGAATATGGTATCATCAAAGAATCAACTATCATTCTTAATCTGAGACTGTGTTGTTATAGACATTTTTGTGACCTACAACCCCAAGCATGAAATGTCCATAAACCAAGGGCTCCTAAGTCCCTAAAAGTGTTTTTCTAACCCCTAAAGGAACAAGGTCAATAGATTACAGCTTCTCCCAGAAGTTCTCCATGAAAAACTACTCAAAATTGGTCAAAACAGGATCATTGCAGCTGCTCCACTGACTAGGTGCGTTGCATCTCACCCAAATACACTGTGAGGGTGTGTTGCATTTCAAAAGTCCCTTCTATGGGGTGCGATGGGCGAGAAATGACAAATGGCAGTGTCATGCCGCGAAGTGGAGAGGCAATGGAAGCTTCCAGAATCTTCTCCTGTGACACTTGCCTCACCGGATTCGACCAAGGATGAGTAAGAGGCCCTCAGTCTCCAAGTGGAAGCAAGAACTGTCAGAGAGAAGACACTAATCAAATCACAAGCTGACTCATCCTCCTTACAGATATCTATATATGGATCCCTCATCCCAGAGATCCAGAGGCTTGAATTTTGCATATTGTAAGGAATTGTTGTTGGTTTCTAGAGACAAACATCAGATTGTTGGGTGATCTATGCTTTGTTTGATGTGAAGAGGGGCTTCTTTGCTGGGAGGTTGATGCTGGGTCGGAACAACTGGTTGTAACTCCTCCTGGATCTTTTCTTGTTTATCAGTAAAAGCTATTTGAGTTTTCCTCCATCCTTTTGTATCATTGATGCTTGTTACATTTGTATGGTAAATTTAAATCTGATCCTAGATTGTTTATGAATATAGATCCATGTCTTTGTATAGTGCTATGCTTATGTGATCTTACAGGTACTTTGTGAAGCTGGGCATGCAAGGGAGCAGGTAGCTGGGGACTATCAAAGAAGAGAGTGTTATAGACATTTTTGTGCCCTACAAATCCAAGCATGAAATGTCCATAAACGAAGGGCTCCTAAGTCCCTAAAAGTGTTTTTCTAACCCCTAAAGGAACAAGGTCAACAGATTACAGCTTCTCCCAGAAGTTCTCCACCAGAAAATGCTCAGAATAAGTCAAAACAGGATCATTTCAACTGCTCCACTGGCTAGGTGCGTTGCATTGCACCTAAATACATTGTGAGGGTGCGTTGCATTTCAAAAGTCCCTTCTGTGGGGTGCGATGGGCGAGAAATGACAAATGGCAGTGTCATTCCGCGAGGTGGAGAGGCAATGGAAGCTTCCAGAATCTTCTCCTGTGACACTTGCCTCACTGAATTCGACCAAGGATGAGTAAGAGGCCTTCAGTCTCCAAGTGGAAGCAAGAACTGACAGAGGGAAGACACTAATCAAATCACAAGCTGACTCATCCTCCTTACACATATCTATATATGGATCCCTCATCTCAGAGATGCAGAGGCTGGAATTTTGCATATTGTAAGGAATTGTTGTTGGTTTTTGAGACAAACATCAGAGTATTGGGTGATCTATGCTTTGTTTGAGGTGAAGAGGGGCTTCTTTGCTGGGAGGTTGATGCTGGGTCAGGAACCACCGGTTGTAACTCCTCCTGGATCTTTTCTTGTTTATCAATAAAAACTATTTGAGTTTTTCCTCCATGCTTTTGTATCATTGATGCTTGTTACATTTGTATGGTTAACTTAAATCTGATCCTAAGTTGTTTATGAATATAGATCCATGTCTTTGTATAGTGTTCTTCTTCTGTGATCTTACAGGTACTTTGTGAAGATGGGCAAGTAAGGGAGCAGGTAGCTGGAGACTGTCAAAGAAGAGAGGGATTGGATCAAAGGATTAGCGCAAGACACAGGTTGGTTCTTTCTATTCCTTTCTATCTATAGTTCATAAAAGAAATACAAAAGTAGTTTTTCTCTGTTTGTTTCTAAGGTAGCTGTCACACCTTAGTGGGATAGAGCAGTTCTAAATAGACAATTTTCCCTGTAACAAAATGGCGACTCCACTGGGGAATGTATAATTAGTTTGTTTGTGTATCTCTTTGTTGTTTGTTTCATAAACTTATAAGTAGCATTCGAACTGCATTTTCCATAACAAATGCAAAGTAGACATCTGTTGCTTCAATCCATTCACTGGATCTGTTTATGATTTGAACAGCTGATTCACAAACTATCTGATTGCCCTTGTGATAGCTCTTAGATCCTCATTAGATCTACCCCTGATTGTTGAATTACTGATTGCTTTTAATCGGCCAAAAACCAAAGACCCAAAGACTGAACTGCAAACTGTGACCCGGAACCCGGACAGATTCTCGTTTCTGGCCCAGCGCAGGTACTGTTAAGAGATCTTGAATTTCAGCGCACTTCCCGAAAGGGCAACCTGCGTTGCATTTCAGTTTCTCTGTGTTACAGGTGCGCTGATCCGACTAGCCCTGTGCAGCTGTGGTTCTTGTGCTTCATTCTTTCCAGTTCTGTCTCTGAATTTTGCTGCCTGTGATCAGTATATGTCTATTTAAAACCCCTTTTCCTTGCTGTTATTCCGCCTCCTTTGTACAAAAGAACTGTAGATGTTTTTGTGTGTTTGTTGAGTCATTTACAGTTTTCCATTGCAAAAGTAGAATAGTCGTACTGTCGTCCTTTGATTTGAATTTGTCGCAAGTGTCGATTTCGATCATAGGAGAAAGTTTGATTACTGTTGATGGTCGATTATACTAGTACTATTTCCTTTTGTCTAAATTTGTGATTTTCTAGTGTCAAGAACAAGTGTTCATTTCAAAATCGCAAGGTGTCGTAATCATCTCAGATTTTTATTTCAAAAAAGAGCTTGTTTATATTTGTCGCTTGAAAAGAAATTCAGATTTGTACATCAACTTTCTTTTTAGCATCAATACTAAGAAAGTCGAAAACAAATACATGCATGTGCATTTGCATATAGACAGTCTGTTTGGCTTGATTTAAGAAAGTGCATTTACAGTGTGCTCTTTGCTCTTTGTGAAAATATTGTGTCTTTCTTTTCCTCTAGTAGCTAGGATTTTTATTGCACAAAAGAGATAAAAGTTTGTTTATCATCTTTAGATTTCATTTTAGGAATTATGTCTACATCTCGTGGTGAACCCAAAAAGGAAAAATTCATAAGCAATATCAACTTAAAATAAATTCAATGAATCTAACAACGCTTTGGAACTTAACGCACAACATTTAGAGGTCTAGGCTAGAGACGTATTCCGGCGTTGTAAAGCCTGGTAACTGTTGTCCTCACTGATGGTTGGGTGATTCCTCCACTTTGAGACGATAAGTTCCAATACGGACTTGTGCTCCCACGTACCGTCGAGTATATTTTGGGAGACCCCTATAGGCTTAAATCCTTTATCCATAGGAAGCCGTGTCTGCCGCCCTATCGATCGCAATGCACTGAACACAGCATTCGGGAAGATTGACTGCCGTACCGTAAAAAGTATTCTGCAGTTTTGTGATTGGTTACTCCCTCTACCTAGACCTCCAGAGCAGTCCCTTTCGTTCATTTTCAGACTCCTTAACGGAAAAGGTCCATCTGAGCACTTGTCACTTTAGGCTCATTAAAAATCGAAGGAGACTAGAGTCATCTTTTGTTTTTTTCTCGACTCTTAAAAACTAAAAAAAAAAGTTGTGTCAAAGCATCTAAAAGTTATTTTAAATGGAATATTCTACCCTTTCCTACGTTGATCTTGGGTTGAGAAAATGGAGTCTACCAACCAAGGAATTCCCCTTGGAGGAAATCCTAGTCCCTTCTCCTCTTGGAGAGATGTTGGTGCACCCCATATGGCCACATTGTCGCTTCCAGGACTGACAATTGGTTTGCCTGTATGGCTCTTCTCGACCTCTGTCGTTCAGAACACCACTATTCCTGAACAATTGAATCAGCAATTAGACGAATCTAGAGTTACCCACCAACCTTCTACTTCCTCTAATTCTTCCTCTCCTCCTTCCTCTTCGCTTGATGGGGTTGGTAAAGCCAAAATTCAAGTTCCTAAGGAGAAGAAGGAAAAGAAGAATAAAGAGAAGAAGAAGAAGGAGCCAAAGGCGAACGAGGGCAAACAAGTGTCGTCTAACGAAAATCCACACACTGCATCGACCAGGCCTAAATCGCCATGTGTCATTTGCAAAGGAGACCACTTTCACAGAGATTGTCCTTGCATCCCTCGGATCTTAAGGGACTAGTCTCCTCGTTTGCAAAACCCGGTGTCGTCAACCTCTGATGATCATGTTGAAAGCACACCGTCGACTAGTGAAAGTGAAGCCCCAGGACAAAGAAGAAAATATAGATTTCCTTGTAAACTGTGTGAAGATGATCATGCCGTTCACCGTTGTCCCTTCTTAGACGAAGCTAAAAGAGTTTTGGATGATCGTCCGGTTTCACCGTTACGACTTCCTCCTGGATATAAAAAACTCTTGCCTAGTCCATCACTAGTCGAAAATCCGGCTGACCTACTCAGGTGGTCGGCCGAAGCATCTATCATTGAAGATGAACCATCTCAATCCATACCAGAAAAAAGTCAAAAGGTCGAGGCGGCTGTTGACCTAGTCTTGCCTTCAGAGGTTCCATCTTCAGATGATACAATCACTGAAGAGAACAAGGATGACACCATCCAAATTCTTTTCATAAGCACAGACTCCAATGAACATGGGGGCAATTTACCAGTTCCTTTACCGCAGGAAGGAAGTTCGTCAAAGTCGTACCCGGCCGTCTATTCGGTCCCACCTCCAAGCAACCTAGTTGTCTCCTTCGACTGGAATCAACTAGGCAGACCCCGTTTACCAGCTAGTGTACCATTCCGAATTATTGTTCAAATATATAGAATGGTTATGGCTGGTACCATCATAGATGAGGGGGCTTCTGTGAGTATCCTTTCCTCAACTGCTTGGAAAGCGCTTGGTTCGCCACCGCTTTTGCCTGAGATGAGAAATCTGACAGGCTTTGATAAAGGAACCAGTCGACCGTTAGGGATCCTTCCCGATGTACCCATAACATTGAGAGGGAAAACCGTTCACATGAATGTAATGGTAGTTCAAGGACCCCTGGATTACAATCTACTCCTTGGACGAGACTATATTTATTGCATGGGAGCAATTGTCTCCTCACTCTTTAGAGTAATGTGTTTTCCGCACGAAGGAAGAGTGGTCAAGCTCGTGGACCAGCTTTCATTCCCCGGATCATACAGAGAAAATAGTCATATACCATCCCTGAATGGTCTTTTCACGCAAGAAATGTCTCAATCTCCAGTCCGTCCTCCCGATGAGCGTGAGTGATTCGGAGGGATATGACTGAAACCCAGGGGGCATGCACCCTGGTCTGCTTCGGCAGGAAAACTTCGGGTATAGGGTAGGTTTCCGCGGGAGAATATGACTAGTCTGTACCCCCGTCCGTGATTGGAAGAGGGGGTTATTCTAGAACAAGATTCTCTTGTCAAAGTTATGTGAGTTGGCGAGCACCGCCACTCACCTTTGTTTATCTCGGTAGACATCGCCGAAGAAGTGTTTTGTTTGCGCTGTGAATAGAACAATCTTTGGGTAACCTATAAGAGGTAGGCCTCTCTCGGTAAAACAAATGTTTTATCGGAAAGAAGTAGGGGTAACCTTGAAACTCTATTTTATACCTGGGGGCATGCAAACCTTTTGGAGTGCAAGCAAAGAGTGATCATTTATCTGTTTTTTGGATTGGTCGTTTCCTAACTTGCATAAAGAAAGGATGTGGGGCAAAACTCTAAAAATTTCCATTTTATATGAGACATTCTTATCACATGACTGGATTGATCGATCAGTGTTACCGCAGGGTTCAAGCTCGTTAAAAAATAAACCCGCATCGAGCAGTTTTAGCACATAGTTCAAGCTCGTTAAAAAATAAAAATAAGACATGAGCAAATGTTTCCACCCGCGTTTAAGCTCGTTAAAAAATGAACTATTCCCCGATAAATAATCACCGTGAATGTAGTACTTCAGCCATTAAAGCCTTGGTCGTGTTTGCATCGTCACCTCCACTTTTTCATTGGCCGATAATTCACCTCCATTTGATTGTTTACCCATTTTGAGGAACAGCTGCGAAGAGTGATTTCATTAGCCATCCTTGTGACACTGCCCTGATTGGAAAATTCCAAACCTTACCTGGAATCAGCTGCTACCCGTTTTATCACTCGTTCCTCAAAAGACGAGTCTCCTTTAAGCTCTTTTCAACTGACTCGTAAAATATGAAAAGATTGCCGAGTCCTTTGCCTTCCAACTCGTTAAAGGGACAGGAAGTGCTATCCCTCATCTAGATTTTAATCTTTTTGGACCTGAGGGATTATTGCACAAAAGATCGAGCGCTTGTTTTGTTTGGCTCGTTAAAACTATCGAAAATTCATCCCTTATGTATTGTTTTATACTTTTTCGGACTTAAGGGATTAGATGATGAAAAAGGAATTTTGGAGTTACCTTTACGTTCCTTTTCAAACTCTCTAAAATTGAAAAGGACCGAGTTATCTTTGTCGTTAAACTCGTTAAAAAGATTAATAGCGACAAACTTGTCTTTAGACGAGAACGAGTTTCACTATCGCTAGGCTCGTTAAAACATAGCGATGGGTTTTCCCGAAGGGAAAATTATAGAACAAGCATATGTTATCCTCCTCAAGCTTGACAAAAATAAAGAGGTACTGGTCAACAATAACTGGGGAAAATTGGGAAGAAAACTCAAAGAATCTTTATTGGTAGCAAGTCGCTCTTGAACATGACACTTCCACTCCGTGTCTGAGTCGGGTTGGGTTGTTTCATTCACCGGTCACATCGCCATGGTCACGCCATACCATCCACATTTGGGGTTAATGCTACCAATCCATCACATCAGTGTCGCCGATATGTTCAAGAGAAGTCATCCAGAGAAGTCACCTATGTCCCACCCACTACCATACATTATACTCCATTCTTTCATGACCGCCACCCTGAACATTATATCATCAGATCGTTTTCACCTCCATCAAAATCATTTGCTCCGTTCCGTGTCATTGATGTGGGATTCATTAAGGCCCTCCTGTGACGGATCACTTCTTGTCGACATTAGCTCATTATCCAAGAAGTTGATCTAGGAACACCCCATTCAGTACTTTGAAGCTTGCATGCCTCAATGGCAAGTTTCTCACTTCCGGCGACAGGTTTACATCAATGACCTTCGACCGAAAGAATTTGCGTGGTGTTCGACGCCAAGTACTTTATTCACACCACGTGGGTTGTACTGCAGTACCTTGAGGATCATTATCATTATTGGTGATTCCTCTCGCGCTTGTTAACAGTTTACATCATTGACTGGTAATCAAGCGATGTCTTTCCATGTTCGACTTCAAAACATTTCTCACATGGATCAACTTGTACTTCGAGTAAAGATCGGATGAGATTGAAGACCCCGGATCTAGTTTCATCCATCCGGGCTGCGATATATATTCAGGGAAATAAAGACATCAAATGTAAAGCATTGCGGCACGGATAATCATCCTACCAAAAGGATGATGGCTCTATCAGAATCATCAGTCTACCCTCAGACGATTGTCTGTCCTATGTACATGAAAATGAATTTATAAAACTGAGCATGGGAATGCCCACCTCAGCTAGATCATGAAAATAGTATGAAGATAATGTATTGTATTGTATCTTATTACAGGTCTCCTCCCAGCATTGAAAGAACTTCGGATCCTCATAATAAAGCATTTCACCCGACACCAAAAGGTTAACGGCCTCACACTTTAGGGGGCAACTGCTATAGACATTTTTGTTCCCTACAACTCCAAGCATGAAATTTCCATAAACCAAGGGCTCCTAAGTCCCTAAAAGTGTTGTTCTAAACCCTAAAGGAACAAGGTCAACAGATTACAGCTTCTCCCAGAAGTTCTCCACCAGAAACTACTCAGAATAAGTCAAAAAAGGATCATTTCAGCTGCTCCACTGGCTAGGTGCGTTGCATTGCACCTAAATACACTGTGAGGGTGCGTTGCATTTCAAAAGTCCCTTCTGTGGGGTGAGATGGGCGAGAAATGACAAATGGCAGTGTCATTCCGCGAGGTGGAGAGGCAATGGAAGCTTCCAGAATCTTCTCCTGTGACACTTGCCTCACTGAATTCGACCAAGGATGAGTAAGAGGCCCTCAGTCTCCAAGTGGAAGCAAGAACGGATAGAGGGAAGACACTAATCAAATCACAAGCTGACTCATCCTCCTTACACATATCTATATATGGATCCCTCATCTCAGAGATCCAGAGGCTGGAATTTTGCATATTGTAAGGAATTGCTGTTGGTTTTTGAGACAAACATCAGAGTATTGGGTGATCTATGCTTTGTTTGAGGTGAAGAGGGGCTTCTTTGTTGGGAGGTTGATGCTGGGTCAGGAACCACCGGTTGTAACTCCTCCTGGACCTTTTCTTGTTTATCAATAAAAACTATTTGAGTTTTTCCTCCATGCTTTTGTATCATTGATGCTTTTTACATTTGTATGGTTAACTTAAATCTGATCCTAAGTTGTTTATGAATATAGATCCATGTCTTTGTATAGTGTTCTTCTTCTATGATCTTACAGGTACTTTGTGAAGCTGGGCAAGTAAGGGAGCAGATAGCTGGAGACTGTCAAAGAAGACAGGGATTGGATCAAAGGATTAGCGCAAGACACAGGTTGGTTCTTTCTATTCCTTTCTATCTATAGTTCATAAAAGAAATACAAAAGTAGTTTTTCTCTGTTTGTTTCTAAGGCAGCTGTCACACCTTAGTGGGATAGAGCAGTTCTAAATAGACACTTTTCCCTGTAACAAAATGGCGACTCCGCTGGGGATCTAATTAGTTTGTTTGTTTATCATTCTTTGTTGTTTCTTTCATAAACTTACGAGTAGCATTCGAACTGCATTTGCGATAAAAAATGCAAAGTAGATAACTGCTGCTTCAATCCATCCACTGGATCTGTTTATGATTTAAACAACTGATTAACAAACTATATGATTGCCCTTGTGATAGCTCTTAGATCCTCCTTAGATCTACCCCTGATTGTTGCATTACTGATTTCTTTTTACTCGGCCAAAAACCAAGAACTGAACTGCAAACTATGACCCAGAACCCGAACAGAGTCTCGTTTCTGGCCCAGCGCAGGTACTGTTCGAAGGTTCTGAATTTCAGCGCACATCCCGAAGGGACAACCTGCGCTGCATTTCAGATTCCTTGTGTTACAGGTGCGCTGATCAGACTAGCTCTGTGCAGTTGTCGCTTCTGTGGATCATCCTTTCCAGTTCTATTCTTGAATTTTGTTGCCTGTGATCAGTATATGTCTGTTTGAAACCCCTTTTCCTTGCTGTTATTCCGCCTCCTTTGTACAAAAGAACTGTAGATGTTTTTGTGTGTTTGTTGAGTCATTTACAGTTTTCCTTTGCAAAGTAGCATAGTCGTACTGTCGTCCTTTGATTTGAATCTGTCGCAAGTGTCGATTCCGATCGTAGGAGAAAGTTTGATTGCTGTTGATGATCGATTATCCTGTTACTATTGCTTTTGTTCTGAATTTGTAATTTTCTGGTGTCAAAAACAAGTACTCATTTCAAAATCGTAGGGTGTCGTAATCGTCTCTATTTTTTATTTCAAAAAGAAGCTTGTTTATATTTGTTGCTTGAAAAGAAATTCAGATTTGTACATCAACTTTCTTTTTAGCATCCATATACTAAGAAAGTCAAAAACAAATACATGCATGTGCATTTGCATATAGACAATCTGTTTGGCTTGATTTAGGAAAGTGCATTTACAGTGTGCTCTTTGCTCTTTGTGAAAAGATTCTGTCTTTCTTTTCCCTAGTAGCTAGGATTTTCATTGCACAAAAGAGATAAAAAATTTGTTTATCATCTTTAGATTGCATTTTAGGAATTACATCTACATCTCATGGTGAACCCGAAAGGCAAAATTCATAAGCAAGATCAACTTAAAATAAATTCAATGAATCTAACAACGCTTTGGAATTTAACGCACAACATTTAGAGGTCTAGGCTAGAGATGTATTCCGGCGTCGTAAAGCCTGGTAACTGTTGTTCTCATTGATGGTTGGGTGATTCCTCCACTTTGAGACGATAAGTGCCAGTACGGACTTGTGCTCCCACGTACCGTCGAGTATATTTTGGGAGACCCCTATAGGCTTAAATCCTTTATCCATAAGAAGCCGTGTCTGCCGCCCTATCGATCGCAATGCACTGAACACAGCATTCGAGAAGATTGACTATCGTACCGTAAAAAGTATTTTGCAGTTTTGTGATTGGTTTGGTACTCCCTCTACCTAGACTTCCAGAGTAGTCCCTTTCATTCCTTTTCAGACTCCTTAACGGAAAAGGTCCATCTGAACACTTGTCACTTCAGGCTCATTAAAAATCGAAGGCGACTAGAGTCATCTTTTGTTTTTTCTCGACTCTTAAAAACTGAAAAAACAAGTTGTGTCAAAGCATCTAAAATTTATTTTAAACGGAATACTCATTACCCCTTTCCTACGTTGATCTTTGGTTGAGAAAATGGAATCCACCAACCAAGGAATTCCTCTTGGAGGAAATCCTAGGCCCTTCTCCTCTTGGGGAGATGTTGGTGCACCCCATATGGCCACATTGTCGCTTCGAAGACTGACAATTGGTTTGCTTGTATGGCTCTTCTCAACCTCTGTCATTCAGAACACCACAATTCCTGAACAATCGAATCAGTAATTAGAAGAGTCCAGAGTTACCCACCAACCTTCTACTTCCTCTAATTCTTCCTCTCCTCCTTCCTCTTCGCTTGATGGGGCTGGTAAAGCCAAAAGTCAAGTACCTAAGGAGAAGAAGGAAAAGAAGAAGAAAGAGAAGAAGAAGAAGGAGCCAAAAGCGAATGGGGGCAAATGAGTGTCGTCTAACGAAAATCCACACACTGCACCGACCAGGCCTAAATCGCCATGTTTCATTTGCAAAGGAGACCACTATCACAGAGATTGTCCTTGCATCCCTTAGATCTTAAGGGACTGGTCTCCTCGTTTGCACAACCCGGTGTCGTCAACCTCTGATGATCATGTTGAAAACACACCGTCAACTAGTGAAAGTGAAGCCACAGGACAAAAAGGAAAATATAGATTTCCTTGTAAACTGTGCGAAGGCGATCATGCCGTCCACCGTTGTCCCTTCTTAGATGAAGCTAAAAGAGTTTTGGATGATCGTCCGGTTTCACCGTTACGACTTCCTCCTGGATATAAAAAAATCTTGCCGAGTCCGTCACTAGTTGAAAATCTGGCTGACCCGCTCAGGTGGTCGGCCGAAGCATCTATCATTGAAGATAAACCATCTGAATCCATGCCAGACAAAAGTCAAAAGGTCGAGGCGGTAGTTGACCCGGTCTTGCCTTCAGAGGTTCCATCTTCAGATGATACAATCACAGAAGAGAACAAGGATGACACCGTCCAAATTCTTTTCATAAGCACAGACTCCAACGAACATGGGGGCAATTTACCCGTTCCTTTACTGCAGGAAGGAAGTTCATCAAAGTCGTACCCAGCCGTCTATTCGGTCCCACCTCCAAGCAAACTAGTTGTCTCCTTCGACTGGAATCAACTAGGCAGACCCCGTTTACCAGCCAGTATACCATTCTGGATTATTGTTCAAATATATAGAATGGTTATGGCTGGTACCATCATAGATGAGGGGGCTTCTGTGAGTATCCTTTCCTCAACTGCTTGGAAAGAGCTTGGTTCGCCATCGCGTTTGCCTGAGATGAGAAATCTAACAGGCTTTGATAAAGGAACCAGTCGACCGTTAGGGATCCTTCCCAATGTGCCCATAACATTGAGAGGGAAAACTGTTCACATGAACGTAATGGTAGTTCAAGGACCCCTAGATTACAATCTACTCCTTGGACGAGACTATATTTATTGCATGGGAGCAATTGTCTCTTCACTCTTTAGAGTAATGTGTTTTTCCGCACGAAGGAAGAGTGGTCAAGCTCGTGGACCAGCTTTCATTTCCCAGATCACGCATAGCAAATAGTCATATACCATCCCTAAATGGTCTTTTCACGCAAGAAATGTCTCAATCTCCAGTCCGTCCACCCGATGAGCGCGAGTGATTCGAGAGGGCATGACTGAAACCCGGGGGGCATGCATCCTGGTCTGCTTCGGCAGGAAAACTTCGGGTATAGGGTAGGTTTCCGCGAGAAAATATGACCTCCGTACTCCCATCTGTGATTGGAAGGGGGAGCTGGACTGGAACAAGATTCTCTTGTCAAAGTTATGTGAGTTGGCGAGCATCGCCACTCACCTTCGTTTATCTCGGTAGACATCGCCGAAGAAGTGTTTTGTTTACGCCATAAATAGAACAATCTTTGGTAACCTGTAAGAGGTAGGCCTCTCTCGGTAAAACAAATGTTTTAACGGAATAAAGAAGAGGTAACCTTGAAACTCTGTTCTATACCTGGGGGCATGCAAACCTTTTGGAGTGCAAGCAAAGAGTGATCATTTATCTGTTTTTTGGATTGGTCGTTTCCTAACTTGCATAAAGAAAGGATGTGGGGAAAAACTCTAAAAGTTGCCGTTTTATATGAGACATTCTTATCACACGACTGGATTAATTGAGCAGTATTACCGCAAGGTTCAAGCTCGTTAAAAAAAAACCTGCATCGAGCAGTTTTAGCACATAGTTCAAGCTCGTTAAAAAATAAACATAAGACATGAGCAAATGTTTCCACTCGCGTTTAAGCTCCTTAAAAAATGAACTATTCCCCGGTAAATAACCATCGTGAATGTAGTACTTCATCCGTTAAAGCCTTGGTCGTGTTTGCACCATCACCTCCACTTTTTCATTGGCCGATCATTCACCTCCATTTGATTGTTTACCCATTTTGAGGAACATCTGCGAAGAGTGATTTCACTAGCCATCCTTGTGACACTTACGTGATTGGAAAGTTCCAAACCTTACCTGGAATCAGCTGCTACCCATTTTATCACTCGTTCCTTAAAAGACGAGTCTCCTTTAAGCTCTTTTCAACTGACTCTTAAAATATGAAAGATTGCCGAGCCATTGGCCTCTCCAGCTCGTTAAAGGGACAGGAAGTTGTATCCCTCCTCTAGATTTTAATCTTTTTGGACCTAAGGGATTATTACACAAAAAGATCGAGCGCTTGTTTTGTTCAGCTCGTTAAAAGTATCGAAAATCCATCCCTTCTGTATTGTTTTATACTTTTTCGGACTTAAGGGATTAGATGACGAAAAAGGAATTTTGGAGTTACCTTTACGTTCCTTTTCAGACTCTCTAAAATTGAAAAGGACCGAGTTATCTTTGTCGTTAAACTCGTTAAAAATATTAATAGCAACAAACTTGTCTTTAGACGAGAACGAGTTTCACTATCGCTAGGCTCGTTAAAACATAGCGATGGGTTTGTCCGAAGGGAAAATTATAGAACAAGCATATGTTATCCTTCTCAAGCTTGACAAAAATAAAGAGGTACTGGTCAGCAATGACTGGGGAAAAATTGGGAAGAAAACTCAGAAAATTTGTTGGTAGCAAGTCGCTCTTGAACATGACACTTCCACTCCGTGTCCGAGTCGGGTTGGGTTGTTTCATTCACCGGTCACATCACCATGGTCACACCATACCATCCACATTTGGGGTTAATGCTACCAATCCATCACATCAGTGTCGCCGATATGTTTAAGAGAAGTCATCCAGAGAAGTCACCTGTGTCTAACCCACTACCATACATTATACTCCATTCTTTCATGACCACCACCCTGAACCTTATATCACCGGATCGTTTTCACCTCCATCAAAATCATTTTCTCCATTCCGTGTCATTGATGTGGGATTCATTAAGGCCCTCCTGTGACGGATCACTTCTTGTCGACATCAACTAATTATCCAAGAAGTTGATCTAGGAACACCCCATTCAGTACTTTGAAGCTTGCATGCCTCAATGGCAAGTTTCTCACTTCCGGCGACAGGTATACATCAATGGCCTTCGACCGAAAGATTTTGCGTGGTGTTCAATGCCAAGTCCTTTATTCACACCACGTGAATTGTACTGCAGTACCTTGAGGGTCAATATCATTATTGGTGATTCATCTCGCGCTTGTTAATAGTTTACATCATTGACTGGTAATCAAGCGATGTCTTTCCATGTTTGACTTCAGGACATTTCTCACATGGATCGACTTTTACTTCGAGTGAATATCAGACGAGATTGAAGACCCCAGATCTAGTTTCATCCATCCGGGCTACGATATATATTCAAGGAAATAAAGACATTAAATGTACATCATTGCAGCACAGATAATCATCCTATCAAAAGGATGGTGGCTCTATCAGAATCATCAGTCTACACTCAGACGATTGTCTGTCCCATGTACATGAAAATGAATTTATAAAAGCTGAGCATGGGAATGCCCGCCTCAGCTAGATCATGAAAACAGTGTGAAGACAATGTATTGTATTGTATCTTATTACAAGTCTTCTCCCAGCATTGAAAGAACTTTGGATCCTCATAATAAAGCATTTCACCCGACACCAAAAGGTTAACGGCCTCATACTTTAGGGGGCAACTGTTATAGACATTTTTGTGCCCTACAACCCCAAGCATGAAATGTCCATAAACCAAGGGCTCCTAAGTCCCTAAAAGTGTTGTTCTAACCCATAAAGGAACAAGGTCAACAGATTACATCTTCTCCCAGAAGTTCTCCATGAAAAACTACTCAAAATTGGTCAAAACAGGATCATTGCAGCTGCTCCACTAACTAGGTGCGTTGCATCTCACCCAAATACACTGTGAGGGTGTGTTGCATTTCAAAATTCCCTTCTGTGGGGTGCGATGAACGAGAAATGACAACTGGCAGTGTCATTCCGCGAAGTGGAGAGGCAATGGAAGCTTCCAGAATCTTCTCCTGTGACACTTGCCTCAGTGGATTCGACCAAGGATGAGTAAGAGGCCCTCAGTATCCAAGTGGAAGCAAGAACTGTCATAGAGAAGAAACTAATCAAATAACAAGCTGACTCATTCTCCTTACAGATATCTATATATGGATCCCTCATCCCAGAGATCCAGAGGCTGGAATTTTGCATATTGTAAGTAATTGTTGTTGGTTTCTAGAGACAAACATCAGATTGTTGGGTGATCTAAGCTTTGTTTGAGGTGAAGAGGGGCTTCTTTGCTGGGAGGTTGATGCTGGGTCGGAACAATTGGTTGTAACTCCTCCTGGATCTTTTCTTGTTTATCAATAAAAGCTATTTGAGTTTTCCTCCATGCTTTTGTATCATTGATGCTTGTTACATTTGTATGGTCAATTTAAATCTGATCCTAGATTGTTTATGAATATAGATCCATGTCTTTGTATAGTGCTATGCTTCTGTGATCTTACAGGTACTTTGTGAAGCTAGGCGTGCAAGGGAGTAGGTAGCTGGGGACTATCAAAGAAGAGAGGGATCGACTCAAAGGATTAGCGCAAGACAGAGGTTTGTCTTTCCATTCCTCTCTATCTATAATTCATAAAGGAAAAACATAAGTAGCTTTTCTCTGTTTGTTTCTAAGGCAGCTGTCACACCTTAGTGGGATAGAGCAGTTCTAAATAGATACTTTTCCCTGTAACATGCGTGGCAGATGCAATGGAGCCAGTTATAAAAATACGGGTTCCTTTCGTGACGTAGTCAAAGGAAAGGAAAAAATGCAACACAAACTAGAACCAGCACAAGAGCTACTAGGTCCCTATATTGTGGAACAAAAACTGGAATCTCCAATGCTCCAAGTAACTCTGCCGGAGGTAACTAATCTACACACTAATCTATCCAAAAAAGTTGTTATCTATAGATTTAATGGGTTCTGGCCAAAATCCGATGCTCTGCATTAATGGATCTTCTCCACATGGTCATCTAACTGTGAAATTCACCTATGCTCAAAAGGTTTTTTGATAGTTAGATTCAACACAGAACAAGAACGAGACAATATTATCGATCAGGGGTCTTGGTTTTGGGGCAATGCTGGCCTCTTCACCACCCCCTGGTTTTCTGATTTTGATGCAAATACCATGAAAGTCTTAACAATGCGTGTTTGGGTGAGGCTACATAACCTCCCTCTACACTTCTAGCATCACAAAGTTTTAATAGCCATTTGGAATTCCTTGGGGAAATTCCTAAAAATAGATGAAGACAGAGTTATCAGGGGAATTTTCACATTGCCAGAATATGTTTAGAAGTGGACCTGAGTCAGAGGCTACCTGATCACATTACATTGAACTACAATAATACACTAAGGACACAACCGCTTGACTATGAGAATACAACATTCAGATGTCGCAACTGCATGCAAATGGGGCATCTCCAATACACCTGCCCACTGGCGAGGAAGGACCCCAAAGGGAATAAGAAACAACAAAAAAATCCCAAAGGGTGGCAACATACCAACTTGCTGGAAGAAGAGGACATGTAGACAGAACCTACAGGGAACCAATCAGAACCTGACATACAAATGGGACAAAAATATACACAAGAAGAAAATACCCCAGATACTCATTTGGGGCCAGACAATATGAAATAGCAATAAGAACCTCAGCTGGAAGTAAGCAGCATCAAACAAACTCATGGATCTAAAGGATCGAAATCTGACAAAGAACATCCAATGAACACAATGGAAAACCAGCTAGCTATAATTGCACCCACACACAACTCTGAAGGTTGGCGAAGGGTGGAGAAGAAGAAGGGTAGAGAAGTATTGGCTAGCTGGAATTTATTTTTTCTTTTATATTGTAACCTTTGTTTCCTGTTATTACAGGGACAACCATCTGCATATGCTTTAAGTATCTACAAAATGTGATTTTTTCATACGAATAAAATTACGACTTTTTCCATGGGAAAAAAAAACAGTGGGCTGTCATTTTTGTTATCCACGGGTGGTCCTCCCCACATCTCATGTAGAATAAAGGAGGAATTCACTAGGAGAAATTTTATCCCTTTAACCAGGCCTGGTGGATTACATATGGAAAAGGAACTCGTGGAGTCTCCTTTGGAAGCCTTCAGACTCTAAATATGAAGCTCTTGAGCAATGGTTGATCCAGGCTCGTAAATGAAATGGACCAGCAGTAGTCTAGGGATTCCTTGAGTAAAAAATTGTTATTTTTTGGGCTCAAGGAAATGATTACGGAAAGGAAACCTGTGGATTCTACTTCAGGCAATTCAGACTCTCTAAATAAGAATGCCTCAAGCACCAACTACTTTAGTCTAGTTAAAATAATAAGGTAGTAGTAGCATAGGGATCCTCTGGGCTGAGAGTTATCCTTTTCTGGGCCTAAAGGAATAACTATGGAAAATAACCTCCCTTGGAGCTCTCTTTTTGGCCATTTCCAGCTCCCTAAAAAGAAATTCCCTAGGCAGTCACCATTCCAGGCCTGGTTAAAATTCATGGATGGTAAGCAGTTCTTTATTGAGATAACAAGAAATCTAGTCTATGATATGCAAGATGGAGATTTCAGGAGGGTGGAAGTTGAAATATACACTTCACTATTTTCATTCCAAGTGTTTTTTTGTGTGAATCTTAGAATATGGTGCTACCTAATTCTATTCGGATGACTGTGTTTTTGGCTGATTAGAATACTTTTATATCATAAAAGTTTCTATGCTTTACTCTGTCCAAGAACATGTCTCATATTTCACATACAGGCTTGGGAGCTTTCTTAAAAAAGGGTCCTACAATCCCTCAGCTATTTCCAAGACACACACACAGGAGACCACCTTGTAGCATTCATTGTGTAAACCCAGGCTTGTCTTATATGCAGTCAAGGAATGCTTAGGATTATCAATTCGCTCAAAATTAAAGAACAGGTTCATAGAATCAGTATTCTATCCGCCAAGGCATAGCATGCCAATCTTCCAAATTTGGACACCATGAATGCAATCACAGGAGGCATTGTTCAAGCACATGGAGCTCACACTCAATGAAAATCACTTAAGTGGTTAAGGTATGCACATGTTTTTTCTTGAGTTTTACTGATGAGTATTTAAGTGTTAATCATTTTGAAGCACGCCTTAGGATATATCATCTTATCATCATAATCATCCATTTCACGTCTCACTTGCCTAAGTTCCGATTTTATAAACAAATGTCCCTCCAGTATTCCATAATCATCATTGGCGATTCATCCTTATTGTGTCAAAATAACCGCTTCCTGCTTAACTATCATTTCATAATATCTCCTGTCATCATGGTGGTAACCCATCGCCTCATCACAGAGGATCTCACACACTCTCCCCACAGACTGCATTCCGCACTCAAGTGTCAACACTTCCCAATAGAGAAGGTAGAACGATTGCCACCATGGAACCAATCCATGGTATCCAATGGCCATTATGGAACTGATCCCTTGTGCTAGATCAATTATCACAATGATCCTCCAGCGGTATTTAAATAAAGAACACTTGAAGATAGAGGCTGAGAATTGATTTGAGTCTGGCAGCGTAAATTGCAATTGAAACATAGGCGCCATGAGATTATAAAGACATGAACCAACCTTCGTTCAGTTCTTGCACAGCCTAGAGTATGAGCAATGTAAAGGAACCCTGTGTAGGAATTTACACGGTAAGTTCCTCAGAAAGAATACCAAAAGGACACCGCTCACAACCAGATCACAGATCAATACACCAGTATTTTTGACGTGGTTAAAACCCTCAAAGTGCAAGGAGGGAAACAGTCCATGGCCTGTCCCAACGTGGGTACTACAAGCAATTTATTAATCAAAGAATGAAAATTTACATAAGCTTCTCTCATGCACAGATTACCCGAATAATGACCCTCCATGCGCTTTAAATAGAACTCATGGACCAATCGGGTGTCAAGCCACGGATCAAGTGTCGGTAATACCGAGGTGAGAGTGAACCGTCGGATCACTACATATCGTGACCGTCGGATTGTAAGTTACAAAATGTACAACGGTAAAGAAACACACTTTACCTAACTCTAACCTAACTCTATACTAGACCAAGTTGAACTTAACTATATCCTATGTGTCGGAATATCCTAACATCCCCCCTTAAGAACAACTTGGGATAGGATTGAAGGATTTACAAATATGACACAATAGGAGAAGGAAGGAGGCACTAGAGCCTATCCCCCCTTAGTGACAACTTCCTGAACTCCAAGCATATATCGAAGTTTAGTGAACTTCGCCTCTGTGAGAGCCTTTGTGAAGATGTCTGCAACCTGATCATCTGTTGGACAATATTGCACTTCAAGAACATGGTCATGAATGAGCTTTCTGATGAAGTGCATGTGTAGTTCAATGTGTTTGCTGCGCTGATGCTGGACTGGATCTTTGCATAGCTGAATGGCACTTTGATTATCACACCAAAGTGTGGTTGGATGCTGCTGCTCAAAGCCAAACTCTGATAGGATCTGACGAAGCCACAAGGCTTCCTTACTAGCTTCCACGACACCACGATACTCTGCTTCTGTTGACGAAAGAGAAATGGCAGCCTGTTTCTTACAAGCCCATGTAATAGGTCCTGAACCAAGAGTGAAGACATAACCGACAGTAGACTTCCGATCATCAGGGTCACCAGCCCAATCAGAATCTGTGAAACCAACTAACAGAGGAGCTGCTTTGGCACTGTAATGAATCCCAAACTGTACTGTACCTCGAACATAACGAAGTATTCTTTTAGCTGCTTTCCAATGACTTTCACGGGGGTTTTGCATAAAACGAGCAACAAGGCCAACAACAAAGGAAAGATCAGGACGAGTATGGGTTAAATACAAGAGTTTTCCGACAAGTTGACGGTATAAGGTAGCATCAACTTCAGGAGAAGTACAAGAGACTGAAAGTTTGACTCCAGACTGAAAGGGAGAAGGGGCTGGCTTACAGTCTTCCATGTGAAAATGACGAAGAATATCACAAGCATACTTGGACTGGGAAAGGAAAATACCCTCCTGGGATTGTAAGACTTGAAGACCGAGAAAATAGTGTAAGTGTCCTAAGTCTGTCATTTCAAATTTCTTTTTAAGGCTGGACTTCACATGGTTTATAAGGTTGGGATCACTACCAGTAAGAATAAGATCATCAACATAAAGAACAAGGATGATAAGAGAGTTGCCCACTTTCTTGGTGTAGACAGTATTGTCAGAATGACACCTAGAAAAGCGAGATTCTGAAAGAAAGCTATCCATTTTGGCATACCAAGCCCGAGGAGCTTGCTTGAGGCCATAAAGGGATTTCTTAAGTCGACAAACAAGGCTGGAGTTTGTTTGTATGAATCCAATGGTTTGTTCCATATAGATTTCTTCCTACAAGTCCCCATGCAAGAAGGCAGATTTAACATCCATCTGATGGACTTCCCATTTTAAAGAGGCAGCAAGGGAAAGAACAAGGCGGATAGAGTTCATTTTGGCAACAGGGGAGAAGGTTTCAGTGTAGTCAAAGCCTTCAACCTGTGAAAAGCCCTTAGCAACGAGACGAGCTTTATGTTTATCAACTTTCCCATCTAGTCCATACTTGGTTCTGTAAACCCATTTACATCTAACAAGTTTGCGTCCCTTTGGTAAAGGAACAAGATCCCATGTATCATTTGTCATCAATGAATGATATTCTTCATTCATAGCTGCTTCCCAATGTGGATGGCCTGAAGCTTCTGCAAAAGTGTCAGGATCATGATTTACTGGAGCTTGAGCCAGTAAAGAAGAGGCTCTTTCAAACTGAGAACGTGTACGTCGCTGATCTGTAGGATCACCGGCAAGATCACCTGCTGCATCCCGAGTAGTACGGACCCATCTTGGAAGTTGAGGATCCTGAGAAGGTGGGGGAGGATTATCATCTTCGCTTTCATCATCTGAAGAAGAAATGTTTTCAAATGTAGAAGAGATAGGAAGAGGTGGCACATCCGCCGGACTAGGCTCGTAGGCCGATTTATTTTCATCAAATTTTACATCGCTTCTAATGATAACATTTTTGGACTTAAATGGAATAAGTCTATAACCTTTTACATCTTCAGAATATCCAACAAAAGTACATTTCTCACTCTTAGGTTCTAAATCTTTATGCTTTTCATCTGGAATATGGGCCCATGCTTCACTTCCAAACACACGAAAGTGACTTACATCTGGTTTAATGGAACTCCAAGCTTCTTCTGGAGTGATATTCTCTAGAACCTTAGTAGGAGTGTGATTGATTATATAATTTGCACAATTAATTGATTCGGCCCAAAAACTAAGACTGAGTCCTTTAGATTGCAGCATACAATTAGCCATTTCTTTTAAGGTGCGATTTTTCCTTTCAGCTACACCATTTTGTTGTGGAGTGTATGGAACAATATGTTGCATTTGAATTCCATTTTCGGTGCAAAAGTTGATGAAGGTGTTTTTAACATATTCTCCACCATTATCAGTTCTTAGCTTAAGAATTTGATGTCCAGATTGTTTTTCAACAAAGGCTTTGAAGGCCAAAAAAGTGTTAAATACTTCGCTCTTGAGTTTTAAGAAGTATACCCAAGTGCGTCTGGAGAAATCATCAATGAAAGTTAAGAAGTACTTGCAGCCAGAGAATGAAGCAACAGGAAGAGGACCACATAAATCACTGTGCACAAGCTGTAAAGGGGCTGAGGCGTGCCAAGAGGCACGTTTGTCAAAACTGTCCCGATGATGTTTTCCGAGTACACATCCGGAACAAACACCATCTCTGCAAGATACCATAGGAAGACCTGTCACCATATTTTCTTTACATAGATGCTGAAGGGAGCGATAGTTTAAGTGACCAAATCGCTCATGCCAAAGTTTGCTCACTTCATCATTATGAGCAACAAATACTGAGGGAAGATTTGATGACCCAAAGTTGTGAAACTTATACAACCTTTTGGAATCATCAGCAAGACCAGTAGCTAGAATCTGTTTAGGATCTTTTAGATCCTTGATTACAACATCATGAGGTGAAAATTCAACAATTTTACCTTCACCTGAATGAGTTATCTGATAGACAGATAGAAGGTTGCAGGATAAGGTTGGAACACATAATACATCATTAAACTGACCATTGTCTAGATGAACAGTTCCAGTCCCTACAACATTAAGAGATCTATCATCACCAATATATATATTTTTGGTGTTACAATCATTTAAAGAAGAAAACATGGCTTGGTTTTTGGCCATGTGATAAGAGGCTCCAGAATCAATGAGCCACTCATGAGAATGAGAAGAAGAAGAAGATACATTTAATGCATAACCAGACTGAGATGATTGACAACGACATGCAGAAAGTGCCATTCCGGAAGTTGAAGTTGAAGTAGGCTCCACATGGATGTTATGTTTCTTCATTGCGGCTTCCAAGGCTTCCATCTTCTTAAAGCATTTAGATTCTAAGTGGCCATCTCGATTACAAAAGTTACAATGTCTATCAGTCTTCTTCCATTTGTTTTTATTGGTCTTATCATTTTGCTGAAATGATCTTTCATTTTGAGGCTGAGATGGTTTAGGACCATTCTTTTGAGGATATGACTTCTTAGGATTCTTTGAATTTGGTTGCTGCTGGGCGGCTAACGCTTTTGCGGAAGAGTTTCCAAGATTAAGAAGACCAAGGTGTAAGAGTTTTTCTTGTTCTCTTATTAAGGAATCACAAAAGGAGTCAAAGGAAGGGGCCTTGTAGTCTTTTCCTTGACAAATGAAAGCTTCCCTTGTAGAATGGAAAGTGGAAACAAATACAGAGTAGGCTGGTCCCAACTTAGTAAGGATGGAATAAATAAGGTTACCATCTTCTTTCTTAACTTTAACACCTTCCAAGAGATATCTAAGGGTCTTGAATTTGGACAAGAAATCTTCAATGCAAGAAAAATTATTAGGATCCAAAGTAAGCAACTCATTTTCAAGTTGATGGGCTCTAATTTCATTTTTAATCCCAAAAACTTTAGCGAGTTTTTCTAATGCTTCATGAGGAGTCTTAAGTTCTGCAATGTGGAATCTAAGATCAGGAGAAATAGACATCCCTATCAAACCACGTGCTTGATCTTGTCTGTTTTCCCATTTTGCAGCCTTGTCTTCATCTTTTGGTTTCTTCTCTTGGTCTGTGGCTATTCTGAAGAGACCTTTACTTCTAAGTAAATCTTCCATGTAGGCTACCCATTGGAAGTAGTTACTGCTGTCAAGAATGACTTGGCATGGACTTTCCATTTAAAAAAAAAAAACTGAAGCTGAAGATGCTGAAAGTAAGTGTTCCAATGGATAGATCTCAAAAAAATAGGCGGTTTTAAAAAAAACGGCTCTGAAAAAGGCTTTCGGATGAAGAAGTTATGGCTTTTTGAAAAAAAATTGTTGACGTTGCTGGCAAAGGGCGCGAATGTGCGGGAATGAAAAAAAATCCGCCCCACAAAATGGAGACTTGAACCCAAGACCTCTACTCTCTTAAAATAGCTTTGAACCAATTGATCTATACAAAAAATTTGAGAGAGAGAGAGAGAGAGAGAGAGAGAGAGAGAGAGAGAGAGAGAGAAAGGGGGGGGGGGGAGGGGCCTTGGTTTGCGTGCTTGCCTTGAGAAAGCTCTTTTTCCCTACAAAACACAAAACACAAAACCCAACACGAATATGCAAAGAAAAATGAACCTTGCGGCTCGAAGTTAGCTTTAGCCAAAAAACTAGAAATTTAAAAAAAAAATCTCAAAGTTACCTTTAGCCGAAAAACTAAATATTTTTCTCAATGTTTCTGATTTTCCGAGATCACACTAAGGTGCAGGGAAAAGAGCATACGCATGAGAAAAATCCTTCCTTTCTGTTTCTGATTTGCCCAGATCGCACAGAGTCATGGGGCAAAGAGCATACGCAGAAATGAAAGGTATAGATCCGGTTAAAAAAAAAGGCTAAATAAACTGAGACCGAAATAAGCAGAGAGAAAATAACAGTAAACTGCAAAAAACACTGTATACCTCCCGATCTGAAAAATGACGCAGCTAGGGCTACCGGAAACCTTTTCGCGTGAAATGAAAGGGGTTCCTCACTGGAACAGATGCTCCGAACGCAACAGAGCAGTCCTCTCAGCCCGAAAGCAGTCAGAAACAACAGATCTAGGAAACGACAACCGCATGCAGTTCTACCGGCTTCAGATTTGGATCACCAACAGACGCGGCCCTCAAATAGCTCTGATACCATGTAGGAATTTACAGGGTAAGTTCCTCGGAAAGAATACCAAAAGGACACCACTCACAACTAGATCACAGATCAATACACCAGTATTTTTGACGTGGTTAAAACCCTCAAAGTGCAAGGAGGGAAACAGTCCACGGCCTGTCCCAACGTGGGTACTACAGGCAATTCATTAATCAAAGAATGAAAATTTACATAAGCTTCTCTCATGCACAGATTACCCGAACAATGACCCTCATGCGCTTTAAATAGAACTCATGGACCAATCGGGTGTCAAGCCACGGATCAAGTGTCGGTAATACCGAGGTGAGAGTGAACCGTCGGATCACTACATATCGTGACCGTCGGATTGTAAGTTACAAAATGTACAACGGTAAAGAAACACACTTTACCTAACTCTAACCTAACTCTATACTAGACCAAGTTGAAATTAACTATATCCTATGTGTCGGAATATCCTAACACCCTGGAAGAAAAAGGTTGGATGCCTTTTCTCCAGAAGTTCCAAGGCTATAACGACCAAGTAGCGCTCACATTTGCTAAGAGATTCGATGGTGAAAATTCCCAAGTCAGAAATTTGAGCTTTAAAATCATAGAGGAATCAATTAGTAAGGCCATGGGTCTATCAGCCGATAGTGAGAAATTCTTCAAAGGCAGCCAGTTGGAAATACCGAATTGCACAGGGTTCTTAAAGCCAGCTTACAAGTCAACTAATTGGACAAAGGGGGTGCTTTGTAATTGCATAGAAGAGCGATGGTATCCACTCCTAACCATGCTACAACATTTTGTAACCTGTGAAGGGAGGTTCGCTGTGGTCTTCCTTTATCACATTTGGCTCCTGGTTCACTTCACAGAGGGTAAGCATCTTAATATCCCTCATTTCCTAAGGTTGAGCTTGCGTAAAATGGCTAAGGGAATATAGTCACAGGGAAAAAAGCCTAACACGACATTATATCACCACAGTTTGATCAAGATTTTGTTGGTTGCTAAGCTGAGGAAATGTAAGCAATTGTGGGAGGACTTCATCATAGAAGCATTCCCTGGATAGGAGACACAAAAGAAGGGTAGGTAGCGTATACTGGGCAGATCCCTCAAAATTAAAGAAGCCACTTCCCCATCAAGGTCTGTATCTACGCCTACCAATTCTACTACCCCTATTTCTACACACCCTCCTATGGCTGTAGATCGTGTGAAGGATGGCACATGGAATGTTCTAAAGGAGACCCCCGCAAGCTCATCACGAAAGAGGAGAGGTGATAAGGTAGAACCCATCCAACTAGTCCAAAGCCCCATGATACAGAGCGATGCTCTAGACTCCCCAAAGAAACCCCCCTTCAATCCTAAAAACATCACCTCGAAGCCGAAGCATCGAAGACCCTCCTTTCCCTGTAACACTCCCCTGATTGTTGTGGTCGAAAATTCAACCCAAGGACGTCGATGAACCCGTAGTATGGGCTGCACACCGCAAACCATGGTTAAAGGAACTAGCTTGGTCCATGTCTATGTTTCATCCTCCCACAATGACAATCTTCTGCAGTTCTAATTGCCCATAGAAGAGGAGGTCACAGTCCCGATGAAGCTCCAAATCCTAGAGGATATCTCACGAGATATGAAGGCTTTCTCTCCTACTGAACCAACAACGGGCGAGAACGCTGCAAATCCTACCTCACATCAGTTACTGTCTAAGAAGTAGAAGGGAAAATGACCAAGAGGGAGTGCTTCACAACAATCCACGATGGCGACTAAGAGTCCTACACTGGATGCAGAGGAAAATTTTAAAATCAAGCTTGTGAAGTTGTGGAAGACAATTGCTAAATTGAGAGAGTATCCACACAAATATAAGGTTTTGTTTCAATTTGTGAAGGACATAAACCAACAAGTCTGAGATTCCAATATGAAGCTATATGCGCAGAATGATGCCTTGGTACACAAAAATAAGCACCTCCTACGTTGGAAGGCAGCTCAGAATGAAATTGTGAAATGATTGAACACTAAGGGACTAGCGTTGCAATTCCAAAAGTGTTCGCCATGGATTGGAAAAGGGATAGAAGTCCTCATCAAGACTAATAGTCTTTGACAACAGTCTCCTTCAGTGGCACAATTCCTTTTTTTTGGATGCATGAGGACATGTATCAGGCTAAGAGTGGGAGGATGTTGATCCTCAATTTTGTTCTTATTACTGTTGGATTTAATTCCCCATTTTGCCCCTTTTTGTTACCATGGAACCCATTTCTCTGCAAAATCACTATCCTAATCCAATCTCTACTCTCCACTTGAGGTAAACCTTCTCATGGTTGCACTTAGTAAATTTAAGTAAATAGAAGTGGCATATTCTCAAACTAACTTGTTGCTATTATCGAGTGTAGACTCTCAACAAAATGTGCAGGTCGATCCCCAGAAGGAGCAGTTGATGCATGAAGACCTTCTACTTTGGTACTCAAGGGCTATATGCAGATGGGTGCTCATGTAACGAAATGGATAAGGTTGCAGCATGTTCTAGAAGATGAGAGGGCGCAACCACAAGTATCACGCATCATGATACTGAGATCCTCGTTCGATTTACTTTGATTGCAGCATATACAAAATTGGGAATTGGTTACGAATGGATAGACCAGCTCGAGATGCCTGTTTGAACCAACTCACCTTAAAGGAGTAATGTGGATTCACTCATTATTTTTAGTTTATGTTTAACTATTAGTAAATTCTTATAAAGGTGATTGAATGTATATGTAAAGGGGGTAGACCGTAGCACTGTGGCACTAAACTTATGGAGAAATTTTTATGTATGATCAAGCCATTTTGAATACAATCATAATGCTATTGTT
Organism: Pinus tabuliformis; assembly: GCA_031772625.1. Lineage (NCBI taxonomy): Eukaryota > Viridiplantae > Streptophyta > Pinopsida > Pinales > Pinaceae > Pinus > Pinus tabuliformis. The sequence continues at coordinate 1,634,839,689 of CM062804.1, read as the reverse complement.
CTAAAGTGATTCCCAAATGCGTTGATGGAATGAATTCTATGTGTTAATTGGGCATCAAATCGTTTAAACTACTATAAGCTGTCCAACCCTAGGTGTGGCTGGGCCCACCCATCTGGGATTGTTTGTATTTTGAAACAGTAGTGGCACAACAACCTTAGATTTACTTAAATATCCTTTTTGTTTACAATTACGTGTGTGAATTATTACTTGGTTGATTGATTATTGGTTACACTTGCAGAGTCTTTGTCATTTCCTGAGTTGCAATTAAATTTCAGTGCGATACCGCGCCCTTTGAACCAGAGCCATCCCATCATTTGTTGCCTTCGCTTGGAACACACTACATAGTCATCAATATGTTTGGATTGTCACCTCTAGTGAATTTCTGAGTCCTTAATCTTTTGAGTAGCTATAGATGGAGAATGAATTCGATTGAATTAGATAGGTTTCATCCCCTTCCCTCAAATTAACCTCTGCTTTATTGACAAGAATTGATTTAAGTTGATCATTATAGAGGCATTTTAGGATGAAACTAGCTGGATCATTCGAAATACTTAATAAACTCAATCAAATTGTTGAATTGATGGTTTGAATATGAGAATGTCTGGGTTGCACAAATAATTAATTAACTTGTTTTATTGCAGATTGATGCATTGTAAGCTGGTATAAACATTACAGGGACGTTTCCAAGAGAACCATTCCATTGTTTCCATTTATCTTCTCTGTTCATTTAATTATTAGCACCAGTGGTAAATTGAAATGATCTTCCTCACTTTTGTGCAAAAAGGTAGTCTCCTTTGAATGAATTCTTTCTTAGTTCATCTATTCAGGTGTTTACTCCATGAATAAATGATTTTTATGACTTATAGTAGCAAGAGGTAAGGATTTATTTGATTATAGAATTAGGTATAGTCTTAGGATTGATAGTTGAGCATTGAGTGAGATAGGTATCACAATTGCTTTCTTTTATTAGAATTCTGCAAAGTGATCCATTGAATACAAACAAAAAGATAAAGCAGAACAGAGTAATTCTTCCAATCAGTACTTGAACCCTAAACTACGATTTGAACATATAATTGGTTGATTGAAGCATTAACAAGATAGATCACTTGTTGAATTCGTAATTGGATTGTTATAGAATAGTTATCATTATCTGCTATGGTAACGAATGATTATGGCATCAATAGTTTAATAAGTCGAGTGGCGATCATCATAGGGTTGTTTTATTTCTTTCAAAGAATTATCATTTGCTTGTTGAAAACGATTGAGTGATTTTTCATATAGAGTCTGGTACTAGCATGCACAGTTTGATTAGGGTTTGGTGTGAATAGAAGTTCATTTTTACTAGGGATACTCAGTTAAGTGTAGATTTGAATATTAGGATTTGTGAAGATTTTAGGTAAAATTTGATTGTTGAGTTTGCTCATTAGACGATAAGATTTGCAAGTATTTCTTTCATAAATCATTAATAAGGAAAATATTAAACTCTGATATAGCCTGAACAGAGGATGCGCAAGGCAATTCGTGCTTACGAACCTTGGGTTGAAAATTAATCTTAAGGTATTTAATCTTATAAATTAATATCTCAACAACCCCCACTAGATTGTTCCCCACACACTCCAATCACCGGATCACATCTTCCTCTTAAGGAACTAGGCATTCCTGATGAGGTTGAAGAGGAAGTGCTATACCTAACCAGGCTTACCTTTGATCAATTCAATTTCAAGATATTGCAAGAAAGAAGGAAATAGTATGCTAGGAACCATAAGGAGCCTTTGTCCATGACCACAGAGAAGGAAATCGTCCTAGATACTACAGTAAACCCTGAGATGATCTCCTCGACCAAGACCACTTTTGTGATGACAACTGAGCTGACTGTATGGAGAATGACTAAGAAAATTGAAGAACTCCAAATCAAGCTCTATGCATCTGAATAAAGTGCCTCCATAGTAGAAGAATATAGAAATAATCTAGAAGAAGAGAATGTAGCACTTCACTTAGATCAGTCAAACATGAAGGAATTACAAGACACAATCAAGGAAGAGGTTGAAACCCTGAGAGGATCCATGGCAGTGGTTTATGAAGAGATGTCAAAGATGCATCATATTTTGGCCCTATCCTAGCCAAACAAGCCAACATGAAAGAAAAAATCTCCATGTTGAAAGAGGTCGTTGCAACTCTAGAAAATATTCATGAGTGGACAAACAAGTATCCAGATGCATCGACTGTTCTCTGAAAGAAATATGGATCACCACCCAGAACGATAAAGTTAAGCTACACATTAAGATGCAACCATGGGATAAGCTATCTAGAGATGTTGAAAAGGTTCTTACTTCTTACGAGCATCTTCTGAGTGGATTGGAGTCAGTAATTGATAACCATGGGTTCCTTCTATTGGGGCAGTTGGAGAAGTGAGGAATGTTGAAATATGGCAACAAGAATATTCTAATTTAATTTGTCCTTGAATTAAATTGTGAATTAAAATCGAATTTAGTCTTAACAACTACTTGGAAATAGTTAATTGATTAATTTTAAATTAATTAGTTGGAGAAATTCAAGTTAGAAGTCTTTCTGAAGTCATGCAAGAGTTATCCCTTAAATTAAGGAGATAAGATTGAGTTATATTTGAGTTGTAATTAGTTAACTCAGTTACTGAGTTAAGTCGAGTTAAATTAGTTCCAAATTGTTTGAGGAACTAATGGTGAGTTAATAGTCAGTTGATGCATGCATGCACGCAACTAGTGCTACTCTAGTTAAATGAAGATTCCCTCATCAAAATGTCATGCATGTCTAGTATGATAAAGACCCAGTTGAGATTAAAATCAAGGACAATGTACTGTCAGTTTCATGTGTTTTCTCAAAGAGAAAACTCATACATGTAGTCAAGGATTTAATCCTTGAGGATTGTGCAGTTTTGGAGGTTATCATCGACTTGGTGGATGAGTTTTCCACTTGGTAACAGGAAATCATCCACAAAGGAACAATGCAAGGAAATAGGATCTTGGAGGGCAGAGAGGAAGGCAGGAGAGAAGCCAATATTTCCTGTGAGCATCTGTGAGGGTTGTACTGAGAGCTGGCTACGTATGAGAGCTAAGGCTTTGTATAATTCCTATGTATCTACACCATGTATGATAATACAATAGTGTGGGATTTTTAGCTGAGGCTTCCCCAAAGTATTTTCATGTGTATTGTGCCATTGATTCTTCTTCTTCTGGTTATATTGTTTAGCTCGATCTTTAAGCTTCCACAAATTGATAGTATAAGTAGGCTTTAGTATTTTTCCCTGATTTATATTGCATTAATGAATTTAGACTTCTGTGATCGATAACATTGTTCAGAAACTCTTCGGCAAAATCACATAACCAATCTTTTGTCGACGCGTTTCGAACCAACCAGTGTGGTTCATCGTCAGGACAAGTTGAAGAACTGATCCGGCTTAGCTTGATTAAATAGAGCGTGCAGAGACTCCAACGGTTATATTGCCAACAGCTAATTTTGACCTAATGGACAAAGTCAGCCACTAATATTCTTGATATAATAAATACTTATTATTCTTAGAAAACAGCTAAATTTGGTAAATAATATATTAAAAGAATTCATTTGTTAATAAATGTATATCTAAAACCAAATAATATATGATTTATTATTATTAGCTAAACCTAAAAGAGTTCATTTGTTAACTAAATGACTATGTTTAATAAAAGGTATAGCATATAGTAATTTTTATATTGCATTATCAGGTTAACCTACATCAGAATTTAATACATGGTATCAGAGCTAGATTTGTAGAAATTTCTACATGGTAACAAAGCTGGATTTGTAGAAATTTTCTACATGGTATTAGAGCTATGAATAGTATACTAAGAAGAGAATTTGAATTTTGAAGTTCGGGGTTGCGGGTGCAAATCGAATTCATATCATACTTCAAGGTTGGCCAATGGCGTTCTATGGCTTGAGACTCGAGTATGCCTTGGAAGGTAGCTCAAATTACATAGCATGGAAAGATATAATGGAGGCTATATTAGAAGTCAATGGCTTGAAGGAATTCATTGATCAAGAAATCCCAAAGCCAGCTTCAACTAATGCACAAGAGTTGGCTAAGTGGAAGAAGTGTGTGGTGAAGGCAAGATGGATCATCCTTGAGGGAGTTTGAGTCCATATTGTCTCGACTCTCCATGGGAAGGATACACCATTTTCAATGTGGAAGACATTGAAGGACCTCTACCAGAACAGTAGCGACCAGAGGAAATTGGCACTCAAGATAAGCTTTGAAGAATCAGGATGGAGAAGGGCGATACTATTTCCACATACCTGAACAAGCTCACCACCTGCAAAGATGAGCTTGCTAGTGTGGGAATAACTACTTCGGATGATGATATGGTGAGCCTCACTCTCCTTTGCCTTCCAAGAGTTATAATAGCTACCAGGACTCTATGAATGGAAGGGAGAAACTGTCGGATTGGGAACGACTGTGGTTGGATCTTATGCAGGAGGAGATCAGGAGGAGCACACGAGATGGTTCTTCATCCAAGAATGATGATGAAGAAAATCTATCCTTAGCAAGTAAGTCAAGGAAAGGGAAGGGGAAGTGATGCAGGAGCATTCGGACTTAGCGAGAAATGTGATGGTTTGTTCACATGTTGTGGCTAAATGAGCTGAATTTCATTGACCTGAGTGGTCAAAAGTCAGTTTTGGCAGAGAAGGTTGGATCTATCAAAGATGAGCTTTACTTCATTATTGTAATAATTAGAAAATTGTCTTATTTTAGACTAAGGGATAAGTTGTTACCATAGGTGTGTAATAGAGCTTAAAAATATAGATTTGATTGTTAGATTGATTAAAATAGAGATCGAGTTGTTAGTGCAGTTAGAATAGGATTTGACTCATAATAGAGAAAAAATGTAATGGAATGGGATTAGCTCAGATGATTGAGAATTGAGTGAGAGGTAAGAGTTTGAGTGATAGATAGGGTTTTGAGATTGAGACAGAGGTCAGACAAATTGTTGTAATTGAGCCGAGAGGGCCAAGACTCTGTAACTTCTATTATATTGAAGAATTTGATTTGCTGTGCATCTGTGTGTTAATCTTGGTGAAAACTCTCGTTTACGTCTGTGTATTTGCATTCTGAACGTAATTGGGTATTTTCTTTGCTTTCACACTTTAAACGTAAATCTCAGTATTTCTGTGTTTTTCACTAAATCACAGTCATTTAGTGTTAAGGGGTAATCTTGGAGTTAAGAGTTAAAACATTGATTGAGTGCTTTATTTAAATTTTCTTTAATGCACGTGGTTATATTGTAAAAGTAGGTTTTAATCAACAAAGGTGGTTATCGGCTGGAAGAAAAGCTATAAGTGGTATTTCAGGGTAGTCTTCTGATTCCATTAACCAAGCGACATGTAGCACTCGAGTGGGGAGAGAAAACCACTTTATCGGGTGGGTAATCCCCATGCAAGTGGCTCACCCGATATTGCTATTAGCCTATGGATCAGGAGCGCTTGGATCTATGGTGGAGAATCAACGCATTGTTTTGTGGATCAGGTTGAATGATGACTGTTAGATCTGGAGAGAGGAGATCAACAGCGTAGAGTGATCACCGAGTTGTTTTGTTGATCGGGTTGAGTGAGGAATGTGAGATCTGGAGAGAGGAGATCAACATTGTAGAAGTGAAGTGCCTATTTCTAAAGGGAACTCAACATGGGACTAACATTTTTAGGAGAAAAGCAAGACCATCAAGATAAAGTGAGCCATATTATAAAGTTTGCTTGAATGCATCTGATTGGTTATAAAGTAACCAATAGACTATTTTAAAGACTACCACCTTGTTTTCATCAGCCTCCTGCATCATTTTGGTATCAGAGCACAGAGATTGAGTTGACTACAGTTGATCCAAATGGATCTAAGAACATTCTCTAAGTCTTGAAAACTCTTAAATCATTTAAAAGACAAAAAAAAATCGCATGAGAAAACATTTCAGAATGGCGGAAAAACACTATCGGGAGGCAAAAACAAGAGAAAACCGTGAAAAATAGAGTATTGGAGGCATGAACAATGAATGCACAATAGTCGTCAGATCTGGCCGATCAACGGTCTGGATCTAATTTGAAATCGCAATCGGAACAGTTAGATAGCAGATATTAATGCTTAACATATATGTGTAGCGATGGTGATCAGCGGAGTCAACGAGGACTGTCGATCAAGCGCCAAGATCGACAGCCCACATTGCATCGCAACATCGCAATAGGAAACCACAACAGAGCACTTACAATGACTCGGGGCATGAGCGATATGTGATTGTGATTAATCGCATCGTGATATGGCAATAGGAGAAATATTAAGGAGCGGGCCCTATACACATACATATATGCGATTCGATGAACTGGATCCGATGGCTATATAAACATTATTGCATAGATTTTGAGATCCGCCGAAAGGCATTTTTTAATTTTTTTTCACATATTTCATTATTTAATGAAATACAAAGAAACAATGCCAGTGCAATAAGACCCGGACCCGAAAGGGTTCGTGAAGGGAAATGTATACAATTTCAAGTCCGGAGGAAAGCCATTTTTACGTTATTTTCAGGATTTCAACGTATTTTTAAAAATAACACCAAAGCAAGGCCGAAGCAACTTGCGATAGTGATGAGGATGGACCCAATAGAGGAATAGACCAAAAATAAGCAGTGTTTTAGATGAATTTCACAGTGTTGGGGCATTTCTCTGTGCAAAATAGAAAACGAACCTTTTTGGGCATTCCAAAGGATTTTAGAGGCCTGATAACCATTCCGTTACAGTACAGGTGGCCATTGTCCTTAGAAGCGTTTAGCAATGATTGCTAAAACTTAGAAAGGGGTCTGAGCAGAGAGAGGATGGGGAGAATGAAAACCGAGGAGCTGAAACGAATAGGCAACACAATTTTTCTTTAAAGCCATAAAAAACAGAACACAGAGAGGAAGTGCCGAGACAGAGCTAAGAAAGAGACAGAGAGTGATCAAGAGAGTCTTTGCACTCAGAGAAAGCTTGGGAGGTTCAAGAAAACTCTTACTATTACATCTATTGTGTATTGAGTCTCAAATTGAGCTCATATTGTTGTAAGAACTGTGCTTGAAGACATAATAGAGTGGCCACCACTGAAGGCTGGACCAGGAGATGTAGCCCAGGAGTATTGGGTGAACTCCTTATTAAACTTGCTGTGTTTTTATGTGTTTGTCTATTATAGTCTATTACTACTTCATAGTCTATGTATTTCACAATCTGATCGATCCATTGCATAAAATAACATAGGCAAATCCATGCACATGAGTCTGTAATACCTTATTAATTGTCTTAGATCTCATTATAAGATCAAGTGGTATCAGAGGTTTAGGTTTCCTAAGGTTAGACAAGCTTGTGCTGGATTGGTGAATGATAACTAGGTCAAAGCTCAAAGTAGGAGAAGGAGAACTGGTTGAAACTAACCTAGAAATTAGTAGAGTCTATCCTAGGAGGAAAATGGTAGAAGAAAATCCCTTGGAATCAGGCTCTCAATTCATGGACAGTTTCATGACCATGAGAGCCATGATAGAAGAAATGTATCGAGAATTTAAGAAAGGTCTAAGTGAAGATTCTTAAACCTCCAAACAAAACAAAGGAATAGAAGAATCTCTTTTAGATGTCCATTCTGAAGGAAAAGAGGCTCCTCTATCCACACCTCCTGATAGCCTTGAAAATAAAAAGAAGAAGACATCTTTGATTAAATTGGATGTTAAATTTGATTTACCAATATATGATGGAGAATTAAATGCATAGAAGCTAGATAACTGGATCAGACAGATTGATGTGTATTGCAGGGTGCAGAGCATTGATTCAGACAGGGGTAAAATTTCGTTGGCCAGCCTATGCCTTGGAGGAACTGCCTTGGTATGGTGCGAAGATAGGACACAAGCTAAATTGAAGAATCATGGTAAAATTCTTTTTGTCTGGAGTGAATTTTTTTCTACAATTAAAAAAAAAATCTATCCACTAGCTTATATGCAGCAAGCTATGATGAGTTGGCAAAATCTGCGCCAATTAAAGGGGCAAAGTGTACAAAGCTACACCCAAGAATTTAGAAAAAGAGCTTTGATTCTAGGAATTTCTTTAGACTCACCTGAAACTTTGCTAAAGTATATAGGTGGTATACACAGTTATTTGAGGCACACCATTCTCATGTTTAACCCTACTAGCATAGATGAGGTATCTGTTCAGGCTACCTATCTAGAGGCTAGAGGCAAGAATGTGAACCCAGAGATTGGGGGATCATCAAAACCCACTGTAAGCAAGAACAAGGAAAAGAGGAAGAAGAAATGGAAAGAGAGGAAGAAAAATGTTGTAAAAAATGCCAAATCTTCATCCATTCACTGCAAGAAGGATGGACATGATGATGAGCATTGCTTGTCTTTGCATCCGGAGCTAAAACCTAAGAAGTTCGATGGCAAGAAGAAGAAGACTGTTGCTACTATATAGAAAGATTTGGGGTTAGACTCAAGTGATGAAACAACAATCGCAGCCACATGTATAAAAGGTAAAAATTCTGAAGCATCTACTAGAAATTTTGCACAAACTATTGATAGTGAAGAAAATAAGAGGAAAATACATGAGAATTTTCATATTAGAGTTATTTCTAAGCATCAAAATATTGATACTTTATTTGATAGTGGCTCACAACTAAACTTGATTTCTGAAGCAATTGTAAAGAAATTGGGACTACTAACCACACCTCACAAGAAGCCATATCCATTAGGTTGGGTATGTGATAAAGCAAAGCTACAAGTCACTAGACAATGTAAACTTAGGTTTTCTTTTGGGTCAGTATTTGTAGATGAGGTTGAGTTAGATATTGTTCCCTTGGGTATATGTGGAATTGTTTTAGGAAGTCCTTACTTGTATGATAGAAAAGCAATTTTCTATAGAGCTGAAAATAAGTATCAACTCGTTAAAGATGGAATCAAATATATTGTAAGAGCTCATAAACTCAAGAATAATTACACTCTCATAAACTCAGGGCAGATGAAAAGAATTGTAAATTAATTCAAACAATTTTTACTAATGGTTGTAAAGGAAAAGAAACCTGATAAAACCAATGTATTTGAAGGTTGTGATGCTAAACAACAAGCTGATTTAGAAATATTTGTTTCAGAATATGATATCCTATTTTAGGAACCTAAATGTTTGCCACCCAAAAGGGAAATTGTACATGATATTAATTTGCAGCAAGATGCTCCATTGCCTAACATCAAAATGTACAGGTTATCCGCTTTAGAGAATGAAGAGATTAATAAGCAAGTACAGGAGCTGCTCAAGAAAGGGTTCATAAGACCAAGCACATCACCATGCAGATCTCCAATCGATTTGGTGAAGAAGAAATATGGTTTGTGGAGGATGTGCATTGATTACCGAGCACTGAATAAAATAACGATCAAGAATCATTATCCCCTTCCTCGCATTGATGATCTATTGGATCAGTTGAAGGAAGCTATTTACTTTTCCAAGTTGGACTTGCATAACGATTACCATCAGGTCAGAGTAGCAGAGAAAGATGCATGGAAGATTGTTTTCAAAACAAAGCAAGGGTTGTATGAATGGCTAGTTATGCCTTTTGGCTTAACTAATGCTCCTGCCACTTTCATGAGAGTTATGAATGATGTACTCATGCCTTTTATTGATGATTTTGTAATTATATATTTGGATGACATTCTTTTTTTCAGTAAAACATGGGAAGAACATTTGAAGCATGTAAGGCAGACTCTAGATGTTTTGAAAAAGTGAAATCTCTATGTTAAATTATCAAAATGTGAATTTGGTAAAACATCTTTGAATTATCTGGGTCATATTGTAGGGGGTGGTGAATTGAAGATAGATCCCTCTAAGGTTGCAGTCATTGTAAATTGGCCTAAACACAAGTCTGCTATAGAAGTTAGAAGCGTCCTAGGAGCAACACAATATTGGAGAAAGTTTATTGCTAAATTTTCCTTAATTGCAGCTCCCTTACATGCTTTAACAGGATTGAACAAGGTGTTTCAGTGGGGAGGAAAATAGCAGAAAGCCTTCAACACCTTGAAAGAAAAAATTAGTACAACACCAGTACTAACATTGCCAAATCTTCAACAACCATTTGAGATCGAAACAGATGCTAGTGGCTATGACATGGGCATAGTGTTGATGCAACATGTAAACCCATATGCTACCATTCTGAGACATTTATTTCTGTAGTAGTTAACTATCCCAGCTATGATAAAGAATTGTATGCATTGGTACAAAGTGTAAAGAAGTGGAAACATTGCTTAATGGGCAAGGAAATAGTTATACATACTGATAATCAACCATTTCAGTACTTGCACTCACAAACTAAATTGCAGAAATCAAGACACTATAGGTGGATGGGTTTCCTATAGTAGTTTGATTTAGTCATCAGATATAAAAAGGCCATACACAATAAAGTTGTAGATATGTTGTTCAGACCAGTCATAAATGCATCTACTATACTTAAGCATAAATAAGTAATGCATGAAAGCTACATTGAACAATATGCTCAAGATATAGACTTTAAAGATGTATATGCAGCTTTAAGTAATGGCAAAAAGGTAGAAGAATTGGATTACTATGTTAAGGATCAAATCTTGTATCATTTGGGAAAGCTATGCATTCCACAAACCAAAAGAGTCAACATAATTAGGGAAGTACATACTTCTCTGATATTAGGTCCTTTCGGTGTAAGTAAAACAGTTGCACAGCTGCAAAGATACTGTTATTGGCCTAGAATGCATGAAACAGTTTCTAGATATGTAAGAGGGTGTACCATGTGTGCTAAAAGTAAGTCTAGCAATAGAAAACTAGGCTTGTACACTCCACTACCAGTCCCTTCCCATCCTTGGGAAAGTGTTTCCATGGACTTTTTTGGGGGATTGCCAAAATCTAGAAAGGGACATGACAATTTATATGTTATTATGGACAGGTTCAGCAAAATGTGTATTCTAACACCCTATAATAAGCAGATTACAACTCAAAAAATAGTGGAGTTATTCTTTCAGCATGTCTAGGTGCATTTTGGGTTACCCACTTCCATAGTATCTGATCAAGATTCCCGATTTGTTGGGAAGTTTTGGTCAAGTCTCTGGGAATTCATGGTTACCAAACTGAATAAGAGCAGAATTTTTCATCCACAAGCAGATGGCCAACTAGAGGTAGTCAACATGACACTGATCTAGTTGCTCAGGGGCTATTGCAGCAAGCACCCCAAGCTTTGGGATGAACATTTATGTTATGTGCAACATGCTTACAACCATGCTAAACATTCTTCTACACAGAGATCTACTTTTGAGACCTGTTTTCGTTTTATACCAAGGTCTCCCTTGGATTTTGTCTTTGAAAAAGACAAAGAAGTTGCTGAACACAGTGATGTGGACAAAGCAACTAGGTTCATTGAACAGATCCAAGAAATTCACTAGGCAGTCCAGGAACAGCTAGAAAAGAGCCAAGCCAAGTACAAGGCAAGGCATGATAAACACCGAGTGGAGCACAACTTCCAAGTTGGTGATCAAGTTTGGCTGTATATCAGCAAGGGCAGAATGCAAGGTGAAGGAAAGAAGCTGAAGCCAATAAGATATGGACCTTTTAAGGTACTTGAGAAAATTGGTGAGAATGCTTTCCGCCTCGATTTTCCAGCATACATGCACATCTATTCAGTGGTAAATGCAGAAAACTTAAGACTATTTGAACCTTCATTAATTGAAGATCCCGAACAACAAAGTCAATTTCCTTCCATTGATGATTTGTTGCCTGAATATCTCAATGAGCTACAGGAAGATACAGTTCTGGACAAGAAGCTTAGAACCACGCGCAAAGGGGATGTTGAGTACCCTAGCATCGGGCTCAAAGGTTCAAAACCTCGCATTGCAAAATGGATAGATATTGGGAAAGTAAGGTAGTTGTACCCTCACTTGAGCAATGCTTGAAAACCAAATTTTGGTGGTCCAAAAGCCTTTTCAGTTGGAACGCTGATCCAAATGGATCCAAGAACACTCTTTAAGTCTTGAAAACTCTTAAATCGTTTAAAAGACCAAAAAAATTTGCATGCGAAAACCTTTTAGAATGGCGGAAAAACACTATCAAGAGGCAAAAAACAAGAGAAAACCATGAAAAAATATAGCATTGGAGGCTTGAAAAATTAATACACAGTAGCCGTCAGATCTAGTCGATCAACGGTCCAGATCTGATTGACAATCGCAATTGGCATAGGTAGACAACGGATATCGGCACTTAACATATATGTGTAGCGATGGCGATCGACAAAGTCAACAAGGACCGTCAATCAAGCGCGCAGATCGACGACCCACATTGCATCGAAACATCGCAATTGGCAACCACAACAGAGCACTTACAATGGCTTGAGGCATGAGCGATATGAAATTTCAATTAATTGCATCACGATATCCCAATCAGAGAAATATTATGGAGTTGGTCCTATATACATACATATATGCGATCCGATGAACTGGATCCGATAGCTATATAAACATTATTGTATATATTTTGAGATCTGCCAAAAGGCATTTTTAATATATTTTCATGTATTTCGTTATTTAACGAAATACAAAGAAACAATTCCGATGCGATAAGACCCGGACCCGAAAGGGTTCATGAAGGGAAATGTATATTGTTTCAACTCTGGAGGAAAGCCATTTTTACGTTATTTTCACGATTTTAATGTATTTTTAAAAAATACACAGGAGAAAGGCTGAAGGGACTTGCGATAGCGACTAGGACAGACCCGATAGAGGAATAGACCATATTTAAGGACTTTTGAAGTCCGAAATAAGCAGTGTTTTGGTAGAATTTCGTAGTTTTGCAGCGTTTCTCTGTGCAAAACAAAAAACGATCATTTGTGGACATTCCAAAGGATTTCAGAGGCTCGATAACCATTCCGTTACAGTACAGGTGGCCACCATCATCAGAAGTGTTTAGAGATGATTGCTAACGATTGGAAAGGGGTCTGAGTGGATAGAGGACAAGAGACTGAAAGCCAAGGAGATGAAACAAATAGCCAGCGCAGTTTGGCTTTAAATCCATAGAAAACAGAACACAGGGAGGCAATGCAGAGATAGAGCTAAGACAGAGACAAAGAGTGATTCAGAGAGTCTGTGTACTCAGATAAATATTGAGAGGTTCAAGAAAACTCTTATTGTTATATCTGTTGTGTATTGAGTCTCAAATTGAGCTCATATTGTTGTAAAAACTTTGCTTGAAGACATAATAGAGAGGTCGCCACTGAAGGCTGGACCAGGAGATGTAGCTGAGGAGTATTGGGTGAAATCCTTATTAAACTTGTTGTGTTTTTATGTGTTTGTCTACTATAGTCTTTTACTGCTTCATAGTCTATGTATTTCGCAATTTGATCAATCCATTGCATAAAATAACATAGGCAAATCCATGCACATGAGTCTGTAATACCTTTAATTGTCTTAGATCTCATTATCAGATCAACAGTAAACATGCCACCGAGGAGAGGCACTGTCATAGGTCGAGGAAGACCTGAATCAAATGCAGTTCTGCTGGAGGAGATCCGGAGTCTACATACAAGGATGGACATAATTGAGACTGCTCAGAGGAGAACACCTGATGAAGGAGTTGATAGTGCTGCAGAAGAATATTTTGAGTAAGAAGAAGAGGAGGAAAATGAAACTACCAAAGTTATCAAAATGTTGGCTAAAGTAGGAGGAAAACCAAAGGTGGAAATTCCTACGTATGAAGGGAGTCTCAACGTAGAAGATCTAATGGATTGGATCAGTTCATTGGATAAATATTTTTACTATAAGGAGGTTGATGACAAAAAGAAGGTGAAATTTGCAGTTACCATATTGAAGGGTCATGCAACTATTTGGTGGGATGAACATCCAGAACAAGAAAAGGAAAGTCCAAGATCAAGCAATGGGATAAAATGGTGAGTAAACTGAAAGCTAAATTTATGCCAACAGATTATCAGTTAAATCTTTTCAAACAGTTACATAATTTAAGGCAAAAAGGAACGTCTGTTAAAGAATATACAGAAGAGTTTTATAGATTGAGTATTAGAGCAGGACATGCAGAGGATGATCCAAAAGGGATCCAAGAAACCCTCTAAGTCTTCAAAAATCAAAACAATCACAAAATGATGAACTCTTAGAATAGGCGGAAAACACTATCGGCAACCAAAAATATGAAGAAACAATGGAAAAACAGAGCTATCAGCAGCTTAGACAGTGATGCATAGGAGCTGTCAGATCTGGCTGATCAACGCTCCAGATCTGATCGACAAATCGCAATCGGAGGTGGTAGGCAGAAGCTATCAGAGGTTACTACATGGGAAATGTGACAACGATCAGCGGGGTCAACACGGACCATCGATCAAGTGCACAGATAAATGACCCACGTTGCATCGCAATATTGCATCGGCAAACCACAATGGAATGCTTACCAAACGGCCTGGGGGTATGTGCGATATGCGATTGCAATCAATCACATCGCAATATTACATCGAAGCTACACAGAGGAGTGGGTGTACATCTATATATATATATGTGATGCGATAGCCGGACCCGATAGAGGTATAAACGATATTCCATATATATTGAGATCTGCCCAACACAGTTTTGTGTTATTTTCGCGTATTTATTTAATAAGAGAAATACAAAGGGAAGCGCTGATGTGATGAAATCAAACCTGAAAGGGTTTATGAATGCATATGTATAATGTTTCAAGTACGCATAAAGCCATTTTTGTGATATTTTCAATGTTTTCAACATATTTTCTAAATACAAAGGGAAACCATGACACATGGAATTTGCAACATGCGATAGCGATTTCAGGCGGACCTGATAGGAGTATAAAGCGGATTTAAGGACTTTTGAAGTCCGAAAAACTATGTTTGGTGGATTTTTCCCATGTTTGAATGTATTTCTCTATGTAAACAAAGAATGGCTATTTTGGGAATTCCAAAGGCCCGATGGGCTCTTTTGTTGCAAAACAGGTGGCCACCTCCCCTGAAGGCATTATGCCATGATAGCTAATGCTCAGAAGGGGGATTCGAGTGGATAAAGACCAAGAGCCAGAAAGCTCGAGAAGAGGAAATGAACAGACAACACGGATTGGCTTTAAAGCCATAGAAGATAGAAGACAGGAACAACAGTGGTGAGACAGAGAGAAAACAGAGACAGAGAGTCAGTGAGGAGAGTTTGTGTACTCAGAAAGACTTGGGGGATCCAAGTAAAGCCTTCTTGTTTTGTATCTGTTGTGTGAGACTCAAATTGATCTCACTTTTGTAAAAACTTTGCTTCTGAAGACATAATAGAGAGGTCACCACTGAAGGCTGGACCAGGAGACGCAGCCCAGGAGTGTTGAGTGAACTCCTTATTAAACTTGTTGTGTTTATGTGTGTTTTTTTATTATGTTCTTTAATTACTTCATTGTCTATGTATTTCGCAATCTTATCGATTCATTACACAAAGTGACATAGGAAAATCCATGCACATGAGTCTGTAATACCTTAATAATTGTCTAAGATCTCATTTTCAGATCAAAGGATGGCATGGAGAAAGTAGCTAGATATATCAATGGCTTAAGAAATGACATACAAGATGAGATCAACTTGCTGAGTCTGAAGACCATTGAAGATGCCTATCAAGTAGGTTTGAAGGCATAAGAGAAGATGTTGAGAAAACAAAATGAGAGGAATAGAGGGAAAAGTTTAGTAAGAGGTAGAGGAACTACCAGACCAAGGGCTCAACAACATCAGAATGAAGTGAGAAGTTCAAGTAGTAGACCACCATAGAGGGGATATTTTAATAGAGGAAGATTTGCACCCAAAGGGAGAGGTTGAGGAAGAGATATTCACTGTTAAACATGTGGATAATGAGGACATGGATCATGGGACTATCCTCATAATAAGACAACAAGTCAGAGGAATGTGAATGTAGTTGAGGCAAAGGAAGAAAAACCTAAAATTACAGATAAGGAAGAATTCCCTAAAGTAGGAGAATCCCTGTTGTTGAAAAGGAGATTGGTTAAGGCTGAGAAAGAGATTGGAGAACTAGCTCAGAGGAAGAGTTTATTCAGAACTACATGTTGAGCTATGCAATGGGTATGTATTTACTCTCAATTACATTGCCTTTTTCCTCTTTTCTTATCTCTTTCGTACCATGATACACTAACATATTGATGGATTGTGATAGGAAATGAATGAACTACTCTCGATTAATATTTAGCCATCCTAACTAACTCTTATTCCTTGTTTATGCAGAAAAATGACGAAAGGGACAGTTGTTGTTCCCTAGAGATGGAACAACATAAACAAATAAAGGGGAATGAGGCATGTCTGGTGCGGTCAGACCATAGAATGAATCATGAGGATCAACGCTAAATAAATGTGATCCTGAGGGATTGCATTTATCTTTTAACTTTCGACTATAAAAGTGAAAAATTGTAGGAATAAATGGATCGATCACTGTTTATTTAAAATTGTAATTTTAATTTACAGAGGTGTGATTTTGAAGAACACAACCATATTGTAATGAGGATTGAATTCAATGGTTAATACATGATCTACATTGTTGTTCATTCGTATTCTCTGAAGTACCTCAGTAGTATTTGCTGGTGGCTAGGGCCCATCCCCTGGTGGATCATTAATTACGATAAGAGTGTGATTCATATAGAATCAACTGAAAAAGATTGGTTAATGCTACTGAGCTCTCAGTTGGTGCTATTTTCAATTGAACTGCTTGCTTAAGATTTGATTATGATTTCATTTGAAAATCAAGCCTTGATGCTTATATGTAATATTTTCGTTAACAATTGTAGCTTGAGTTTTATAAGTGCATCCATTTACTCTTGTATCAAGTTTTATAGTTCATTTTAAAAAGAATTACTCTTTGGATTTATAGCTTGCACATATTGTGTACACTCTTGGAATAAATGGACTTGCTCGGGTTGATAACTAATGTGAGGAAATTAGGAGTTTTAATAGACACCTATTAGCACCCAACATTTTGGGGCCGTTCCTGGTGAGAGTGTTTCCATTTCACAAAGAGTGATGTATGTTTGATATTTGCTGCTGGGAAAGAATTGGGTATTAAAAACGAGAGGTAAGAATCTACGTAACGAGCAAGTAAAGTGCTTGCTCCTCCGCTTGCTTTTCAGCACAATTTCATAGAAGTTGAAGTAGGTGTTTGGTGTTTGTCTGCTGAGGGAGAATTGGGTATTAAAAATGACAAGTAAGAATCTACGTAAGGAGAAAGTAAAATTCTTGCTCCCTCGCACGCTCCCCAGCAAAATTGCTAGGAATTTAAGGTAGAAATAAACATTTGTATTCTTTCATGAATGACTAAGAAGAAACGACCAGAAAACAATATAATCCCACATCCCAAACTTGATAAATCTAAGGGACTGGTGACCCTTGGACGATCAACCTTTATCGACAAAATCATAAGGAAAGATGAGTCTCAACCCTCAGTAGGACCACGAACCTTTGCTTCTAGATACCCTACTGTCTCCCTTCAGGCCACAAGATCACCATCTGTAGCTTACATTGTGGTTCACAGTAAAACTGGAGGGACTAAACAAAGTTTTCAAGATATTGAAAAGTCACGATCACACCCCTCAAAAGAAGGGAATTCTTGCAACCTCCGTGAAGGAGAAGGAGAAATAGGTAAATCTGAGATTAAATCAGCAGAACCAAGATCTCCTGAGGTAGTGATTGAGAAGAGGACACCTAATGTCCCAGATCAAGGTAGCACTGTTAGAATCATCCCTGCCTCTTCTGGACATCCTAGGAACAACTCTCTAGCTTCAAAGATCCCTGAAGGATACTAGCATATTTTTTACCAAATGGCCAATAATTCGTGACCACCCCAAACCTATATGCTACAGTATCTTATTGTTGACACAGCTGTCAATGCCCCCATGAAATTTATCCCATTACAAAACATTTCCACCTTTCATGGGCTCACTTCAGAAGATCCAGATGCATTCTTGTTTGAATTTGATGTCCTATGTAGGGGTTATGATTACACTACCAACCCCCATAAACTGAAACTGTTTCCCTCCACTTTAAAGGGAGCAGCCCTGCATTGCTTTAAGGGACTTGGTGGATGTACCATCAACGAGTGGGACCAAATGAAAACATTTTTCCTTAAAAAATATCAAGATTATTACAGATCTAGAGAATCAAAAGATGAGATATTTCAAATGGTAGCGAAGCCTAGAGAGACTCTAGAAGAATATGTGGAGCATTTCCAATATAATCTCCAAAGGTCGCCTTACGCAAATCTTCCTCATAATGTTCTAAAAACCACGATGATCAAAGGTATGAAATACCAATGGATAGAGACACTAAATATAATGGGTAAAGGTGATATTTATAAAGAAGACTATGACAATATTATTGATTTGTGCATCAGGTGCTCAACGGGCAGTACAAGACTGAAACTAGCCGGATGCGATGTGATCACTAGGGACAACAAAGCCTCAGGAGGAAGCGTTACTCAAACTAAAATCAACAATCTGCTGGAGGATTTCAAGACGAATATCCTGGGGACCCTGACAACACAGTTAGATATCATGCAAGCCAAGCAAAAGCAGGTCGAAGCAGAGCAGAACGTGGTGATTTTCTTCCCTCGATGCAGAAAGAAACATATTAAAAAAGAATGCCGACTGGATATGATACCAACTGTCACGCCCCTACACCTGCGGTAGTCTTTCAACTGCTTATAACGAGGTGTGGCACCATCGAACACTTTCTTTTCACCAATACTTATGTTCATGGACTATGCCTTAACATTCGATACTTAGTTTATTTTTCTTCACCAAGTATTATTATTATCCTTTATACTAATGAACACCCATACACATTCATTATCCACAGGAATTATACATAAGTAACACAATTGCAAGAGTATAAAAGGAGGGGCAACTCCCTAAATAAGAGTCTTCCCAATTTCAATATATTTTCAATGTTTCATAAAAATACAAGTATACCTTGGCAACCCCAAGTTTTATACTTAGAAAAATTTCAGACTTCGTGTCTTGCCCACGATCTGCCGACCTCGTGCATGCCTTGCACAGTGGTCACTCTCACAATCCACACTTAGCCAAATTTTCACTTTTCCAATCGTTGGGCAGCACCTCCATGCAGCCTCACACTATCTGTTTAACTATGGGCAGGTGCCTTTCTTTCACCCTCCACCCGAGTTTGTTTCACCACGGGTGGGTGCCTTCGTGTAGCCCTCCACCCAAGTCCATCGTTGGGCAGGCACCTTCATGCACCCTCCACCCGAGTTCACCAACCGACGGGCGGGCACCTTCCTGCAGACCTCCACCCAAGTCACCAATTGACAAGTAGGCGCCTTTGTGCAGCCCTCCACCCGCATGTTCAAACAATGGGCAGGCACCTCGTGCAACCCTCCACCTGTGCCTTCGATCAACGGGTGAGCACGCCTTCATGCGACCCTTGACCCATATCACTAACCGCGTTCACCTGGCGGGTGCACCTTCATGCGGCCTGCCTACTTGAACCCGTTCACAACTCGTGCAGCCCGTGCAAGTCTGCCCGGTGGGCAGGTGCATCAACCTACATTTTAACCTATGTCTCTACGCCTGCTCCTCCACCTGCACTTCGCACCTCGAGCTCGTCCAAATGACTCGTCCGAATGCTTAATCGTTGGTTGTTCTATGATTGATGCCTCCAACTCGTCTAGCCATCCGCCTATGTATATGGGTAGTAACAAGGTCAGTTCAGCCAGCCGACTCATCTCAACTTGCATAACTCGTCCAAAGGTTGGGTCGGCCCGCCCATCACACAGGTCCGCCCACCTAACCTCACCCAAATCGCATGTCCTCCATGTCAGCTTGTGGGTGACTCTCCCAGCTCATCCCCATGGTATAAACTCGCCATCAAGGCACCTTTCGCACGTGCTCATCCGTGTCTTCTTCACTCGCACTTCGCACGGTGTTAGGAGTCAAACCGTAGGTCCTTACATCCTCCTCCACCTGAAGTCATTGTCATCCTCGACAACATACCATCTTGGTAACCACCCTACCACCAAGACCATCGTCTCATCAAGATAACTGTCTCATCCTCGGTCCATGATATCAACTAGTGCATACACTGCAACATCCCTGCAACATATGTAAAACAACTGTCTCCACCATGTGTCATCCCATCCTGTGAACTATCGTCAAATACTACAACATAATTCTAACATCTCTTTGGTACACTGCTAGCCCCCATGACTCGAACTAGTCGGGTGATCAGTCCAACTGTCACGCTCAAATCATAAGAATGCCCAACTTTATGTCTACACCAGTCTTTCTCAGACTCTGTCACATCCTGGACTCACCAAGAATCTCTCCCATGCTCAGGTCCATGGAAACTCCATCCCATCTGCAACATGTCATGATGCTAATTCCAAACCATTCCTGCACCATCTTTCATACCTGCTCAACCTGTTTTAAGGACTCATTGCTATGAGCAGCTAACAATGAGCCCCATGTTCTGTGTCATCTAAGAAGATGTATAGGGAGTAGAGCTTGAAGGCTCACCCTCACTAATAAGCTCAATCCATCTGTTAGCATTCCCTATCTCCATCCTCTACAGATATGTCACCCGATCCTCCTCACGGACATTCGGTCTCGTATAAAGATGCTCGTCATCATCATCCTCAACCTCTTCTAGCCTTCTTGACAAATCCAAGATACTATCAGATAGTGTCCTGATAACCAATGACTGCTCGGTAAGCTTTGCCTCAACAGTAGACAACCGCTTACACACATCATCCAAGCGCTTCTCATCCCCTATCTGCATCACTGCCAGTTTACAATTAGGCCTTGTCACACCAATGGTTGGAACACCAATGGGTGCATCTTCCCTTCCATCGTAAATGTACAGCTTCTTCAAATGTGGAACAATCATAGCATCATATTGTTTCAAGAATTCCATCCCCAGCATAGCCTCATAGTCATCAATCCGCACTATAGTGAAGTCAACATTCTTGGTCCACTCACCTAGTGTTGTGTCCACCTTTTCAGCTACACCAAGTACAAAATCAAGAGCAGAATTCACTATCTTCATTGCACCTTTACCGATACAAATTTCAACCTGATTCTTCTCGCAACATCCTCACTCATGAAGTTATGAGTAGCTCCACCATCCACCATAGTGAGTACCTCCATAATTCCAATCTTCATCTGAACATACTCCAAGCTGTTCCTTTCAGGATCTCTCTGAGAGACCACTTCTGTAGCAGCAGCAGCTCCAAGAATCTGCATCATCCACACAGAAGCTTCTTCTTTCCTCGTATTAGATTGTGCGATAGTGGCCACTTTCGGTCTTGAAGGACAATTCTTCACCGTATGTGGTTCAACACATATCCAACACTTCAAGGCTTTCTTCATCTTTGGTTTCTCATCTGATTTCGAAGCATGATCCTTCCTCTTCTCTTTCGGCTTATCGAACTTCTTCTTTTTCTCATCAGAAGTTTCCTCATAATGCTCCACCAATCGATCCACAACAGCAAAATATTCCCTCTCCGCCATGTCAGGAAGTTCCAGAACCGCACTTGCAAACTCCTGCTGATATATCTATAGGTTCCCTATCTGCTTAATAAACTTAGTCTTCATCCTTGCTTCCCAAGCTTCAAAGCTTGGGACTGAAATGGGTCTGCAAAGCTTTGTTCATGTCATCCCATGAAGTAATGTCACCAGCACTGCCAGTAGCAATCTGATCCATTCTCCTTCACCACCACATCTTATCATCTTTCGTCAAGAATTGAGTAGCCACTTTCACCTTTGTCTCATCATTAGACCCAAGCATTCCAAGTATTGCTCCATATCCTAGAGAAAGTTACCAAGAGTCTTCACACTTCTTGTACCATCATAAAATTCTGGTTCCTTGATCTTCACATGAGACACTCCTCCACCTGAGTTATGTCTCACGGCCTCCTTCAACACTGCAATCTCATCATTTGCTTCATCAAGAGATTTCTGCCAAACCTCGATCCCATGCTTCTCCAATGTCTTTGACTTCATCTTCAAGTTGTGTGCACTTAATATCAGTGTACTCATACTAAGTCCAGATTTCATTGAGTTCTTCCCTCATCTTTGCATTAGCCTCTAGATCTTTCATGACCACGACCATCTTCGCAGTCCAATAAGACTCCAATTCCTCCATTATTTCCAATATCCTTTCTATGAAAGCCTCAGTCGCATTGTGACTAGATTCACCTGATATAACATGAGTTTCACCTACCATCTCTGCCAACTGCTTCCTTCTTTGTGATCTAGTATAGAAAATCCACCAGCTTTGCTAACTTCCCTGCAAAACCGAACCAGTTCTTGTCTCACTTGTACGTGAAACCAACTTCGTTCCCCTGCAAGTACCTGTTTCCACTATCACTTCATCACGAGCAGCCCTGCTCTTAATCACCAGCTCCAACCGTGAGCTCTGAGACCAACTCTGCCACTACACCTGCGGTAGTCTTTCAACCACTTATAGTGAGGTGTGGCACCACCGAACACTTTCTTTTCACCAATACCTATGTTCATGGACTACGCCTTAACATTTGAAACTTAGTTTATTTTTCTTCACCAAGTATTATTATTAGCCTTTATACTAATGAACACCCATACACATTCATTATCCACAAAAATTATACATAAATAACACAATTGCAACAGTATAAAGGGAGGGGCAACTCCCTGAATAAGAGTATGCTCGCTTTTAATATATTTTCAATCTTTCATAAAAATACAAGTATACCTTGGCAACCACAACTTTTATACTTAGACAAATTTCAAACTTCGTGTCTTGCCCACGAGCTGCCCACCTCATGCACGCCTTACATGGTGGTCACTCTCGCAATCCACACTTAGCCAAATTTCCATTTTTCCAACCATCAGGTAACACCTCCGTGCAACCTCACATGATCCATTCAACTGCGGGCGAGCACCTTCGTTTCACCCTCCACCTGAGTTCGTTTCACCACGGGCGGGCGCCTTCGTGTAGCCCTCCACCTGAGTTAACCATCAAGTGGGTGCCTTCATGCACCCTACACCTGAGTTCACCAACCGATGGGCGGGCGCCCTCGTGCAGCCCTCCACCCGAGTCACCAACCAGTGGGTGGGTGCCTTCATGCAGCCATCCACCCGCATGTTCATCCAACGAGCGGGTGCCTCGTGCAACCCTCCACCCATGCCTTCTACCGATGGGCAGGCGTGCCTTCGTGCGACCCTTCACCCATATCACCAACCACGTTCACCCGACGAGTGCGCCTTCATGCGGCCTGCCTACCTGAACCCGTTCAAAAATCTTGCAGCCCATGTGAGTCTGCCCAACAGGCGTCCAAATAACTCGTCCGAATGCTTGATCATTGCCTTTTCGATGATCAATCCTCCAACTCGTCTAGCTATATGCCTATGTATATGGGCAGTGGTAAGGTCAGCTCACCCAGCCGACCTTCATTCAAGTCGCCTAGCCAACTCGCCTCAACTCGCATGACTCGTCCAAAGGTTGGGTCGGCCCACCCATCACAAGGGACTGTCCACATAAACTCACCCACATTGCAAGTCCTTCATGTCAGCTCGTGGGTGACTCGCCCAGCTTATCCCCACGGTATAAACATGCCATCAAGACACCTTTCGAACACGCTCATCCATGTCTTCTTCGCTCGCACTTCGCACGGTGTTAGAAGTCAGACCAAAGGTCCTTACATCCTCCTCCACCTGAGGTCATTATCGTCCTCGACAATATACCATCACAGCAACCATCTTGCCAATAAGATCATCATCTCATCAAGATAACTGTCTCATCCTCGGTCAATGATATCAACCAATCCATACACCACAAACATCCGTGCAACATATGTAAAACAACTGTCTCCACCATGTGTCGTCCCATCCTGTGAATTGTCATCAAATACTCCAACATAATGCCAACATCTCTCTGGTACACTGCTAGCCCCCATGACTCGAACTAGTCGGGTGATCAGTCCAACTGTCATGCTCAAATCATAAGAATGCCCATCCTTATGTCTACACCAGTCTTTCTCAGACTCTGTCACATTCTGGACTCACCAAGAATCTCTCCCATGCTCAGGTCCATGGAAACTCCATCCCATCAGCAACATGTCATGATGCTAATGCCAAACCATTCCTGCACCATCTTTCATACCTGCTCAACCTGTTTTAAGGACTCACTGCTATGAGAAGCTAACAATGAGCCCCATGTTCTATGTCATCTAAGAAGATGTAAAGGGAGTAAAGCTTGAAGGCTCACCCTCATTAATAAGCTCAATCCATCTGTTAGGATCCTCTATCTCCATCCTTTGTAGAAATGTCACCCGATCCTCCTCACGGACTTTCGGTCTCACATAAACATCCTCGCCATCATCATCCTCAACCTCTTCTAGCCTTCTTAACAAATCACAGATACTATCAGATAGTGTCTTGATAACCAATGACTACTCAGTAAGCTTTTCCTCAACAGTAGACAACCGTTTACACACATCATCCAAGTGCTTCTCATCCTCCATCTGCATCACTGCCAGTTTACAAGCAGGCCTTGTCACACCAATGGTTGGAATACCAATGGGTACATCTTCCCTTCCATCATAAATGTACAGCTTCTTCAAATGTGGAACAATCATGGCATCATATTGTTTCAAGAATTCCATCCCCAGCGTAGCCTCATAGTCATCAATCTACACTATAGTGAAGTCAACTTTCCCGGTCCACTCACCTAGTGTTGTGTCCACCTTTTCAGCTACACCAAGTACAAAATCAGGAGGAGAATTCACAGTCTTCATTTGTGCCTTCACCGGTACAAATTTTAGCCCAATTCTTCTCGCAACATCCTCACTCATGAAGTTATGAATAGCTCCACTATCCACCAAAGTGAGTACCTCCATACCTCCAATCCTGTTCTGAACATACTCCAAGCTGTTCCTTTCAAGATCTCTCCGAGAGACCACTTTTGTAGTAGCAGCAACTCCAAGAATCTGCATCATCCCCACAAAAGCTTCCTGTTTCTTCGTATTAGATTGTGAAATAGCGGCCACTTTCGGTCTTGAAGGACAATTCTTCACCATATGTGGTTTAGCACATATCCAACACTTCAAGGCTTTCATCATCTTTGGTTTCTCATCCGATTTCGAAGCATCATCCTTCCTCTTCTCTTTCGGCTTATCGAACTTCTTCTTTTTCTCATCAGAAGTTTCGTCATAATGCTCCACCAATCGATCCACAGCAAGAAAAGCTTCCTCAAGTGTCTTAATCTTATTTCTCTTCACTTCATAGCATGCCCAAGGTTTCAATGTAATAATGAAGTTAAACACCTTGTCCCTCTCCACCATGTTAGGAAGTTCCAGAACTGCACTTGCAAACTCTCGCTGATATGTCTGTAGGTTCCCTATTTGCTTAATAAACTTAATCTTCATCCTTGCTTCCCAAGTTTCATCTTGAGGACTAAAATGGGTCTGCAAAGCTTTGTTCATGTCATCCCATGAAGTAATGTCACCAGCACTGCCACTAGCAATCTGATCCATTCTTCTTTGCCACCACATCTTAGCATCTTTCGTTAAGAATTGAGCAGCCACTTTCACCTTTGTCTCATCATCGAATAGACCCAAACGTTCCAATTGTTGCTCCATATCCTAGAGAAATTTACCAAGATTCTTCACACTTCTTGTACCATCATAAGATTCTGGTTCTTTGATCTTCACATGAGACACTCCTCCACTTGAGTTATGTCTCACGACCTTCTTCAACACCGCGATCTCATCATTTGCTTCATCAAGAGATTTCTACAAGTTCAAGATTTCTGCTAAACCTTGATCCCTCGCTTCTCCAATCTCTTTGACTTCAAGTTCAAGATTTCTGCTAAACCTTGATCCCTCGCTTCTCCAATCTCTTTGACTTCATCTTCAAGTTATGTACACTTAAGATCAGTGTACTCATACTGAGTTCGGAGTTCATCGAGTTCTTCCCTCATCTTTGCATTAGCCTCTAGATCTTTCATGACCACTGCCATCTTCACAATCCAGTAAGACTCCAATTCCTCCATTCTTTCCAATATCCTTTCTATGAAAGCCTCGATCGCATTGTGGCTAGATTCACCCGATACAACATGAGTTTCACCTTCCATCTCTGTCAAAAGCTTCCTTCTTTGTGATCTAGTATAGACCATCCACCAGCTTCGCCAAGTTCCCTGCAAAATCGAACTATTTCTTGTCTCACTTGTATGTGAATCCAACTTCCTTCACCTACAAGTACCTGTTTCCACTGTCACTTCGTCACGAGCAACCTTGCTCTTAATCACCAGCTCCAACCATGAGCTCTGCAAATCTGTCATAAAGAAGAAGGCTTCTTTATGACAGATTTGCAGACTTGGATATGAATGACCAGATGTTAGGATTAGTCTACTTTGTTGGGAATCATGGACAACTAGAGTCATGGACATCAGGTTGGAGACATGGAGCATGGGTTTATGCAGGGACATATTATAGGAGCATGGATAGAGGTGTCACTCATGGAAATTCTATGGAGTGCCGAGGCAAGGATGTTGTGCATATGCTGATGTCACATGGAGATGTTTTGTATGAGCCGATGGAGAGGTTGTACACTCCTTGTATAACAAGACCATGGACTGACTGGACATGTTGTAGATTGGATGGAGATTCCACGGACTTGAGCACGGGATTGAGAGTAGATTCTTGATGAGTCTAAGATGTATCAGAAGTCAGAGAAAGACTGATGGTGACATAAGGATGTGCATTCTTGTGGTTTGGGCGTATGGTTGGATTAGCTACCCAACTAGTTTGAGTCACGACGGATACCAGTGTGTAGAGGTGTGTTAACAATGGGTCGGCATGATGAGACAACACATGACAGATGTTGGCATTATGTTGGAGTATCTTGATGGCAGCCTACGGGGGAGGATGACACATGGTGGAGACATTCGTTTTACATATGTTGCAGGGATGTTTGTGATATATGGACTGGTTGATATCATGGATAAGACTGTTCGGATATGAAGATCTTGGTGATGGTTACCAAGATGGTATATTGTCAAGGATGACCATGACTTCAGGTGGAGGAGGATGTAAGGACCTGTGGTCCGTGCGACGGGCAGGACACGCATCTCATGCGAAGATAGGCGAGCCATGGCCAAACGAGCAAGTGTACAATGAGACATGCGCGTGGAGAAGGTTGGCTGGGCGAGTTTATACCATGGGGACAAGTTGGGTGAGTCACCCACGAGCCAACACGGAGGACCTATGATGTGGGAAAGTTTAGGTGGCCGATCCCGTGTGATGGGTGGGCCGACCCAACCTTTGGACGAGTTATGCAAGTTGAGGTGAGTTGGCTGGGCGAGCTGAACGAAAATCGGTTGGGCGAGCTAACCTTTCCATCGCCCATATATATAGGTGGATGGCTGGACGAGTTGGAGGCATTGATCAAATGAACAAATCATTCAGACGAGTCATTTGGGATGAGCTCGAGGTGCGAAGTGCAGGTGGAGGAGCAAGCATAGAGGCACGGTCGAATCGGAGGTTGATGCACCCGATCGCCAGACAGACTCGCACTGGTTGCACGAGTTGTGAACAGTTTCAGGTATGCAGGCCGCACGAAGGCGCGCCCACCAGGTGAACACGTTTGGTGATATGGGTGAAGGGCCGCATGAAGGTGCATCCACCCGTCGGTCGAAGGCACGAGTGAAGAATTGCATGAGGCACCCGCCCGTCGGTTGAACGTTCGAGTGGAGGGCTACACGAAGGCGCCCACCCACCAGTTGGTGACTCAGGTGGAGGGCTGCACGAAGGCGCCTTCCCGTCAGTTGGTTAACTCAGGTGGAGGGTGCACTAAGGCACCTGCCCGATGGTGAGCTCGGGTGGAGGGCTACACGAAGGCGCCTACCCATGGTGAAACAAACTCAGGTGGAGGGAGAAATGAAGGTGCCCGCCCGTGGTTGAACAGATCATGTGAGGCTGCACGGAGGTGTTTCCTGATAGTTGGAAGAGAGGAAATTTGGCTATGTGTGGATTGTAAGAGTGACCACCGTGCAAGGCATACACGAGGTGGGTAGCTCGTGGGTAAGACATGAAGTTTGAAATTTGTCGAAGTATAAAACTTGGGGTTGCCAAGGTATACTTGTATTTTTATGAAATATTGAAAATATATTGAAATCGGGTAGACTCTTATTCAAGGAGTTGCCCCTCCCTTTATACTGCTTCAATTGTGTTATTTATGTATAATTTTTGTGGGTAATGAATGTGTATGGGTGTTCAACACTGTGATCTCATCATTCGCATCATTAAGAGATTTCTGAAATTTCAAGATTTCTTCCAAACCTCGATCCCTTGCCACCCCAATCTCCTTGACTTCATCTTCAAGTTGTGTACACTTAAGATCAGTGTACTCATGCTGAGTCTGGAGTTCATCGAGTTCTTCCCTCATCTTCACATTAGCCTCTAGATCTTTCATGACCACAGCCATCTTCACAGTCTAGTAAGACTCCAATTCCTCCATTCTTTCCATATCCTTTCTATGAAAGCCTTGGTCACGTTTTGGCTAGATTCACCCGATACAACATGAGTTTCACCAACTATCACACCCCTTGGTCCATGATATCAACTAGTCCATACACTGCAAGCATCCCTGCAACATATGTAAAACAACTGTCTCCACCATGTGTCGTCCCATTCTGTGAACTGTCATCAAATACTCCAACATAATGCCAACATCTCTCTAGTACACTACTAGCCCCCATGACTCGAACTAGTTAGGTGATCAGTCCAACTGTCACGCTCAAATCATAAGAATGCCCATCCTTATGTCTATACCATTCTTTCTCAGACTCTACCACAACTTGGACTCACCAAGAATCTCTCCCATGCTTAGGTCCATGGAAACTCCATCCCATCTGCAACATGTCATTATGCTAATGCCAAACCATTCCTGCACCATCTGTCATACCTTCTCAACCTATTTTAAGGACTCATTGCTATGAGAAGCTAACAATGAGCCCCATCTTCTATGTCATCTAAGAAGATGTAAAGGGAGTAGAGCTTGAAGGCTCACCCTCGCTAATAAGCTCAATCCATCTGTCAAGATCCTCTATCTCCATCCTCTGTAGATATGTCACCCACTCCTCCTCATGGACATTCGGTCTCATATAAACATCCTCGTCATCATCATCCTTAACCTCTTCTAGCCTTCTTGACAAATCCAAGATACTATCAGATAGTGTCCTGATAACTAGTGACTGCTCGGTAAGCTTTGCCTCAGTAGTAGACAACCACTTACACAAATCATCCAAGCGCTTCTCATCCACCATCTGCATCACTACCAGTTTACAATCAGGCCTTGTCACACCAATGGTTGGAACACCAATGGGTACATCTTCCCTTCCATCATAAATGTACAGCTTCGTCAAATGTGGAACAATCATAGCATCATATTGTTTCAAGAATTCCATCCCCAACACAGCCTCATAGTCATCGTTCCACACTATAGGGAAGTCGACTTTCCTAGGCCACTCACCTCGTGTTGTGTCCACCTTTTCAGCTACACCAAGTACAGAATCAGGAGGAGAATTCACCATCTTCATTTGTGCCTTCACCGGTACAAATTTCAGCCCAATTCTTCTCGCAACATCCTCACTCATGAAGTTATGAGTAGCTCCACTATCCACCATAGTGAGTACCTCCATACCTCCAATCCTCATCCGAACATACTCCAAGCTATTCCTTTCAAGATCTCTCTGAGAGACCACTTTTGTAGCAGCAGCAACTCCAAGAATCTGCATCATCCCCATAGAAGCTTCTTCTTTCTTCGTATTAGATCGTGCAATAGTAGCCACTTTCGGTCTTGAAGGACAATTCTTCACCATATGTAGTTTAGAACATATCCAACACTTCAAGGATTTCTTCATCTTCAGTTTCTCATCCAATTTCGAAGCATCATCCTTCCTCTTCTCATTCGGCTTATCGAACTTCTTCTTTCTCTCATCAAAAGTTTCATCATAATGCTCCAGCAATCGATCCACAGCAGCAAAAGCTTCCTCAAGTGTCTTAGTCTTCTGCCTCTTCACTTCATTGCGTGCCCAAGGTTTCAATCCAAGAATGAAATTGAACACCTTGTCCCTCTCCGCTATGTCAGGAAGTTCCAGAACCACACTTGCAAAATCCCGTTGATATGGTTTTAGGTTCCCTGTCTGCTTAATAAACTCAATCTTCATCCTTGCTTCCCAAGTTTCATCCTGAGGAATGAAATGGGTCTATAAATCTTTCTTCATGTCACCAGTACTGCCACTAGCAATCTAATCCATTCTCCTTCGCCACCATATCTTAGCATCTTTCATCAAGAATTGAGCATCCACTTTCATCTTTGTCTCATCATCGAATAGACCCAAGTGTTCCAAGTATTGCTCCATATCCCAGAGAAAGTTACCAAGAGTCTTCGCACTTCTTGTACCATCATAATATTTTGGTTCGTTGATCTTCACATGAGGCACTCCTCCACCTAAGTTATGTCTCACGACCTTCTTCAACACCGTGATCTCATCATTTGCTTCATCAAGAGATTTCTCCAAGTTCAATATTTCTACCAAACCTCGATCCCTCACTTCTACAATCTCTTTGACTTCATCTTCAAGTTGTGTACACTTGAAATCAGTGTACTCATGCTGAGTCTGGAGTTCATCGAGTTCTTCCCTCATCTTCGCATTAGCCTCTAGATCTTTCATGACTACGGCCATCTTCGTTGTGCAGTAAGACTCCAATTCCTCCATTCTTTCCAATATCCTTTCTATGAAAGCCTCGGTCACATTGTGGCTAGCTTCACCCAATAAAATCTAGAGATGGGCAAGATTCTGAGTATTCGATCTGTGGGGATTGGTTGCCAGATGAGATGGGAATTTCTTGTTAGATGGAAGAATGCAGTAGAGGCGGAAAGCTGGGAAATGGAGGACTCACTTTGGAGATGGAAGCGGAAGATTGCGAAGTATGATAGGAAGCTACAGAGGAGAGTTGGATTGCTGGGGACGGCATTGCTTTCGGGTGGGGGAGAATGTAATGCTCTGTGGCTGGTGAGTCACCCGGGCGTGCCCACTGATCAACCAAAGTAGTGCACGAGGCAAAAAGGCGACCAAATAGCCGAGACATGTTATGTGGATGAAGTTGGTCACATGTTTATACGCGGGTCGACCGCACGAGTTGGTGAAATGGATGAGTTATGGTGGGGCGGTCGCATGCGATGGGTAGGCAGACCAACACTTGGAGTGAGTTTGCAACGAAGGCAAGTCGGCTGGACGATAGAACGGAGGGTCGGTTGGGTGGCACGACCCCTGCCACTCACCATACATATAGGCAGGTGAGACTTGGAGGATCAACACATTCAATCACCGCTCATCACAAGAAGTGCGAAAGATTGCGAGGTAGCTGTAGTGGGTAGGCGCAGAACTGTGGGGTGAATGCGCCCGCTAGCCTAGCAGGCAGACACAAGTTGACACGTGGACTTGGTGAACGGGTAGTGTAGGTGGAGGGCTACACAAAGGTGCCTGCCTGTCAGTTGGAAGTGCGGGTGGAGAGTTGCACGAAGGCACCTGCCCACTGGTTGGTGACTCGGGTGGAGGGTGCACGAAGGCGCCTGCCTGACGGTGAACTCGAGTGAAGGGCTACATGAAGGTGCTCGCCTGACGGTAACACAAGCTCAGTTGAGGAGTTTGGGTGGATGGCCACACAAGGGTACGCCCGCCTGACTCGAGAAAGAGTTTGTGGGTTGAACAGTGAAGTGTGGGGAGCGACCACCGTGCAAGGCGTGCACGAGGTGGGTGCCCGACATAGGTAAAAATGCCAGTGGAGCATTTGCTCCCGTTCATTTTCATTTCTACAAATTCATAATAAAAGATTATTATTGCATATGATGGTGTCCTCTCTACTGTTGAATGTTTATCATGTTAATGGATTCTCCACATTAATATTGCTAATGAAATATGATGAATGTTAGGCATAGTTCGCAAAGTAACTTAACAATGGAACATGTTATCTACTTAGGCGGTGCTGCACCCTTGACAATTAATGAAAAAAGAATTGGGGGCATGATAGATGGTATCAGAGCAGGGTTTCTTATGACAAAGTGACAGTGGAAACAGGTACTTGCCGGTGAAGGAAGTTGGTTTCACATACAAGTGAGACAAGAACTAGTTTGGTTTTGCAGGGAACTTGGTGAAGCTGGTGGAAAGTGGAGAAGGTTGAATGGTAAAGATGGTAGATGAGCCTATGGCAGGTGAGTCTAGCCATACTGCAAGTGAAGTTCTCCGGTACAAAGTGTTGGAACAAGTGAGTATATGGAGTTTTGACTGGGTTTCGATGAAAGTTGAGAATATGAAGATTTGGGAAAGTTGTTTGAAGTTGAGGAAAGAACTTGAAGAACTCAAGAACCAATACGAAAGTACGATGGATGGTGAACTCAGGGGACTTGATGAGGAAATTCGACAGAATGGTCTTGATATTCAAGAGCTCTTGGATGAAAGAGCCCAATTAAGGAAGAAAAGTGCCATGGTGGAGACCAAAATCAAGCAGCTTGACGAGAAGATAAAGAAGAAACTTCTCGGTAAGAAGGTTGTTGTAATTGAGCAGGATGAGCTCGACTACATTGACAGGCTAGGGACTTACTACCATAACAATCCAGAGGATGTTCAGAAGCTTAGTTCTATGAAAGTAGTCAATGGGAACTTGGTTGGTGCACTTAAGCAAAATGCGATGGAGGACAAGCTTAAAGGAAGTCAAGCTGAGCCAGGATCGAATTGCTTAGAAGATCCAAGCAAGGGAGTGAAGTACCTTAGGAGGAATGTCGAATTGGAACACAAAATAATGGACACTTTTGAGGCTAAGTTTTTGAAAAAGGTTGTTGATGTGAGACACAAGATAAAGCCGACAAAAGGTGGTGATGCCTTGAAGCTAAGTTTTGTGTAGGTGACCGTGAAGGGCAAGAGATTTGAAACTTTGGTGGATACGGGAGCTACTCATAGCTTCTTAAGTAAGAAGGTAGTAAATTCTTTTAGGAAGAAAGATGAGATGGAGAAAGAGTGGAGTGCTTTCAAACAAGTCAACTCTACCATGAAGGCAGTTATTGGTGTGATGGAGAACACTCAGGTGAAGTGGGCTCATGGTTTGGAAAGTTGGACTTGAGGGTTGCGGACATGGATGATCATTCTATGGTGCTGGGGCAAGATTTCATGAAGCTTGCACAAGCCATACCAATGGTGGACTGGGACATGTTGAAGGAAGAACTATATTGGTTCCGATGAATAGAATGAGTTGCTTGGGGTATCGACCAAGGATGAATTCTATGACTTTGTATCCCAAAGATCTGAATGTGAAGCATGAGGATGTGGAGCAAAGAGGACTTGGGAGTATGACTCAAACAACAAAGGAAGGGAAGTTGATTGACTTCATTGAAAGAGCGAGGAAGAAGGAAGGAAGTGAGAGGTCAATCTCACGAATCTTGAAGCACTTGACGGAGACATCTTCTACTGATGATCTTCACGATGGAGTTGCAAATGAAGGGAGTCTGAGTACTACTTCAAAAGCAGTGGTTGGAGAGGATTATGCAGGTAGAGATCTGATTGGTATAGTGAATTTTTGCAGGTATGCTATGGGCATATATGACTTTTAGTTGAGAAAGGCAAGCTTAGTGAGCTTGGATGTACACGTGAGGAGGTTGAGGCTATGCACAGATGCTTGAGGACACAACACCAATCTGATACATGGGTGGATGAGAGTCAGGGAGGAAACTTCCTTACCCTCCTTTCTCAATAGACAAACTTGGAGATGGGTTGGTGTAGGGATCTTGATTGGAAGGGGCTGCACCACCTTGACAAGGGGCCTTGGAGGAGGCTTCTTCATGCTAGATTTGTAGACTTGGATACGGATGACCAGATGTTGGGATGAGTCTACTTGGTTGGGCATCATGGACAACTAGAGTCATGGACATCAAGTTGGAGACATGGAGCATGGGTTTATGCAGGGACATATTGCAGGAACATGGATAGAGGTGTCACTCATGGACATTCTATGGAGTGATGAGGCAAGGATATTGTGCAGATGTTGATGTGGCATGGAGATGTTTTGTATGAGCCTTTGGAGAGGTTGTACACTCCTTTTACAACAAGACCATGGACTGATTGGACATGTTGCAGATGGGATGGAGATTCCATGGACCTGACCATGGGATTGAGAGCAGATTCTTGATGAGTGTGAGATGTAGCAGAAGTCAAAGAAAGACTGATGGTGACATAAGGATGTGCATTCTTGTGGTTTGGGCATATGGTTGGATTAGCTACCCAACTAGTTCGAGTCACGACGGGTACTAGTGTGCAGAGGTGTGTTAGAATTGGGTCGGCATGATGAGACAACACATGACAGATGTTGGCATTATGTTGGAGTATCTCGATGGCAGCGTACGGGGGAGGATGACACATGGTGGAGATGGTCATTTTACATATGTTGCAGGGATGTTTGTGATATATGGACTGGTTGATATCATGGATAAGACTGTTCGGATATGAAAATCTTGGCGATGGTTACCAAGATGGTATATTGTCAAGGATGATAATGATTCAGGTGGAGGAGGATGTAAGGACCTATGGTCTGTGCGATGGGCAGGACACACATCCTGTGCGAAGATAGGCGAGCTGCGACCAAATAAGCAAGCGTATGATCAGAAATGTGCATGGAGAAGGTTAGCTGGGTGAGTTTATACCGTGGGGATGAGCTGGGCAAGTCACCCATGAGCCGAAACACAGGACTTGCGATGTGGGCGAGTTTAGGGGGGCGGTCCCGTGTGATGGGCGGTTTGACCCAACCTCTGGATGAGTTATGCGAGTTGAGGTGAGTCGGCTGGGCGAGCTGAATGAAGATTGGCTGGGTGATTTGACCTTGCCAGTACCCATATATATAGACATATGGTTGGACGAGTTGGAGGCATCGATCAAACGAACAAAGCATTCGAATGAGTCATTTGGGACGAGCTTGAGGTGTGAAGTGCAAGTGGAGGAGCAGGAATAGAGGCGCGGTCGAACCGCAGGTTGATGCGCCCACCCCCCGAGCAGAATCGCACGGGCTGCACGAGTTGTGAACGGGTTCGGATAGGCAGGCCGCATGAAGGCGCACCCGCCGGGTTAACACAGTTGCTGATACGGGTGAAGGGCCGCACGAAGGTGCGCCCGCCCATCCGTTGAAGGCACGGGTGAAGGGTTGCACGAGGCACCCGCCCGTCAGTTGAATGTGCGGGTGGAGGGTTGGACGAAGGCGCCCCCCCGCCAGTTGGTGACTCGGGTGGAGGGCTACATGAAGGTGCCCGCTCGTCGGTTGGTGAACTCGGGTGGAGGGTGCACGAAGACGCCTGCCCAACGGTGAACTCGGGTGCAGGGTTGCACAAAGGCACCCGCCCGTGCTGAATTGAACTTGGGTGGAGGGTGAAATGAAGGCACCCCCTCACGGTTGAACAGATCATGTGAGACTGCACAGAGGTGTTTCCTGACAGTTGGAAAAGTGGAAATTTGGCTAAGTGTGGATTGTAAGAGTGATCACCGTGCAAGGCGTGCACGAGGTGGGTAGCTCGTGGGCAAGACACGAAGTCTGAAATTTGTCTAAGTATAAAACTTGGGGTTCAAATTCTTTTGGCTTACTATTGTTTGTGGAAAGAGTATAAGTAGTTACTTAGGGGTTATAGTGATAATGATAAGAATCAACTTAGTATTAGACTAGTGCGAAACTGACTGAGATACCAATTTCTTTAATAAAAAAAATAATAATCTCATAAAAATTAGATAATGAAAAGTTAATGTAAAATAAATAATGCTAACTACACAATGTGAAATCTAACTCTATCATATTAAATAAATTAATATGATCCTTCTCATGTACTCTCTGCCACTTGTCTAAAAAAAATTTCCCAAAATTTCACTCCTAAACCCTCAACATTTTTTTTTCTCCATTTGTTCATCTTTCTCATTTTTATATGGAATCTCCCTAATATTACTTGATAATTATCATTACTATACTCACAACTTTATATTTAAAGGAGTTGCCTAAATGCATTATAAAAAATATTTGAGAAGCTGAGAATTTCAAGAGCTAAATACCTATCTAATCTCATCTTTTTGAAACAGTGTAGAGATGAAAACCTCACTCCAAATTTCGCTAGATGCAGCCATCCCCTTAAACGTGGTTGGAACATTTCTATCTTCAATAAAATTAGTAAAACCCTCATCAGAAATGGAATAAAATTTTCCAAGTTTCAATTAATAAAAACATCTGAAAAACTTCTGGGTTTGCATGTCCAGCTATCATCAACTCTTTGCTTGACCTTTGTCAAAATTTAGACACCCTCACCTTCACCAAAGCTTAAACAATTATGGATTATGTATCCACGAAGAAAACCAAAAAGCTAAATACTATAAGGAATATAAGCATTAACAAGAACGAAGAAGTTAGAAACATAAATCCTGTCACTATCCCTGCACATTTGATTTCCAACACACCTTTCAACTCCTCGTTAGTCCACCAAACTTCAGAACTGGCTACACATAGCCCCTCCCAGCAGCACCATTTTCCCCCCAAAATACAGCTAACCACAGATAATTTTTGCCTAACATCGCAACTCCTAGCCAATCAGTCTAGCAATGAAACACGCGCTCTCTCCAAAACGCATCTCTCCAACTTGCAATCTAGTAATTGTTGGGTGTGGAGCCTGATTATCTTCTGTATTCGAGTGTCTCAGCTGGATGTATACCAAAGGAAGACTGTACACCCCTCCATGTGGGGGGGGTGCGGGGGGGACTTGTTCCCCCCGCGGGGGTTCGGGGGGGCTAATCCCCCCCAGCTGGGAGGTTTGGGGGCCAACGGTTCCCTAGTGGGGGTTTGGGGGCAGTGCTCCCGAAGCTAAAAAGAGATGTAAAATTGCCTTGTAAAAGTCTAGTAATTTCTAGTCAATCTGGGTTGTTCATTAGGCGGATGATCTAACGGTAGAAGTTATGTTTAATTTAGTGTTTTTTTCCCTAGAAGGCAACCCCTCACTATATATGAGGGAATTGTATTGCATCTATGCACATCTATATTCTGAGTGAGGAAGAGAGAGGAGATTGAGAACAAAGAAGGTGTTACAGCGGATCTACTGTAGGTTGTATCTCTTCAGTTTGCTAGATAATATAAAAGGAAGGACTGGTTGTTTATCTCTGGACATAGCCCAAACTGGGTGAACCACGTATATTTGTGTCTCTCTTGTTTTATGTGTTTTCTATGTTTATATTTTTGCAATATTTTTGTGTTCCATTGCTCCGTAATATATAATTTTCTAACAACTGGTATCAGAGTTGAAGGTCTATTTGGCTGATAAACTCACAGGAGAGAAGGGTTCCTAGTTCGGGTGGGAGCAATTGCAGAAGATGGTAGGTTTAGGGTCAAAAAATTCAATGGCCAAAACTACCAGCTATGGAAGATGCAGATGGAAGATTATTTGTATCAGAGAGATCTATACCTACCATTGAGGGGAAAGACAAAGAAGTCGACGAGTATGATAGAAATAGAATGGGATATTCTGGACAGAAAGGCACTTGGAACAATACCATTGTGCTTAGCGGCATCAGTAGCGTTTAATATTTCAAAGGAAATGAAAACAGAGGGTTTAATGTTAGAATTAGCCAAACTATATGAAAAACCCATGGCGTCAAATAAGGTATTTCTTATGAAGCATTTATTTAATATGAAGATGTCAGAGGGTGGATCTGTCGCTGATCATTTAAATGATTTTAATATAGTTACAAGTCAGTTAAGTTCTGTAGGGGTAAATTTTGATGATAAAGTTAGGGCTCTATTATTTCTGTGCTCATTACCAGAAAGCTGGAATGGTTTAGTTATGGCCGTTAGTAACTTTGTCTCTAGATCTAGTACTTTAAAGTTTGATGATGTTGCTGGTGTAATCCTTAGAGAGGAAATGCGATGGAAAAGCTACAGTGAGACATCAGGTAATGCTTTGACTGCAGAGACTAGGGGAAGAAAAATGGAAAGAGGAAAGAGCCCAGGATATTGCAGTAAGTCAAGAAAAGGCAGATCCAAGTCTAGATCGGGGATAGTGTGTTGGAAATGTGGGAAGAAAGGACACTTGAAGAAGGACTGCAAGTCTCAGATGGGAAAAGAAGGAGATGCGCAGCAAGAAACTAATCATGAAGCAAATGTAATAGGTGATGTGTTGCAAGATGCTTTGATTCTTTCATTAGAAAATATTATTGATGCATGGGTGATAGATTCAGGGGCCTCATTCCATGCTACACCTGATAAGAAACATTTTCATGACTATGTTCAAGGAGATTTTGGACAAGTTCGATTAGGTGATGATAAACCCTGTAAAATCGTTGGAATGGGTACAGTTTTCATAAAACAACAAAATGGAAATCAGTGGCTATTGAAGAAGGTAAGGCATGTTCCAGATCTGAAGAAAAATCTAATTTCAACAGGGCAGTTGGGAGGTGAAAGTTGCGTAACTACTTTCACAAATAAAACTTGGAAGTTCACTAAAGGATCCCTAGTAATAGCGAAAGGAGAAAAGGTTGGTACATTGTATTTATGCAATGGTATTTTTAATTATGTTAATACTTTAACGTCTACAGGAGAAGATACGACATTGTGGCATCATAGGCTTGGGAACATGAGTGAGAAGGGGATGCAGATTCTTCACTCAAGAAATTTGTTCCCAGGTTTGAAGCATGTTGATTTAAAATTCTGTGAGAATTGTGTTTATGGAAAACAAAAGAGAGTCAGATTCCTTAGAGGTTGGGAAAGAAAAGAAGAGTGAAAAATTAGAGCTTGTGCATACTAATGTATGGGTACATGCTCAGGTATCATCTCTTGGTGGATTTCATTATTATGTTACTTTTATTGATGATGCAACCAGAAAAACCTGGATTTATTGTATTCGAAATAAATCTGATGTATTTGATACTTTCAATAAATGGAAAGCTTTGGTTGAAAATGAGACAGGGAAAAGGTTGAAGTGTCTCAGATCAGATAATGGAGGTGAATATTGCAGCAAAGAGTTTGATAAGTACTGTTCATAGAATGGAATTCGAAGAGAGAAGACAGTTCCAAGAACACCACAAGAAAATGGTGTGTCAGAAAGGATGAATATGAGAATCATGGAGCATGCAAGGTGCATGAGATTGCATGCAGAATTTCCTTTACAATTTTGGGCAGATGTTGTAGATATTGTTGTTTATCTAATAAATAAAGGGCCTTCAAGTTCCTTGGATGGTGGTATTCCTGAGGAGGCATGGCCAAGTAAAAAGGTAAACTACTCATTTTTAAAGACTTTTGGTTGTGAAGCCTTTGTCCACATTAATAAAGAAAATAGAACAAAGCTTGAGGCAAAATCAAAGAAATGTACATTTATTGGATATGGTGTTAATGATTTTGGTTATCACTTATATGATTATGAAAATCACAAAATCATTAGGAGAAAAGATTTAAAATTCAATGAAAAGGTCTTGTATAAGAATTAGTTGCAGGAAAAGAAACAAGAAAAAGAAAACAAAGAATACACAGTGCTTGACGATATCACAGGAAAAGTGATGGTGCCTAAAAATCATAACAATCTACAGCAAGAACAACAACCACAACAACAACAAGCACTTTAAACACCTGAAAGTGGTGTTAGAAGATCTACCAAGATAAGTAGACCCCCTGAAAGATACTCTCGTTCATTATATTATGTATTGTTGACTGATTCTGGTGAACCAGAATGTTATGAA
This sequence comes from Pinus tabuliformis, assembly GCA_031772625.1. Classification (NCBI taxonomy): domain Eukaryota; kingdom Viridiplantae; phylum Streptophyta; class Pinopsida; order Pinales; family Pinaceae; genus Pinus; species Pinus tabuliformis. The sequence continues at coordinate 1,634,799,845 of CM062804.1, read as the reverse complement.
GAAGCAGTGCAAGTAGAAACCAAGAAGAACTGGGAGCAAGCCATGAAAGAAGAGATGGACTCCTTAGCACATAACCAGACTTGGGACTTAGTCAGGTTGCCTGCAAGTAAAACAACATTGCAAAATAAATGGGTTTACAGGCTGAAGGAAGAAGATGGAGGAAAATAGAGGTACAAAGCTAGACTTGCGGTGAAGGGGTTTGCACAGAAGAAAGGTATTGATTTTGATGAAATATTTTCCCCTGTTGTTAAAATGACTTCAATCAGAACTATTTTAAGTCTAGTAGCAGCTGAAGATTTGCATCTTGAGTAGTTAGATGTAAAGACAACCTTTCTCCATGGGGATTTGGAGGAAGAGATATATATGCAGCAACCACAAGGATATGAGGTAAAAGGGAAGGAAAAACTAGTGTGCAGGTTGAAGAAGAGCTTGTATGGCTTAAAACAGGCTCCAAGGCAGTGGTATCTAAAATTTGACAGGTTTATGTTTGAACAAGGTTATACTAGATGTCACTTTGATCATTGTGTTTATCTCAAAAGGAAAAATGATGGCAACTATATTATATTGTTATTGTATGTAGATGACATGCTTGTTGCAGGTTCTAACATGCAGGAAATAAATGTGCTCAAAAGGAAATTGGCAAACTCATTTGCAATGAAGGATTTGGGTGCTGCAAAACAAATCCTTGGTATGAGAATAACTAGAGATAGGAAGAATCGCAAATTAACATTGTCTCAAAGTGAGTACATAGAAAAGGTGTTGAAAAGGTTTAATATGTAGAATGCAAAACCAATTAGTATACCTTTAGGTAGCCATTTCAAATTAAGTAAGGAGGCATGTTCCAAGACTCATGAAGAAATGGCTCATATGTCTAAATTCCATATGCATCAGAAATTGGAAGCTTAATGTATGCAATGGTTTGCACAAGGCCTGATATTGCACATGTAGTGGGAGTTGTAAGCAAGTACATGAAAAATCTAGGAAAAGAACATTGGATGGCAGTGAAGTGGATTCTTAGGTACTTGAGAGGTACCACAAATCAAGCATTATGCTTTGGTGGTTCAAACATTGCTCTACAAGGATATGTTGATGCAGATATGGCAGGTGATAGAGATAACAAGAGGAGCACAACATGGTATGTGTTTACTGGTTGTTTCTCCGTGGACATAGCCCAAACTAGGTGAACCATGCATATCTATGTCTCTCTTGTTTTATGTGTTTTGTGTGTTTATATTTCTACAATATTTATGTGTTCCATTGCTCCATAATATATAATTTTCTTACAGTAATCTCTCCTCGGAAAAGATAGCCAGCAACATCAGCTCACCTTCATCCAGCATGGTTGTAAGCCTCACTGCCACCAACACCGACTCCCCTTCAAAGCATTCCAACACCACCTCTCAATGCCCTGGCAAGAAAACCCGCGATCTCTCCTACGCGCAAACTGACAATAGCCTTCTCTTATTGAAAAACACCAACAGTCGTTCCAAAACACCGCAACTCCTAAGCGATCAAGAAACCCGCACTCCCAACAAGGTAACCCACACTGCTACTAACACCGACTCCCCTTCAGAGTATTCCAACTCACAATTCGATATATATCAGTGCCTTTTGTCGCAAAAGAAAGGCAGCAAAGTAGAGTCCTTTAAATACGTATCCCACGCTGCCTCCATTAACAATAGTAGGAACATCCATCCTCCTTCGATGGATAAAGTAAGCAGTACGAAAAGCTTAATAAAAAACTCGACTGTAATCAACCTTTCTCAAATGGCATTAGATGATCACTTGAAATCGTTGCTGGAAAAAGGTCTAAATTTTGCTTTATCTCTTGCTAAAATTCCCTTAAATGATGTCATAAGCAACATTGAAGTCGCTATCAAAAACACAGAGCAAAATGTTGCAGAAGAAATAGGACAAGACGTTGTAAGAATTCTCAGAAATGCGAGACCTCCTCCAAGTAACATTTCCAAGGATGAAGCTACAGCTTTGAATAACATAAGGAAAAACAAAAACATTATAATTTTAAAAGCAGACAAGGGAAATGCTACAATTGTTATGGATAGAGAAAACTATGATAATAAGATGGAAGAACATCTCAACAAGAGTGGCTGATGCAGATTACTTAACAAGGACCCTAGCAACAAAATCCTTCGCCAAGTAATTAACAAAATAAAAAATTATTCTCTTGATTCAATTAGTAAGAACAAGTTAACTTTTAGTAGCACCATCATCCCTAGAATATACGGTGTGCCAAAAATCCACAAAACTGGAATTCCTCTTATATCAAAGATTCCTCTTCTTTCATAGAATGAATTAAAAACCTAGAAATTAATGATAATGACCTCCTCGTTAGCTTTGACATCGTATCTCTCTACACTATGATTCTGGTAGATGAAGCCATAGAGGTATTAAAGAAAATTACGGACCTTGAAACTGTGGACCTCATAAGGATGTTCCATAAGTCTTCATACTTCAGTTTCAAGGGAAAAATCTATGAGCAAACTCATGGTGTTGCCGTGGGTTCTCCTTTATCACCTATAATTGCCAACTTATACATGGAACACTTTGAACAAATGGCCCTCAAGTCTTTCCCATTTACCCCTGAAGAATGGAAAAGGTATGTAGATGACATATTCACTAAATGGAGCCATGTCTTAGATAAAATTAATGAATTTTTATCACACATAAACAACCTCTCTGAACACACAAAATTCACAATAGAAATTGAAAAGGACAACCAACTCTCTTTCCTAGATGTCCTCCTCACCAAAGAAAAAGGTAAACTAAGCCACCAGGTCTTCAAAAACTCACACTGACAAATATCTTCATTCAAATTCCCACCACCATCTGAAACAAAAGGTGGGCATCATCAAAACCCTAACTACTAGATCTTCTAGAATCTCTGACCCCGAACATTTAGCAGAAGAACTTAACTATCTCTACAAAGTCTTTATAAACAATGGTTATCAAAAAAAAATTATCCAAAAAATAATTAAAGAAGCCACAACCAAAACTCAAAAAAGAAAATCTCTAGCAAACCCTAAAATCTCCTTACCCTATATAAAAGGAACCACAGAGAAAATTTCTAGAATTCTCTCCAAACAAAACATCAGAGTTGCCTTCACTCCCCCAAACACCATCAAAAACATGCTTGATTCTGCCAAAGACTTAATAGAACCAAAAAATCACAGAGGAGTATACTCTATTCCATGTTCATGTGGAAAGGTGTACATAGGTGAAACAGGTAGATCGATAGGCATAAGGTTAAAAGAACATATTAATGATATTGCAAAAAATAGGTCAGAAAAATCAACCCTCGCAGAGCATGCATGTTCTTCCTCACACTATATTTGCATAGAACAGGAAAACTTAATTCACAAAGAAGACCATTTATTTAGAAAGAAGGGTGAAAGAGGCCATTGAAATTGAGAAATCATCCAACAACATGCACATAGATGATGGGCTATGACTAAGTAATACCTAGAAACCCTTATTAAATAAAATAAAAAAATAGTATATATATATATATATATATATATATATAATAACATAATGAATAATTAACAAACACTAATAAATTAATTAATATCAAACCTAATCATAACCTAATCATAATTAATACCCTATCTAATTTGAATATATAATTAACATGGTATTTAAATATATAATTAGCACGAAATTTGAATACATAATAAACAAGGTATTTAAATATATAATTAACAAGAAATTTAAATATACAATTAACAAGAAACTTAAAGATATAATTAACAAACACTCATAAATTAATTAATATTAAACCTAATCATAATTACTACCTTAGCTGACTTTCTCATTTAAAATAAAATTAATTAATTAAATATAGAATTAACAAAGCATTTAATATATAAAGATAAGGATTTAATATATAATTAACATGGTATTTAAATATATAATTAACAAGAAACTTAAATATATAATTAATAAGGAATGATAAGGGTTTAATATATCTCTTAATTAGAAATAGATATTGTTGACACCTAATCGTCATGATTGGGTGAAAATATGTAGATAGATAAATAAGTAATATGAACAGTCATCGGGAGATGAACTAAATAGTCTCTCCCTCATGTATATAATGAAGACCTACCTAATGGAATAATATACACGAATCATTTTTTCCTTGTGGAGTTACTACCTGGTCTGACATGGCATCAGAGCGAACTCCTTTTTTTAGCTTTTATGCCCTTTGTAACTCCCTATTCTGCTCCACTGCTCTCCATTCAAAAGAGTTGTCCATACACTACTCCATAAACATTGGTGTCCATACGCTACTCCATAATACGCTACATACAAAGTGCTGCATACAAAGTGTTGTCCATAATTGTCTGGTGTCCTTTCTGTGCCCTCTAGGCTCCCTGCCATTCCCTCCTAACAGTTCGCACGATTTTTTTGCATGATTTTAACATCCCTCAGTTTTCCAGAAGTGAAGCAGGAGTTGCCCATTCAACTTTGAAATTTTTCTTTTTTGATTTCATATTCTTACTTTTGAGATTTTTTTCATATCCGCTGGTGCTTTCATAGCTGCTCTGTATCATAGATGCCTGACAGCTTCTGCAACATTATTTCACCAAAGAAGATTCGATTTTGCTCCGTTACCTCCATTTTGAAGTTAGATTCAACAGAATCTATCTTGTTTGGATCGCTTATTAAGTGGGAGTGAGCCGTTATATTTGAGCATAGAAGTGAACTCTAGAACAATTGCAAGTCCCTGCAGCAGGAGGCTGTATGTTTTCACTGACCATAGTTTCTATCTAGTGGCGTTCTATCCACAAAAAGTTGAGCGTTAATTCAAAACCTGTTTATTGATCGTGGTGTGCTTTAATTCTTTGCATGATCGAGGAGCGAAGGTCATTTTATTTCAACGAATTAATGGTGTGCGTTCCTTTGTATTCTGAATGCCAGCTGACTGAGAACTGAGACTTGGATGCTCAGTGTGGTAGTGCTTCTCAAGTGGTGTTGCTGTGGAAACGTGGGATAGAATACAAGCTTAGGTGGTGGTCTGTTATGTATTTGCATGGATTGTATGAACGCTTATTTAACCTTAAACCTGTCACTTGAACTGAGAGGAACCCATGCATTGATATATCTCCTGGTGCATGGTGCATTGATCCTGAGAAGTGTTGCCACTGAGGACTGTTGAGAGTGTTGCTGTGAGTGTCATGTGAGTGAACCCATGACTTTCCAAGGTGTCAACTGTGCCTTAAAATCCACGCTCACTGCCCCTTGGTGATTGTGAGAAGACTTGTCCATTTTTACTGCGTTTTTGGAGTGCTATCCAGTTGAATGCCCTATAAAGTTTTGTGTATTTACATTGTCCAATTCAGAGTGCTATTCAGTTGAATGAACTGTATAGTTTTGTATATTTATAGAGTTGTGTGTATTGACATTATATTTTTCTTTCCCATTAAGAGTACAATTTTGTAGCAAAATTTTTGCAGCAGAAGTTTTTTTTTTGTTACAGTATGCATTCAATCATATCCATGGTGGGAATAGTTCTCACTGGCAAGGAGAACTATCCTAAATTGACCCGGATGATAAAACACACCCTCATTTTCAATGAGTTGTGGAAAGGAGTGTGTGTCGGAGACGGAGACAATGAACCTGTACAGCCTACCTCAAACAAAGAGATCATCATTTGGGAAAACAAGAACAACAAAGCTTATGCATTAATCGTAGCATCTGTAAATGAAGAGGTGAGTCACCATATTTCGTCATATTCAACTTCCTTTGAAGCCTTACAAAAGCTGAAAGAACTGTATGACTCACATTTTGCACGAAGTTGTTCAACTCATGATTAAACTCTTCACTCTTGAACTGCAAAATAATGATCCTCTTGCTCTTACATCTGAAGTAAAGTCTATAATGCATGATATCAAATCCACTAAGGTTTAATTGGATATTCCTCTTATCGCTTTTCTCAAGGCACTTTATCCTATTTACTCCAATTATCTTGAATCATTGCAAGCAAATGGAAATCTCAAAGATATCACCTTTGACTCTCTTGTGAAAAGGTTTGTTAAAAGACATAAAGCTTTTAGAAAGAAGATAGCCCCTGAATCTTTTGAAGAGGCTGTGTGCCTTGCTCATAAAGAAAAGCATCCTGCTCAAGATTCTACAAGAGGAAGAGGTGGTCGAAGAGGAAGAGGAAGGTATTTTAGAGGCGGGGGGGGCAGACATTCTCAAGGAGAAAAGGCAGATTTGCACTGCATTTGCTGCAAAATAAATGGATCACATGATGCCTCTACATGCAAACTACCATGGGACAAAATTGAGCCGAAAAGAAACCAACATAAAGGTAAAACTAATGATACAAACAAAGGTAAAGCACCTGAATCCGCTCACTATGTTGTGGCACAATGTAACATTGGAGTAAATGAAGATTTGTTTAATGCTTCACTTGCTTCTTGGAAAAATGATTGGTTGCTTGATTCAGGAGCAACCTGCCACATGACTCATAGAAAATATTTTCTTGAAGACTTCACTGACAATGTTGATGGAGCAGTATACTTTGCAGACCAACAAAAAATCAAGCCATCAGGGCTTGGCACAATCAGGCTTAAACTGCCGGTCTTCCAGAGTTTCTTTTGCATCATGTTTTGTATCTCCCACAGCTCAAGAGAAACTTGTTGTCCTTGGTCCACATCCGCCAGCAAGGTCACTCCATTCATATGTTTGATGGAAAGCTTGAGGTAAGAAAAGCATCTAACCACTCACTTGTCATGAGGGGAATAGAAGAAGAAAGGCTTCTCAAGCTGCAAGGAATCTCTGCTCGTGCACAACATTTCTCATATAATTCTTATCATGAAGAAGGTACACTTCCATCAAGTTTATTATGGCATGCTAGATTTGGAGATTTGAACTATGACAGTCTCCGCTTGTTGAAGAAAAATGGTGTTGCTGGTTTGCCTACAATTCCTAGGAAACTTAAGCAATGTGATGCTTGCATTCTAGGAAAGCATAGCAAACAGTCTTTTCATGATCCAAATTCAAGAGCACATAGAAAACTTGAACTCATTCATTGAGATTTATGTGGTCCAATGCCTGTTCCTTCTGCAAATGGAAATAAATATATCATGACATTTATTGATGACTACACCAGAATGTGTTGGGTTTATTTATTGAAGAACAAATCTGATGCTTTTCAAACATTCAAGAATTTTCATAAATGGATTGAAAATGATGCACAATCTCATATTGGGTCTATGCGCACTGATAATGGAAAAGAATACACATCAAATGAATTTGAAAACTATCTTCGCCAACATGGGATCAAACATCAAACAACTGTGCCTTATAATCCCCAACATAATGGTGTAGCTAAAATAATGAATAGGACAATCTTAAATATGGTACGATCCATGCTCTTCTTCAAAAATGTAAAGATAATGTTTTGGGCTGATGCTATTCTATGTGTTGCATATATAAAGAATAGATGTCCATCTAATGCTATAAGAAACAAGACTCCATATGAAATGTGGTGTGGACATGTTCCTTCGGTAAAGCATGTCAGGGTCTTTGGTTCCACCTGTTATGCCTTGATACCAAAGGTACATAGAAACAAACTTGGTGCTAGAAGTCATAAGTGTATCTTTCTAGGGTATTCAAACACCTCCAAAACATACCGTCTCTATGATGAAGTAAATAAAAAGTTTGTTGTATCTAGAGATGTAATTTTTCTAGAATCATCCAAAACTGACAATGTTGTTGAGCGGCAACTTCATCGCTTGGATAGATTCGCAAAAGCAAAATCATTTCAAGAATTTGATAATCAAATTTCACATCTTGAAGGGGGGATTCCTATACTAGATTAACATGTGGAATCTTCTTTTGAAGAACACTCTCCCCCGCATGAAACTCCAACAATGGAGGATGCTTTAAGTGATGTGATTGATAGAATTGGGAGACTCAATCTTGATTCAGTCCCAACTCAATCAACGGAGCAGCCTAGACCATCTGAGAAAGGCCCCCCAAAGTGGTTGACAAAGACACTTGAAAGTGTTCATCCTGATGAGGTTAGAAAAACAGGAACTAGAAATTCAAACCAGCAAAATGGAGGTGATGTGAATGACTCTAATTCACCTATTGATATGGATGTTTCTTATGATTGTGAATTGAACTTGTCTACAGATTTTGAACCAACTTCCTTCAAAGAAGCTGCTTCTCATGATGAATGGAAAGAAGCAATGCAAAAGGAGTATGATGCCCTCATAAAGAACAGCACTTGGAAGCTGGTTGATCCTCCAGTAGGAACCAAACCTATTGGATGTAAGTGGGTCTACAAGAACAATTATAAAGTTGATGGCTCACTTCATAAGCACAAATCTAGGCTTGTGGCAAAAGTGTTGGAAATAATACTGAGAGGGGGGGGTGAATCAGTATTATCAGATCATTAAAACTTTTTCAATGCTCAAAAACATATACGCTACTTCAGTTAAGTGAACTCGCGTGTACACGCTTCTGTGGCTAAAGCAACTAGCGTATATCCAGAAATCTTATGATTCAGTTAGCTTATCTTCAGTAAATATATCAGAACATTATTAACCATATTAACAGTAAACAGGTGCAGTATAACAGAACAGATCATCACACAAAGGCCACACACATGAACACAAAGATATAAGGTGGAAACCCAATGTGGGTGAAAACCACCTGCTGCAAGTCATCTCAATCTTCTTCTTAATAAGAAAATCCTTTTACAATATTTGTACTGGTGCAGTCTTATACCAGTACGGGAGCTACAACCCCCTTTGCTCTTGTACTAGCCGATCCATTTACTAGTACACAGGCTGCTACCTGCTACAATGCTCCAAAGATCTCCCTTAGCTTTTGTACTAGCTTAGATACTAGTACGTAGGTGCTTGCCTACAATCTTCTCTCCTCCAGGTACCACGTTTCATCAATTTTCAGACTGGATACACTGAAGCACAACACATAATCTGAAAGGCCACATTTCATCCAATTTTCATACTGGACCCATAACTATCATTGAGGCTCAAAACAATCATCAAATTCTGAATCACTGAAACCCTGTTAACAACAGTCACCAGAACACAGAGCAGACACAGAACTCTGTAATATCCATCAGATCCATCTGCAACTTCAAATATCAAGCTTTACAATGTATACGCTACTTCGATGAATCAAACCCGCGTGTATACGCGCTTTTTCCAAAGACAACCCGCGTACAGATCTAAAAATAATTTCTCATAACTTGTAGCTGTACCAGACATCAATCATACTCATAATACTTATAGAACAATACATGCGTCAGTATGTAGATATAGAATAAGCATCATAAAGATAGTTCATTTCAAACCATTTGATCCCGATCTCTCCTTAGATCTTGTTCTCCATCAACCGATGAGATCCCTCCTTAGTTCAAATCAAGCAATGCATCATCAACCCATAACCTGCATACTGGATCTCATACTTCTTCAGATATTCAAGACATTTCAGATACACTTGCCTAATGATTTCCTTCTCCTTATATAGCCTTAGGCCTTGTTCAATACCAAGAGCCAAAACCATAGAAATCCAATACCATCATGCTCAAAACTAGGGATCGACACGTCCGTCAAGACACCATGGTCCGAAACCATAGGCACAACTTCCAAGGAATAACCGCCACGGACCAAAAATAAGTTTTCCACATACACGCGCTTTTACTGAAGCCAACCAGCGTGTACACGCGACTTGGGCTTGATGAACCGGCGTGTATGAACTTTCTCTTCTTCTTATAGTCTGATCATCAATTCCTTGCTGCTGACCTTCTGCACTATGATTTGTCATCAGTGTGGTTTGCCATCAAGGACAATACTTATCTCATAATGCCAACAATCTCCCCCTTTGGACTTGATGGCAAAGCTAACTTGTTACACTTAGAACTGTCATCTAATTCCTTTGAGTTGTCCTCCATCAGTCACATCTGACATCTCTTCTGAAGATTCATCCAGTTATACATAAGTGAGATATTCTTCTATGAGAGGGTTGCCATCAAGTACAACACATGCATCATAATGCCAACAATCTCCCCCTTTGGACTTGATGGCAACAACACCAAATCACTCTCCCCCTTTGACATCAAGGGCAAAGGGTGGATCAAGATATTCTCTTCCTTTGCTGAATCATTCCACTGTCCATACTCCCCCTGAGTACCTGCTGAAATCTCTGAATAATCTCCCCCTTTGTATATGCCAAGGTGTACCAATCTGTCCATGCTCCCTCTGAGTACATGCTGAATCTCTGTTCTTGCTGAAGTGTGCTGATCATGCTCTCCCTGACTGTAAGCAAGGTCTACAAAAGATGTTCTTCAAGAAGAACATGACTCTATACATCATAAAGGACCTTCCTATCACTTAGGACTCATACATACATCCATCTCTCAACTAAGTGAGGATATACAAAAATTGACTCATCCACCCAACCAAGTGGGGATACATCAAAAGTTTACATATGGCAACCAATCACATTGCATCAATCATCCCAGGCATAGTGGGGAAACCAAAATAGGTCGTTACATGACCTTGACATCATGAAAGAGATACCACAAAAGAGATATATGACATAGAGACGAAATAACTAGACCAAGACTTATGAAAGTCACCAGCAGCATCTGATAATCACCATTCAGATCAGCAACCAAGAGATCCTTCTGTTCTCCTTTCGCCTTTGTTCCTCCTGAAATCAACACCAAATGTGAACTAGAACCAAAAGCTTTAAGATAATGCCAACAATGCATCATTGGAAGATTATCTGCTCCCCCTGAACCTGTGCCAGATGATCTCTGTCAGACCTATATCAGACTTTCTGCAACCAACATCTGTCCCTGCTGATTTCCTTCAAAAACTCCATATACGCGTCTGCATTCACATAAACAAGCGTATATACACGGATAGGCCTTATGAAACTCGCGTACAACCATTTTCATATCAGCAACCTGTAAATGTCCTGCAGCAAGGTATGTCTGAACATAGATGTCAACTTCTCCTTTTAACCATCATCATGAAATCATTCACATTACATGTGAAACCACCATGGCCACTACATCAACGTCAAGATCTACATGATCCAAGTATCATTACTTGGGAACATCTGCATCAATCAACATATGTAAGGATCAACCTATCATCATATAGATAAGAACTCATCACCATGTCTTCAATAAAGCAACTTTGAGTAGTCATCCATGTATCAGCACTATGTATCTTGAGCTCAAATTCTTTTGACAAAGATTCTTGATATCATCATCAGCAACAATCCTTATCCGCATGAGTGCCTGCATCATAACTGTATGATATTTATGCATATGACAACAACAGTGTATAAGTGACTCATCATCAAGTGAGGAAGATGTGTATTCAAGCTTTGTACTTCTCCTTGTTCTTATGAAGATCACCATGTAAGCACCATATATGCATCATCAAGGAATCAACCATAAATCTGATCTGATCATCAACTATGTAACCCCAAGAATCATATGTGATTTTATCATAGACAACTCACAACATCATATCATAGCAAGATATATCATTTAGCCATATAAGAATCATCACCAAGGATTATTAACCATAATGCCAACAATGAATTACTAAAGGCATATGCTCCCCCTCAACCAGTGCCATCTGTTAGATCTGATCATGCATATATCAGCAGTAAGCATCAAGATATCATCATCATCATCAAGTTAGGATCAAAACACTTCTAGACATCTTTACAAGTATCAAAACATTTTTCACACATCCTCAGCCGACTGTAACTAAGAGCAAATAATGGACTGAATCATATCAGATCCCTTTTCTGAGCCTGTCCCCACTGCTTTTCCTCAGACTGACATATACGCGACTTTGCAGTGTCTAACTCGCGTATATACGCGACTTCCCTTTAAGGAACTTGCGTATGAGATTCAGGACACTGAAGGTTTACACTTTCAGCTCCCCCTGAGTCTGATATGTCTGTGCTGTGCTGTGTCTCAGTACATTGTGCTGACTGTACTTCCTTCTTCCTCCATATCTTCAAGTGTGATGAGGTTTTCTCCTTTTGGTGTGATGTCCATCCTTTGTTCCTGCATTCCTTTGCTATATGTCCAGGCTTGTTACATGCATAACATCTTACATATTTCATATTCCTCCTGTAGCAATCAGCAGCTTTGTGACCAAACATATTGCAAGCAAAGCAATATCCATTAAAGTACCTTGAATGTGATGATCTTTCTACATGATGGTCTTGAACCCTTCTTCTTCCACATCTAGCTGCAACATGTCCAAGATTATGACATACATAACATTCAACATTATTCATAGGAGGAGTAAACGATTTTCTTTGAGGAGTCTCTTTCCTTGATTGTTGATGGGGTTGACCTTTCATCTCCCTTTTGATCATTTTAGTTTTCTCTTTAGAGTTCCTTGCCTCACCTTGTGAGCTAGATTCACCTTCAACAGATTCATGAAAACCAAGACCAGTCTTGATAGCAGGAGACCTTTGACTACTAAGAATATCATCCAAGACTTTAGAACTATCTTGAAATCGTAAAAGCTTATCCTTTTCTTCTAGTTTACCTTTCAAGATATTTACCTCAACCTGAAGCTGTTCTTCCTTTTCAAGAGATTGCTTTTTCAAATCTTCTTCACCTTTCCTTCCTTCTTCCATTTGTTCCCTTAGTTTGAGAATCTCCTTTTCTTGTTCTTCATTCAGATCCTGCTGCATTTGACGAACTCGGAAGGCACATTCTAGTTGAGATTTTAAGCTGGTGGCTTCGTTTTCTTGTTTTGCAATAGCTTGGAGTAGATCTGTATTCTGCTTCTTTGATTCTTCAAGATCTCCTTTTAGTGAGAGGATTGTAGCTTCAAGATTTTCATAGTAGCTGGATCTATCTTTGAGTTTCTTGATGGTTGTGCTTCTTTCGTTGACTTCTTTTCTTAATGATGTCACTTCATGCTGCAATTTTTGACATTGGTCTTCCTTGTCCTTGAGTAGCTTTCTTACCTTGTTTCCTTCTTCTAGTTGGGCCTTTAGTTTGGTAACTTCTTCTTTGAAAGCACATTCCCTTTTGTTCAATAGATCTTGTTGATCTTTAACTTTGTCTGTAAGCCTTCTAAATACTGCCTCTATTTGATACTTTTCTTGCTCACCCATAAAAGCATGTTCAGTAGTTTCACTATCACTTCCATCACTTTCACAAGCAAATATAGCTGGAACATCAGAGGATAACACATTCATACCTGATAATGATTCTGAATCTGATTCTGAATCTGAAGAGCTTCTTATACCTAATCCCCAATCGATTCTCCCACTGTCATAGTCCTTCTGAGATGTCCTCTTCTTCTTATGAGCTTTCTTCTTAAGCTTCTTTCCCATTGTTCCACGGATCTCCTTCAAGCGATCAAGCTTCTACCAAAGGACCAGCTCTGATACCAATTGTTGGAAATAATACTGAGAGGGGGGGGTGAATCAGTATTATCAGATCATTAAAACTTTTTCAATGCTCAAAACCATATACGCTACTTCAGTTAAGTGAACTCGCGTGTACACGCTTCTGTGGCTAAAGCAACTAGCGTATATCCAGAAATCTTATGATTCAGTTAGCTTATCTTCAGTAAATATATCAGAACATTATTAAACATATTAACAGTAAACAGGTGCAGTATAACAGAACAGATCATCACACAAAGGCCACACACATGAACACAAAGATATAAGGTGGAAACCCAATGTGGGTGAAAACCACCTGCTGCAAGTCATCTCAATCTTCTTCTTAATAAGAAAATCCTTTTACAATATTTGTACTGGTGCAGTCTTATACCAGTACGGGAGCTACAACCCCCTTTGCTCTTGTACTAGCCGATCCATTTACTAGTACACAGGCTGCTACCTGCTACAATGCTCCAAAGATCTCCCTTAGCTTTTGTACTAGCTTAGATACTAGTACGTAGGTGCTTGCCTACAATCTTCTCTCCTCCAGGTACCACGTTTCATCAATTTTCAGACTGGATACACTGAAGCACAACACATAATCTGAAAGGCCACATTTCATCCAATTTTCATACTGGACCCATAACTATCATTGAGGCTCAAAACAATCATCAAATTCTGAATCACTGAAACCCTGTTAACAACAGTCACCAGAACACAGAGCAGACACAGAACTCTGTAATATCCATCAGATCCATCTGCAACTTCAAATATCAAGCTTTACAATGTATACGCTACTTCGATGAATCAAACCCGCGTGTATACGCGCTTTTTCCAAAGACAACCCGCGTACAGATCTAAAAATAATTTCTCATAACTTGCAGCTGTACCAGACATCAATCATACTCATAATACTTATAGAACAATACATGCGTCAGTATGTAGATCTAGAATAAGCATCATAAAGATAGTTCATTTCAAACCATTTGATCCCGATCTCTCCTTAGATCTTGTTCTCCATCAACCGATGAGATCCCTCCTTAGTTCAAATCAAGCAATGCATCATCAACCCATAACCTGCATACTGGATCTCATACTTCTTCAGATATTCAAGACATTTCAGATACACTTGCCTAATGATTTCCTTCTCCTTATATAGCCTTAGGCCTTGTTCAATACCAAGAGCCAAAACCATAGAAATCCAATACCATCATCCTCAAAACTAGGGATCGACACGTCCGTCGAGACACCATGGTCCGAAACCATAGGCACAACTTCCAAGGAATAACCGCCACGGACCAAAAATAAGTTTTCCACATACACGCACTTTTACTGAAGCCAACCAGCGTGTACACGCGACTTGGGCTTGATGAACCGGCGTGTATGAACTTTCTCTTCTTCTTATAGTCTGATCATCAATTCCTTGCTGCTGACCTTCTGCACTATGATTTGTCATCAGTGTGGTTTGCCATCAAGGACAATACTTATCTCATAATGCCAACAATCTCCCCCTTTGGACTTGATGGCAAAGCTAACTTGTTACACTTAGAACTGTCATCTGATTCCTTTGAGCTGTCCTCCATCAGTCACATCTGACATCTCTTCTGAAGATTCATCCAGTTATACATAAGTGAGATATTCTTCTATGAGAGGGTTTCCATCAAGTACAACACATGCATCATAATGCCAACAAAAAGGTTTTACAAAAAAGGAAGGGGTCGATTATGAGGAGACTTTTTCCCCCACAACAAAATGGGCTACCATCTGGACACTCTTTGCACTAGCAGCTCAGAACGGTTGGAAAGTCCATCAAATGGATGTAAAAACTGCTTTCCTAAATGGAGATCTAAAAGAGAATGTTTTTATGTCTCAGCCTGAAGGATTTGCTATGAAAGGACATGAACATAAAGTATGCAAACTTGTGAAGTCCTTGTATGGCCTCAAACAAGCACCGCGAGCCTGGTACGAAAATATAACTGAGCATCTTCTGAAACTCAATTTCAAACATTATGATCTTGATGATGCAGCTTTATTTGTCAAGAAAGTTGGCAAAATAGTTGTATATCTTGTGGTATATGTAGATGATCTTTTGATGACAGGGAATAATGAAAGCTATATTGCATCCATAAAGAAGGAATTGGGGAAAAGTTTTGAAATGACTGATTTGGGCTATGTTCATTATCATCTTGGCATTGAAGTAACCCAACATCCGAAGTCCATATTTCTTTCTCAAAAGAAATACATTGGAGATCTGTTGAACAGGTTTGGCATGATAGAATGCAATCCTCTTACTACTCCAATGGAACAAAACTTAAAGCTCACATCTATTGAAGGAAAAGAATTTGAGGATGCAACAAAGTATAGACAACTTGTAGGAAGTCTCAACTACCTAACTACTACCAGACCAGACATTTCATTTGTTGTTGGAATCCTCTCTAGATTTATGCAAAAGCCTGTGAGGGACATTGGTCTGCTGCAAAAAGCGTTCTAAGGTACTTGAAGGGAACTCAAGACTTTGGAATCAAGTATACACAGGTGGACGACTTCAGCTTCATTGGATACTTTGATTCAAACTTTGATGGAGACAAAGAAACTGGGGTATCTACTTCAGGATATGCTATAAGTCTTGGATAAGGAGCTATCTCCTGGAGATCATGCAAACAATCAGTTCCAGCAGATTCCACAACGGAAGCAGAATACGTGGCAGCAGCTGAAGCAACAAAAGAAATTGTTTGGCTCAGGAAAATTCATGAAGATTTGCAGGTAAAACAAGTACAATCAACTCCATTGATGATTGACAATACCTCTGCAATAAAGTTGGCCAAGAACCCAAAGTTCCATTATCGAACGAAGCATATAAATACTAAATATCATCTAATTCGACATCATGTTGAGGCCAAAACAATCCATCTCTGTCATTGTTCCACAAATGAGCAAATTGCAGACATTTTCACCAAAGCGCTTGGAAGAGAAAAGCTTGAATGATTCAGAACGATGCTTGGACTCACCAACATCCCTTCAGATTAAGGGGGGGAATGTTGACACCTAATCCTCATGATTGGGTGAAAATATGTAAATAGATAAATAAGTAATATAAACAGTCATCGGGAGATGAATTGAACAGTCTCTCCCTCATGTATATAATGAAGACCTACCTGATGGAATAAGATACACGAATCATTTTTGCCTTGTGGAGTTACTGCCTGGCCTGACAGATATAATTTCAAATTAAAAAGGTATTTAAACATATAATTACATGGCATTTACATATATAATTTAACAAGAAATTTAAATATATAATAAATTAATTAATATTAAACCTAATGGTAATTAATACCCTATTTAACTTCCTCAATTAAATAAAATTAATTAAATCTGAATAATTATTAATATTTTTAAAATTTAAATATCAACTCTACCTAAAAATCTCAATCAATTACAAGTCTATTTTCAAATAAAAAATAAAAATATAAAAAAAAATTATGTGTTAAATTTCTTTATTTCATAATATAAATATTATTTTTAAATATTACATATAAATACTATTATTCACTGAAATAATTTTTTGTTGTTATAAATTTTTATTTTTAATTTATTAATACAAATATTATTTTATCATTTTAAAATTTAACTTAAAAAAATAAATATCTCCCTCATTTAACTCTAACTCTAAGACATTTCTCCATCTTCCACAGGTATAAAGCGTTTCTCAATCCATCACAATCAGAAAGTGAGTGCCAAGTGGGTCTTGTCTTTCGCAGTTGGCACAACAGAAAGCTGTGTCGTCTCTGCTACAAAGTTGACAACGCTGTGCTTCAATCACACAAATGTAGATTCCCTTTCAATCACAAAATTACAACGTTTCGATAAGATTGGAGGCTTCAGACCCGCTTTGAAAAAATCAAAATAATATAATAAATTAAAAATTGTGAATAATCTTGAATCACATTTAAATTATTAACCTATATGAAATAAAATTTTATAATATTAATTTGGTCTTGCATATGGGAATTTAATGGCAAGTGCACCATCTATAACCCATCAACATCAAATGCTAGTTAACCGAACAATGTTGAACGCTATGCTAGTGCGCCATCTATAACCGAACACCGTTGAATGCTAGTGCGCCATCTATAACCGAACAACGTTGAATGCTATGCTAGTGTGCCATCTATAACCGACCACCGTTGAATGCTATGCTAGTGCGCCATCTATAAACGACCACCGTCACGGTCGAATTATCCATCACTTTTGAATTTAAAGAAGGGGCACCTACCACTGATATTGACAAATTGGATATCAATTGTCATTTCCCAGAAATTCCCAAGTGGCTGGGCAACAAACAAAGAGATATCATATTCAAATCCAGAGTCAGTAACCCAATAATAAATATCAATCCACGACATGCTCTTGGGCCAGTGAGAGTATCTCTCCGTGTTAACGTCAAACAAGATTTGGAAAAATTTGCTAGCCATATCAGTCGAGATGAATTTATATGTTTAATTGAAATTTCGATTTTTTATTGTTAAAAAATATATTGATAATTGTTTTCATGGTGCAAAACTGTCAGGCCAGGGTAACTCCTCATTTTAACGAGAGAAAACACTGATTGATATTTTATTCATTAGCTAGCACTTTATTTATACAAATACAAAACGGATCAGTTCATCTTCTAGATGACTGTCCAACTTCACCTCATCCGTTTCGGATTAGGTGTCAACATTCCCCCCCTTAATCTGAAGGGATGTTGGTGAGTCCAAGCATCATTCTGAATCTTTCAAGCTTTTCTCTTCCAAGTGCTTTGGTGAAGATGTCTGCAATTTGCTCGTTTGTGGAACAATGATGGAGATGGATTGTTTTGGCCTCAACATGATGTCGGATCAGATGATATTTAGTATTGATGTGCTTAGTACGATCATGGAACTTTGGGTTCTTGGCCAACTTTATTGCAGATGTGTTATCAATCATGAGTGGAGTTGATTGTATTTGTTTTACCTGCAAATCTTCAAGAATTTTCCTGAGCCACACAATTTCTTTCGTTGCTTCAGCTGCTGCCACGTATTCTGCTTCTGTTGTGGAATCTGCTAGTACTGATTGTTTGCGTGATCTCCAGGAGACAGCTCCTGATCCAAGACTCATAGCATATCCTGAAGTAGATACCCCAGTTTCTTTGTCTCCATCGAAGTCTGAATCAGAGTATCCAATCAAGTTGAAGTCGTCCACCTGTGTATACTTGATTCCAAGGTCTTGAGTTCCCTTCAAGTACCTTAGAACTCTTTGTGCAGCAGACCAATGTCCCTCACAAGGCCTTTGCATAAACCTGGAGAGGATTCCAACAGCAAATGAAATGTCTGGTCTGGTAGTAGTGAGGTAGATGAGACTTCCTACAAGCTGTCTATACTTTGTTGCATCCTCAAATTCCTTTCCTTCAGTAGATGTGAGCTTCAAGTTTTGTTCCATTGGAGTAGAAAGGGGATTGCACTCTGTCATGCCAAATCTGTATAACAAATCTCCAATGTATTTCTTTTGAGAGAGAAATATGGACTTTGGATGTTGGGTTACTTCAATGCCAAGATAGTAATGAACATAGCCCAAATCAGTCATTTCAAAAAATTTTCCTAATTCTTTCTTTATGGATGCAATATAGCTTTCATTGTTCCCTGTCATTAAAAGATCATCTACATATACCACAAGATATACAACTGTTTTGCCAACTTTCTTGACAAATAAAGTTGCATCATCAAGATCAAAATGATTGAAGTTGAGTTTCAGAAGATGCTCAGTTAGTTTTTCATACCAGGCTCGAGGTGCTTGTTTGAGGCCATACAAGGACTTCACAAGTTTGCATACTTTGTGTTCATGTCCTTTCACAGCAAATCCTTCAGGCTGGGACATAAAAACATTCTCTTTTAGATCTCCATTCAAGAATGCAGTTTTTACATCCATTTGATGGACTTTCCAACCGTTCTGAGCAGCTAGTGCAAAGAGTGTCCGGATGGTGGCCCATTTTGCTGTGGGAGCAAAAGTTTCCTCATAATCGACCCCTTCCTTCTGTGCAAAACCTTTTGCCACAAGCCTAGCTTTGTGCTTGTCAAGTGAGCCATCAGCATTGTACTTGTTCTTGTAGACCCACTTGCAGCCAATTGGTTTGGTTCCAAATGGAGGATCAACCAGCTTCCAAGTGCCACTCTTTATGAGGGCATCATACTCCTTCTGCATCGCTTCTTTCCATTCATCATGAGAAGCAGCTTCTTTGAAGGAATTTGGTTCAAAATCTGTAGACAAGTTCAATTCACAATCATAAGTAACATCCATATCAACAGGTGAATTAGAGTTATCTACATCACCTCCATCTTGTCGGTTTGAATTTCTGGTTCCTGTTTTTCCAATTTCATCAGGATGAACACTTTCAAGTGTCTTTGTCAGCCACTTTGGGGGACCTTTCTGAGATGGTCCAGGCTGTTCTGTTGATTGAGTTGGGTCTGAATCAAGATTGAGTCTCCCAATTCTATCAATTACATCACTTAAAGCATCATCCGTTGTTGGAGTGTCATGCAGGGGAGGTTGTTCTTCAGAAGAAGATTCCACATGTTGATCTAGTATATGAATCCCCCCTTCAAGATGTGGAATCTGATTATCAAACTCTTGAAATGATTTCGGTTTTGTGAATCTATCCAAGCGATCAAGTTGCCGCTCAACAACACTGTCAGATTTGGATGATTCAAGAAAAATGACATCTCTAGATAAAACAAACTTCTTATTTACTTCATCATAAAGGCGGTATGCTTTAGATGTGTTTGAATACCCCAGGAAGATACACTTACGACTTCTAGCACCAAGTTTGTTTCTATGTACCTTTGGTATTAAAGCATAACAGGTGGAACCAAATATCCTGAGATGTTTTACCGAAGGAACATGTCCATACCACAATTCATAAGGAGTCTTGTTTCTTATAGTACTAGATGGACATCTATTCTTTATATATGCAGCACATAGAACAGCATCAGCC
Source organism: Pinus tabuliformis (assembly GCA_031772625.1). NCBI lineage: Eukaryota > Viridiplantae > Streptophyta > Pinopsida > Pinales > Pinaceae > Pinus > Pinus tabuliformis. The sequence continues at coordinate 1,634,779,390 of CM062804.1, read as the reverse complement.
CAAAACATTGTCTTTACATTTTTGAAGAAAAGCATGGATCGTACCATATTCAAAATTGTTGTTCATTCTTTCAGCTACACCATTCTGTTGAGGATTATAAGGCACAGTTGTTTGATGTTTAATCCCATGTTGGCGAAGATAGTGTTCAAATTCATTTGATGTATATTCTTTTCCATTATCAGTGCGAATAGACCCAATATGAGATTGTGCATCATTTTCAATCCATTTATGAAAATTCTTGAATGTTTGAAAAGCATCAGATTTGTTCTTCAATAAGTAAACCCAACACATTCTGGTGTAATCATCAATAAATGTCATGATATATTTATTTCCATTTGCAGAAGGAACAGGCATTGGACCACATAAATCTGAATGAATAAGTTCAAGCTTCCTATGTGCTCTTGAATGTGAATCATGAAAACACTGTTTGCTATGCTTTCCTAGAATGCAAGCATCACATTGTTTATGTTTTCTAGGAATTGTAGGCAAACCAGCAACACCATTTTTCTTCAACAAGCGGAGACTATCATAGTTTAAATGTCCAAATCTAGCATGCCATAATAGACTTGATGGAAGTGCATCTTCTTCATGATGAGAAATATATGAGAAATGTTGTGCATGAGCAGAGGTTCCTTGCAGTTTAAGGAGTCTTTCTTCTTCTATACCCCTCATGACAAGTGAGTGGTCAGATGCCTTTCTTACCTCAAGCTTGCCATCAAACATGTGAATGGAGTGACCTTGCTGGCAGATGTGGACCAAGGACAACAAGTTTCTCTTCAGCTGTGGGAGATATAGAACATGATCTAGAAGAAAGTCTGGAAGACCGGGCAGTTTAAGCCTGATTGTGCCAAGCCCTGATGGCTTGATTTTTGACTGATCTGCAAAGTATACTGCTCCATCAACATTGTCAGTGAAATCTTCAAAGAAATCTTTCCTATGAGTCATATGACAGGTTGCTCCTGAATCAAGCAACCAGTCATTTTTCGAAGAAGTAAGTGAAGCATTAAACAAATCTTCATTTACTCCAATGTTACATTGTGCCTCAATATAGTGAGCGGATTCAGGTGCTTTACCTTTGTCTGTGTCATCAGTTTTACCTTTCTGTTGATTTCTTCTCTGCTCAACTTTGTCCCATGGTAGCTTGCATGTAGAAGCATCATGTGATCCATTTCGTTTGCAGCGAATGCAATGCAGATCTGCCTTTTCTGCTTGAGGATGTCTGCCCCCCCTGCCTCTGAAATATCTTCCTCTTCCCCTTCGTCCACCTCTTCCTCTTGCAGAATCTTGAGCAGGATGCTTTTCTTTGTGAGCAAGGCAAACAGTCTCTTCAGAAGATTCAGGGATTGTTTTCTTTCCAAAGGCTTTCTCTCTTTCAGCAAACTTTTTCACAAGAGAGTCAAAGGTTATATCTTTAAGGTTTCCATTTGCTTGTAAAGTCTCAAGATAATTAGAGTAGGTAGGATAGAGTGCTTTGAGAAAGGCAATAAGAGAGATATCCAGCTCAACCTTAGTGGATTTTATATCATGCATTATAGACTTTATTTCAGATGCAAGAGCAAGAGGATCATTATTTTTCAGTTCAAGAGTGAAGAGTTTAATCATGAGCTGAACAACTTCAAGTGCAGAATGTGTATCATAGAGTTCTTTAAGCTTTTGTAAAGCTTCAAAGGCAGTGGAATAGCATGAAATATGACGACTTACTTCCTCATTTACAGATGCTGTGATCAATGCAAAGGCTTTGCTGTTCTTGTTTTCCCAAATGGCGAGTTCTTTGTCTGATGTGGGCTGCACAGGGTCTTTGTCTTCTTCACCGACACACACTCCTTTCCACAGCTCATTGTAGATAAGGGTGTGTTTTACCATCCGGGACCATTCAGAATAGTTCTCCTTGCCAGTGAGAACTATTCCGACCATAGAAATGATTGAATGCATTCTGTAAAATAATATCTCTGCCAAAAACTTCTGTAAACAAAATCCTTCTGAAAAAAATATCTCTGCCAAAAACTTCTGTAAACAAAATCCTTCTGAAAAAAATATCTCTGCCAAAAACTTCTGTAAACAAAATCCTTATATCATAGCCTTATGCATTTTATTTTTCTTCCTATGTTTGCAATATTACTATGTTTGAATGCATTCACTTCAAAACACATAAAGGATATATTACTTCAATATATATTAAGCAATACTAAAGCATTCTGGAAACATAGAAGCAATGCTCTCATATAAACTTCTCACCCACTAAAAAAATTCTGGAAACATAGAAGCAATGCTCTCATATAAACTGCTCTCATAAAACGCATTCCCACTATAAAAAACGCATCTCCATATAAACTTCTCATATAAACTTCTCTTTTAAAAACTCAGGAAAGCTGATATGGAAGACCAATACCAAGAGGGCGCAGTCTCCAGCTAACCGGAATGATCTCTATAACACCGCAGGCAATGCATACGCCGTGGGAATTTCCATGGGATATTCTGGACAAGGGGATACCAAGAGGACGCAGTCTCCAGCTCACTGGAATGATCTCGTGACAGAGAATTCCTCACCGATGACGGAAACCTTGTCATGGAACGCAGCCACTATTACATAAACGAGATCATTACATAAAAGCAGTTACCATTACAGAAAACGCTCTTCATAAGACCGCAGCCACCAATGTATATTGAGTAAAAAGAAACGCAGCCACTATTACATAAACGCATTTACCATTACAGAAAACGCTCTTCATAAGACCGCAGCCACCATTAATAATGTATATTAAGTAAAAAAAATGAACGCAGCACCAATTCCTATACCTGCGCAATACTATCTGTGCGCAATATCTCGACCTATTTTTCATTCAGAATAGACACAAGCCGCTATTCCCTCCGTCCTATCAATTCCACGGTCAGCCAAGCATATGAACTATGCACAGGTCATGAAGACTGTGAGAGAAAAGGCGCATCAGTAATACAATTCGTGATTTTACAGAAGGAAACCAGTGAGCCAAACGGGCAAATGAGTGAGGCAGCGAATTCAGTGGTAGAAATTATATCTGACATTCAGAAATTCAGTGGGGCAGCGAATTCAGTGCTAGAAATTATATCTGACATTCAGAAATTCAGTGGGGCAGCGAATTCAGTGGTAGAAATTATATCTGACATTCAGAAATTCAGTGGGGTTCGATCAACAACAGCAATAGAACGCAGAGAGGGGCAGCGAATTCAGACGAAACGGATGCGCAGTCTATGAGGGCGCAGAAAACTGGCAGAGGGCAGGAGTTACAGTTATTTTAAGGACTGGGACCTGAGCTCTGATACCATGTCAGGCCAGGGTAACTCCTCATTTGAACGAGAGAAAACACTGATTGATATTTTATTCATTAGCTAGCACTTTATTTATACAAATACAAAACGGATCAGTTCATCTTCTAGATGACTGTCCGACTTCACCTCATCTGTTTCGGATTAGGTGTCAACAAAAACAATGTTGTTAAAATGTGATACGGAAGACTAGAGTGTCAAGGTTGATAATGGGAATGTCTTTTTTAATTAAAGGGGTTTTAGTGTTATTATTATGTTTGGGATTGGGAAGTGTTTTCAATAATATTTTTGACTTGGATTAGATCATTATATTCTTTGTCATCTATCTTGATGTTTTGAGGGTGGGAAAATTGGAGGAAGTAATTCACAGGGTCATTTTTACCAATAAGTCGTAGTTTGGAGAATTGAAGTTTGAAACCCTCTAGAGGTAGTTTAAGGCATTAAAAGTGAAATATTAGGGTATCCTTTTAAGGATTCAAATATTATGCTTATTTATAGTATTATAGGTGACTATTCTAGTTTGAAAAGTCATACATATAGAATATAGGTGAATATTCAACAAAAAAATGCAATTTACCATTAAAATCGCTAAATTTTTGGCTAATATCATCAATTTAATCATATGTAAAAAAAATAGACAAATTTTTAACCAAATAGGCAAATATTTATTTTAGAAAATGTCCAAAAAATAGCCACTTAGTGAAATTTCATCCATAAATTTTTTCTTGGAGTTGATAGAGAGGGAGCATAATAGGTGAGGCTTATATTCTATAGCATCCCATGGGCCACATTTATTAGATATCTCAGTAGAGAGTGCCTTCACCTTTGCATTTGCATTATTTCCATTCCATACAAAAGAGAGCAGAGAAACCTCATCTTTTACCGAGGTTTTCTCTCGATAGGGTTTCTCATAGCATATCTTGGTGTTCATTGTGATTGATGTGTGTTTTTATTTAATTGTTCTTTACTTTCTACATGTTATCTATTACATGCATAAATAAAAAAATCAGTAATAACATATATGGAATCTAAAGGAATTCACTCCTGATGCCTGTTTGGTTCCTCTTCCACCTGTCGACTCGCCTTTTGCAGCTGCACTTGGAGTTCCCTGCATTTGGCGTCATCATGAACGCTCAGGGAGTGGCCACTTTTCCTCCTCTAAATGATGCCAGCATGCTTTGTTGGTTCATTTCTTCAGTTACACCGTGGATGTGTTCTTCCTCCACCGTGGTGGTCAAATGGATTCCAAATCCCTTTAGAACGCGGCTTAATTCCCCATCAATTTTGCTTCTTTCCAGCGGGCGCAATCTCAGCTGTCCGATCTGGGTCCTCCATATCCGATGCCATACCCACGTTTCGCGCGGTTGACTTGCTCAACTAATAGCGCGCGATCAACGGCAGTTTTCTCTCACCCCCACCTACCACACATCAATCAGTGTATGGAATCGCTCCGCTCCTATCCAAAACCTCTTACTGTTCAAAGGCGCCCCAATCAAAATTGTCGGTTTCCAGAGCACAGGTCCCACCTTTGTACTTTAGCGCTTTTATCTTTTCCCACCCGCAGTCCTCCGGTTCCCCCACGCGACCAGGTGCTTGGGCTTTCCCATTTTTGCCCTGTTCGCTTAGCGATGTGCGATTAGTGCTAAGAGTGATTATTAAACTAAAGGTATTACAGACTCATGTGCTGGTGTGTGTGTTCTGTGTTACTGAAACAACGGATCGATCAGATTGCCAATACACAGAAAATAAAATGGAAAGACAATAGAGAAATGTAATAAGAAACACAAAGATAAAAACAGTTTTAATAAGGAGTTCACTCTATTCTCCAGGGCTACATCTCTAGTCTAGCTTCAGTGGTGGCCTTGTTTTATTTTGTCTTTCAGCAGAGAAATTACAATACAGGGACTCAATATGAGTTCTCCTGAAGCAGATTTTGCTTGGCAGGGTGGTTCTTGGATTCCCCAAGCCACTCGAAGTACACAGACTCTTCTTCTTCCTATCAGCTCTGTGACCTTTGGTCTACAGTGGAAAGAGCCAAATGTGATGCTCAGTCCGGACAGATTCCTCTATGGGAAGGCTTGAATCTTCAAGCTTTCTGGTGCTCGACGCTGCCTGTGGTCAGCTCAGCCCTCTGTCTCTTCTGCTTGGCTTTACTATTCTCTGTGTTCAGTCCTCCTCTCAGGGTTCACTGTTCACTGTCTCTCTTGGTCACTTGGAACCTTCTTAATTTAGATTCCAAATCTGACTAATTCGACTGTCTCTGTTCATGGATTTAGCCATTCGATCCCTATGCCTGTTTGGTTCCTCTTCCACCTATCGACTCGCCTTCTGCAGTTGCGCTTGGAGTTCCCTGCATTCGGCATCATCATGAATGCTCAGGGAGTGGCCACTTGTCCTCCTCTAAATGGTGCCAGCATGCTTCATCAGTTCGTTTCTTTAGTTATGCCATGGATGCATTCTTCCTCCACCGTGGCGATCAAATAGATTCCAAATCCCTTTAGAACACGGCTTAATTCCCTGTTGATTCTGATTCTTTCCATTGGGCGCAATCTTAGCCATCCAATCTGGGCCCTCCAGATCCGATGCCATATGCACATTTCTCGCGGTTGACTTACTCGACCGATAGCGCGCGATCAAGGCAGTTTTCTCTCACCTCCACCTACCACACGTCAATCGGTGTATGGAATCGCTCCACTCCTATCCAAAACCTCTTACTGTTTAGGGCGCCCCGATCAAAACCGCTTGTTTCCAGAGCACGGGTCCCACCTTTCTACTTTAGCGCTTTCACCTTTTCCTGCCTGCAGTCCTCTGGTTCCCCTATGCGATCGGGTGCTCGGGCTTTCCCATTTTGGCCCTGTTCGCTTAGCAATGCGCGATTAGCGCTAAGCGCTAATAACGCATCAAAAACTTCACTCTTTTTCCATTTCGGAGCTCCCAAGGGCTACTTTGGCCTCCTACACAATCTCCATGGGCCTCGGTTAGCATGCTTTGACCGAGGTCCTCATCGTTCCACGTCGGCTGCCATGGCCACTGGTTCTAGGGTGTTTTTGATACTGTTTTGGGTTTCATTAGAGATTTGTTCGACCTGATTCAGTCATGGTTCTCGATAGTCTTTCTATGGATCCAATTCAGATCAATGGGACATGGGTCCCGATTTGTATGTCATCGCCATTAGAGGTATAGTTTTCAATTGGGCTAGTATCTTAGCTTCTGCATTAAGGACTTACGTAGTTGCATCCAAACATCCTAAGGCAAACCAACTGTTAGATTGTTACATGGCTTCGTACCTATTGGACGTGGTTTGTTCAAGATGCCATTTCGACCATTGGAGCTTGTTGTAGCGGTTGCAACACCCTTCAAAATTTTGGCCTTCATCCAAATTTCAGAGCCTACCATGGATCCTGTGATCGATCGTTCCTTGGTCACTTATTGGTAAGCTGATGATCTCAAGCCCCCTCCTTGATATTAAGATGTTTCCACGTTCCCATCTTTATGTAGCATGTGTCATCTTTGCACATGGGGATTATCGTTTGTCATGCAAATGGAAGTTTGTTCTGCTACAGGGGAAAAGCTTTAGGCGTATGAGTTGTTCTCATTACATAGACATGTTTCACACTCACTTCATGCACTCTTGTCACGAAGGTCGTTGCATCAAGAAAAGTATGTTTTAGATGTTCTGAATGGTCTATGTTGTATCAATAAGTGTTCCAGTGTGTGATCATAGTCAAGGTCTATCACTGCTTACATCAGTTTCACTGATCTCACACTTAGTCAGTTTCCTAAGCAACTTGGCCTCATCCAACTTCCCAAAATTGCAAACTTTGCTTTTGTGATGCTCAGATTTTTTCCTTGCCAACTGGAACTGCGTAATGTGCAAGAACCTGTTGAGGACTCGAAAATCGCTGCACAACATTGGGGATAACCACCCAGTCCGAACCTTAGTACAACTCCTTTTCCGTTTGGAATAGTGGCTCTGACTGGGGATAATGGGACCAGTTTCCCAAAAGTGGATAAACGGGATGAATGGGTGATGTATAAACTGAGCTAGCAATGAGCGAATAACTAAATCTATTGACAAGAATACAAAAACTATGAACTATCCCGGGAATCTAATGAGCTTTAAAGTGTAGCGTTTGATGGTCCGTGTCTAAAGACAGGCATATAGATGACTCCATCTAATAGACATAGATATTAATTCATTCAAGATTACTGTGCCTAAATAGTTAAGCAAAGCGATTAAAGCGATATTACCACACTCATCATTTATATTATTGACATATACAGGATTAAAAGGAAAGCATATCATAAAACATCCAATAGTGGAAAGAATGTAGAATTGTTGTTGAAGCGCATGCATATAATCAATAATAGCAAGGATAATCAAATAACAATTCACATAACAGGAATGAATTCAGACATAGATAGAAATACCATATGAGCTGCTTTGACACTCCCGATATCAATCTCTACTTGTAATTCTTCCTTCAACGCAGAAACATTCTCAACAAAGACAATAGTGCACAATTGCATAAAAAGCCTCCTTGTTGAATTAAGAACAACTGGTCCAGTTTCATAAAAGAATATTGACTGAAGCACAATAGTGCAAACTTCAGTCTTTAAGTCTGGTACAAAACTTTACGACCCTTTCCAAAACAATGAAAGGGTCTATAAATACTAAATTAATCTAAATATCTACTAAACTGAAATCCTACTAAATCGGTATCAATAAATCTTGATCTTATTCTCCTCAGCGATCTAGCAATCGGCGGCATGATTCATCAAGTAGGCTGCTTGCCTTTAAATCTGAGCTGACTTATCGCAAGCATTGGCTCTACTTCAGGAGGTTTGTTGAGGCGCGAACTGAGCTGGGCGGCATAGGTGGCATCTAGAATATCGGGAATCATATACCCGATCGCATCTGTTAGGCACTTAAGGGCGGCTCTCTGTGTATGCGGCTTTACCAGGAAGAGCCAATATGCTTCCATAGTTAAACTGTTAATCCCAGCGATTAATCTCCCCTTTTCCTCTAAATCAGGATAACATGATTGCTCCAATGTGTTTGTTGTTGTCATCTTTCCTGGTGTACATTGGGAAATCATATTTGATAAGTAGAGAGTGTTGTTAACTAGTTCAACTAGATTGCTGGAAGTTGATTTACATCTTGAAGCCGCCCTCTCTGCTTTCATCATCTGAGACTGCCATTCTGTGAAGAGTATATCTTTATGTGTTTCTGAGATCCTGGGCAAATTTGCTGCTCTCCCTTGATCAGAGTCTTGCCAGTCAAGAAATGCAGTTACGATCTCTTCGGCTTGATCTAATTCATTTCTGGCCTTCTCTACCTGCTGATTTATGGATGTCGTTAATTCAAAGAGTGGCTCTGCCTGAGCGATTTGTTGACACAGAAGCCTAATTTGAGATATTAATGCAGTGTTTATTTGTAATGCTTCTGCTATGAATTCAGCCACTTGTGGAGCGCCCTTTATTATTTCGAGCTTTGATGACAATTGAGCGATTTGATCATCCTTTGTTTTCATCATTTGCTCATTTGTTGCCCTTAATTGTGCCAATGCCTCTGACAATTCCTTCTGTTTCTGGATCGCGCTTTGGTCGATCCTTTGCTTTTCTGCCTGCAATTGCTGAGTTAATTGACTGTTCACTTGCTGTTGTGTCGACAATTGCTGCTCTGCCTGCTCTGCCTTCTGCTTTGTCTCAACCAATTCTACCTGTAATGCGAAAATTTCTTGATCCTTGGTTTTCAGTAGAAGACTTACCTCCGATGCCTTATCGATTGTCGCTGCTGAATAGGCTCCCGCATACTGGGATAGTTTTGTCAGGTCATCGGAGGGGTCGAATTCCTCCTTCCAAACCACGCTGCCCGTAACAGTTTGCTCTGGGAAAAGGGAAGGTTGATCAATCCTCCTTCTTTTCCTTTGTTGTTTTACCACTGCTTTATGCCTCGGGCTGTAGAAAACATCCAGGGGAGGAATATCTTCTACCTGGAGAATGATTTGGTCGGAGGGGTCTTTTGGTATTATCTCAACATCCTTAGAAATGGGTGGGCCACTGGTTCCACTTAGAACATGAGGTGAAGTGATGTCCTATGTATCGTTTGCTTTGGAAGTGTCTGTATCCTTGGAACATTCCAACCCACTAATGATAGAGTCAAATTGCTTCCATTCCTGGAGCAATTTAGGGTCAATACGAGTATCTATATTGACATCAATGGTGGTTTGTTTTTGCTTTTCGGCTTGGGACTCCTTCCACACTTCTTCCTGCCCTTTCTTCTGTTGCTCCTCTTGTTCCTTCTTTTGTCTTTCCTCCTGCTCTTTCATTTGCTGTTCCTCTTTCTCTTTCCTCTGTCTTTCCTCCTGTTCTCTCTGTTGACTTTCTTCCTGTTCTTTTCTCTGTTGCCGACCAGGCTCGCTTGATGATGTTGCTGGGGTTGTTGCTAGTAAATCTAGAGGCAGAGTTTGCAACCTCTGTTCTCTAAGTTTATTAAACTCAGTCAACCCTTCATCATTATATTTCATTCTAGCGAATTCTTTAGCCTGACCTATTGATTCGGATGAAACGAACAGGTCGTCAAACATATCTTCTTTATGCTCAAATTTTGTCAATTTGGCCTGTTCTAGTGCATTATAGGCAACTTTCTTTGGATCAAATGGCCTATTTGGGATAGTCGCCAGAGTTAAGGATTGAATCTTTGTGGCTTCCTTTTCTGCATGTTTGAGATCATGCAGAGTATAGACACCACACCTCAAGGGAAAAGAGGGCCAACCCCTCTTCTTTTCTTTCTTGAGAGTCTGTGTAACACTCTCAGCCGTAATCTGATAAGCGATTTCTCTTGCTAGCAGTTTATCTGGTATGTACAAAGGGAGAACATGTGGGTTGGCTTGGCTGCCGAAAAATCTTATGTAGGTAAATCTCTCCTCTCCAAACCAACTCCCTACCACTGTTAAATCAAACGAAGCTTGATAGGAGATCTTGGGAATGGGTTTATCAAAAATAGATTAATAAATAGGCACCATAAAGCCATTGCAGATTTGGTACATATGGTGCTTGTAAGAGGACTTCCATAATTTCTGATGGTATATGTGGATAGCTGTGGGATCTTGTGGCGTCCACCTCCAGCCGAGCACGGGAAATTCAGAATTGAAACATAATGTATCTAAAATATATGCACTGTAATAGAATGGGGGAATTTTCCTTTCAGAGATGACAGTCTGATTTCTAAAATCAAGAACAGCTTTGGCTAGTTTATCTGAGAGAATAGTGGCCCAATCCATTATTTGACTGTTCACTGCAGCTTCCATTAAAGGAACCATCTCTATGGTGAAATTAGAGGAGTCACGCAATCCCCACAATCTACACATCATTATTCCAGCGTAGCAATAAGGAGAAGCCAAGGAATCAACTGAGTACTTACCGGAAGATTCGTGTTTGTGCTTGGCCGGATTTTGTCTCCAATCCCGGATGGGTTCAGATTCAACTTCATTTTCATTTGCGAATTTCTCCAGGAACGCCTTATTGTATATCTTCTCTGGCTTAGGCAAATGGTACATTTGCCTCAAGTCCTCAGCTTTGAACGACCCGAAAATTCTTCCATCTCTGGTGCTGAAGGTTCTATCCAAGATTGGGATTTCTTCAATCGCCCACCGCACTACGTCTGTGTATGGGAGAATTTGCTCCCTGGCTGCTATCCTGTGAAGGAAGGAGTCAGCTAAATCCTTAAGAGTGCACTCAGATTTTCGAGTGGAATCAGCAGTGGCTTCTACTATTGTACCGTAGGTTCTTCAATTTCGATTAAGTTGTAGGTACCCTGCCAAGTAGTTCTGCCGAGACCTGAACATGTTGTATTCGAAATTAATCCTTTCTTCTTGTCAGTGAGAACCTGTCCTGTAGCTGGCGTACTGGAAGCGCCTGTGGTCTTCTTGGATTTCTTCCCCATTTTGCTTGAGCTTTCTCCTTTGGATGAATTCTGCACAGAGGTGCAAATATATGTAATACAGAGAAATAGCAATGAAAACTTGCAAGTGATGAGAAATATTGACAGATGCGTAATAAGGGATTAGCTTTTAAAATGGGCGCAGACACAATCCATGGGAGGATTCTAGGACTTACGATCACATTAAATGGCCGTTTAAAACCTGCCAATATTAAATGCCCATTCTATCGTTAATCGGCCGAATGATTCATTTAAGCGTGCTATGGGCATTTTGGCGGTTGTGCGCAGGCGAATCATTGTTGGACGGATCAAGCCTTTAATATGAAACAAATCAACGTACCCTTCATTTAACGGCTTTTTCGAAAACTGTGCTTTATCGCAATCGGTCATCGGGGCAACCTTAAACCTTTTGTATTGACACTATTCAAAACCTCCGATCGCCGATAACGATATCGCATCGCGTCGGGAGAATGAGGATTATATATAATATTGACAGCCTGCCGCCGATTTGCCGATTGCGATATTGCATCACATCGGAATGCATTACCCGAGCGCCTTAACAATGTGGATGAAATACTGCTGATTGCCGATTGCGATATCGCATCGCATCGGGGTATTGGCATCACATAAGATATGTATTATATATCACCGATTGCGCATCGCATCGGCGGAGACCAATGTGCCACTTACTTATGCTCCCTTATGTCATTGCGATATGCGATCTTGCGATCGCTTTATCGTAATGAAAAAAGATTGTTTTATTTGATCACATGGGTTTTTCAAAAGGTTTTTATATAATGTATTCATTTGGTTTTCGGACCATTTTGAAAGATAAAATTTTGATACCAATTAAACTCTAAGGGACCCATTTCATATGATAATTTTGGGAATAAAAATGTTATGAAATGGGGGGTTGTTGTGGAGCACAACAATTGGGAATTCGCTGGAAGAAACAGTTATCTCTGAAAAGTATAGAAATACTTAAACTTTTTCAAAAATAGAATCCTAATTAAAGGGGATAATTATAATATAACTAGGTATATATGTATTCCAAATAAAATGAAACTATTTTGTTAATTTCCTCTCTTTTTTTAAGAAAATAAATACATTCTAAGTTTTAAATAGGCCTTTATTGGTTTATATTGATAAAACAGAAAACCTTTCCAAATCAGCTTTTATAGTAAACTCATCTGTCATAGGTAGAGCCTCTGTTGCCAGAAAACGTTTATAGTTTCGACAGGGATACCTTTTAACCATGCTATTGTCCATTGTCCCATCCAATTAAGAGTGTGATTAACAAAATGAATTCAAAACATGTTTTCATATTTTGTATTCCATTTTCTTTTCTGTCATTAATAAGATAAAAAGCCATTGTCCTGGTTTGGTGGCCAGCTATTGACAATGCCATTCACTGGTAGTAATCTAACCGAACAAGCCGGCTCGTGATGAGACCCCTTGTCTTATAATTCTAAGCCATTACCCTGTCATGGTATGCAGTATTGGTAATGTCGGTTAAACTATTTCCCTATGAACATGGTAAGTAGGCTTGTAATAAGACCTCTTATCTTTTCTATCAAATATTTTAGAATTACACTATGAGTAATCATAAACTTTAGTGAATGGGATGAACAATTTTCTCCTTAAGAGTAAATGGATGACAGGGTAAGAGTTGAAGATGCTGAAATTGGATTAGCTTCTATCTTGATATTGATAACCTTTTGAGACCAATTTGAAAACAGAAAATGATTTACAATATTTCTATACTTTGAGAGGAGTTCACAAAACTTGAAGTATGTTTTCAGAATACAATGATACCTAATTTCCTAGAAATTATCCCTTTTGGTTAAGATTTCTATTATTTAAAAGCAAATATCCATACTACTTCTGTGGGACAACTTTTCAAACACAGCAAAAGGTCAATGGAAGTTACCTTACAACTTTATTTTCTAAAAATTCTACAAACTACAAAATCCTATTAAAATAAAAGGAGAAGGGGTTACCTCCTCAATTGAAGAATTTTTTCAAGATCAGGCCATTAACAGGGAGAGAATCTCTCGAACCTGATAAATCTTGCAATATAAAGGTCGAATGGCCTATCTTTTCACAGATCTGAAACGGTCCAAGCCACATCTTTTGGAACTTGGTGTGTTTACCCTTGTCCTCATGGGCTTTGTCCCATTTCAGAACTAAATCACCGACTTGGAATTGTTTTGAACCGGATGAGACTGAATCAAAAGCTGCCTTGATGACTTGCTGATGTTTGGCATGAATAACCCTGGCTTTTTCTCTTTCCTCTTCTAATTTTAGAATTTGGTCATGTCTAAGCTGAATAGAAGAGGAAGGACATTCCTCAATGAATTGAACTAGGGCTAGTGAAGGAAGAACAAGATTTGTGGGCAGCACTGCTTCTTTTCCATACACAAGATTGAACGGAGAAGATCCTATAGAAGCTTTCTGTGTTATCCTATCAGCCCATAATGCAAACATTACGGATGTGTGCCAGTTTTTATGATTCTGTTTGATAGTTCGCTTAATGATCTTGATCAGATTTTTATTAGTAGACTCTGCTAAACCATTACCCTGGGGATAGTAATTAGCAGAATATTTTAATTTAAATCCTCTTTTAATAGCGAAATCAAACATAGCATTGCCTGAAAAGTAAGATGCATTATAAAAAACAAGAGCATTTGGGACACCAAACCTGGTAATGATGAATTGGTCTATGAATTCAATGATTGCTTCAGAATTTGCTGTCTTTAAAGGGATTGCCTCAACCCACTTAGTAAAATAGTCGGTAGCGGTAAGGATATACTTATGTTGTTTGGAAGACGGTGGAGTAATTTCCCCAATGATATCCAATCCCCATTGCTCAAATGGTTGTTCAATGTTGATTGGTTGCAGAGGGAAAGCTGGTTTACGTTGTCTTCCACTCGAAGTTTGACAATTGAGGCATTTCCTTACATACTCGTGGGCATCTTTAAACAAAGTGGGCCAATAGTAACCAGCATGAATAATTTTGTGAGCTGTTGTATCAGCTCCAAAATGTCCTCCCGCTGGTCCATCATGTAACTCCTGCAAAACCTTTTGTCTTCAGTTTTCTCAAGGCATCTCAATAAGATGGAATCATAATTCTGCTTAAAAAGCACATCATCAATAATTGTAAAATTCTTTGCTTTCAACCTAATGGCCCTTTTGTTCTTGTAAGATAGGTTTGAAGGTGCATAACCATTCTTTAAATAAAATATTAAATCTGCATATTGAGATTCAGAATCAGTAACACTTATCTGATTGATTTCTTCAGTTTGACCTATATCATTTGATTCTGGAATATTGGATGCTCTTGCCAGTAACCTGCAAAAACCTTGGCCCCTAACAATCTTTGCTGGCCTAATTTCTAAGTCATATTCTTGAAGCGCTGTGACCCAATTTTCCCTTTTCTCACCTAGTTCTTTTTGGATTAATAGTTGCCTAACTGCTGGGAAAGGAACTATAACTTTTGTGTGAGTTTTCAAAAGGAAGGGTCTATAATGTTTGACTGCTTTAAATACAGCAAAGGCTTGTTTTTCTACTTTGGAGTAATTCAATTCGGCACCCTGAATATTTGAACTAAAGAATGAAATGGGCGCTTCAAGATTGTGATCATTTAGTTGCGTGAGTACTGCAGCATAAGACAAGTTGGATGCGATGGTATACAATGTAAAATGATTAGAAAAATTTGGAGTATTTAAGGCTGGGGCATTGATTATTGATTGCTTGATTAGATCAAAAGCTTCTTTTTCTGTTGATCCCCACTTAAAGAATGAATTTTTCTTAATCATTGTTTGAAGTGGCAAAATAATTTGAGAAAAATCTGGGACAAATCTTTTCACAAAATTGATCTGGCCTAAAAATGACTGCATCGATTTTTTATTGTGTGGAAAAGGGATTTCAGAGATTTCTTTGATCCGATCAGGATCAATATAAATGCCATTTTTGGACACAATAAAACCCAAGAGCTTCCCTTGATCAAGAGCAAAGAAATACTTTTTAGGGTTAAGAGAAATACCATATATTTTGCAACGTTGAAATATTTGATTTAGATCATGCAAATGATTATACCTCTCCTTAGAGAATACAGTAATATCGTCTAGATAGACGACTACTATTCTATTAATCAACCCTCTAAAAGTTGTATCCATCGCTCTTTGAAATGTTGCCCCTGCATTTATAAGTTCGAAAGGCATTTTCTGATATGCATATGTTCCCCATTTTGTTCTGAATGTGGTTTTAAGCTGGTCATCAGGATGAACCAGAACTTTGTTATATCTTGAGAAACCATCAAGAAAGGACATCAATTCAGAGCCTGCTACTGATTGGAGTATTTGCTCCATAGTAGGTAATGGGAAATTGTCTTTCAAGCTCGCTTTGTTCAAATTTCTGAAATCAATACAAATTCGGATGTCGCCATTTTTCTTTCTGACTGGCACCATATTAGAGACCCAGTTTGAGTGTCAGACAGGAAAAATAATCTTGGCTTTCAAGAGTTTGTTAAGTTCCGATTTTATCTAGCTCTCTAAGTTTGGATGTATTTTTCTTAACTTCTGCTGAATCGGTTTCTGATCGGGAAGCATAGGAATGGTATGCTGGATAATGGATGTATCATATGTCTTCAAATCATCGTATCTCCAAGCAAAGACCTATTTATTTTTTCTTAACAGTCTTATGAATGCCTCCTTCTCTTCCAAGGAAAGTCCTAATCCTAAATTAATATTTTGAGGAGCATGCTCAGTACCTAGATTTATGAATTCAAACCTAAGGGTAGAACTTTGGAGCTTTGCATTAGTTACAGGTTTAAACCTGTCTTTGATATCATAAAGATCTTCGAGCTTTACCACTGGCTTAGGAATTGAATTTTCCTGAGGTGTTTCTTTCATTTGTAGATCATGGTCATTTTCCTCAATAATTTGATCGTCATAGGACTTTTCAAAAGTTAGAAATTGTAAAATATCCTCATCATGGTTGAATACTCTCCAATTAGTGACATTGTCAGGAATTGAGGGCCTAAAAAGCAATTCTACGGAAAATCTATCTAGGCTGTAGTCTTTAGAAGGTAGAAGCTTGGAAGCTACATTGGCAAAGAGATCAGCTGCCGAGTTTTGAGACCTGGGGATGGAGGAAATTTTGAATGCGGAAAAGTGCGAAGTAAGTTCTTGTACTAGCGATTGATAATGCTTGAGGTGATTTGAAAGACAATGGATTGCATTCCTCACCTGTTTAACAATAATTTCAGAATCGCCGAATACTTTCAAATATTGCACTTTAAGACCGATTGCTTTATACAGTCCCTGGACTAAGGCTTCATATTCGGCTGTATTGTTAGTGCATTCAAATTCCAGCCTACAGGACAGCATTGTCTTTTCTCCTTGTGGACTAACCAAAATACAACCTGCTCCTGAGCCCTCGCTGGACTTAGAGCCATCAAAATATAAAGACCAAAATAAAGAAGTATTAACAATTGTATTTACAGTTTTCTCAGTATCATTGAAACATCTAGACCTATCTGTTTGTGAAAAATTCTCAATCTGAGATGTAAAATGATTGACTGAGAAAGGGGATGACTGGGCAGTAAAGTTACCAAAAAATGACTCTGATGAATAATTCCCCAAAATGTTGTTGTTGAATGCTACCGGCTGGTTTTCTTGCTCAAATTCAGTAACTGTATGGGCCATATGTTTTTCCCGATCGATCCTAATTTGATTTGGCTTACCCTTATAGGGAAGCCACATATGTGACCAATCAGTAGAAATATACCCATGCAGTTTTTCAGACCAATCCCTACTCAAAATTAGACCGTAAAATTCAGGAATATCGGCTATTAGGATTTCAATCCTTTGTACTACTCTGGGATCCGCAGATAACCTGATGGTTACGGAATTAATCTCTCCAACAACCTGTACCTTGGTCCTATCCAACTGTACAATATGAATAGCAGACTTTTGGGGTTCAATGTTCAGTTTAGAACAAACTGAAGCTGGCATTATGTTAGATGATGCCCCTGAGTCAATTAAACAGTTGTGCAGGTTTCTGTTGTAAATCTCATAGGTTAGAAGGAAAGGTGGATTATGAAAATTTGATCTATCGCCAATCAGAACTGAATCGGTAGCTTCAACCATACCATGAGGAGGTTGGCCTGAATCATTAGCAGCTTTTGCACTGGGAAGAGGTGTAGAAGGAACAACATTCAATTCTTTAAGAAGTAATTTCTGCTGATGCTTTAATTTACTAAGCTCAAACATAGTAATGTTTGCTTTAGTTTTCTTCATTTCATCAACAATGTTATATTCCATTGAATTGGATACCACTAATGTTTTAGATGTTGAAGGAGTATTAGAAGTTGAAGGCTGGTTTTGGGGAACTGCTGCAGGCGATTTCTTTGCAGGTACCTTTTCCTTGGTTATAGCGACACTTGCACTCCTTTTCTTTGATGATACCTGAACAGGTTCAAAAGTATTTTTGCTCCTAGTAGTGACCGGGAATGCTTCTTCTTCATTATCAGTATCAGAGTTGGGGAGTATAAAATCCCACATTCCATGACATTCTACTACTTCTTCTTCATCATCAGTCGGTGCGATTGTTTCCTCTTCCTCTTATTCTTATTGCTCTGAGTCTGCATTAGATATGACATTTGGGGGCTTTGATTCATTTTTCTTATAAGTCCTAAAGGGTCTTTTGGTTGAGGTTTCGGCCACCTGTTTCTTTATTTCAACCATTTCATTTGATAAAGTTTTTAGGACCTTTTGCAAACCTTCCATGTCGTATGGGTCTTTTGGGGTTTTCTTTTTCGAGTCATCTTTAAAAGAGACTTTTTTGGCTTTTCTGTCTTCCAGAGCAGCCTTCTTCTCTAGAGCATTTATGCGCTTTTCCACAGCAAGTGCTTCTCTCATGTTTTCGGCTAAGGTAGGTTTCCCATCCCTGTCTACAAAAATGGCTATATTGGCAGGTAGAGCGGTGATATACCATTCGCTTCGAATTTGTTCACTTGGTTTGGAAGCTGTAGGGATTTTGTTCAGGAGTTTATTGAAGCGAGCATTAAATTCCTTAATTTGTTCCCTATGCTCTATTCTTAGATTGGAGAGATCGTTTATTAAAGTAGCCAAAGACCTATCATCTCCATATTTGGTAAGAAACTGCTCTTGGCAAGTGTTCCAACTGGTAATGGAACCAGAGGGTAAAGAGAAATACCAGGATCCTACTGATCCTTGCAAGGTGTAAGGGAAAAGTCTAACAACAACATCTTGTTCTATTACTCCTTTCAAGTTGATTACTAACATGAAATTATTGATGTGTTCCTCAGCCTGGGTTCCATCATCTGGATTAAACTTGGGTAGCCATTTTTCAGGATAATCTGGTAATGGATGCAATGGCGCATGCATATTGATTGCACCAGGTCTGGTCCATGGATCTGCCATTACAATAGCAGTAGTGGTTGATACTACTGCTGGAATTCCAGATGTTGGGAAGGAAATAATGTTGAGGAGTGAGCAAGCTGGGATGTTGAAGCTTCTAATCCCTGGTGAACAACAATATGTAATGGGGGAGTGGATGGTTGACTTTGCAGAGGGGAAGATGCAATGGAGGATATGGATGAAAGCTCTTCACTGTCAGATCCTTCAGTATTTTTCTTCGCCTTTTTCCTTTTGTGTAAAGGGAACTCAGTGGGTTCAATACCGAGCTTTTCGCTCTGAAGTCTGGTGAGAGGATGAGATAAATTGAACTGCGAAGTCGCACTGCTTTGTGATACCTCAGATTTCTGTGGTGAAATCGAGAAGATCTGAAGTTTGTGGATAAGAGACTGGACTTCAGGTGATTCAAGACTTAATTGTTCTGGAGTATGATGGGTTTGAGCAGTGGTAGTTGATTCCTCTTCTTCTTGTTTGGGTACTGGAGAACCAGTATGCAAATAGGAAGATCGAGGGGATTTGGAGGGAGAATTACTCTTAGAATGGCTTATAGGTTTTGGCTTATGTGCCATTCACAGTTGGGCCCTCCTTCTAGCGCCAAAAATGTTGAGGACTCGAAAATCGCTGCACAACATTGGGGATAACCACCCAGTCCGGACCTTAGTACAACTCCTTTTCCGTTTGGAATAGTGGCTCCGACTGGGGATAATGGGTGCAGTTTCCCAAAAGTGGATAAACGGGATGAATGGGTGATGTATAAACTGAGCTAGCAATGACCGAATAACTAAATATATTGACAAGAATACAAAAACTATGAACTATCCAGGGAATCTAATGAGCTTTAAAGTGTAGCGTTTGATGGTCTGTGTCTAAAGACAGGCATATAGATGACTCCATCTAACAGACATATATATTAATTCATTCAAGATTACTGTGCCTAAATAGTTAAGCAAAGTGATTAAAGTGATATTACCACACTCATCATTTATATTATTGACATATACAGGATTAAAAGGAAAGCATATCATAAAACATCCAATAGTGGAAAGAATGTAGAATTGCTGTTAAAGCGCATGCATATAATCAATAATAGCAAGGATAATCAAATAACAATTCACATAACAGGAATGAATTCAGACATAGATAGAAATACCATATGAGCTGCTCTGACACTCCCGATATCAATCGCTACTTGTAATTCTTCCTTCAACGCAGAAACATTCTCAACAAAGACAATAGTGCACAATTGCATAAAAAGCCTCCTTGTTGAATTAAGAACAACTGGTCCAATTTCATAAAAGAATATTGATTGAAGCACAATAGTGAAAACTTCAGTCTTTAAGTCTGGTACAAAACTTTACGACCCTTTCCAAAACAATGAAAGGGTCTATAAATACTAAATTAATCTAAATATCTACTAAACTGAAATCCTACTAAATCGGTATCAATAAATCTTGATCCTATTCTCCTCAGCGATCTGGCAATCGGCGGCATGATTCATCAAGTAGGCTGCTTGCCTTTAAATCTGAGCTGACTTATCGCAAGCATTGGCTCTACTTCAGGAGGTTTGTTGAGGCGCGAACTGAGCTGGGCGGCATAGGTGGCATCTAGAATATTGGGAATCATATACCCGATCGCATCTGTTAGGCACTTAAGGGCGGCTCTCTGTGTATGCGGCTTTACCAGGAAGAGCCAATATGCTTCCATAGTTAAACTGTTAATCCCAGCGATTAATCTCCCCTTTTCCTCTAAATCAGGATAACATGATTGCTCCAATGTGTTTGTTGTTGTCATCTTTCCTAGTGTACATTGGGAAATCATATTTGATAAGTAGAGAGTGTTGTTAACTAGTTCAACTAGATTGCTGGAAGTTGATTTACATCTTGAAGCTGCCCTCTCTGCTTTCATCATCTGAGACTTCCATTCTGTGAAGAGTATATCTTTATGTGTTTCTGAGATCCTGGGCAAATTTGCTGCTCTCCCTTGATCAGAGTCTTGCCAGTCAAGAAATGCAGTTATGATCTCTTCGGCTTGATCTAATTCATTTCTGGCCTTCTCTACCTGCTGATTTATGGATGTCGTTAATTCATAGAGTGGCTCTGCCTGAGCGATTTGTTGACACAGAAGCCTAATTTGAGATATTAATGCAGTGTTTATTTGTAATGCTTCTGCTCTGAATTCAGCCACTTGAGGAGCGCCCTTTATTATTTCGAGCTATGATGACAATTGAGCGATTTTCTCATCCTTTGTTTTCATCATTTGCTCGTTTGCTGCCCTTAATTGTGCCAATGCCTCTGACAATTCCTTCTGTTTTTGGATTGTGCTTTGGTCGATCCTTTGCTTTTCTGCCTGCAATTGCTGAGTTAATTGACTGTTCACTTGCTGTTGTGTCGACAATTGCTGCTCTGCCTTCTGCTTTGTCTCAGCCAATTCTGCCTGTAATGCGAAAATTTCTTGATCCTTGGTTTTCAGTAGAAGACTTACCTCCGATGCCTTATCGATTGTCGCTGCCGAATAGGCTCCCGCATACTGTGATAGTTTTGTCAGGTCATCGGAGGGGTCGAATTCCTCCTTCCAAACCACACTGCCCGTAACAGTTTGCTCTGGGAAAAGGGAAGGTTGATCAATACTCCTTCTTTTCCTTTGTCATTTTACCACTGCTTTATGCCTCGGGCTATAGAAAACATCCAGGGGAGGAATATCTTCTACCTGGAGAATGATTTGGTCGGAGGGGTCTTTTGGTATTATCTCAACATCCTTAGAAACGGGTGGGCCGCTGGTTCCACTTAGAACCTGAGGTGAAGTGATGTCCTGTGTATCGTTTGTCTTGGAAGTGTCTGTATCCTTGGAAAATTCCAACCCACTGATGATAGAGTCAAATTGCTTCCATTCCTGGAGCAATTTAGGGTCAATACGAGTATCTATATTGACATCAATGGTGGTTTGTTTTTGCTTTTCGGCTTGGGACTCCCTCCGCACTTCTTCCTGCTCTTTCTTCTGTTGCTCCTCTTGTTCCTTCTTTTGTCTTTCCTCCTGCTCTTTCATTTGTTGTTCCTCTTTATCTTTCCTCTTTCTTTCCTCCTGTTCTCTCTGTTGACTTTCTTCCTGTTCTTTTCTCTGTTGCAGACCAGGCTCGCTTGATGATGTTGCTGGGGTTGTTGCTAGTAAATCTAGAGGCAGAGTTTGCAACCTCTGTTCTCTAAGTTTATTAAACTCAGTCAACCCTTCATCATTATATTTCATTCTAGCGGATTCTTTAGCCTGACCTATTGATTCGGCTGAAACGAACAGGTCATCAAACATATCTTCTTTATGCTCAAATTTTGTCAATTTGGCCTGTTCTAGTGCATTATAGGCAACTTTCTTTGGATCAAATGGCCTATTTGGGATAGTCGCCAGAGTTAGGGATTGAATCTTCATGGCTTCCTTTTCTGCATGTTTGAGATCATGCAGAGTATAGACACCACACCTCAAAGGAAAAGAGGGCCAGCCCCTCTTCTTTTCTTTCTTGAGAGTCTGTGTAACACTCTCCGCCGTAATCTGATAAGCGATTTCTCTTGCTAGCAGTTTATCTGGTATGTACAAAGGGAGAACATGTGGGTTGGCTTGGCTGCCGAAAACTCTTATGTAGGTAAATCTCTCCTCTCCAAACCAACTCCCTACCGCTGTTAAATCAAACGAAGCTTGATAGGAAATCTTGGGAATGGGTTTATCAAAAATAGAATAATAAATAGGCACCATAAAGCCATTGCAGATTTGGTACAGATGGTGCTTGTAAGAGGACTTCCATAATTTCTGATGGTATATGTGGATAGCCGTGGGATCTTGTGGCGTCCACCTCCAGCCGAGCACGGGAAATTCAGAATTGAAACATAATGTATCTAAAATATATGCACTGTAATAGAATGGGGGAATTCTCCTTTCAGAGATGACAGTCTGATTTCTAAAATCAAGAATAGCTTTGGCTAGTTTATCTGAGAGAATAGTGGCCCAATCCATTATTTGACTGTTCACTGCAGCTTCCATTAAAGGAACCATCTCTATGGTGAAATTAGAGGAGTCATGCAATCCCCACAATCTACACATCATTATTCCAGCGTAGCAATAAGGAGAAGCTAGGGAATCAACTAAGTACTTACCGGAAGATTCGTGTTTGTGCTTCGCCAGATTTTGTCTCCAATCCCGGATGGGTTCGGATTCAACTTCATTTTCATTTGCAAATTTCTCCAGGAACGCCTTATTGTATATCTTCTCTGGCTTAGGCAAATGGTACATTTGCCTCAAGTCCTCAGCTTTGAACGACCTGAAAATTCTTCCATCTCTGGTGCTGAAGGTTTTATCCAAGATTGGGATTTCTTCAATCGCCCACCGCACTATGTCTGTGTGTGGGAGAATTTGCTCCCTGGCTGCTATCCTGTGAAGGAAGGAGTCAGCTAAATCCTTAAGAGTGCACTCAGATTTCCGAGTGGAATCAGCAGTGGCTTCTACTATTGTCACCGTAGGTTCTTCAATTTCGATTAAGTTGTAGGTACCCTGCCAAGTAGTTCTGCCGAGACCTGAACATGTTGTATCCGAAATTAATCCTTTCTTCTTGTCAGTGAGAACCTGTCCTACAGCTGGCGTAGTGGAAGCGCCTGTGGTCTTCTTGGATTTCTTCCCCATTTTGCTTGAGCTTTCTCCTTTGGATGAATTCTGCACAGAGGCACAAATATATGTAATAGAGAGAAATAGCAATGAAAACTTGCAAGTGATGAGAAATATTGACAGATGCGTAATAAGGGATTAGCTTTTAAAATGGGCGCAGACACAATCCATGGGAGGATTTTAGGACTTACGATCACATTAAATGGCCGTTTAAAACCTGCCAATCTTAAATGCCCATTATATCGTTAATCGGCCGAATGATTCATTTAAGCGTGCTGTGGGCATTTTGGCGGTTGTGCGCAGGCGAATCATTGTTGGACGGATCAAGCCTTTAATATGAAACAAATCATGATATCCCTTCATTTAACGGCTTTTTCGAAAACTGTGCTTTATCGCAATCGGTCATCGGGGCAACCTTAAACCTTTTGTATTGACACTATTCAAAACCTCCGATCGCCGATAGCGATATCGCATCGCGTCGGGAGAATGAGGATTATATATAATATTGACAGCCTGCCGCCGATTTGCCGATTGCGATATCGCATCGCATCGGAATACATTACCCGGGCGCCTTAACAATGTGGATGAAATACTGCCGATTGCCGATTGCGATATCGCATCGCATCGGGGTATTGGCATCACATAAGATATGTATTATATATCGCCGATCACCGATCGCCGATTGCGCATCGCATCGGCGGAGACCAATGTGCCACTTACTTATGCTCCCTTATGTCATTGCGATATGCGATCTTGCGATCGCTTTATCGTAATGAAAAAGGATTGTTTTATTTGATCACATGGGTTTTTCAAAAGGTTTTTATATAATGTATTCATTTGGTTTTCGGACCATTTTGAAAGATAAAATGTTGATACCAATTAAACTCTAAGGGACCCATTTCATATGATAATTTTGGGAATAAAAATGTTATGAAATGGGGGGTTGTTGTGGAGCACAACAGAACCCCAGCCTCCCTTGGCATCCAAAATTGCGCAGTGGTCTCCTCTAGTGTCCTTCCCTAAGCTAGAACCCATTGTCTCCAGAACTTGCACACTGTTGTCCCTCAGCTGCCTAGCCAACATTACTCTCGTGAAATGCGTAGAGCAAGAAGGAAGCTAGCACTACTCTCTATAAATGTGCAGAGAAGTTAGGTTGCCATCACTGCTCTCCATAAATGAGCAGAATAGTCAAGCAGCCAACACTTCTCTCCATAATTGTAAAGATCAGTCGGACAAACTTGCTTAGGAAAATTGCCCAGAACTGTCCTCCTACGACCCCATCCTGTAGTAATGTCTTGCATCCAAAAACTGTGCAGTATTGTCCCAACTGTCCAGTCTGTCTTGCATTTAGAAACTACACAGATGTGCCTCCCAGGGCCTCATCCCAACATCAATCACTGCCCATTGAAACTGCGCAAATCTATCTCTTAGTGACCACAAGGAAAGATGACATGTTAGATGACTCTCAAGGAGATGAGGAGTAATACCAAGGAACCACGTTATGATAACAGATCGATACCGCATGAAAACTTCGTCAAATGCATAACTATTTGGAGGGTCAGTATGTTCTTTCTCCCTTTCGCTTGTTGCAATAGCGGTCGTCTTCTTGCATACAAATTGTTTTGTCATACTTGCGATCTTGTTCTGGTGATTTTGAAGGTTTGTCTTTGTGTGCATGAGTTGTCTTTGCTCCGTGAACATCATTCATACTCACACACAAAGTTACAAGCACAGTCACGCAAGTGTAGTCACGATCATTCGAAAGTCTATCTCAAGCGTCACACTTGTTGCTCTTATCTTTAAGACA
This sequence comes from Pinus tabuliformis, assembly GCA_031772625.1. Taxonomy (NCBI): domain Eukaryota; kingdom Viridiplantae; phylum Streptophyta; class Pinopsida; order Pinales; family Pinaceae; genus Pinus; species Pinus tabuliformis. The sequence goes on along the minus strand of CM062804.1, from coordinate 1,634,754,252 downwards.
GTCTCACTAAGCACATGTTTGTCTTTTTGGTCTGTGTTGTCTTGTCATCAAAATATGCTAAGTGTATGATCACAATGTCACGTCTACACAAGTTCACTTTCTCTCACACTTACCCTCCTGAAAACTTGTCGACAGGACAAGTCCCTTCAATCGGATCCTGATCTCAGTGACCCTCCTCTACTACCCATAAATGCGATGTGCTTGAGGTGCCCCTAGGTAGATGCACTGCAAAATATTGGAAATGATTAGGTTTTTTGTCTCCAAGAACAACGGAGAAGTTTCCTCCAAGATCGATCCAATCTACACTTCCCGCAAGATCAGCTGTCAATCCTCCCTCTGGTTTACTGGAAATCTACTCTACAATCCAACCTAGGAGTACATTGTTCCCCAGAAATGTGCAGAGTAGCCCAACTAGTCATTTGTAGTCCCGCTTTACATTGTTACCAAGAATTACATAGAGCTTCCTAGATGAGTCTTGTTGGCCCGCTCAATTCTGCCTCCAAGAAATGTGCAGATTTGCTTAGTAGGCCCCTAGGCTACCTATCTTGCACTGTGCCCAGGAAATCCATAGAACTGGATGGCAGTCCCTGGGCTACCTATCTTGCACTATCTCTCATCAATGCATAGATTTTCTCAGTAGTCCCTCGGGCTACTTGTCCCACATTGAGCACATAAAATTGACAAATTTTTCTCGACAGTCCTCCAAATGTTTGTCCTATACTGTCTCTCAAAAATGCGTAGTTGTGACCAGTAACTTCCCATAGCCTAATCATGCCTTGCTCTGGAAAATTGTGCAAATTGTCTTTCCAGTGCCTCTTCCTACCCCACTCTATCTACCTCGATAAATTGCGTAGAATTGTCTAGCAGTTCCTCGGACACCCTGCCTTGTCTTCCTCTGAGGAATTGCACTATTCTGCTCAGCTTGGTTTTACCTAGTAGTTGACACTCCTAACCCTGATTGTGCAGCTTTTCCCGACATTAATGCAAAACCCCTCATTCGTGCCTAAGTTGTGTTTTGCACAGTTTCAGTGTCTTGTCCTCTCTCTCAGTCACATGGACCTGAAACTGAAAACAATTCATCATGCTAGACTAGGATATTTTTGGATTTGATGTTGTCCCGTCATGAGTGAATTGTAGGAATAGGTACATTAATGGAACATGGAGTGATAACGAAGGAGATGAAGAAGGAGTGCATGCTAGAAGAATTTATTGCAACTGGATGGGCGTACACAACACATCAAGCAACAAGTGAAAGAAGACATGCATGGGACCATCAAGTAGCATCAAGACCATCGAAGACCCCATGACACTTTGTTATGTAGGGCGGAAGACACAACACACTAAGAGTACATCCATCACTCAACAACATAATATATTAAAATGGACACCACAATCATCGAGTACATGTCAACAGTGTCATGAGTCATCTCAGCCACATCACTACTATGGGCCATACTTGTTGTAATCGAATGTAATGTAAAGTGAAAGTCTAACGGATGCACATATGAAGTTGAAGAGTCATGTCAATTGAAAATTCATAGTAAGTTGAACAGTCATGAAGGAAGTCCAAGAGTCACAAGGGTCAATCATCACCCTTGGCTATATATACCCCCTCATTGTATGAGAAAATGAATTTTCAGCTTGGCTCCTCTTGCATAGCCTTGAGAGTCTGTAGTCTGTTCTTTGAGAAGCGAGCATTGGCTCCAACATCCCACTACTGGGACTAGTGATGTATGGTGTAAAAATGTGTCTTGGAATTTTTTCTTAATTCAGAAGCCTATTAAGGCCAACACATTTTAACACATGTTTTGTATCCATTTGTAAGGCTATTCTTCAAATGTTTGTAGTGTATGTTTTAGTACTTACATTGAATTCTTACCTTTTATACCTGTGGATGCTATGGTTGTTTCATCTTCTGAGTCTGACCCCAAATCTCTCTGAATAGCTGCACTTGTATTCTTCTTCTTGCCCTAGGACTTCTTAGGTCTCAGCTCTGGATGCAGAATCCAACAATGCTCATCATCATGCCCCTCCTTTTTACAGTGAGTGCATGAAGCTTTGGATTTATGTGCAGTGTTAGCCTTCCTTGCTTTCCACTTCTGTTTTCTTTTCTCCTTGCTCTTGCTTACAGTGGGTTGGGATGGTCCCCCAACTTCTAGATTGCCATTCTTTCCTCTAGCCTCTAGATGAGTAGCTTGTACATACACCTCATCTATACTAGTGGAATTAAACATGAGTATGGTATGCCTCATGTAGTTTTGTAGACCACCAATGTACTTCAAAAGAGTCTCTGCTGAGTCTAGTGAGATACCCGACGTCAATGCTCTCTTTTTGAACTCTTGAGTATACCCTTGTACACTTTGCCCCTTCAACTTCCGAAGAGTTTGCCAACTCGGCATGGCCTGCTACATGTAGGCCAATGGATAGAACTATTTTCTGATTGCAGAAACGAAGTCACTCCAGACAGATATGGTCTTACCATGATTTTTCATATCAGCCTGGGTTCTACCTTCCCACCAAACCAAGGCAGTGCCTCCTAGGCGTAGGCTTGCCAGCTGAATCTTACTCTTGTTTGAGTTTATGTTCTGTACCTTGCAATACACATCAATTTGTCTAATCCAATTGTTTAATTTTTCAGAATTTAGTTCTCCATCATAGATAGGCAAATCAAATTTAACATCTAACATAATCAAAGATGATTTCTTATTATGTATAGGGCTATTAGGAGGTGTGAGAAAGTTTTCGTCTTTCCCTTTTCCTTTGGAGTTGTCATGGAAGTGAGACTCATCTTCTTCTTTCTCTTGCTTATAGCCTGATGCATCTTCCACCTTTAGCTTTCTAAAGTCTCGGTACATTTCTTCAACCATGGACTTCATAGCTAGGAATCTCTCTATGAATTGAGGGTCTGGCCCCTTAGAACTTTCTTCTGACATGGTCTTTCAAGGATAGACTCTCCCAATTTCAGGATTAGTTTCCACCAACTCTCCTTCTCCTAATTTGAGCTTTGATCTTGTGAGCATTCACAACTATATCAACACAAGCTTGTCTAACCTTACAACCTTGAGCTCTGATACCACTTGATTTGGTATTCACCCTATGAGTGCCATCAGTTAAGATTTATTAAACTAAAGGTATTACAGACTCATGTGCTGGTGTGTGTGTTCTGTGTTATTGAAACAACGGATCGATCAGATTGCCAATACACAGAAAATAAAATCAAAAGACAACAGAGAAATATAGTAAGCAACACAAAGACAAAAACGGTTTTAATAAGGAGTTCACCCTATTCTCCAGGGCTACATCTCCGGTCTAGATTCACTGGTGGCCTTGTTTTATTGTGTCTTTCAGTAGAGAAATTACAATACAGGGACTCAATATGAGTTCTCCTGAAGCAGATTTTGCTTGGCAGGGTGGTTCTTGGATTCCCCAAGCCACTCAGAGTACACAGACTCTTCTTCTTCCTACTAGCTCTGTGACCCTTGGTCTACAGTGGAAAGAGCCAAATGTGATGCTCAGTCTGGACAGATTCCTCTATGGGAAGGCTTGAATCTTCAAGCTCTCTAGTGCTCGATGCTGCCTGTGGTCAGCTCGGCCCTCTGTCTCTTCCACTTGGATTTACTGTTCTCTATGTTCAGTCCTCCTCTCAGGGTTCACTGTTCACTGTCTCTCTTGGTCGCTTTTACCCTTCTCAATTCAGATTCCAAATTTGACTGATTCGACTGTCTTTGTTCATGGCTTTAGCCATTCGATCCCTATGCCTGTTCAGTTCCTCTTCCGCTTGTCAACTCGAATTCTACAGCTACGCTTGGAGTTCCCTGCGCTTGGCATCATCATGAATGCTCAGGGAGTGGCCACTTGTCCTCCTCTAAATGGCGCCAGCATGCTTCATCAGTTCGTTTGTTTAGTTACGCTGTGGATGCATTCTTCCTCCACCGTGGTGATCAAATATATTCCAAATCCCTTTAGAATGCGGCTTAATTCCCTGTCGATTCCGATTCTTTCCCTTGGGCACAATCTTAGCCATCTGATCTAGGCCCTCCAGATCCGACGCCATATGCACGTTTCTCGCGGTTGACTTGCTCAACCGATAGAGTGCGATCAACGGTGGTTTTCTCTCACCTCCACCTGCCATGCGTCAATAGATGTGTGGAATCACTCCACTCCTGTCCCAAACCTCTTACCATTCAAGGGTGCCCTGATCAAAACCACCGGTTTCCAGAGCGTGGGTCCCACCTTTGTATTTTAGCGCTTTCACCTTTTCCCGCCTACAGTCCTTCAGTTCCCCCATGTGACCGGGTGCTCAGGCTTTCCCATTTTGGCCCTATTCGCTTAGCGATGCGCGATTAGAACTAAGCGCTAATCATGCAACAAAAACTTCACCCTTTTTCCATTTCGGGGCTCCCAAGGGCTACTTTGGCCTCCTACATGGTCTCCATGGGTCTCGGTCAGCACGCTTTGACCGAGGTCCTCGTCGTTCCATGTCGGCTGCCATGGCCACTCGTTCCAGGGTGTTTTTGATACTGTTTTGGATTTCATTAGAGATTTGTTCGACCTGATTCAGTCATGTTTCTCGATAGTCTTTCTATGGATCCAATTCGGATAAATGGGACGTGGGTCCCTATTTGTATGTCATCGCCATTAGAGGTACAATTTTCAATTGGGCTAGTATCTTAGCTTCTGCATTAAGGACTTATGTAGTTGCATCCAAACATCCTAAGGAAAACCAACCGTTAGATTGTTACATGGCTTCGTACCTATTGGATGTGGTTTTTTCAAGATGCCATTTCAACCATTGGAGCTTGTTGTAGTGGCTGCAACACCCTTCAAAATTTTGGCCTTCATCCAAATTTCAGAGCCTACCGTGGATCCTGTGATCGATCGTTCCTTGGTCACTTATTGGTAAGCTGATGATCTCAAATCCCCTCCTTGGTATTAAGATTTTTCCACGTTCCCATCTTTATGCAGCATGTGTCATCTTTGCACATGGGGATTATCGTTTGTCATGCAAATGGAAGTTTTTCTACTGCAAGGGAAAAGCTTCAGGCGTATGAGTTGTTCTCATTACATAGACATGTTTCACACTCACTTAATGCACTCTTGTCATGAAGATCATTGCATCAAGAGAATTATGTTTTATATGTTCTGAATGGTCTATGTTGTATCAATAAGTGTTCCAGCGTGTGATTATAGTCAAGGTCTATCACTGTTTACATCAGTTTCACTGATCTCACACTTAGCCAATTTCCTGAGCAACTTGGCCTCATCCAACTTTCCAAAATTGCACACTTTGCTTTTGTAATGCTCAAGATTTTTTCCTTGCCAACTGGAACTGCGTAATGTGTAAGAACCCCGGCCTCCCTTGGCATCCAAAACTACGCAGTGGTCTCCTCGAGTGTCCTTCCCTAAGCTAGAACACATTGTCTCCAGAACTTGCGCACTTTTGTCCCTCAGCTGCCTAGCCAACACTGCTCTCGTGAAATGAGTAGAGCAGGAAGGAAGCTAGCACTACTCTCTATAAATGTGCAGAGAAGTTAGGTAGCCATCACTACTCCCCATAAATGAGCAGAATAGTCAGGTAGCTAACACTTCTCTCCAGAATTGCAAAGATCGATCGGAAAACCTTGCTCAGGAAAATTGCCCAGAACTGTCCTCCTACGACCCCATCCTCTAGCAATGTCTTGCATCCAAAAACTTTGTAGTATTGTCCCAACTGTCCAGTCTGTCTTGCATTCAGAAACTACACAGATGTGCCTCCCAGGGCCTAGTCCCAACATCAACCACTGCCCACTGAAACTGCACAAATCTATCTCTTAGTGACCACAAGGAAAGATGACATGTTAGATGACTCTCAAGGAGATGAGGAGTAATACGAGGGAGCCATGTTATGATAATAGATCGAGACTGCATGCAAACTTCGTCAAATGCATAACCATTTGGAGGGTAAGTATGGTCTTTCTCCCTTTTGCTTGTTGCACCAACGGTCGTCTTCTTGCATACAAATTGTTTTGTCATACTTGCGATCTTGTTCTGGTGATTTTGAAGGTTTTTCTTTGTGTGCATGAGTTGTCTTTGCTCTGTGAACATCATTCGTACTCACACACAAAGTTACAAGCACAGTCATGCAAGTGTAGTCATGGTCATTCGAAAGTCTATCTCAAGCGTCACACTTGTCGCTCTTATCTTTAAGACAGTCTCACTAAGCACATGTTTGTCTTTTTGGTTTGTGTTGTCTTGTCATAAAAATACGCTAAGTGTATGATCACAATGTCACGTCTACACAAGTTCATTTTCTCTCACACTTACCCATTTTTCCTGAAAATTTGTCGACCAAACAAATCCCTTCAATCGGATCCCAATCTTAGTGACCCTCCTCTGCTGCCCATAAATGCGATGTGCTTGAGGTGCCCCTAGGTAGATGCACTGCAAAATATTGGAAATGAGTAGGTTGTTTGTCTCTGAGAACAACATAGAAGTTTCCTCCAAGATCGATCCAATCTACACTTCCCGCAAGATCAGCTATTAATCCTCCCTCTGGTTTACCAGAAATCCACTCTGCACTCCAACCCAGGACTACATTGTTCCCCAGAAATGTGCAGAGTAGCCCAACTAGTCATTTGTAGTCCCACTCTACATTGTTACCAAGAATTGCGCAACGCTTCCGAGATGAGTCTTGTTGGCCCGCTTAATTCTACCTCCAAGAAATGTGCAGATTTGCTTAGTAGGCCCCCGGGCTACCTATCTTGCACTGTACCCTAGAAATCCACAAAACTAGATGGCAGTCCTCGGGCTACCTATCTTGCACTATATCTATAAATGCATAGATTTTCTCAGCTGTCCCCTGGGCTGGTTGTCCCACATTGAGCACATAAAATGGAAAAAAATTTCCCGACAGTCGTCCAGATGTTTGTCTCGTACTGTCTCTCAAAAATGCGTAGTTGTGACCAGTAACTTCCCGAAGCCTGATCATGCCTTGCTCTGGAAAATTGTGCAAATTGTCTTTCCAGTGCCTCTTCCTACCCCACTCTATCTACCTTGATAAATTGCGTAGAATTGTCTAGCAGTTCCTCAGACACCCTGCCTTGTCTTCCTCTGAGGAATTGTGCTATTCTGCTCAGCTTGGTTTTACCTAACAGGTTAGACTCATAACCCTAATTGTGGAGTTTTTCCTGACATTACTCCAAAACCCCTCCTCCGGACCTAAGTTGTGCTTTGCACAGTTTCAGTGTCTTGTCCTCTCTCTCAGTCACATGGACCTGAAACTGAAAACAATTCATCATGCTAGACTAGGATATTTTTGGATTTGATGTTGTCCTGTGATGAGTGAATTGTAGGAATAGGTACATTAATGGAACATGGAGTGATGACGGACGAGATGAAGAAGGAGTGCATGCTAGAAGAATTTATTGCAGCTGGATGGGCGTACACAACACATCAAGCAACAAGTGAAATAAGACATGCATGGGACCATCAAGCAGCATCAAGACCATCAAAGACCCCATGACACTTTGTTATGTAGGGCAGAAGACACAACACTCTGAGATTACATCCATCACTCATCAACATAATATCTTAAAATGGACACCACAATCAGCGAGTACATGTCAAAAGTGTCATGAGTCGTCTCAGCCACATCACTACTATGGGCCATACTTGTTGTAATCGAATGTAATGTAAAGTGAAAGTCTAACGGATGCACATATGAAGTTGAAGAGTCACGTCAGTTGAAAATTCATAGTAAGTTGAATGATCATGAAGGAAGTCCAAGAGTCACAAGGGTCAATCATCACCCTTGGCTATATATACCCCCTCATTGTATGAGAAAATGAATTTTCAGCTTGGCTCCTCTTGCATAGCCTTGAGAGTCTCTAGTCTGTTCTTTGAGGAGTGAGCAGTGGCTCCAACATCCCACTACTGGGACTAGTGATGTATGGTGTACAAATGTGTCTTGGAACTTTTTCTTAATTCAAAAGCCTATTAAGGCCAACACATTTTCACACATGTTTTGTATCTGTTTGTAAGGCTATTCTTCAAATGTTTGTAATGCATGTTTTCTTAACCAGTGCTAAGATAATTGAACTAATTTGGTTATTTTAGTACTTACTTTGTTGAAGATGTGTTGTATTGTTTACCATTGCTATCTCATTCCTGTGGACTACTCCACAAGATACTACACAGACCATCTTTGTGTATTGGCTATCAATGTTGTCACATCCTTGTGGACTACTTCGCAGGGCATCTTTTGTTTCTCTTTACAATGACCGTCACATCCATGTGGATTACACCATTGGGTTGTGTATGTGTTGTCCCCTTCACCTTAGTTTTAATGACTGGCGCATCTGCTGTTGACTACTCCACTAGATGCTGGAGAGACTCTTATTGGTTTGCGTGTGTCTCTCCCTGGGTGGTACTAATACCTCTCATCTAGAGGTTCACTTTACTCTCTCTCCTTACAGTAAGAGAACCCAAACACAAGCTACATTACACACTCACCAGGCACACATACATTGCTTTGGAATTTACAAGCACAATACTCCCATGGAAAATCTCTAAGATAATGACAACGAGGCCACTGTACCGGATGGGACTCCTACACCAAATGGTGTGAGGTCTAGTTGGGACTTCATAACTGGGAGATCCCCTTTGTTGGTGGGTCCAACACCGTCAACAAAATGGAGCTAGAAGGTGGGCCAGATGACAAGTTGAGCTTGTTGCACATGGTTCGAATCTTTTATCTAAAATGTCTCATACACAAATCATACTCCCAGGGTGTTTCTCTAATTTTTTCCTTGATCAATTTTCACCCCCCTATGAGGTTCTTGATCACTTGTCCCAGTTAAAGTTTGATGGTGAGGACAGAATGTCCATAACCAAGCACATTTATGATTTTCTTCAATTTTGTGAACCTTATGAAATCGATAATGAAGAGTCTGCTTGTGTGCTTTTCTTCCTCACCCTTAAAGGTCGGGCTAATTGGTGGTGTCATATCTTGCCACCTGCTTCCATCCATTCCCTTCACCCTTTCCTCAGGGAGCTCCACCAAGCCTTTGGTAAGTATAACTACAGAGATGTTTGTGGAAGGATCAACCTATTAAGAATGGAGCTTAAGGAATCACCTGAGAATTTTTCTAATTGATTCCTTCACCTTTTCTATGAAATTTTGGAAGAATATTTCAACTGGGATTTCTTGAAACAAGAGTTCGAGCGCTTGGTCTGTGTCTCTTAATACAATGAACCTAAACCTCCCTATTTTTTACCCAACTCTTGCGAATCATGAGGCACCTCAGATTGTAGAGGAGAAGCCAAACACCTCATTTATTCCTTGTCCTCCTCCCTTTCCGGTCCCAATCTAGGTGCCCCCCAGTGGTGATTTCAAAGCTGACAAATCTACTCAGCATGTCCCCAACCCATCTTCTCATTTGTCTCTCGCTTCCATGGAGGAAGTTCTAGAATGGTCCAGAAAGCCTATAGCCAAGACACACTCTTCCATTCCATAAGAGGGCATCAACATTCACAACTTAAGTCTCGAAGATGATCTGCCACTCTACCATCCTCCATCTGATTCACAAGCCATGAATCCTTGTACCATGACTTGCTTGATCAATCTATTTCACCAACCAACTATGCACATTCTTTCGATTCTCAAGCTGGTGGCTCAAATTATGATTAGGCACAAGAAAATCACATTACACTGGTAGAGGAGTAGAAAGGTTAGGACACTATCAATTCCCCCTCTTTGATTCAAAATTGTCCGCATCATAACAATGAGCTTCCATTCTCTAACAATTCTCAATCTACTAATCTCTGTGAAACATCTTATACAATTAATTATTTCAATCAACCCCCAGCCTTGGGAAGTGATCACTCCCATGCTTCTATATGTTGTGATGAACACCCAAGCACATCATGTGATCTCACGTTTTCTCATGAAAACTCTAGCTCAAATCTAGAATGTGCTCCAGTCAAAGAAGACATTTGTATCGAAACTTCCTTTTCACCTCACTTTCTCATCTGTCCTACCATTCATAATGCATCCACATGCGTCGAAGATACTCCATGTTCTCTTTCTACTTCATCCGATGAGCTATCTCCTCAATCGACACAAGGTAGTGAGGTTTTCCATGATGAAAGTAGTCTAATCATAGAGTGTACTTCCCATTACCTGTCATCTCTTATCTTTCATGGAGACAACTCCTCAATGTAGCTTGCTAAAGATGAAAAATCTGGTGCAACCTATGACAAGGATGGTTGCCATCTTGAGAGGAGTTTTGAAATTGGCAACAACAACTACCCTCAAGCCATGCATGATCTGGTTCATGCTTCAAAATGCAATTATGTAATTCTGGAAAGTTCCAGGACATTCCAAGGAGTCGAGGCACTTCAATTTCCATTGATGGTTATGTCAGGACCTCACAACTTTCGTATTCTGGGTGTGATCTTTCAAATTTTCAAAATTTCACTCATGGCTGAATCCATGAATCCATCTTAGCGCATCCATCTTCATGCACATCTCTTACATCAAACTCGGGTTGGGAGTGTCCATCCTTCATAAAATACTGGAATTATGAAGTTGATCATATCAAAGACTGCCTTTCCCCACAATCATACTTATCAAGTCTTCCCTTCCCTGATCATCCCCTCAGTGTTCTTGTGAACCTTTCATTGCAAATCGGCCTATCATATCTAGCTCATAGCAAACTTGATTCGATTATGTAGACTGTTCATAAGATTGTTCAAATTTCAAACTAGGAACCTAACATTTCAACTAGCCCATCTCGTCATTCCCTATCTTGGGTTACTGTCATTCAACTTATCATTTTCCTAGCAACACATCCAATGAAAGTTTCTTCACACTCTCTGACCTTCACCATTTACCATCTTTCTCTTCAAACTTTTGTCAAGCAGGTGAGGCACTTCAGCCTACGTTGATGGTTATGGAAGGTCCTCACTGTCTTGGCATGACTATTGAGAATGATCAACTTTATTTTCCCTTCGAAGATTCCCATCGTGATCCAGTCTGCCAAATTAAAAATTCCTTTCAGAGATCATGAGGATGTTCAAACAACCATTATGAATCTCACGATCCAATCGCTAAATGGATGGAACAATCTTACTTGGCAAGCCATGTTGCAGACAACAAGCTTCAATCCTTCCTCATGCTTGCTAAGAAGCTCGGTCCAGATAAGGACACACTCGTAAGAAGCTTCAAAGGATTTTTTAGAAACGGTATCCATCGAAGAGGTAAGCACATGTATTGGGTGGTTGTGACACATCTTTTTGCCCACAGGCAAGACCTTCCTTTCCCTGTGAAAGTTTCTCAATTTTTTGTATTTTCTATTACACATACTGTTTATCGGTTTTAATCACTTATACCTTTGTGGATGAAGATCGAGAGCGACTATGATGGCTTCACTTGAAATTTTATTTCACGTAACTATGGTTGTTTAGCTGTTACGATAGGAGTAGGATTAGTTGCATCTTATCTTTCATTTCCTTGCACTCCTAGTCCATCATGGTTTACTTATTATGGTTTTACATCCTGTTTGCTTCGACTGTTTTTCTTTCTTGTATTTTAGTTTTGTTAGATTGTTTTATACGCCTTTCTTCTTGTCTTGGTTTTCCTTTCGTGTTGAGTTTTCCATTTGTTTTCACTACATGAATAAGTGTTGTGCCTAGACCTATGTTATGGTTTCTAAATGGTATGTGGCCAAAGTGCAAAGAGTCTTGTGACACTGCAGTGCTTGGCTAGTCCCGTGTCCGTCTTCTCTAGTCTTGGTCGTAACCTCTGCCTGATGAAGTCGTGATGGAAAATATGAGCCATTTGTAAAGAAAGTTTCAGTAAAACCATGAACTTGTGTCCAAACTGGAAAAACACATGCATGTACTCGGTCTTCTGCTCTGTGTGTTCAAGCTTATCCAACTAGTAGAAATGGAGAAGGGAAAGGTATGGACAAGAAAATATGAATTAGAGGTCTTACATGCTTCTCTGAAGGAACAAACTCTCCTGCTCTCAATAAGTTGGGATCCCTCTTCCGCCCCAAAGAATAAATAAGTGCCTATGCATAGTTCTCTTTCAAAAAAAAATGCGAAAGAAGAGAAAGGCTTCCTGTGAAGAGAGGTGAAGCAAGCAACTCCATCGAGGTACTATCCGGGCTCGCTAGAATTGGAGCAATGATTGTGTTCCTACATGAATTTTCTAGGGTACTGCCTAGACTTGTTGGCAGGAGAGAAACACCAAAGATGAAAAATTATACTCTGTAAATCTTAAGCTCGCTAGCCAAACTACCTTCTCGATTTTGAAACATTGTGATATGTTGAATATTTTTTTGTGTTCGACTGAGTTGGTACAGGGTGAATCATGTTTGTCCATGGGGAAAGTGGGGACTCTCGAGAAATATGCACAAAGTGTCAATACTCCCTGAAATACCAAGGCACTGTGCTAAAATGAACCGAAACAGAGAACCTGGTATTCAACTAGTGTGTCGCTAAGCATTGCAGCAGCTGCAACACCCTCCAAAATTTTGGTTTGCTTCCAAATTTCAGAGCCTATCATGGATCTTGTGATCGATCATTCCTTGGTCACTTATTGGTAAGCTAACGATCTCAAGCCCCCTCCTTGATCTTAATAGTTTTACACCTTACCATCTTTATGCAACATGCATCATCTTTGGGCATGGGGATTATCATTTATCATCCAAAGGGAAGTTTGGTCTACTGCAACGGGAAAGATTTGTGTATATGAGTTGTTCTCATTATGTAGACATGTTTCACACTCACTTCACGCACTCTTGTCACAAAGGTCGTGCATCAAACATAGTATGTTTTATATGTTTTGGATGGTCTATGTTGTATCACTAAGTGTTCCAGTGTGTGATCGTAGTCAAGTTCTATCACTCCTTATATTTGTTTCACTGATCTCACACTTAACACATTTCTTGAGAAACCTATCCTCATCTAGGTTTTTCGAATTACACGCTTTGCTTCTACAATCCTCAAGATTTTTTAATTTCCTACTGTAACTGTCCAATGCGTAGGAACCCTAGCCTCCCTTGGAATAAAAAATTGTGCAGTGGTCTCCTCCAGTGTCCTTTCCTCAGCTGGAACCTACTGCTCTAGAATTTGCGCAACATCTTCCCTTAACTACCCAGCCAACACTACTCTCCAGAAATGCATAAACTAGGAAGACAACCAATACTATTCTCTAGAAATGTGCAGAGCAGTAAGGTAGCCAACATTTCTCTCTAGAAATGTGTAGAGCAGTCAGCTAGTGAACACTGCTCTCCGAAAATGCACAAAGCAGTCTCACAACCTTTCTTAGGAAATTTGCACAAAACTATCCTCCTATGAGCCCATCCCACAACAATGTCTTGCATCCCAAAACTGCGCAGTATTGTCCCAAATGTCCAGTCTATCTTGCATTCAGAAACCACATAGATGTGCTTCCCAGGGCCTCAACTCGGCAACAGTCACTTCTTGCTAAAACTGGGTAGCTCTATCTCTCAGTGATGAAAAGGAAAGATGAGATGTTAGATGAATCTCAAGGAGTTGAGGGGAAATACCAAGGAACCGCTTTATGATAAAAGATTGGGACCGCATTCAAACTCTATTGAATGCATAACCATTTGGAGGGTAAGTATGGTATTGCTCCCTTTCGCTTATTGCACCAGTGGTCATCTTCTGGCATACAAATTGCTTTGTCATGTTTGCAATCTTATTTTGGCGATTTTGAAGGTTTGTCTTTGTGTGCATGAGTTGTCTTCGCTATGTGAACATTGGTCTCACCCACACACAAAGTTTCAAGCACAACCACGCAAGTTTTGTCATGGTCATTCGAAGGTCTATCTCAAGTGTCACACTTGTTACTCTTGGCTTTAAGATAGTTTCATTGAGCACATGTTTATCTCATTGGTATGTGTTATCTTGTCATCAAAATATGTTAAGTGTATGATCACAATGTCACATCTACACAAGTTCACTTGCTCTCACACTTAGCCATTTTTCCTAAAAATATGTAGACGAGGCAAAACCCTTCAACTGGACCCCAATCTTAGTGACCTTGTTCTACTACCCAGAAATGCAGAGTGCTTGAGGCTTTCCCCAGGCATCTGAACTGTGAAATATTGAAAGTGAGAAAGTTCTCTATCTCCTAGAACAGTGCATAAATTGCCTACAACCTTGATCCAATTTGCACTTCCCGTAAGAACAGCTATCAAGCCTCCCTCTAGTCTATCAGAAATATGATTTTCACTACAAACCAGGACCGCACTATTCCCTATAAATGAGTAGAGAATCCCAATTTGTCATCTATAGTCTTGCTCTGCATTGTTCCCAATAATTGCTTAGATCTTCCTAGATGACTCCTGTTGGCCCACTCGACTTTGCCTCCAAGAAATGTGTAGATTTTTCAAGCAGCCCCAAGGGCTTCCTGTCTTGCACTGTGCCCAGGAAATTCCTAGAAATAGCCAGTAGTCCCTGGGCTACCTATCTTGCACTATATATTAGAAATGCACATATTTTCCTAGTAGTCCCCTGGGCTACCTAGCCTAGAAAATGCACAGATTTTCCCCACCAGTCCTCTAGATGCCTATGCCGCACTATCTCTCAGAAATGTGTAGTTGTGACCAACAGCTTCTCTAAGCCAGATCATGCCTTGCTCTAGAAAATTGCGTAGATTGTCTTACTAGCATCTCCTACTGCCTTGGTCCGTCTCCCTCGAGAAATTGTGTAGAAATTTCCAGTAGCTCCCCAAACACCTTGCCTTGTCTTCCTCCCAGGAATTGTGTAGATTCTGCCCAGCTAGGTTTCACCTTGCAGCTGACATTGCTGACCCTAATTTCGTAATATTTCCTCCCAGTCACCTCTACATAGGGTTTTTTGACAGTACTCTGGAATCCCTCATCCCGGCCTAAGTTGTGCTCTGTGAAGTTTCAGTGTCTTGCCCTCTCTCCCGGTCACCTGGACCCAAAACCGAAAACAATGTGTCATGCTAGACTAGGATATTTTTTGATTTAATGTCATCACATCATGAGTGAACTGCAGGAATAGGTACATTGATGGAACATGATACGATGACAAACAAGATGAAGAAGGAGTGCATGCCATAAGACTTTCTTGGAGTTCGATGGACGTACACAACACATCAAGCAACAAGAGAAGGAATACATGCATGGGAATATCAAGAAACACCAAGACCATTGAAGAGCTCGCAAAAATTTTCCATGCGTGGGTGAAGATGCAACACACTGAGAGTACATCCATCACTCAATAGCATAACAGCTTGACATGGACACCATAGTCCTCCTGTGCATGTCATCAGTGTCATGTTGAGTTGTGTCATGAGTCGTCTCCTCCACATCACTACCATGGGCCATACTTATAGTAATCAAATGTAATATGAAGTTGAAGAGTCGTATTAGTTGAAAACTCATAGGAAGTTGACTGGTCATGTAGGAAGTCCAAGGGTCACAAGGTTCAAGCATCACCCTTGGCTATATATACCCCCTCTTTGTAAGAGTAAATGACTTTTCACCTTGGCTCCTCCCACATAGTCTTGAGAGTCTATAGTCTGTTCTTTGAGGAGCGACCTGTGGCTCCAACGTCCCACTCTTAGGACTAGTGATGTATGGTGTACAAATGTGTCTTGGAAATTTTTCTTAATTCAAAAGCCTCTTAAGGCCAACACATTTTCATGCATGTTTTGTATCCATTTCTAAGAATATTCTTTAAAGATTTGTAATGCATGTTTTCTTAACCTATGCTAAGATAGTTGAAATACTTTGGTTATTTTAGTACTTACATTGTTGAATATGTGTTGTATTGTTTGCCACCATTGTCTCATCCCTATGGACTACTCCACAGGATACTAGACAGACCATCTTTGTGTATTGGCTATCACTGCTGTCACATCCTTGTGGACTACTCCGCAGGATACTCAAGAGGATATATTTGTTTTTTGGTTACAACGACCATCACATCCATGTGGAATAATCTATTGGTTAGTGTATGTGTGTCCCCTTCACCTCAGTTTTAACAACCACCACATCCGCTGCGGACTACTCTGATGGATTTTGGACAAACCCTTGTTGGTTCGCGTGTGTCTCTCCCTGGTTGGTACTACTACCTCTCACCTAGAGGCCCACTTTACTCTCTCGCCTTACAATAAGAGAACCCAAACACAAGTTACATTACGCACTTACCAAGCAAATGTACCTCGGTTTTGAAGTTACAATCATAACACTCTCATGTGTTGAACAACAAGAGATAAGGAAAATCTCTAAGATATTGGAAACCGGGCCATCATACCAGATGGGAATCCTACACCAAACAATGTTAGCCCTAGTTGGGACTTCATACCAGGGAGATACCCTTTGTTGGCGGGTCCAACACCATCAACATAGCTATACTTGGACCACAACTGTGGCAGATCTTGAACACCAACACTATAATATATTTGGGCATCGAGGCTATAAGAATTTACATTAGTCTTCCTCTGAAACATTCAATGCCCCATTATACCAGCTGATTTTCGGAGAATACCCTCCTTACATGTGGAAGAGGGCCATGAATACTCTCACTAATGTGGCAGATTGGTTCCCTATCTAGCAGGGCACATTTATCAGGGTCTTTGGATCATATAAAACCCATCATGCGCATCCTATATTTGTCACTGATAAATTACTTTTGCAGGAGGTATGTTATCAAATGACCCGAGGATTTTCAAAGACGCTGAGTAAAGGGAAGAAGAAACCCTGGCTCGCCATCCCTCTCACTATTGGGGATTACACGGTTAAAAACTTCAAAGAAGTTGAGGCAGAATATGAGGAGATAAAGGGGTTCCATTTTGGGACTCTGAATCACTATATCTATGACCTCGAAAGAGTAGTAGTAGATCAATGCAAGAAGAACAACTTCAACTAGTCATACCCGAATACCAGGCATTCTCATGAGGACAAAGTTAGAAATTAGTACAATGTGGCTAGAGAGTTCAGCCCCAGTGAACAACAAGAAAAGGAGGATGAGCAAGTTGGACATTCCCAAGAAAATGTGAGCCTACAAGAAAGGTCCACTTCACTTAAGAGGAAGAAATAGAAACAAAAGATAGCGGGGAAACTAAAGAAGCACAAAGGAAAAGAAATAAACGATCCCCCGAGTGACCAACATGAGGGTGAAGATGATGAAATGTTAGAATAGAGAAATGAAACCTTAGCAAGGCACAAACAAGAACTCAAGAGGAAAAGGGAAGAAGAACTAAGACGATCGTAGAAATCAAGAGACCAACTGATTGATGACCATCCTAAGAAGAAAAGGCAGGAGGAAGAAAGTAGGAAGAAACAACTAGAGGAGGAACGGTCGAAAAAGCAAGAGGAGTAGAGGGTCTGAGAGGAAGAAGAGAAGAAAAGGCAATAATATAAAGAGATAGAGGATAAATGAAAATAAGTAGAAGAGCGCAAGAAGAAACAAGTACATGAAGAGCAAGAAAAGAAGAGACTAGAGGAGAAACATAGGAGGAAGTTAGAGGAAGAAAATAAAAGAGATGAAGAAGACAAATTAAGGAAACAACAGGAAGAGGCCTACAAGAAATCTTAGTAGGAGTCCGAACAGTAACAACAACTAAATGAGCAAGTTTAACTACTCCTGTTGATCCTCAGTTTTGTTCTTATTACTGTCGGATTTAATTCCCCATTTGGCCCCATTTTGTTACCATGGAACCCATTTCTCTGCTAAATCACTATCCTAATCCTATCTCTACTCTACACTTGAGGTAAACCTTCTCATGGTTGCATTTAGCTAATTATTGGTAGATTTAAGTAAATAAAGGTGGCATTTTCTCAAACTAGCTTATTACTATTATCTAGTGTAGACTCTCAGCAGAATGTGCAAGTTGATCCCAAGAAGGAGCAGTTGATGCATGCAGACCTTCTACTTCAATACTCAAGGGCTATATGTAGATGGGCACTCAAGTAATGAAATGGATAAGATTGCAGCATGTTCTGGAAGATGAGAGGGCACAAGCACAAGTAGCACGCATCATGAGCCTGAGTTCCTTGTCTGATTTCCTTTGATTGCAGCATATACAAAATTGGGACTTGGTTACAAATGGATAGACCAATTCGAGATGCTTGTTTGAAACAACTCACCTGAAAGGAGTAATGCAAATTCACTCATTATTTTTAGTTTATTTTTAACTATTAGTAAATGCCTATAAAGGCGATTGAATGTAATATGTAAAGGGGGTAGACCATAGCACTGTGGCACTAAACTTATGAAGCAGTTTTTATGTATGATCAAGCCATTTTGAATACAATTGTAATGCTATTGTTTTGAAGTGATTCCAAAATGTGTTGATGGAATGAATTCTATGTGTTAACTGTGCATCGAATCATTTAAACTACTATAAGTTATCCAACCCCAGGTTTGGCCGGGCCCACCCATCTGGGATTGTTTGTATTTTGAAACAACAGTGACATTGCAACCTTAGATTTGCTTAAATCTCTTTTTCGTTTATAGTTCTATGTGTGAATTATTACTTGGTTGATTGATTATTGGTTATGCTTGCAGAGTATTTATCATTTCCTGAGTTGCAATTAAATTTCAGTGTGATACCATGCCCTTCGAACCAGAGCCATTCCATCGTTTGCTGCATTTGCTTGGAACACATTGCATAGTCATCAATATGTTTGGATTTTCACTCGTAGTGAATGTCTGAGTCCTTAATCTTTTGAGTAGCTATATATGGAGAATGAATTCGATTGAATTAGACATGCTTTGTCCCATTCCCTCAAATAAAGCTCTGCTTTATTGACAATAATCGATTTAAGTTGATCATTACAGAGGCATTTTAGGATGAAACTAGCCGGATCATTCGGAAGACTTAATGAACTCAATCGAATTGTTGAATTTATGGTTTGAATATGAGAATGTCTGGGTTTCACAAATAATTAATTGACTTGTTTATTGCGGATTGATGCATTGTAAACTGGTATAAGCATTACAGGGACATTTCCAAGAGAACCATTCAATAGTTGCCATTTATCTTCTATGTTCATTTAATTGCTAGCACCAGTGGTAAATTGAAGTTATCTTCCTCACTTTTGTGCAAAAAGTTAGTTTCCTTTGAATGAATTCTTTCTCACTTTATATATTCGGGTGTTTACTGCATGAATAAATCATTGTTATGACTTATAGCAGCAAGAGATAGGGATTTATTTGATTATAGAATTAGGTATAGTCTTAGGATTGATAGTTTAGAATTGAGTGAGATAGGTATCACAATTTCTTTCATTTATTAGAATTCTGTAAGTGATCCATTGAATACAAACAACAAGATAAAGCAGAACAGAGTAATTCTTCCAATCAGTACTTGAACCCTAAACTATGATTTGAACATAAACCCTTAAGTACAGAATAATTGGTTGATTGAAGCATTAACAAGATAGATCTCTTATTGAATTTTTAATTGGATTGTTATAGCATAGTTATCATTATTTGCTCTGGTAACGAATGATTATGGCATCAATAGTTTAATAAGCCGAGTGGCAATCATCATAGGGTTGTTTCATTTCTTTCAAAGAATTGTTATTTTCTTGTTGAAAACAATTTATTGAATTTTTCATATAGAGTCTGGTACCAGCATGCACAGTTTCATTAGGGTTTGGTGTGAATAGAAGTTCATTTTTACTAGGGATACTCAGTTAAGTGTAGATTTGAATATTGGGATTTGTGAAGATTTTAGGTAAAATTTGATTGTTGGGTTTTCTCATTAGACGATAAGATTTGCGAGTATTTCTTTCATAAATCATTAATAAGGAAAACCTTAAACTCTGACATAGCCTGAATAAAGGAAGTGTAAGGAAATTCATGCTTATGAACCTCGTGTTGACAATTAATCTTAAGGGATTTAATATGACAAATTAATCTCTCAACATTTTGGCTTCGTTGCCAGGGAAATTTCCATTTCTTATTCAGGTAATCACTACCATTTGAGTTTCAAGAACCTGCAGATCTATCAGAGGGTAGAGAGAGTATGGTAAGATGTGAGTGAAGAGCCACGCATCCACTTTTGTGGGGTTGCTCCAAAGTTTGACCAATCACTGTTTGTTCTTGAATTTCTATTTCCTTCATCTTTAAGCATAAGAGTATAGGTAGACCTAGGGACAACAAAGGTAGATTTATTTCAAATTCTAAATTTCCTACAACTTTTGGATCTAATAATATACCTGTTTTAACTGCTGCTAATCAATATGCAGGTCTAAGACAAGAAGTCGGAAGTGTTGATGCCAACATGGTTTCAGATCATGAATTATTTGATCGAGAAGGAAGGATCATTCAGCAAGTTATATTTGATAACCCCATAGAAGAACTAGTGGAACAACTAGACCTCGTGCACGAGCAGTCAACCAATATTTACTATGTTCCAACACTCCAAATCCACACCGTAATCAGTAAACCCAATCGGGTACCTATCGCAAATATGGAGCATGCAAGGGGTGAAGATAGACACAATGACAAGCACCAAGAGGAAGGAGAAGGCCCTAGAAGGAATGTTAACCTACT
The DNA here is from genome assembly GCA_031772625.1 of Pinus tabuliformis. Lineage (NCBI taxonomy): Eukaryota > Viridiplantae > Streptophyta > Pinopsida > Pinales > Pinaceae > Pinus > Pinus tabuliformis. The sequence continues at coordinate 1,634,733,702 of CM062804.1, read as the reverse complement.
TGGGGGAAACTAGGAAGAAGAAGAGGAAGAATTTACTTTCAGGTTCCCTATCCTGGATGTAACTCGTGACATTAATATGAAGAACATTCCAATAGCATCTATACCACTATTCTATGGTAAATCATCCGAAGATCCCGATGATTTCCTTTTCGATTCAATATCTTATGTCGTAGCTATAACTATTATGATGATGCACACAAAATCAAATTGTTTCCCGCCACATTAAAAGACGCAGCCCTTAGGTGGTTCATGAGTCTAGGACAACATAACATATACACATGGGATGACATGAGGTCAACCTTTCTAAAAAAATATCAAGACTTCTGTAAGAGTAGGGACATCAGTGATATCGTTAGGATGCAGCAAACTGAAGATGAAAACCTAGAGGAGTATCTTGAGAGGTTCCTATACAACTTTCATAAATCCTGTGGAAATACCCTAGATTTAAAAATCATCATAACAATGTTCTTAAGAGGGTTAAGAGATGATTATATAGAGAAATTAAACTAGATTAGTGGTGGTGACATTTACAAGAAATCCTTTGCTGAAGTCATTGACCTTTGATGCACCTACTCTAGGATCCAACCTAAAGTAGGTAAAAAGCTTCGTGAGCTTAGAGACAATTCTCGAGACTATGTGCAGAAGAAAGTTGCGGCTAATACGGTCATTAGGGTTGAATTGGGAAACCTATTACAAAATTTCAAAACTAACATCTTAAATACAATCAGCAACCAGCTTGACACCATGAAAGTCAACCAAAAGCATGAGGCTGAAAAGGTAGCTATGGAAGTATTTTGTCCCAAGTGTAGACGGAAACATGTAGAGAGGGAATGTCCTCTGAGTTCTATAGAAGTCTGTGGAATCTGTACTTTAAAGCACCAAACTGAGAAGTGCCCATCACTTCCTGGTCTACAGGCTATTTACAAAGGTAATACTAAAACCTTTAACCAAGCTCAGCCAGGCAAGAGACCCACCTAGAGAGGTCAAAGTTAGAGTACGCTCCCAGACCCAAATTTTGAAGGGTATAACCAAACCCAGCCTTGGACCTCTCCTGCATCCTACCCCCCTTGCGGTGCTCAAAGTACTACCTGGAACCAAAATTTGAGAACGAGCTCTTATACCACTAGCTATCAACCTCAATCCCAATTCTACATGCCTTATCCAAATATGCCGAGTACTTCATACAATCCAACCATGCAAACCTATCAGTAGGCATATAATCCTAATATGTACCAACAACCTACTAGTTTCCACCCCCTCTACATCAATTGCTACCAGCACCTGCCAACACAACACCTCCTATGCATCAATTGCTACCTGTGCCTACTAACACATCACCCCCGTAGGCACCAACTAATATAAACCCTCCACGACCTACACTGATGCCTGCACAACCCATACCTAATCCAAATCACAATAGGACACCTCAACTGGTGCAAAACATAGATATCCATCCTTTTCCGACATACATGATTACGGCCATTCCTATGAACAAAATTCAATTATGATTAGGGAAAATAGTTAATAAAGGAAAATCGGTTGTGGTTATTGAGGAAGAGGTGCTATCCTCATCATCCGAAAAACAATTAAAAAATGAAAAACAACAAATAATGAACGAGGAATTAATTGAACCACCATACTCGGAGAGACTAATAGTAAGGAAAGAAGAGGTCTTGCTTGAATATGACTTGGAAAACGAGCTTAGGAACGTCTGTATTAAAATACCACTTTTACAAGCAATCTGAGACATCTCTATATACACTAAAATTGTCAAGGATCTTTGCATCAAGAAACCAAGGAGAAAAGGGCATAGAAACCAGAATGTCAAAATTATAAGTCAAATGTCCACGATGATTTCAGACATGCCTGCCAAATACAGTGACCCTAGAAATCCCATCATCACTATCGAAATAAATGGAGTGCTTCTACCAAATACTCTTGTAGATTTAGGGGCTGCAATAAATGCAATTACTTACGAAACAATGACATCACTATAGTTGCCTGGATTGAAAACCACCCCTATCCTTTTAGAGATGACAAATAAATCCATTGTCAAACCAATAGGATCCTTGGAAGCTATAGTAGTCACTATTTCCTCCTGGCAATATCCTATTTCCTCCATGGCTGGCAACTGTGGATTTCGTCATTGGATGCAGAAATGGGGAAATGACCATTTTGAATGGATCTCACAATCAAACGTTGTCCATATTTCCACCTGCTCAAACAATTGCCGAAATACCAGTATAGCTCGAAAATCCTTATGGAAACGAAGACTGCATGTTTACATTATTAACATTAGAATAGTTTAGAGGTTTCCAGGAACACTCTGACGAGCATGTTTTGCAGCAATTTCTAGCTGATAGTTATTGCATTAATTATCCCATCTCATTTAATGGTTATTAGCATGTGTTTAGTGATGAGTTTCTGGAAACCTTCCATCCGACCGTCTTCACCACATTTGCCACCATGGAGGAGAGCCACGAGCTCACCACAGAACCTGTGGAAATATTTGGAGGGAAAATTCTACATATTGGCACAGGATTGACTGCAGAATAAAGACATTAGTTGATGAGAATGGTTTGTGAACAAACCAGAGCATTTCCATGGGATTAATTGGATATGAGAGGTATACATCAAGAAACTTGCATTCATCATATCTACACAAATGAAGAAATGAGACCTGTTCGGCAACCCGAGAGGCGAATGAATCCTGCATTAAAAGATACTGTTAAAGATGAGCTTAAAAAACGTTTGGCCGCAGATTTCATTTACCCCATTTTTTATAGCAAGTGGGTGTCACCTTTGGTAGTAGTCTCAAATAAGAACGGAAAATGGAAAATCTGTGTCGACTATAGAGAATTAAATAAGGCCACACTGCGCAATTATTTTCCATTTCCTTTTATCGATCAAGTTCTCAACACACTCTTAGGTAAGAAATATTTTTCTTTTCTAGATGGTTATAGTGGATACAATCAAATACAAATAACTAAAGAGAACTAGGAAAAGACTACCTTTACAGGCCCATGGGGTACCTATGCGTATAAAGTCCTTCCCTTTGGTCTCCGTAACGCCCCTGACACCTTCCAGAGAGTTGTGCTTGCTATATTTTTTGACCTAATCCATGACTTTGTGGAAGTCTATATGGACGACTTGACAGTCTATGAGGATGATTTCCCACAAGCCTTGAAGAATCTAGAAAAGGTATTAATCCGCTATGAAGAAGCTGACCTGGCCCTTAGTAGTGATAAATGTAGGATGATGCAAACATTGAGGTAATTTCACGTATCCCTATTCTGGGCTAGCAAAAGGAGGTAAGAAGTTTTCTAGGGCATGCAGGATATTATCGAAGATTCATTGAAAATTTCACTAGAATAGCAACACCATTATTTAAATTATTAACTAAAGATGTTGACTTTGTATGGAATGTTAATTGTCAACAGGCTTTTAAGGTACTGAAGGAAAAATTGTCTACAACTCTGGTGCTAAGAGGACCAAATTGGTCCTTACCCTTTCACATTTGTACAGATGCTTCGGATACTGCACTGGGGGCAGTTTTGGGACAAAGGGAGGATAACTTTCCCTATGCCATTTACTTTGTTAGAAAAAACCTCTCTCCCGGTAAATTAAATTATACAGTCACTTAAAAAGATCTTTTAGGAGTTGTACATGCCATAGGGAAGTTTAGACATTATATTACTGGTTATGAGACATTTGTCCATACAGATCATTCTTCTGTTAGATTTTTAATGAGTAAACCAATTACTAACAGTAGGATAACTAGATGGTTGTTGCTTTTACAAGAATTTAAAAGAACTATAATTGATAGGCCTGGAAGGGATAATCTGGTAGCTGACCTTTTATCTCGTTTAAATCTCACGTAGGGAAGCATGCCAATTCTAGTGCCCGATGAATTCCCAGATGAAGATTTGTTTGCTATTTCGACCATTACTCCCTTGTTCGCTGATGTTGCCAATTATTTGGTATCAGGGAAACTACCTCAGAACATGTTGACTCGGGAAAGGCATAACATAGTGCAACGTAGTGCGAGTTACTCATGGATTGAGGGAGATCTATTCTATGCAGGGCTAGACTTGATTATAAGGCGATGTGTGTGGGAAGACAAAATGCATGAAATACTAAGCACCAGTTATAATGAGCCATGTGGTGGCTATTTTTCCGATAAAAGGATGGCATATAAAGTTCTTCACACAGGATACTATTTTCCTACACTCTTCAAGGATGCCAAGAAGTTTGTTTTAAGTTGTGATGCTTTCCAAAGAATGGGGAGGCCAGTGGCCTTCGATGAACTGCCCCTTCACCCGCAAATTGCTATTGAACCCTTTGAGAAGTGGGCATTGGATTCATAGGGCCCATCTCCCCAATGTCAAATGAGAAAAAATATATTTTGGTATGTATTGATTACGTCTCCAAGTGGGCGGAGGCTAAGGCACTGTATTCTACCACGAAAAAGCAGGTAGTAGAATTTTTATTCGAGGACATATTTGCAAGATTTGGGATCCCATGGGAAATTTCACTGACTAAGGAACCCAATTTACATCAAAAATGGTCAAGGAACTTACAGAACAATACCAAGTGAAGCACTACAAATCGACTCCCTCTCACCCCAAAGCTAATGGGAAAGTGGAGTCCATGAACAAGGTGTTGGAATCCATCCTCACAAGGACAATCCAACTACATCACAGAGATTGGGCGGAAAAGTTACCAGAGGCACTTTGGGCTTACCGAATCACTTAGAGGAATGTGACTTGGCATACTCCCTGTGAGCTAGTCTATGGTAAACAAGTACTTTTGCCCATTGAATTTCAGGTAAAAACATTTAGAACAACTATTCAATTAGGCATGAATTTAAACGAGGCTCAAGAGCAAAGATTGATGCAATTGAATGAGCTAGATGAAATTCGACAAGATGCCTACCACCGAACTGCATTAGTACAGAACCAAAGAGCCTGATGGCATGATAAATTCATTAAGAAGAAATTATTCCGTCCAGGCGACTGGGCCTTATTATACGATAGTAAGTTTAAGCACTTCAAAGGTAAATTTTCTACCAGATGGTTGGGACCATATGAGGTAATTGAAGTTTTTGATAATGGCTCAGTTCGCATCTGTACTATTGATAATGACAGGACTTCTTTTGTGGTAAATGGTCATCAGCTTAAAGTTTATCATAAGCCACTCTCACGTGATCAGTTTTTGTAGGAAATTCAAAAGGACCCAGGATTGGAGCTGATTCATGCAAAGGACCAGCCCCTTGCTGGTTCAGTTAATTAATTTTTTTATCTATGATATATCTATATATATATATATATATATATATATATATATATATATATATATATATAACAATGGGCTATACAGAGCAGTGAATTGATTAGGTTGTAAGATGAGGAGATGGCTAGGGTTCCTGGAATGACCAACGATGTTGCTGACGCACTGCATCAACTAGACTGGCCAGAGATATGCCCTGGCAACAGATCCGTCGCACACAAGATGATGTGAGAGTGGATAGGGACCTAGGGGCCTGCTGCGTCACGGTATTCAATTGGACAGGGGAGGTCCTGCAAAAATGTATGAAAGCTGACTACATGGACCCAGTAAAACTTGATGCAGTGGATGGGTACTTGAAAAACGACCCATACAAACTAGACCTGGAGGAACCATGGCACAGAAAGAATACAAAAATCAATGTTTCATTTGGGTTTACAGAGAAAATGACCAATCCAACAGATCGTGGCTCCAAAAAGGTTGTTTCAAACTATAGGGGCGAAGATCTGATACAAATATTCATCAAATTGATAGGGGGCATACATCACTGCATGTAGCTCAGAAAGGGGTTGAATGTTCAAGAGTTAAAGAAGGAAATCCATATTCAACTTGGAACCCCCACAAAATACCAAAATCTGATATATACAGGACGTAGTCTACAGGATATCCATACACTTCAGGAATATGGTATCATCAAAGATTCAACTATCATTCTTAATCTGAGACTACGTGGCAGATGCAATGGAGCCAGTTATAAAAATACAAGTTCCTTTCGTGACGTAGTCAAAGGAAAGGAAAAAATGCAACACAAACTAGAACCAACACAAGAGCTACTAGGTCCCTATATTATTGAACAAAAACTGGAATCTCCAATGCTCCAAGTAACTCTACCAGAGGTAACGAATCTACACACTAATCTATCCAAAAATGTTGTTATTTGTAGATTTAATGGGTTCTAGCCAAAATCCGATGCTCTGCATTAATGGATCTTATCCACATGGTCATCTAACTGTGAAATTCACCTATGCTCAAAAGGTTTTTTGATAGTTAGATTCAACACAGAACAAGAACGAGACAGTAGTATCGATCAGGGGCCTTGGTTTTGGGGCAATGCTGGCTTCTTCACCACCCCCTGGTTTTCTGATTTTGATGCAAATACTATGAAAGTCTTAACAATGCGTGTTTGTGTGAGGCTACATAACCTCCCTCTACACTTCTAGCATCACAAAGTTTTAATATCCATTTGGAATTCCTTGGGGAAATTCCTAAAAATAGATGAAGACAGAGTTATCGGGGGAATTTTCACATTTGCCAGAATATGTTTAGAAGTGGACCTGAGTCAGGGGCTACCTGATCACATTACATTGAACTACAATAATACACTGAGGACACAACCGCTTGACTATGAGAACGCAACATTCAGATTCCGCAGCTGCATGCAAATAGGGCATCTCCAATACACCTGCCCACTGGCCAGGAAGGACCCCAAAGGGAATAAGAAACAACAAAAAAAGCCCAAAGGGTGGCAGCATACCAACTTGCTGGAAGAAGAGGACATGTAGACAGAACCTATAGGGAACCAATCAGAACCTGACATACAAATGGGACAAAAATATACACAGGAAGAAAATACCCCAGATACTCATTTGGGGCCAGACAATATGAAATAGCAATAAGAACCTCAGCTGGAAGTAAGCGGCATCAAACAAACTCATGGATCTAAAGGATCGAAATCTGACAAAGAACATCCAATGAACACAATGGAAAACCTGCTAGCTATAATTGCACCCACACACAACTCTGAAGGTTGGCGAAGGGTGGAGAAGAAGAAGGGTAGAGAAGTATTGGCTAGCTGGAATTTATTTTTTCGTTTATATTGTAACCTTTGTTTCCTGTTATTATAGGGACAACCATCTGCATATGCTTTAAGCATCTACAAAATGTGATTTTTTCATATGAATAAAATTACGACTTTTTCCATGGGAAAAAAAATAGCGGGTTGTCATTTTTGTTATCCACGGGTGGTCCTCCCCACAGCTCATGTAGAATAAAGGAGGAATTCACTAGGAGAAATTTTATCCCTTTAACCAGGCCTGGTGGATTACATATGGAAAAGGAACTCGTGGAGTCTCCTTTGGAAGCCTTCAGACTCTAAATATGAAGCTCCCGAGCAATGGTTGATCCAGGCTCGTAAATGAAATGGACTAGCAGTAGTCTAGGGATTCCTTGAGTAAAAAATTGTTCTTTTTTGGGATCAAGGAAATGATTACGGAAAGGAAACCTATGGAGTATAGTTCGGGCAATTCAGACTCTCTAAATAAGAATGGCTCGAGCACCAACTACTTTAGTCTCGTTAAAATAATAAAGTAGTAGTAGCATAGGGATCCTCTGGGCTGAGAATTATCCTTTTCTAGGCCTAATGGAATAACTACAGAAAATAACCTCCCTTGTAGCTTTTTGGCCATTTCTAGCTCCCTAAAAAGAAATTCCCCAGGCAGTCACCATTCCAGGCCTGGTTAAAATTCATGGATGGTAAGCAGTTCTTTATCGAGATAATAAGCAATCTGGTCTATGATATGCAAGATGGAGATTTCAGGAGGGTGGAAGTTGAAATATACACTTCACTATTTTCATTCCAAGTGTTTTTTTTGTGTGAATCTTAGAATATGGTGCTACCTAATTCTATTCGGATGACTGTGTTTTTGGCTGATTAGAATACTTTTATATCATAAAAGTTTCTATGCTTTACTCTGTCCAAGAACATGTCTCATATTTCACATACAGGCTTGGGAGCTTTCTTAAAAAAGGGTCCTACAATCCCTCAGCTATTTCCAAAACACACACAGAGGAGACCATCTTGTAGCATTCATTGTTTAAACCCAAGCTTGTCTTATATGCAGTCAAGGAATGCTTAGGATTATCAATTCGCTCAAAATTAAAGAACAGGTTCATAGAATCAGTATTCTATCCGCCAAGGCATAGCATGTCAATCTTCCAAATTTGGACACCATGCATGCAATAACAGGAGGCATTGTTCAAGCACATGGAGCTCACACTCAATGAAAATCACTTAAGTGGTTAAGGTATGCACTTGTTTTTGCTTGAGTTTTACTGATGAGTATTTAAGTGTTAATCATTTTGAAGCACGCCTTAGGATCTATCATCTTATCATCATAATCATCCATTTCACGTCTCACTTGCCTAAGTTCCGATTTTATAAACAAATGTCCCTCCAGTATTCCATAATCATCGTTGGTGATTCATCCTTATTGTGTCAAAATAACCACTTCCTGCTTAACTGTCATTTCATAATATCTCCTGTCATCATGGTGGTAACCCATCGCCTCATCACAGAGGATCTCACACACTCTCCCCACAGACTGCATTCCGCACTCAAGTGTCAACACTTCCCAATAGAGAAGGTAGAACGATTGCCACCATGGAACCAATCCCTGGTATCCGATGGCCATTATGGAATTGATCCCTTGTGCTAGATCAATTATCACAATGATCATCCAGCGGTATTTAAATAAAGAACACTTGAAGATAGAGGCTGAGAATTGATCTCAGTCTGGCAGCGTAAATTGCAGTTGAACCATAGGTGCCATGGGAGTATAAAGACATGAACCAACCTTCGTTCAGTTCTTGCACAACCTAGAGTATGAGCAATGTAAAGGAAGCCTGGAAGAAAAAGGTTGGATGCCTTTTCTCCAGAAGTTCCAAGGTTATAATGACCAAGTAGCACTCACATTTGCTAAGAGATTCGATGGTGAAAATTCCCAAGTCAACAATTTGAGCTTTAAAATCATAGAGGAATCAATTAGTAAGGCCATGGGTCTATCAGCGAGAAATTCTTCAAAGGCAGCCAGTTGGAAATACCAAATTGCACAGGGTTCTTAAAGCCAGCTTACAAGTCAACTAATTGGACAAAGGGGGTGCTTTGTAATTGCATAGAAGAGCGATGGTATCCACTCCTAACCATGCTACAACATTTTGTAACCTATGAAGGGAGGTTCGCTGTGGTCTTCCTTTATCACGTTCAGCTCCTGGTTCACTTCACAGAGGGTAAGCATCTTAATATCCCTCATTTCCTAAGGTTGAGCTTGCGTAAAATGGCTAAGGGAATATAGTCACAGGGAAAAAAGCCTAACACGACATTATATCACCACAGTTTGATCAAGATTTTGTTGGTTGCTGAGCTGAGGAAACGTAAGCAATCGTGGGAGGACTTCATCATAGAAGCATTCCCTGGATAGGAGACACAAATGAAGGGTAGGTTGCGTATACTGGGCAGATCCCTCAAAATTAAAGAAGCCACTTCCCCATCAAGGTCTGTATCTACGCCTACCCATTCTCCTACCCCTATTTCTACACACCCTCCTATGGCTGTAGATCGTGTGAAGGATGGCACATGGAATGTTCTGAAGGAGATCCCCACAAGCTCATCACGAAAGAGGAAAGGTGATAAGGTAGAACCCATCCAACTAGTCCAAAGCCCCATGATACAGGGCGATGCTATAGACTCCCCAAAGAAACCCCCCTTCAATCCTAAAAACATCACTTCGAAGTCGAAGCATTGAAGACCCTCGTTTCCCTGTAACACTCCCCTGATTGCTATGGTCGAAACTTCAACCCAAGGACGTCGACGAACCCGTAGTATGGGCTGCACACCGCAAACCATGGTTAAAGGGACTAGCTTGGTCCATGTCTATGTTTCATCCTCCCACAATGACAATCTTCTGCAGTTCTAATTGCCCATAGAAGAGGAGGTCACGGTCCCGATGAAGCTCCAAATCCTAGAGGATATCTCACGGGATATGAAGGCTTTCTCTCCTACTGAACCAACAATGGGCGAGAACGCTGCAAAGCCTACCTCACATCAGTTACCATCTAAGAAGGAGAAGGGAAAATCACAAAGAGGGAGTGCTTCACAGCAATCCACAATGCCGACTAAGAGTCCTACACTGGATGCAGAGGAAAATTTTAAAATCAAGCTTGTGAAGTTGTGGAAGACAATTGCTAAATTGAGAGAGTATCCACACAAATATAAGGTTTTGTTTCAATTTGTGAAGGACATAAACCAACAAGTCTGAGATTCCAATATGAAGCTATATGCACAGAATGATGCCTTGGTATGCAAAAATAAGCACCTCCTACGTTGGAAGGCAGCTCAGAATGAAATTGTGAAATGATTGAACACTAAGGGACTAGCGTTGCAATTCCAGAAGTGTTCGCCATGGATTGGAAAATGGATAGAAGTCCTCATCAAGACTACTAGTCTTTGACAACAGTCTCCTTCAGTGGCACAATTCCTTTTTTTTGGATGCATGAGGACATGTATCAGGCTAAGAGTGGGAGGATGTTGATCCTCAATTTTGTTCTTATTACTGTTGGATTTAATTCCCCATCTTGCCCCATTTTGTTACCATGGAACCCATTTCTCTACAAAATCACTATCCTAATCCAATCTCTACCCTCCACTTGAGGTAAACCTTCTCATGGTTGCACTTTGTAAATTTAAGTAAATAAAGTGGCATATTCTCAAACTAACTTGTTGCTATTATCGAGTGTAGACTCTCAGCAAAATGTGCAGGTCGATCCCCAGAAGGAGCAGTTGATGCATGAAGACCTTATACTTTGGTACTCAAGGGCTATATGCAGATGGGTGCTCATGTAATGAAATGGATAAGGTTGTAGCATGTTCTAGAAGATGAGAGGGTGCAACCACAAGTATCACACATCATGATACTAAGATCCTTGTTTGATTTACTTTGATTGCAGCATATAAAAAATTGGGAATTGGTTACGAATGGATAGACCAGTTCGAGATGCCTGTTTGAACCAACTCACCTTAAAGGAGTAATGTGGATTCATTCATTATTTTTAGTTTATGTTTAACTATTAGTAAATTCATATAAAGGTGATTGAATGTATATGTAAAGGGGGTAGACCGTAGCACTGTGGCACTAAACTTATGGAGCAATTTTTATGTATGATCAAGCCATTTTGAATACAATCATAATTCTATTGTTCTAAAGTGATTCCCAAATGCGTTGATGGAATGAAGTCTATGTGTTAATTGTGCATCAAATCGTTTAAACTACTATAAGCCGTCCAACCCCAGGTGTGGCTAGGCCCACCCATCTGGGATTGTTTGTATTTTGAAACAGTAGTGGCACAACAACCTTAGATTTACTTAAATCTCCTTTTTGTTTACAATTACGTGTGTGAATTATTACTTGGTTGATTGATTATTGGTTACACTTGCAGAGTCTTTGTCATTTCCTGAGTTGCAATTAGATTTCAGTGTGATACCGCGCCCTTCGAACCAGAGCCATCCCATCATTTGTTTCCTTCGCTTGGAACACACTACATAGTCATCAATATGTTTGGATTGTCACCTCTAGTGAATTTCTGAGTCCTTAATCTTTTGAGTAGCTATAGATGGAGAATGAATTCGATTGAATTAGATAGGCTTCATCCCCTTCCCTCAAATTAACCTCTACTTTATTGACAAGAATCGATTTAAGTTGATCATTATAGAGGCATTTTAGGATGAAACTAGCTGGATCATTCGAAATACTTAATAAACTCAATCGAATTGTTGAATTGATGGTTTGAATATGAGAATGTCTGGGTTGCACAAATAATTAATTAACTTGTTTTATTACGGATTGATGCATTGTAAGCTGGTATAAACATTACAGGGACGTTTCCAAGAGAACCATTCCATTGTTTCCATTTATCTTCTCTATTCATTTAATTATTAGCACCAATGGTAAACTGAAATGATCTTCCTCACTTTTGTGAAAAATGGTAGTCTCCTTTGAATGAATTCTTTCTTAGTTCATATATCCAGGTGTTTACTCCATGAATAAATGATTTTTATGACTTATAGTAGCAAGAGGTAAGGATTTATTTGATTATATAATTAGGTATAGTCTTAGGATTGATAGTTGAGCATTGAGTGAGATAGGTATCACAATTGCTTTCTTTTATTAGAATTCTGTAAGTGATCCATTGAATACAAACAAAAAGATAAAGCAGAACAGAGTAATTCTTCCAATTAGTACTTGAACCCTAAACTACGATTTGAACATAAACCCTTAAGTACAGAATAATTGGTTGATTGAAGCATTAACAAGATAGATCACTTGTTGAATTCGTAATTGGATTGTTATATAATAGTTATTATTATCTGCTATGGTAACAAATGATTATGCCATCAATAGTTTAATAGGTCGAGTGGCAATCATCATAGGGTTGTTTTATTTCTTTCAAAGAATTATCATTTGCTTGTTGAAAACGATTGAGTGATTTTTCATATAGAGTCTGGTACCAACATGCACAGTTTGATTAGGGTTTGGTGTGAATAGAAGTTCATTTTTACTAGGGATACTCAGTTAAGTGTAGATTTGAATATTAGGATTTGTGAAGATTTTAGGTAAAATTTGAATGTTGAGTTTGCTCATTAGACGATAAGATTTGCAAGTATTTCTTTCATAAATCAGTAATAAGGAAAATATTAAACTCTGATATATCCTGAACAGAGGATGCGCAAGGTAATTCGTGCTTACGAACCTTGGGTTGAAAATTAATCTTAAGGGATTTAATCTTATAAATTAATCTCTCAACAACCCCCACTAGATTGTTCCCCATACACTCCAATCACTGGAGCACATCTTCCTCTTAAGGAACTAGGCATTCTTGATGAGGTTGAGGACGAAGTGCTATACCTAACCGGGCTTACCTTTGATCAATTCAATTTCAAGATATTACAAGAAAGAAGGAAATAGTACGCTAGGAACCCTAAGGAGCCTTTGTCCGTGACCACAGAGAAGGAAATCGTCCTAGATACTGCAATAAACCCTGAGATGATCTCCTTGACCAAGACAACTTTTGTGATGACAACTGAGCTGACTGTATGGAGAATGAGTAAGAAAATTGAAGAACTCCAAATCAAGCTCTATGCATCTGAATAAAGTGCCTCCATAGTAGAATAATATAGAAATAATCTAGAAGAAGAGAATGTAGCGCTTCACTTAGATCAGTCAAACATGAAGGAATTACAGGACACAATCAAGGAAGAGGTTGAAACCCTGAGAGGATCCATGGCAGTGGTTTATGAAGAGATGTCAAAGATGCATCATATTGTGGCCCTATCCTAGCCAAACAAGCCAACATGAAAGAAAAAATCTCCATGCTGAAAGAGGTCGTTGCAACTCTAGAAAATATTCATGAGTGGACAAACAAGTATCCAAAGGCATCGACTGTTCTCTGAAAGAAATATGGATCACCACCCAGAATGATAAAGTGCAGCTACACATTAAGATCCAATCATGGGATAAGCTAGATAGAGATGTTGAAAAGGTTCTTACTTCTTACAAGCATCTTTTGAGTGGATTGGAGTTAGTAATTGATAACCATGGGTTCCTTCTATTGGGGCAGTTGGAGAAGTGAGGAATGTTGAGATATGGCAACAAGAATATTCTAATTTAATTTGTCCTTGAATTAAATTGTGAATTAAAATCGAATTTAGTCTTAACAACTACTTGGAAATAATTAATTAATTAATTTTAAATTAATTAGTTGGAGAAATTCAAGTTAGAAGTCTTTCTGAAGTCATGCAAGAGTTATCCCTTAAATTAAGGATATAAGATTGAGTTATATTTGAGTTGTAATTAGTTAACTCAATTACTGAGTTAAGTCGAGTTAAATTAGTTCCAAACTGTTTGAGGAACTAATGGTGAGTTAATAGTCAGTTGATGCATGCATGCACGCAACTAGTGCTACTCTAGTTAAATGAAGATTCCCTCATCAGAATGTCATGCATGTCTAGTATGATAAAGACCCAGTTGAGATTAAAATCAAGGACAATGTACTATCATTTTCATGTGTTTTCTCAAAGAGAAAACTCATACATGTAGTCAAGGATTTAATCCTTGAGGATTGTGCAGTTTTGGAGGTTATCATCGACTTGGTGGATGAGTTTTCCACTTGGTAACAGGAAATCATCCACAAGGAACAATGCAAGGAAATAGGATCTTGGAGGGTAGAGAGGAAGGCTGGAGAGAAGCCAATATTTCTTGTGAGCATCTGTGAGGGTTGTACTGAGAGTTGGCTACCTATGAGAGCTAAGGCTTTGTATAATTCCTATGTATCTACACCATGTATGATAATACAATAGTGTGGGATTTTTAGCTGAGGCTTCCCCAAAGTATTTTCATGTGTATTGTGCCATTGATTCTTCTTCTTCTGGTTATATTGTTTAGCTCGATCTTTAAGATTCCACAAATTGATAGTATAAGTAGGCTATAGTATTTTTCCCTGATTTATATTGCATTATCAGGTTAACCTACATCAGAATTTAATACATGGTATCAGAGCTAGATTTGTAGAAATTTCTACATGGTAACAAAGCTGGATTTGTAGAAATTTTCTACATGGTATTAGAGTTGTGAATAGTATACTAAGAAGAGAATTCAAATTTTGAAGTTCGGGGTTGGGGGTGCAAATCGAATTCATATCATACTTCAAGGTTGGCCAATGGCATTCTATGGCTTGAGACTCGAGTATGCCTTGGAAGGTAGCTCAAATTACATAGCATGGAAAGATATAATGGAGGCTATATTAGAAGTCAATGGCTTGAAGGAATTCATTGATCAAGAAATCCCAAAGCCAGCTTCAACTAATGCACAAGAGTTGGCTAAGTGGAAGAAGTGTGTGGTGAAGGCAAGATGGATCATCCTTGAGGGAGTTTGAGACCATATTGTCTCGAATCTCCATGGGAAGGATACAACCATTTTCAATGTGGAAGACATTGAAGGACCTCTACCAGAACAGTAGCAACCAGAGGAAATTGGCACTCAAGGATAAGCTTCGAAGAATTAGGATGGAGAAGGGCGATACTATTTCCACATATCTGAACAAGCTCACCACCTGCAAAGATGAGCTTGCTAGTGTGGGAATAACTACTTCGGATGATGATATGGTGAGTGTCACTCTCCTTTGCCTTCCAAGAGTTATAATAGCTACCAGGATTCTATGAATGGAAGGGAGAAACTATCGGATTGGGAACGACTATGGTTGGATCTTATGCAGGAGGAGATCAGGAGGAGCACACGAGATGGTTCTTCATCCAAGAATGATGATGAAGAAAATCTATCCTTAGCAAGTAAGTCAAGGAAAGGGAAGGGGAAGTGATGTAGGAGCATCCGGACTTAGCCAGCAATGTGATGGTTTGTTCACATGTTGTGGCTAAATGAGCTGAATTTCACTGACCTGAGTGGTCAAAAGTCAGTTTTGGCAGAGAAGGTTGGATCTATCGAAGATGAGCTTTACTTCATTATTGTAATAATTAGAAAATTGTTTATTTTAGACTAAGGGATAAGTTGTTATCATAGGTGTGTAATAGAGATTAAAAATAGAGATGTGATTGTTAGATTGATTAAAAGAGAGATCGAGTTGTTAGTGAAGTTAGAATAGGATTTGACTCATGAGAGAGAAAAAAATGTAATGGAAAGGGATTAGCTCAGATGATTGAGAATTGAGTGAGAGGTAAGAGTTTGAGTGATAGATAGGGTTTTGAGATTGAGACAGAGGTCAGACAAATTGTTGTAATTGAGCTGAGAAGGCCAAGACTCTGTAACTTATATTATATTGAAGAATTTGATTTGGTGTGCATCTGTGTGTTAATCTTGGTGAAAACTCTCGTTTACGTCTGTGTATTTGCATTCTGAACGTAATTGGGTATTTTCTTTGCTTTCACACTTTAAACGTAAATCTTAGTATTTATGTGTTTTTCACTAAATCAAAATCATTTAGTGTTAAGGGGTAATCTTGGATTTAAGCGTTAAAACATTGATTAAGTGCTTTATTTAAATTTTCTTTAATGCATGTGGTTATATTGTAAAATCAGGTTTTAATCAGCAAAGGTGGTTATCGGGTGGAAGAAAAGCTATAAGTGGTATTTCAAGGTAGTCTCCTGATTCCATTAACCAAGCGACACGTAGCACTCGAGTGGGGAGAGAAAACCACTTTATTGGGTGGGTAATCCCCATGCCAGTGGCTCACCCGATATTGCTATTAGCCGATGGATCAGGAGCGCTTGGATCTATGGTGGAGAATCAACAGATTGTTTTGTGGATCAAGTTGAATGATGACTGTTAGATCTGGAGAGAGGAGATCAACAGCGTAGAGTGATCACTGAGTTGTTTTGTTGATCGGGTTGAGTGAGGAATGTTAGATCTGGAGAGAGGAGATCAACGTCGTAGAAGTGAAGTGCCTATTTCTAAAGGGAAGTCAACATGGGACTAACATTTTTAGGAGAAAAGCAAGACCATCAAGATAAAGTGAGCCGTGTTATAAAGTCTGCTTGAACGCATCTGATTGGTTATAAAGTAACCAATAGACTATTTTAAAGATTACCACCTTGTTTTCATCAGCCTCCTGCATCATTTTGGTATCGGAGCACAGAGATTGAGTTGACCTCAGTTGATCCAAATGGATCTAAGAACACTCTCTAAGTCTTGAAAACTCTTAAATCGTTTAAAAGACAAAAAAAAATCGCATGAGAAAACGTTTCAGAATGGCGGAAAAACACTATCGGGAGGCAAAAACAAGAGAAAACCGTGAAAAATAGAGTATTGGAGGCGTGAACAATGAATGCACAATAGTCGTCAGATCTGGCCGATCAACGGTTTGGATCTAATTTGAAATCGCAATCAGAACAGTTAGATAGTGGATATCAATGCTTAACATATATGTGTAGCGATGGTGATCAACGAAGTCAACGAGGACTGTCGATCAAGCGCGCAGATCGATGGCCCACATTGCATTGCAACATCGCAATAGGCAACCACAATAGAGCACTTACAATGACTCGGGGCATGAGCGATATGTGATTATGATTAATCGCATCGTGATATCGCAATAGGAGAAATATTAAGGAGCGGGGCCTATACACATACATATATGCGATCCGATGAACTGGATCCGATGGCTATATAAACATTATTGCATAGATTTTGAGATCCGTCAAAAGGAATTTTTTATTTATTTTCACGTATTTCGTTATTTAATGAAATACAAAGAAACAATGCCAGTGCGATAAGACCCAGACCCGAAAGGGTGTTGGAAATACCGAGAGGGGGGGTGAATCAGTATTTCTTTTCCCACTATTGTTTTACCAGTTAAAACATATATATTCAGAACACAATATGAACAGCAAGAATAAATGCTTTTATTAATATAACTGTGCAGTAAAATAAATACAATATATAGATGGTCACAATCAGTTGCCAAGCTCCAACTTGGACTTTGGTGAGGCTCCAACCTCCAGAGCACCAACTCTATTTTCCCAAGACACCAATCTTGGACTTAAGAGCACCAACTCCCAAGGACTTCAATCCTTCCTACTTTTGAGGCACTAACCCCAAGAACTCCAATCCAATCTCACTTCTGAGGCACCAGCCTCAAGGACTCCCATCCTTCTCACTTTTAAGGCTCCAACCCCAAGGACTCCAATCCTTCTGCTCTCAGAACTCTTCTTTGCTGAGTTCTGTCTATTTACAGCTTCACTGTAGTCTCCAAACTACAGTATCAATGACAACCATGTCTTCTTATGGATGAGTCTTCACAGCTCTGCACACTGCCAACGCATAGTCTCCAATAGCCTTTTCTGCTATTGCTGCCTCTATAACCTCCGCTGCTTCTGTAGCCTCTACAGCCTCCACTGCTTTTACTACCTCACACTCTGGTTCTTCACCCCCACAACAGCTCCAACAGTGTTCAACAGCCGTAGCAGTGTTCACTAGCAAATTCAAACAATGCTCCACCACCTCTGCTGCTTCTGCTACCTCATATTCTGGTTTGTTTGCAACAACCATCCCCCCATATAGTCCTCTGTTTACTGTTTTATGCAAACCTGTCTTTGTCCATTCGTTTCCTCTTTCTTGCTGGTTCTTCGGCTTCCTTCTTGCCTACTTCAGCTTCCTCACTTGTTGGCTTGTTTTGTCGCTGTAGCTTCCTCTGTCCATTTGTTTTCACAGCACACATTGAATCAATGAGCAAGGATCAAGTCATCCGTAGAAAACACAAGTTCAAAAACTTGTAACAGCGCTGCTTTGCCAATGATTGTGGGCATACACAGGGATGGCATTTTTTAACGGACAACCACGTCCTTATCATAATCATAATCGCCATGATTTGGTTTCTCAAGCTATCAGACTGTTCCTTACAGTATTTTTGCCTCCACACTTAAGAATCAGAGCCACCCTTTTATCACCACTTTTATGTCTATCGAAAGCTTTCCTTAGGCTATGTGCCTTCTATAAACCTTGGACTTACTTAGAATCAGAGCCACCTTTTTATCGGCGCTTTTAATCACCCATCGGAAGCCACCACCCGAGCCATTAATCAACCATCACACAGGCTTTATCAACCATCGCACAGGTTTTAATATATACCTTAACCCCGCGGCCATGTATCATATAATACACGGAAAACATTATAAACCCCCACTCTAATTCAAATGCCGGACTTCAATTATTATGCACCCGCCTTTACAATTATCGGCGGGTCCGGATTTCGGCGGTCGCAATAACTCTTAAGCCCAGACCTCCGAGGCCCTTGCGGACCCGATATGTCGATTACATCCCTTCCTAAAATGACTTCGGGTCCGGGATGTCGGGGTTATCGTGGCCTCTTGCGATGCGATAGTTCTGCGGACCCGACGGCCCTCTATACTCTGCTTCTTAATGATTTCGGGTCCGGCTTTTCGACGAGTTCACCTTGGCGACTTTGTAATAAAAAGGGTCTGCGGACCCGTCACTCCTTTAAGCTCCCTTCTAAAGAGATTTCAGGTCCGGCCTATCGGCAGTTTCCTATCGACAGATTTGCAATGTAATGGGTCTGCGGACCCAATGCTCCTTTAGGCTCTGTTTTATAATATTTCGGCTCCGACTGTCGCTCTCCCACTTCGCAAGGTTGAAGGTTCATTTCGGACCCGAAACTATTATTAACTCCAATCTACAGTATTTCGGCTCTAGGTTATCGGTGATGTCACATATTGCATCCCCCGATCCTTCCGACGCGATCGCTCCGATATGCCGATTGCCGACTAGATCTCCGCCGTCCATTATTCCTTCAGATCGAATGGTCAACGCTAAGTCGCATATTGCGTCCACTGCACTGTTGCTCCGTTCTCCGACAAGGAACGCGGACCCGATATGCTTTCTATTTTGCTTGATAAGAGTTTCGGCTCCGGATTTCGCTGCTTGCACCTTGAACAGTTCCGACGACTCCAAGGGACTTTCGCCGATGCGATAAGGATTCTCTGCTCCTCTGCGATTTCTTCTGAACCATTGATCTGGCAGATCAAACGGCTCCTATGTATTCTCCCGCTTTGATGAAAGTTTGGCTTTAAACACAACTATATATATATGAAGTATTGTCTTCGATATGGCTCCTCTGCTCTGACACTCCTTCGATATGGCATATATATATGCTCTGTTCCATTTGCTCTATTTGCTCCTGTAGCTCCGCTAACTCTGTCTACTCCATTGCTCCTCTTCTTTGGCATATATGTATGGTCTATAAGTATGGCTCCGATAGCTCCTCCGATGGCTCCTCTTGCTCCTGTAGCTCCTCCGATGGCTCTGTGTGCACCTCCTCTTTGGCATATACCGATGGCTCTATATATATTTCTCCTCTTGGCTCCTCTTGCTCCATCTGCTCCTCTCGGTCCATTTGCTCCATTTGCTCCGATATGCCTGTTTTACAGGCAGCGTTCCTCTTGATTTGACATGGCTCTCCGATGGCTTGGTGGCTCTGTCTGCTCCTCTCGTCTCCATCTACTCCTCTTGGCTTGGCAGTGTCTTTCAAAGACCACCTCCTTGCATATATGTCTGTTTCCGCATATATATATATATATATATATATATATATATATATATATATATATATATATATATATATATATATATATATATATATATATATATATATATATGGCTCGGCTATCCTGATGGCCTTTGCTCCTGTCTCTTCATGAATCTGCTCTGCATCCCCTTGGCTTCATGTCATCCTCTAGTATCCAGAATATTGCCATATTGACATCAATGACAACCTAGTTCAACAATCTCCCCCTTTGTTATTGATGGCAATATTCTTCTTCTCTTCCCCTTTGACATCAATGGCAAAGGAGTGCTCTGGGACTCCCCCTATCAAACTGCTTCTATTCTTCATGAATGGTAGATCTTCATGGGTCTGTGACTCCCCCTGTCATAGTGCTCTTCTTCTTCAAGATAGAAGGATTGATGCTTTATCATCTTCATGTCTCAGAACTGCTTTATCATGGCTTCAACAATGCTTCAGGATGCTCTACTTTAATGCTTTCATTCAGATTGCAAATGGCCATACATAGGTGTCCAAGTCCAGGCTTTCATGCTCAATCCATATTGATGTCTCCATAGGCAGAATTAAGAGACCTTCAGAGTTTGAATCAAGATAGAAACTACTCCTGAGATTGTCTTTCTTTAGATCTGAGTTTATTTGTGTCTCTGTGCTTCCCCTTAAGTTACTGCCATCTAGTATTCAATCATCATTGCATTTGGACAAAAAAAATGTGAGGGGTTGTGCCTTGTTGTTGCTATATTCCTTAAGTGATCTGTATCAGCTTCAGTTATGCTTGACTGCACACCATTCTCCTTCCTGTGAGCCATCTTTTCCTTGCGTTCTTGTACATATCTCTGCAGATTCAAATATCCAATCTGTGACTGCCTTTTAAATCCAATTGGTGATCTACATCCTTTTACAATGCTTCAATTTGTTATATGCTGCTAGCTGCTCTTACTTCAATCTCCATTCCAGATGTATCTGTTTGTTTGAAGACTGCCTCTATTAGTGTCCAGAATTTATTTGTTCTCACATTAAATTCCTGAGTTAAGACATAAACCTCTCTGATAACAGCACCATGTATGTTTGCCCTATTTCTTTAACAACAGTCCAAAGAATGGTTGCATGATCATATGCTTCAATGGAGTGCTTCTGAAACATGATAGGCTCCCCCTAACTGTATGCATCATCTCCTCTTGGCAGAGTCTTCTTATAAAATGCTTAGATTGTCAGAATTTAGGCCAACGATACATGCTGTTGGCTGAAGAACTCAAGGGACTTTCGGATTGTATTCCCTTCCTTCTCCATATTTGTGTAACTTTCTTCTTTTGCATGGTTATAGCTTGTGTAAGAGCCCATGTTAAGTTACAATCTCGTGCCATATGACCAATGTTATGACACTTGAGGCATTCTACATTGTACATGAATAATAATTCATGGTTTCCTCTTGCAAAATTGTTTCTTGAAGGTTGTCGGAGGTTATAACATCTATCTCTATGAGATGGTTGGGGACCACAATATCTATCTTTATGATATACTTTACAGTCTTTTGCCATATGACCAAAGTTTGAACATGAATAACAATAACCAAAAAATGAACTTTGGTACCTGGGAGATTGAGGTTTTTTGGTGTACTTCTGAAGCCTTGCTGCCTTGAGATCCTTTGATGATAACCATTGCCTCTCGTATCTTTGTCATCATCTATATTTCTTCTTGGAGCGGGTTTTCTTCTTGGAGCAGGATTTGTTCTATTGTAGCCTTGATTTTTCTCCTTGTCTTTGCTGGAACTGGGAGCATCACTATTTCTTTCTAGCTTCTTCACATCTCTTTTGTTTGAAGCATTTTCATTCTTGTTTGAGGATTCACCTACATATCTGAGACCTGATTTATCGGATGGACATCTATGATAGATGAGCATGTCATCCAAGGCCTGAGAGCTCTTCATGATTTTTTTCATCCCTTCAACCTTTTTCCTGAGGAGGACAATCTCTTCTTCCAATCTTTCACACTCATTATTCTTGTTTGCAAGTTGTTCCTCAGTTTCTTCCTTGCTACGAGTAGCTTCAGCTGCTACTATTTTAAGGGAGATGATATCTGACTTCATTTTGAAGATTTCTTCATTCTTTGCTTGACTGCTCTCCATTCTCTTCTCAGCTCCTTGTGCCTATTTCTTGGCTTCTTGTAATTGAGACTTAAGGGAGGAGACCTCTACCTTGTACTGACCAATCTCTTCTTCAAGTTTGTTCACACTCTTGTGCCTTTGTTCAAGTTGACTTGACAAGATATCTTCCTGCTTCTTTGCTTTATGATATTCCTTCTTAAGCTTGGCAAGCTCTTCATCCCTTTCTTGTACTTGAAGCTTGATGAGATCAACTTTCTTCCTTGTTTGATCTTGGTCACCAACTGGAGCTATCTTATTAAGTGCCTCAGTTTCTTTTTTCAAATTATTATTCTCTTCCATGACAGTCATAAGTCGAGCATGGAGTTCTTCTACGAAGTCTTTTTCATTTTCTTCATCTTTTTGGTCTGCTACAGTCTTGATGTCATCATTCTTATTTTCAGCTTCTATGATGGGTTCTGGATTTCCTTCTAGATTTCCATTATCTTCTTGATTGATGGTCAATACTCCTTTTGAGTGAAGGTCATGAAGTTTGTCCCATATACCCTTTGCTAATGAACATTTTCCTAGATTGTTCTTTACAGAATCAGGTAGCCCATTCAAGATTGCCTTTACTGCTTTTGCATTGTACTCCTTGGATTTTTCATCCATACTGTTATCATCAATCACAGATTTCCAGATTTCAAAGCCTTGAGTCTGTAAGAAATTCCTCATTCTTACTTCCCATATATTAAAGTTCCCATTGAGCCTTGGAGCCTCCTCAAATTCATTGTCTTCTATTTTAGTAATAGAGGGAGACACATCCTTAGGAGGATTGAAGACGTTCTTCCTTGATCTCGCCATTTGTGTTCTAAGAGTCAACCTTCAAGCTGTTAAGCTTTGAATGAAGGAACTTGGCTCTGATACCAATTGTTGGAAATACTGAGAGGGGGGGTGAATCAGTATTTCTTTTTCCCACTATTGTTTTACCAGTTAAAACATATATATTTAGAACACAATATGAACAACAAGAATAAATGCTTTCATTAATATAACTATGCAGTAAAATAAATACAATATATAGATGGTCACAATCGGTTGCCAAGCTCCAACTTGGACTTTGGTGAGCCTCCAACCTCTAGAGCACCAACTCTATTTTCCCAAGACACCAATCTTGGACTTAAGAGCACCAACTCCCAAGGACTTCAATCCTTTCTGCTTTTGAGGCACTAACCCCAAGGACTCCAATCCAATCTCACTTCTGAGGCACCAGCCTCAAGGACTCCCATCCTTCTCACTTTTAAGTCTCCAACCCCAAGGACTCCAATCCTTCTGCTCTCAGAACTCTTCTCTGTTGAGTTCTGTCTATTTACAGCTTCACTGTAGTCTCCAAACTACAGTATCAATGACAACCATGTCTTCTTATGGATGAGTCTTCACAGCTCTGCACACTACCCACGCATAGTCTCCAATAGCCTTTTCTGTTGCTGCTGCCTCTATAACCTCCGCTAATTCTGCAGCCTCTATAGCCTCCGCTTCTCTTACTACCTCACACTCTAGTTCTTCACCCCCACAACAGCTCCAACAGTGTTCAACAGCCGCAACAGTGTTCACTAGCAAATTCAAACAATGCTCCACCACCTCTGCTGCTTCTGCTACCTCATATTCTGGTTTGTTTGCAACAACCATCCCCCCATGTAGTCCTCTGTTTACTGTTTTATGCATACCTATCTTTGTCCATTCGTTTCCTCTTTCTTGCTGGCTCTTCAGCTTCCTTCTCGCCTGCTTCAGCTTCCTCACTTGTTGGCTTGTTTTGTCACTGTAGCTTCCTCTGTCCATTCGTTTTCACAGCACACATTGAATCAATGAGCAAGGAACGAGTCATCCGTAGAGAACACACGTTAAAAAACTTGTAACAGCGCTGCTTTGCCAATGATTGTGGGCATACACAGGGATGGCATTTTTTAACGGACAGCCACGTCCTTATCATAATCATAATCGCCATGATTTTGTTTCTCAAGCTATCGGGACTGTTCCTTACAGTATTTTCGCCTCCACACTTAAGAATCGGAGCCACCCTTTTATCACCGTTTTTATGTCTATCGAAAGCTTTCCTTAGGCTATGTGCCTTCTATAAACCTTGGACATACTTAGAATCAGAGCCACCTTTTTATTGGCGCTTTTAATCACCCATCGGAAGCCACCACCCGAGCCATTAATCAACCATCACACAGGCTTTATCAACCATCACATAGGTTTTAATATATACCTTAACCCCGCGGCCATGTATCATATAATACACAGAAAACATTATAAACCCCCACTCTAATTCAAATGCCGGACTTCAATTATTATGCACCCGCCTTTACAATTATCGGCGGGTCCGGATTTCAGCGGTCGCAATAACTCTTAAGCCCAGACCTCTGACGCCCTTGCGGACCTGATATGCCGATTACATCCCTTCCTAAAATGACTTCGAGTCCGGTATGTCGGGGTTATCGCGGCCTCTTGCGATGCGATAGTTCTGCGGACCCGACGACCCTCTATACTTTGCTTCTTAATGATTTCGGGTCCGGCTTTTCGACGAGTTCACCTTGGCGACTTTGTAATACAAAGGGTCTGCGGACCCGTCACTCCTTTAAGCTCCCTTCTAAAGAGATTTCAGGTCCGGCCTATCGGTAGTTTCCTATCGGAAGATTTGCAATGTAATGGGTCTGCGGACCCGATGCTCCTTTAGGCTCTGCTTTATAATATTTCGGCTCCGACTGTCGCTCTCCCACTTCGCAAGGTTGAAGGTTCATTCCGGAACCGAAACTGTTATTAACTCCAATCTACAGTATTTCGGCTCCAGGTTATCGGTGATGTCACATATCGCATCCCCCGATCCTTCCGACGTGATCGCTCCGATATGCCGATTTCCGACTAGATCTCCGCCGTCCATTATTCCTTCAGATCGGACGGTCAGCGCTAAGTCGCATATCGTGTCCACTGCACTATTGCTCCATTCTCCAACAAGGAACGCGGACCTGATATGCTTTCTATTTTGCTTGATAAGAGTTTCGGCTCTGGGTCCTTCGGCGATTTCGCTGATCGCTACCTCCGAAATGATACAAGTCCTCCGCGGACCCGATATGCTTTCTATTTTGCTTGATAAGAGTTTCGGCTCCAGATTTCGCTGCTTGCACCTTGAACAGTTCATACGACTCCAAGGGACTTTCGCCAATGCGATAAGGATTCTCTGCTCCTCTGCGATTTCTTCTGGACCGTTGATCTGGCATATCAAACGGCTCCTATGTATTCTCCCGCTTTGATGAAAGTTTGGCTTTAAACACAACTATATATATATGAAGTATTGTCTTTGATATGGCTCCTCTGCTCTGACACTCCTTTGATATGGCATATATATATGCTCTGTTCCATTTGCTCTGTTTGCTCCTGTAGCTCCGCTAACTCTGTCTGCTCCATTGCTCCTCTTCTTTGGCATATATGTATGGTCTATAAGTATGGCTCCGATAGCTCCTCCGATGGCTCCTCTTGCTCCTGTAGCTCCTCCGATGGCTCTGTGTGCACCTCCTCTTTGGCATATACCGATGGCTCTATATATATTGCTCCTCTTGGCTCCTCTTGCTCCATCTGCTCCTCTTGGTCCATTTTCTCCATTTTCTCCGATATGCCTGTTTTACAGGCAGCGTTCCTCTTGCTTTGACATGGCTCTCCGATGGCTTGGTGGCTCTGTCTGCTCCTCTCATCTCCATCTACTCCTCTTGGCTTGGCAGTGTCTTTCAAAGACCACCTCCTTGCATATATGTCTGTTTCCGCATATATATATGATATATATATATATATATATATATATATATATATATATATATATATATATATATATATGGCTCGGTTATCCTGATGGCCTTTGCTCCTGTCTCTTCATGAATCTGCTCCGCATCCCCTTGGCTTCATGTCATCCTCTAGTATCCAGAATATTGCCATATTGACATCAATGACAACCTAGTTCAACAAAGGGTTCGTGAAGGGAAATGTATACGATTTCAAGTCCGGAGGAAAGCCATTTTTACGTTATTTTTAGGATTTCAACGTATTTTTAAAAATAACACAAAGCAAGGCCGAAGCGACTTGCGATAGTGATGAGGATGGACCCAATAGAGGAATAGACAAAAAATAAGCAGTGTTTTAGATGAATTTCACAGTGTTGGGGCATTTCTCTGTGCAAAATAGAAAACGAACCTTTTTGCGCATTCCAAAGGATTTCAGAGGCCTGATAACCATTCCGTTGCAGTACAGGTGGCCATTATCCTTAGAACCGTTTACCAATGATTGCTAAAACTTAGAAAGGGGTCTGAGCAGACAGAGGATGGGGAGAATGAAAACCGAGGAGCTGAAATGAATAGGCAGCACAATTTTTCTTTAAAGCCATAGAAAACAGAACACAGAGAGGTAGTGCCGAGACAGAGCTAAGAAAGAGACAGAGAGTGATTAAGGGAGTCTTTTCACTCAGAGAAAGCTTGGGAGGTTCAAGCAAACTCTTACTATTACATCTGTTGTGTATTGAGTCTCAAATTGAGCTCATACTGTTGTAAGAACTGTGCTTGAAGACATAATAGAGTGGCCACCACTGAAGGCTGGACCAGGAGATGTAGCCCCGGAGTATTGGGTGAACTCCTTATTAAACGTGCTGTGTTTTTATGTGTTTGTCTATTATAGTCTATTACTACTTCATAGTCTATGTATTTTTCAATCTGATCGATCCATTACATAAAATAACATAGGCAAATGTTGGCATTATGTTTTCTGGTATGACTGTATGTTACAGATGTTGTACTTGATGGCAACTCCAGTGGTAAGGCTCTCAGTTTGTTGAAAATTAAGAAGGACGCAGGCAATCGGTTCAGAAAGTGCGTCCTCGCAGGTATACCATGCAGAACCCGCGTCCAGGGACGCCGACCAGCCGTTCAGGGGGTGCGTCTACCCAGTGCACACATTTCAAGGCAGAGAAAAGCACGTGGGGGTTTCTTGTGTGGTATCTAGCCGACGGTTTTGTGTTTCTATGGTGTCGGCTCGTGGTATTGTTCCATGTTTTGGGGAGGAGCTTGCCTATATAAAGCAAAGGAGTTCATTTGGATTGAGCAATAGTCTTGGGTTGAATATCTTATTTGGTGAGATCTAGTCCAGATCTAAGAGGGCGAATCTTCTAATGGACTGTGATCTCTATGGCGCATGATCAGATCTGTAGATCTGACTGTTTGGGTTTGTCCTGAAGCCTTCATATCATTTATATCTAAAGGGTCGCAGGTTCAGTGAAGGGAAAGTGCGCCGGGACGCAGGTACTGGAAAGGGCAAGTGCGCCGAGACGCAGCACAGTAGAGAGAGACCTGCGTGGGGACGCAGGGCGATCAAGGTTCAGGTGCGTCTCTGAAGCAGAAGGACGCGGCGCGATAGTGTTTTCAGGTGCGTCTCTGTAGCCAAGGACGCGGCGCGATAGTATCTTTGGGTGCGTCCCTGAAGCAACAGAACACAGAGCAGTCAAAGGAACAGTGTGTGGGCACGCAGCGGAGCAGAAGGATATCTGCGTGTGGACGCAGAGTAGCAGAAGGTTAACGGCGTCTGGTCGCAGGCCATAGAAAGAAACACTGCGTCTCTGTTTTAAGATGTTCTGTTGATTGAATTTCTCTATTGATAAGGTGTTCTGGGTTAGTTCTGTTGTTGCTGATCTGATATCTGTAGTGATCTATATCTGTTATGTACTTGTTGATCATCTGATGCTTTATGAAAAGAAGTAGGGGGTTGTAGCTCCCTTCCAGGAGTAGACTGGAAAACGAGAAAGAGAGAGAGTTGTAGCTCTCTGCAGGTTGCAGCCTGCGTACTGGTAAAGGACTGCACCAGTACAAAATCATTGTAAAAGACGTTTCTAAATTGAAAGAAGATAGAGACATATTGCAGCAGGTGGTTTTCACCCACATTGGGTTTCCACCTTACATCTTGTGTTCTTTGGTGTGATTATCTGTTTTTCATGCTCATTATTTTATGGTACTGACATGCAAAAATAATTCAAAGATCAAATAAGGAAGATTTATTAAATTGCTTGATAATACTGATTCACCCCCCCTCTCAGTATTATTTCCAACAATTGGTATCAAAGCAGGTCCTTCAGAGAAGCTTGATCGCTTGAAGGTAGATCGTTCATCATGAGCAACTACGAGAGAGAAGCATCAATCAGGCCACTGATTTTTGATGGGACAAACTTCAATTATTGGAAGGTAAGAGTTACTGCATATCTTCAATCTCTTGGTACAGAAGTTTGGGACATTGTAGAAACAGGCTATGCTTTTCCTTCAGCTACTCCTATAGATCCAGCTGAGAAAAAGAAGTATGAAACGAATGCAAAAGCAATCAGTACTCTATTAGGAAGTATATCCCAAACAGAATTCATGAAGGTAATGCACTTCAAATCAGCAAAAGAGATATGGGACAAAATGGTCACGAGCTATGAAGGAGATGAACAGGTAAAACAAGCTAAACTTCAAACTCTCAGGATTCAATATGAGACTCTCAAGATGTATAATGATGAAAGTGTGGCTAATTATTTTCTTCAGGTAGATGAGATTGTTAATTGTATGAAAAATTTGGGTGAAGAAATAAAAGAGGCTATAGTAGTTCAAAAGATTCTAAGATCATTATCCCCCAAGTTTGAATCTAAAGTATCTGCAATAGAAGAAAAGGAAAATCTCCGTGTTCTCACTATGTCTCAGCTACATGGAATTCTAACTGCTTATGAAATGAGAAAGGGAGGTCCATCAGACAGAAGGGAAGCTGCTTTTAAGGCATCAGGCAAAGAAGATTACTATGAAGCAAGCCATGTTCCAGAAAAAGAGGAAGAAGAATCAAATTTTGTCAGAAATCTTCAAAGGGGTTCTGGAAGGTTCAGAGGTAAGCTACCTTTCAAATGCTTTGCTTGTGGAAGAGTAGGTCATTATGCTGCAAAATGTCCTTATAAGGATAAAGGAAAGGAACCTGCTAGATGGAACAAGAAACAAAGTGCAAATAAGAAAAGCTACTACACCCATGAAGATAGTGATGGCTTATCAAACAGTGATGAAGATGAACAAGGTAATAAATATACACTGTTAATGGCATTTGAAGATGATGATTATGAGGATGCTGTAGATGTGGATAATCTCTATGATGAAATTACTAAACTCAAGAGATGTATAGAAGAAAAGAATGTGATCATTGATACTCTACAATTTCAAATTGATGAAAAGGAAAAACATCTTGAAAAACTAGAAGGTGAAATTGTTGGTCTCAGAAAAGAAATTGAGAAAACAAAAGCTATTAATCTTAAGTTTGTCAAAGGATCTAAAACTTTGGATGAGATTATCAATGTGCAGCGGTCTCCTCTAAACAAGACAGGTTTGGGCTATAATGGAGAAACCTCTCAAGCATCCACCTCAAAAAGTTATCTTGATGCAGCAAGAAGAAATGAGCAAAAGAACAATGAAGATAATCAGGTAAAGCAGGGACGAATTACAAACAGAAACTATCAGGGGCAATCCATCTTAAGGGTGAACAAAAGCTACAACCAGCCACAGGTAAAATCTTCTCAGTTTGTTTCAAGAATAGATGAAAATAGAAATTACAATCAGTTGGCTGGTAGATTCAATAACCGCAGAAGCTTCTTCAATGGACAATGCTTTTCTTGCCATAACTTTGGTCACAAAGCAGCTCAATGTGTTGCATATAAAACAATCATGACTAGGGAAGCTCAAAAACAAAGAAGTATGATTACAAAAAGGACCTATAACAACTTTTCGGCTCTTGAAAATGAAGTTGAATGTTCTATTTGCAATAATTTTGGTCATGAAGACTCTGAATGCAGGAGCAGGTTTCAGGAGAAAAAGGAACAAGAAGGGAAAAAGGAACAAGCCACAAGCACCAAAACATGGAGAATAAAGGAACCTCAAACAGAAAGATGTGGGATAGCATTTTATGCAGAAGGACAGGAAAATCTATGGTACATTGACAGTGGATGTTCGAAACATATGACAGGTGATAAAGAAAAACTTGAATCTTATTCTACTTTAGAAAAGGGAAAGAAAGTTTCTTTTGGAAATGATACTCCTGCAACTATAAAAGGAAAAGGTATTGCTCCTTTAAAAGAAAAGGTCAAGGCTGGAAATGTTTTGTATGTTGATGGATTGAACCATAATCTACTAAGTGTCAGCCAGATGTGTGATCAAAGAACCGAGGTTATTTTCAGATCGAATGGATGTCTTGTTCGTGATCTTGATACAGGTAAAACAGTACTCAAAGGCAAAAGAACTCCAAATAATCTGTACATATTTGAAGAAGGACAACAACAATGCTATCTAAGCAAGGATGAAGAGCATTGGTTATGGCATCGAAGGTTGGGACATCTAAGCTTCTCACAAATAAGGAAAGCATGCAAATATCAGGCAGTTTGCGATCTTCCAGATATCAAAATTCCTGACAACACCATATGTAGATCATGTCAGTTTGGAAAACAAACCAGGACTAACTTTCCAGAGAAAGAAGGATCAGCTAGCATGCCTCTTGAGCTAGTACATACAGATACATGTGGTCCATTCAGGAAAAGAACACCTAGAGGAGAGGAATACTTGATATTATTTATTGACGATTTCTCCAGGTTTGTCTGGTTAGGACTTATGAAGCACAAAGATGAAGCATTCGAAAAATTCAAGTCCTTCAAAGCCTTGGTTGAAAATGAATCAGGTCACAAAATTAAGTGCCTCAGATCCGACAGAGGTGGGGAATTTACTTCAAATGAATTTTTCGATTTCTGTGATGAACATGGGATAAGGAGAGAATTCTCTACAGCTAGAACTCCTCAGCAAAATGGAGTTGTTGAAAGAATGAACAGAACAATCCAACAAATGGCTCGTGCTATGCTTGATGAATCAGGAACTCCCGCAACTTTCTGGGGTGAAGCTGCACATGCTGCGGTTATTATTCTCAACAAGACAAATGTCCGGGTGAACAGCACTCAAACTCCTCATGAGCTCTGGAGTGGTAAAACTCCTTCGGTAAAGCACTTCAAAATCTTTGGGAGCAAATGCTATATCAAGAATACTGATGAGCAGCTTGGAAAACTTGAACCTAGAGCAGATGAAGGCATTCTTCTTGGCTATTCTCCACATAGCAAAGCATACAAATGCTACAATAAAAGACTTGGCAGAATTGTTGACAGCATTGATGTAGTGGTTGATGAGAAGGGATATATTCCTAGGCAAGTACATCATGAAGATATAGAAGAAGATGAAGGCTACCCTCAAAGACAGAATGATGAAGAAGAAGAACCCCAAGGAGAACCTCAAGAAGAACCAGAGGAGCAGACAAGAATAGAAGAGAAAACTCCATCCAGATATGTTCAGAAGAATCATCCAGAATCTCAGATTGTGGGGCAGAAAGAAGCAGGTGTACAAACAAGAAGAACAGTTGCAGAAGCCTCAAGCTATTTGGCATTACTCTCCTCTACTGAACCACAAAATGTGAAAGAAGCATGCAAAGATGAATGTTGGGTGAAAGCAATGAATGAAGAACTTGAGCAAATCGAAAAGAACAACACTTGGGAGCTGGTTCCTAGACCAAAGGATAAGAATGTTATCGGAACAAAATGGGTCTTCAAAAATAAATTGAATGAAAATGGAGAAGTAATTAGAAACAAAGCCAGACTTGTTTGTAAAGGGTATGCGCAGCAAGAAGGAATAGACTTTGAAGAAACTTTTGCTCCTGTTGCAAGACTTGAGGCCATCCGAATGTTCCTTGCTCTCTCAAGTTTTCAAAACTTCAAAGTATTTCAAATGGACGTGAAATCAGCCTTTCTGAATGGAGACTTGGAAGAAGAAGTGTACATTGAACAGCCAGATGGGTTCATTCTTGGAAATGATCCAAATCTTGTATGCCGATTGAAAAAGGCTCTCTATGGTCTCAAACAAGCTCCAAGGGCTTGGTACTACCGGTTGGACAAATATCTCCATCAACAAGGTTTCTCAAAAGGTTCAGCAGATAGCAATCTGTATATAAAAGTTGAAAATGACAAATTGCTAATACTTGTTGTGTATGTAGATGACATTATTTTTGGCAGCAATGAAGAAGCTATGAGTCAAAGCTTTGCCTCGGTCATGCAGAAAGAATTTGAAATGTCCTTGCTAGGAGAACTGACATATTTCCTTGGTTTGCAAATCCAACAAAAGGAAGGAGGAATCTTTTTATCTCAAACCAAGTATCTCAAGCAGATTTTGAAGAAATATGGCATGGAAGATGCAAAACCAGTATGTAAACCCATGGTCACAGGATGTAGTCTCAGTACAAATGATGAATCTGCAGCAGTACATCAACCAACCTACAGATCTATGATTGGAAGTTTACTATATTTGACAGGTACCCGACCGGACATCATGCATGTAGTTGGAATAGTTGGAAGATTTCAGGCAAATCCGAAGGAGACTCATCTTCAGGCAGTAAAGAGAATTTTCAAATATCTTCAAGGGACTCAAAATTATGGCTTATGGTATCCTAGAGATACAGATCTTACTCTTCATGCTTATACAGATGCAGATTGGGCCGGAAGCGTGGATGACAGGAAAAGCACAAGTGGTGGTGCGTTCTTTATGGGTTCCAGACTGGTATCTTGGTTCAGCAAGAAACAGAGTTCCATTGCCTTATCTACAGCTGAAGCAGAATATGTTGCTGCTGCATCTTGTTGCACCCAACTCCTTTGGATGATGCAGACTTTGCAGGATTTTCAAATCACTTGTACTCCACCAATCCCCATCTTATGTGATAATACAAGTGCAATCGGCATCTCAAAGAACCCTGTTATGCATTCAAAAACCAAGCACATACCAATCAAGTACCATTTTCTCCGGGAACAAGTGCTTGAACAGAAAGTCAAGTTGGAGTATGTTCCTTCCAAGGAACAAGTTGCTGATATTCTCACCAAACCATTGCCCAGGGACACATTTGAATACCTCAGGCAAAAGCTGGGGGTTGTTGATGCATCATCTTATCGTTGAACATCTTCTTATTGGTGGTACAAGGCTCAGGGGGAGCACATAATGCATTGTTGGCATTATAGAGAAGGAGATCTTGGAAATAGCTGCAATATGTCTCTATCTCTTTCATGATGGATTTCTGGTTATTTGTTGCAGATCTGGAGGAGCATGAGCTAAGGGGGAGCATACCCTTTGCCCTTGATGTCAAAGGGGGAGAATGAAGCTGAAGCTTGTAAGGTTGAGGTTGCCATCAAGTCCAAAGGGGGAGATTGTTGGCATTATGTTTTCTAGTATGACTGTATGTTACAGGTGTTGTACTTGATGGCAACTCCAGTGGTAAGGCTCTCAGTTTGTTGAAAATTAAGAAGGACGCAGGCAATCAGTTCAGAAAGTGCGTCCCCGCAGGTATACCATGCAGAACCCGCGTCCAGGGACGCCGGCCAGCCGTTCAGGGGGTGCGTCTACCCAGTGCACACATTTCAAGGCAGAGAAAAGCACGTGGGGGTTTCTTGTGTGGTATCTAGCCGACGGTTTTGTGTTTCTATGGTGTTGGCTCGTGGTATTGTTCCATGTTTTGGGGAGGATCTTGCCTATATAAAGCAAAGGAGTTCATTTGGATTGAGCAATAGTCTTGGGTTGAATATCTTATTTGGTGAGATCTAGTCCAGATCTAAGAGGGCGAATCTTCTAATGGACTGTGATCTCTATGGCGCATGATCAGATCTGTAGATCTGACTGTTTGGGTTTGTCCTGAAGCCTTCATATCATTTATATCTAAAGGGTCGCAGGTTCAGTGAAGGGAAAGTGCGCCGGGACGCAGGTACTGGAAAGGGCAAGTGCGCCGAGACGCAGCACAGTAGAGAGAGACCTGCGTGGGGACGCAGGGCGATCAAGGTTCAGGTGCGTCTCTGAAGCAGAAGGACGCGGCGCGATAGTGTTTTCAGGTGCGTCTCTGTAGCCAAGGACGCGGCGCGATAGTATCTTTGGGTGCGTCCCTGAAGCAATAGAACGCAGAGCAGTCAAAGGAACAGTGTGTGGGCACGCAGCGGAGCAGAAGGATATCTGCGTGTGGACGCAGAGTAGCAGAAGGTTAACGGCGTCTGGTCGCAGGCCACAGAAAGAAACACTGCGTCTCTGTTTTAAGATGTTCTGTTGATTGAATTTCTCTATTGATAAGGTGTTCTGGGTTAGTTCTGTTGTTGCTGATCTGATATCTGTAGTGATCTATATCTGTTATGTACTTGTTGATCATCTGATGCATTATGAAAAGAAGTAGGGGGTTGTAGCTCCCTTCCAGGAGTAGACTGGAAAACGAGAAAGAGAGAGAGTTGTAGCTCTCTGCAGGTTGCAGCCTGCGTACTAGTAAAGGACTGCACCAGTACAAAATCATTGTAAAAGAAGTTTCTAAATTGAAAGAAGATAGAGACATATTGCAGCAGGTGGTTTTCACCCACATTGGGTTTCCACCTTACATCTTGTGTTATTTGGTGTGATTATCTGTTTTTCATGCTCATTATTTTATGGTACTGACATGCAAAAATAATTCAAAGATGAAATAAGGAAGATTTATTAAATTGCTTGATAATACTGATTCACCCCCCCTCTCAGTATTATTTCCAACAGCAAATCCATGCACATGAGTCTGTAATAACTTATTAATTGTCTTAGATCTCATTATCAGATCAAGTGTTATCAGAGGTTTAGGTTTCCTAAGGTTATACAAGCTTGTGCTGGATTGGTGAATGATAACTAGGTCAATGTTCAAAGTAGGAGAAGGAGAACTAGTTGAAACTAACCTAGAAATTAGTAGAGTCTATCCTAGGAGGAAAATGGTAGAAGAAAATCCCTTGGAATCAGACTCTCAATTCATGGACAGTTTCATGACCATGAGAGCCATGATAGAAGAAATGTATCGAGAATTTAAGAAAGGTCGAAGTGAAGATTCTTAAACCTCCAAACAAAACAAAGGAATAGAAGAATCTCTTTTAGATGTCCATTCTGAAAGAAAGGAGGCTCCTCTATCCACACCTCCTAATAGCCTTGAAAATAAAAAGAAGAAGACATCTTTGATTAAATTAGATGTTAAATTTGATTTACCAATATATGATGGAGAATTAAATGCATAGAAGCTAGATAACTGGATTAGACAGATTGATGTGTATTGCAGGGTGCAGAGCATTGATTCAGACAGGGGTAAAATTCCGTTGGCCAGCCTATGCCTTGGAGGAACTGCCTTGGTATGGTGCGACGATAGGACACAAGCTAACTTGAAGAATCATGGTAAAATTCTTTTTGTCTGGAGTGAATTTTTTTCTACAATTAAAAAAAAAAATCTATCCACTAGCTTATATGCAGCAAGCTATGATGAGTTGGCAAAATTTGTGCCAATTAAAGGGGCAAAGTGTACAAAGCTACACCCAAGAATTTAGAAAAAGAGCTTTGATTCTAGGCATTTCTTTAGACTCACCTGAAACTTTACTAAAGTATATAGGTGGTCTACACAGTTATTTGAGGCACACCATTCTCATGTTTAACCCTACTAGCATAGATGAGGTATCTGTTCAGGCTACCCATGTAGAGGCTAGAGGCAAGAATGTGAACCCAGAGATTGGGGGATCATCAAAACCCACTTTAAGAAAGAATAAGGAAAAGAGGAAGCAGAAATGGAAAGAGAGGAAGAAAAACGTTGTACAAAATGCCAAATCTTCATGCATTCACTGCAAGAAGGATGGACATGATGATGAGCATTGCTTGTCTTTGCATCCGGAGCTGAAACCTAAGAAGTTCGATGGCAAGAAGAAGAAGATTATTGCTGCTATACAGAAAGATTTGGGGTTAGACTCAAGTGATGAAACAACAATCGCAGCCACATGTATAAAAGGTAAAAATTCTGAAGCATCTACTAGCAATTTTGCACAAACTATTGATAGTGAAGAAAATAAGAGGAAAATACATGAGCTTTTTCATATTAGAGTTATTTCTAAGCATCAAAATATTGATACTTTATTTGATAGTGGCTCACAACTAAACTTGATTTCTGAAGCAATTGTAAAGAAATTGGGACTACTAACCACACCTCACAAGAAGCCATATCCATTAGGTTGGGTATGTGATAAAGCAAAGCTACAAGTCACTAGACAATGTAAACTTAGGTTTTCTTTTGGGTTAGTATATGTAGATGAGGTTGCATTAAATATTGTTCCCTTGGATATATGTGGGATTGTTTTAGGAAGTCCTTACTTGTATGATAGAAAAGCCATTTTCTATAGAGCTGAAAATAAGTATCAACTCGTTAAAGATGGAATCAAATATATTGTAAGAGCTCATAAACTCAAGAATAATTACACTCTCATAAACTCAGGGCAGATGAAAAGAATTGTAAATTCATTCAAACAACTTTTACTAATGGTTGTAAAGGAAAAGAAACATGATAAAACCAATGTATTTGAAGGTTGTGATGCTAAACAACAATCTGATTTAGAAAAATTTGTTTTAGAATATGATATCCTATTTCAGGAACCTAAATGTTTGCCACCCAAAAGGGAAATTGTACATGATATTAATTTGCAGCAAGATGCTCCATTGCCTAACATCGAAATGTACAGGTTATCCGCTTTAGAGAATGAAGAGATTAATAAGCAAGTACAGGAGCTGCTCAAGAAAGGGTTCATAAGACCAAGCACATCACCATGCAGATCTCCAATCAATTTGGTGAGGAAGAAATATGGTTCGTGGAGGATGTGCATTGATTACCGAGCACTGAATAAAATAACGATCAAGAATCGTTATCCCCTTCCTCACATTGATGATCTATTGGATCAGTTGAAGGAAGCTATTTACTTTTCCAAGTTGGACTTGCATAACGGTTACCATCAAGTCAGAGTAGCAGAGCAAGATGCATGGAAGATTGTTTTCAAAACAAAGCAAGGGTTGTATGAATGGCTAGTTATGCCTTTTGGCTTAACTAATGCTCCTGCCACTTTCATGAGAGTTATGAATGATGTACTCATGCTTTTATTGATGATTTTGTAATTGTATATTTGGATGACATTCTTTTTTTCAGTAAAACATGGGAAGAACATTTGAAGCATGTAAGGCAGACTCTAGATGTTTTGAAAAAGTAAAATGTCTACGTTAAATTATCAAAATGTGAATTTGGTAAAACATCTTTGAATTATCTGGGTCATATTGTAGGGGGTGGTGAATTGAAGATAGATCCCTCTAAGGTTGCAGTCATTGTAAACTGGCCTAAACCCAAGTCTGCTATAGAAGTTAGAAGCTTCCTAGGAGCAACACAATATTGGAGAAAGTTTATTGCTAACGTTTCCTTAATTGCAGCTCCCTTACATGCTTTAACAGGATTGAACAAGGTGTTTCAGTGGGGAGGAAAATAGCAGAAATCCTTCAACACCTTGAAAGAAAAAATTAGTACAACACCAGTACTAACATTGCCAAATCTTCAACAACCATTTGAGATCGAAACAGATGCTAGTGACTATGCCATGGGCGTAGTGTTGATGCAACATGGTAAACCCATATGCTACCATTCTGAGATATTTATTTCTGCAGTAGTTAACTATCCCAGCTATGATAAAGAATTGTATGCATTGGTACAAAGTGTAAAGAAGTGGAAACATTACTTAATGGGCAAGGAAATAGTTATACATACTGATAATCAACCATTTCAGTACTTGCACTCATAAACTAAATTGCAGAAATCAAGACACTATAGGTGGATGGGTTTCCTACAGTAGTTTCATTTAGTCATCAGATATAAAAAGGGCATACACAATAAAGTTGTAGATATGTTGTTCAGACCAGTCATAAATGCATCTACTATACTTAAGCATAAATCAGTAATGCATGAAAGCTACATTGAACAATATGCTCAAGATATAGACTTTAAAGATGTATATGCAGCTTTAAGTAATAGAAAAAAGGTAGAAGAATTGGATTACTATGTTAAGGTCAAATCTTGTATCATTTGGGAAAGCTATGCATTCCACAAACTAAAAGAGTCAACATAATTAGGGAAGTACATACTTCTCTGATATTAGGTCATTTCAGTGTAAGTAAAACAGTTGCACAACTGCAAAGATACTGTTATTGGCCTAGAATGCATGAAATAGTTTCTAGATATGTAAGAGGGTGTACCATGTGTGCTAAAAGTAAGTCTAGCAATAGAAAACTAGGCTTGTACACTCCACTACCAGTCCCTTCCCATCCTTGGGAAAGTGTTTCCATGGACGTTTTTGAGGGATTGCCAAAATCTAGAAAGGGACATTACTATTTATATGTTATTATGGACAGGTTCAGCAAAATGTGTATTCTAACACCCTATAATAAGCAGATTACAACTCAAAAAATAGTGGAGTTGTTCTTTCAGCATGTCTAGGTGCATTTTGGGTTACCCACTTCCATAGTATCTGATCAAGATTCCCGATTTGTTGGGAAGTTTTGGTCAAGTCTGTGGGAATTCATGGTTACCAAACTGAATAAGAGCACAACCTTTCATCCACAAGCAGATGGCCAACTAGAGGTAGTCAACATGACAGTGATCCAGTTGCTCAGGGGCTATTGCAGCAAGCACCCCAAGCTTTGGGATGAACATTTATGTTATGTGCAACATGCTTACAACCATGCTAAACATTCTTCTACACAGAGATCTACTTTTGAGACCTGTTTTCGTTTTATACCAAGGTCTCCCTTGGATTTTATCTTTGAAAAAGACATAGAAGTTGTTGAACACAGTGATGTGGACAAAGCAACCAGGTTCATTGAACAGATCCAAGAAATTCACTAGGCAGTCCAGGAACAGGTAGAAAAGAGCCAAGCCAAGTACAAGGTAAGGCATGATAAACACCGAGTGGAGCACAACTTCCAAGTTGGTGATCATGTTTGGCTGTATATCAGCAAGGGCAGAATGCAAGGTGAAGGAAAGAAGCTGAAGCCAATAAGATATGGACCTTTTAAGGTACTTGAGAAAATTGGTGAGAATGCTTTCCACCTCGATCTACCAGCATACATGCACATCTATTCAGTGGTAAATGCAGAAAACTTAAGACTATTTGAACCTTCATTAATTGAAGATCCCGAACAACAAAGTCAATTGCCTTCCATTGATGATTTGTTGCCTGAATATCTCAATGAGCTACAGGAAGATATAGTTCTGGACAAGAAGCTTAGAACCATGCGCAGAGGGGATGTTGAGTACCTTAGCATCGGGCTCAAAGGTTCAAAACCTAGCATTGCAACATGGATAGATATTGGGCAAGTAAGGTAGTTGTACCCTCACTTGAGCAATGCTTGAAAACCAAATTTTGGTGGTCCAAAAGCCTTTTCAGTGGGAACACTGATCCAAATGGATCCAAGAAAACTCTCTAAGTCTTGAAAACTCTTAAATCATTTAAAAGACCAAAAAAATTCGCATGAGAAAACCTTTCAGAATGGCGGAAAAACACTATAAAGAGGCAAAAACAAGAGAAAACCGTGAAAAAATATAGTACTGGAGGCGTGAACAATTAATGCATAGTAGCCATCAGATCTAGTCGATCAAAGGTCCAGATCTGATCGACAATCGCAATCGGCATAGGTAGACAGCGAATATCGACACTTAACATATATGTGTAGCGATGACGATCGACAAAGTCAACAAGGACCGTCGATCAAGCGCGCAGATCGACGGCCCACATTGCATCACAACATTGCAATTGGCAACCACAACAGAGCACTTACAATGGCTCGGCGCATGAGCGATATGAAATTTCAATTAATTGCATCGCGATATCGCAATCAGAGAAATATTATGGAGTTGGTCCTATACACATACATATATGCGATCCGATTAACTAGATCCGACAACTATATAAACATTATTGCATATATTTTGAGATCCGCCAAAAGGCATTTTTAATGTATTTTCATGTATTTCGTTATTTAACGAAATACAAAGAAACAATTCCGACGCGATAAGACCCGGACCTGAAAGGGTTCATGAAGGGAAATGTATATTGTTTCAACTCTGGAGGAAAGCCATTTTTACGTTATTTTCACGATTTTAATGTATTTTTAAAAAATACACAGGAGAAAGGCTGAAGCGACTTGCGATAGCGACTAGGACAGACCCGATAGAGGAATAGACCAGATTTAAGGACTTTTGAAGTCCGAAATAAGTAGTGTTTTGGCAGAATTTCGTAGTTTTGCAGCGTTTCTCTGTGCAAAACAAAAAATGATCATTTTTGGACATTCCAAAGGATTTCAAAGGCTCGATAACCATTCCGTTACAATACAGGTGTCCACCATCATTAGAAGCGTTTAGAGATGATTGCTAACGATTGGAAAGGGGTCTGAGTGGACAGAGGACAAGAGACTGAAAGCCAAGGAGATGAAACAAACAGGCAGCGCAGTTTGGCTTTAAATCCATAGAAAACAGAACACAGGGAGGCAATGCAGAGATAGAGATAAGACAGAGACAAAGAGTGATTCAGAGAGTCTGTGTACTCAGAGAAATCTTGGGAGGTTCAAGCAAACTCTTATTGTTATATCTGTTGTGTATTGAGTCTCAAATTGAGCTCATATTGTTGTAAAAACTTTGCTTGAAGACATAATAGAGAGGCCACCACTGAAGGCTGGACCAGGAGATGTAGCTGAGGAGTATTGGGTGAAATCCTTATTAAACTTGTTGTGTTTTTATGTGTTTGTCTACTATAGTCTTTTACTACTTCATAGTCTATGTATTTCGCAATTTGATCAATCCATTGCATAAAATAAGATAGGCAAATCCATGCACATGAGTTTGTAATACCTTATTAATTGTCTTAGATCTCATTATCAGATCAACAGTAAACATGCCATAGAGGAGAGGCACTGTCATAGGTCGAGGAAGACCTGAATCAAATGCAGTTCTGCTGGAGGAGATCCGGAGTCTGCATACAAGGATGGACATAATTGAGACTGCTCAGAGGAGAACACCTGATGAAGGAGTTGATAGTGCTGCAGAAGAATATTTTGAGGAAGAAGAAGAGGAGGAAAATGAAACTACCAAAGTTATCAAAATGTTGGCTAAAGTAGGAGGAAAACCAAAGGTGGAAATTCCTGCGTATGAAGGGAGTCTCAACGCAGAAGATCTAATGGATTGGATCAGTTCATTGGATAAATATTTTTACTATAAGGAGGTCGATGACAAAAAGAAGGTGAAATTTGCAGTTACCATATTGAAGGGTCATGCAACTATTTGGTGGGATGAACATCCAGAACAAGAAAAGGAAAGTCCAAGATCAAGCAATGGGATAAAATGGTGAGTAAACTGAAAGCTAAATTTATGCCAACATATTATCAGTTAAATATTTTCAAACAGTTACATAATTTAGGGCAAAAAGGAACGTCTGTTAAAGAATATACAGAAGAGTTTTATAGATTGAGTATTAGAGCAGAACATGTAGAGGATGATCCAAAAGGGATCCAAGAAACCCTCTAAGTCTTCAAAAATCAAAAAAATCACAAAAGGATGAACTCTTAGAACAAGCAGAAAACACTATTGGCAACCAAAAATATGAAGAAACAATGGAAAAATAGAGCTATCAGCAGCTTAGACAGTGATGCACAGGAGCTGTCAGATCTGGCCGATCAACGCTCCAGATCTAATCGACAAATCGCAATCGGAGGTGGTAGGCAGAAGCTATCAGAGGTTACTACATGGGAAATGTGACAACGATCAGCGGGGTCAACGCGGACCATCGATCAAGTGCACAGATCGACGACCCACGTTGCATCGCAATATTGCGTCGGCAAACCACAGTGGAATTCTTACCAAACGGCCTGGGGGTATGTGCGATGTGCGATTGCAATCAATCACATCGCAATATTACATCGAAGCTACACAGAGGAGCGGGTGTACATATATATATATATATATATATATATATATATATATATATATATATATATATACATATATATATATATCTGTGTGTGTGTGATGCGATAGCCAGACCCGATAGAGGTATAAACGATATTCCATATATATTGAGATCCACCCAACACAGTTTTGTGTTATTTTCGCGTATTTCATTTAATAAGCGAAA
This sequence comes from Pinus tabuliformis, assembly GCA_031772625.1. NCBI lineage: Eukaryota > Viridiplantae > Streptophyta > Pinopsida > Pinales > Pinaceae > Pinus > Pinus tabuliformis. The sequence continues at coordinate 1,634,691,292 of CM062804.1, read as the reverse complement.
TACAAAGGGAATCACTGATGCGATGAAATCAAACCCGAAAGGGTTTATGAATGCATATGTATAATGTTTCAAGTCCGCATAAAGCCATTTTTGTGATATTTTCAATGTTTTCAACATATTTTCTAAATACAAAGGGAAACCATGACACAGGGAATTTGCAACATGCGATAGCGATTTCAGGCGGACCCGATAGGAGTATAAAGCTGATTTAAGGACTTTTGAAGTCCGAAAAACTGCGTTTGGTGGATTTTTCCCATGTTTGAATGTATTTCTCTATGTAAACAAAGAATGGCTATTTCGGGGATTCCAAAGGCCCGATGGACCCTTTTGTTGCAAAACAGGTGGGCACCTCCCCTGAAGGCATTATGTCATGATAGTGTTATAGAAATTTTTGTGCCTTACAGCTATAAGCATGAAATTTCCATAAACCAAGGGATCCTAAGTCCCTAAAAGTGTTGTTCCAGCTCCTAAAGAAACAAGGTCAACAAATTACAGCTTCTCCCAGAAGTTCTCCACCAGAAACTGCTCAGAACTAGTCAAATCAGGATCATTTCAGATGCTCCACTAGCTAGCTACGTTGCAAATCACCCAAATACACTGGCTAGGTGCATTGCAACACACTTGAATGCACTACCAGGGTGCGTTGAGAGGGAAATGACAAGTGGCAGAGTCATTCCACGAGATGGAGAGACAATGGAAGCTTCCAAAATCTTCTCCAATGACACTTGCCTCAATGAATTCGACCAGTGATGAGTAAGAGGCTCTCAGTCTCCAAGTGGAAGCAAGAACTGACAGAGAGAAGCCACTAATCAATTCATGAGCTGACTCATCCTCTTTGCATACATCTATATATGGATCCCTCACCAAGAGATCCAAAGGCTGGAATTTTGTACATTGCATAGAATTGTTGTTGGTTTTGAGATAGATATCAGAGTATTGGGTGATTTATGCTTTGTTGGAGGTGAAGAGGGGATTCTATGCTGGGAGGTTGTTGCTGGATCAAGAATCATCGGTTGTAACTCCTCCTGGATCTTCTTGTTTTATCAATAAAACTATTTGAGTTTCTCCTAATGCTTGTATATCACTGATGTTTGTTATATTTGTATGTTTAGCTTAAATCTGATCCTAAGCTTTTTATGAACATAAATCCATGTCTTTGTGTAGTTTCCTTCTTCTGTGATCTTGTAGGAACTTGGTGACGCTGGGCAAGTAAGGGAGCAGATAGCTGGAAGCTGTCAAAGAGAAGAGAGATTGGATCAAAGGACTAGCGTAAGACACAGGTTGGTTCATCCTATTCATCTTCGTTTATAGTTCATAAAGGAGAATACAAGAGTAGTTTTCCCTGTTTGTTTCTGAGGTCTCTGTCACAACCCAGTGGGATAGGGTCGTTCTGAATAGACACTTTTCCCGATAACAAAATGGCGACTCCACTGGGGATCGTGTCTAGTTAGTTTGTTTGTGTTTCTATTGTTGTTCATCTCATAAACTTAGAAGTAGCGAATCGAACTGCATTTTCCATTTACAAATGCAAAGTAGACATCTGCTACTCTAGTCCATTCACTGGATCTGTTTATGATATGAACAGCTGATTCACAAATGATCTGATTACCCTTTGTGATAGCTCTTAAACCTCTTTTAAATCAACCCTCTGATTGTGCATTACTGATTGCTTTTACCCAGCCAAAAACCATAGATTAAACTGTTGGACACCTAATCCTAAATGGGTTAGTGTGGAAGTCGAATGGACAAAAGCAGTCCAAGAGACCTTGGGATCTGAAACCCAAGAGTCACATATTTGTACTATAAATGTATATCTATTGTTAATAAAAAATGAACTCACATGATTTATCTTTCCTATTCTATGTTTCCCATGTGTGTTTAACATGGTATCAGAGCCATGATGTGTGGCCTGTGTAGTTTTCTCACGATTTAGCAACTGGACTGAGCTACCTTGAATAATGCTGGCCTCCATTGATTATCCACACCTGCGCTGCCCTGACATATTCTATTTATGATTCCTGTGCTTCTCTGATCATAAACGTTTCATATTCTCGGAATGATGTCCATCAGTTAAATTCGAATTATGTCTGCCATATTCCCTTGAAACTGTTGTTGCTTAAAACCTGACATACGTTTGAACCGTGGACGCTTGTGTTACAGTGTGTGGGGTCTGTCATATTCCATTTATCAGACCTGCGTCTGACATTACCTGCATTCTGAATAATTTCTCATTTGAATCAGTGTGTAGCAGTTTTGGACGGCCATACAGCTCCAGCAAAGTGTATCAGTGCAAGCATTGATGATTTGTTGAACGCTGCCTGACAAAGAATTGTGGAGGACGCAGCTGGTATCATCGTTCTGAATGAGCAGAGCATTAAAACTGAAATGATGGTGCACTGCACCACCTCTGTCGCTGCCCAGTGTAACGTTTGCCTGAATGCACCAAACTGAATCAGATTTTGCAATTCATTTATGCCATACGCATCTGCCTGAAACGTTCTCTGCGCTTGTCAGCTATGCATTTTCTGTATTCTCCCATGCAAAAATGCAAAAACGCTTCTGCCATTATTCTGTCCTCAAACGCCTCTCTCATTCATTTTCAACGCGTCGTGTGTTGTGCTGCGTCTGCCTCTGTTTTCTGAAATCTATTATCTATTGAATGCAAGTTTCTTCGGACTTGTCTCGGCCCAGTCAGCGTTGTTTTCATCGTTTTCCTGCCTTTGACGTGTGAAAGTAGGATTTCTGAAGGAAAAAGGTTTTGCTTCCTCACCATCAGAATTCATCCGAGACAAAACTCCTACAGGGGAGCTACTGTGATGAACGAGGCTACTCTTGGTCGCTGACAGTGGTAGGCTATTTGCTCTTTCACTCAGCGAATCAATAGCGTTATGGAGAACTGGATTCTGTTTGAACGTGTTGTTAATAAGTTGTTCACCAAACTGCGGGCCTTGTGCTTGGCACATCTTCGACATCTGAGAGCTGCAAAAGCTGTTTTGGGACGTCTCCATTCCATTTTCAAGAACTGAAGCAACGTGATTGCGTTTGCCAACGTTTGCCTGAAATTAAATTGCACAGTGGGTGTTGTGGTCTAGTTGAAGAAGCAAATTGGTGTTGTTTCAGATCCGAACCAGCTAACCGAATCGATTGTTCATCAAGTTCCATCCGTCCCTTTCTCGACCAAAACATTTATCGCAAGAAGGGTCTTTTTATTTATGCCCGTAAGGTATATAAGCTCGTAGGCCTTTAACCCTTTCGCATTAGCAGCGAAAATCAATGTGTTTTTCAAATTAAAAAAAAACCAGAGCGTCTCCCTTGAATATTCACAAGCTAATTTTATTATATTGAGGTTAACTCGTAATAATGCATATGTTACATCGTCTCTGGTGTGGATGCCATATACTTAATGGATATACATCGCGGCAATTTAGGAAGAGCATATTTATGTATGAATGCTTGTATATATAAATACATACGTGAGATTACAGCAGAGAATTGCGTGGGGAATGAGGCAATCCGATGCCTTTGAGCACATAGTAAAGGGGCTGTAGAGAGCGTGGACTTTGGGCAGAGAAATATATATATATATATATACACAGCGAGAATCCGTTCATTTGGATGGATAGAGAGATATGTTTAGGAGGGACCCAATTGAATTAGAAGATGGTTGCCTACAAGTAATGCAGACACGCCTCCTCACACGTGGTATACTCAACCAAACCGAGTCAAGAGTTGAGCCGCGTGGTGGAGAAAACCAACGAGAAGTAGAAGACGAAGCATCGTGGAGAGTGTGGATTTTTGAGATTAGAGATTGACAGCGCCAACGCTGAGCAGACTGCTTCTTAATCAGCTTTTCACTTTGCAATCCAATCCAATATCCTATTCCACACTTCACCCACCGCCACCCCGGAAGTCTGTTTTTCTGTACAATTTTGACCACTGGGCATCCTCTATACGTAAAATTCTGGTTACCCACCAGGAAGTATCGCGTGTTTTTTTAGACTTCTAGAAGCGAGGACTGAGCTCCCGGAGGCATCTGTTTTAAAGCTTGCTTTGAGCTTTCTTTTCCAGTAGTTAGTTATTTGATTCATATTGGTTGCAGAGGATTTTCAGAGTTTGATGATGATACAAGGACTGTGCTAAAGAGGGAATCTATTCTTCCATTTCCTGGGCAGCGTACTTGTTTCTTCGTGGCATAAAGAATGATCTAGCCCCAAGGCTACAAACTTGTATTTTCTGTGGTTGTTTCAGTTGAGCAGCATATCACTGTACCTGTGCTTGAAATCTTAATGAGTATAGACTATTGAAAGTGATGTTTGGTGATGTACCTCTGCTATAGAGGGTCCCAAACTTCCTCATCTCATTGGATGTGTGGCTGTGAATATATTGAAGACACTCCATATTTATTTCTCTGTCTTGGAGCTGAATACGTTGCATATATTATCACTGTGGTGTTTTCTCTGTAATGATGGAGCTTCTTTGATGTTATAACACTTATCTACAGCCACTGTTTTTCCTAACATTTGCTGGTATATTCTACTTCAGATCTCTGTTATTATTAGAGTTGATATATCAGAGGTATATGTAATCCATTCCTGTAGTTGAAGTTCGAATTTCAAAGAAGGAAGAAGTCATTTAGTTGTGCATCCATACAAAGTGTATCTTGGTATACCTGAGCATTTTGAGGGTGAAACATATCTATTGTATTTGTGTTGGAAGGACTTTGAGCCTCTCATTCTTGCTGTGAAATTTCTACAGAATTTAAAGAACAAAATCTCTGAAAGTCTGGTGATATTTGTATAATTTTGACAGTTTCATGATATCTCTGGTTGATTTTTCCCTTTAAGCTATAGGGCTCTCTTGTGCAACTTGAAGATATTTAGCAGCTTACATTTTTCTGTGGGATTTGGAGGATTTTTAAGGTGTAGAAAAATGGCTAAGCTTGAAAGAATACTAGAGTTATTGAGAACTCTAATCATGTCCACTGATAACAGCACAGTCAAAATTAACAAAGCCTCTCTTTCAGACATTCAAACATGTCTGCAATATGCACAAGAAAAGATAGAGTTTTTGCAGCTTGAATCACAACTGCAGCAGGAAGAATTACAGCAGTGGAGTCATCATTCTGAACCTGTTTCTGTTCAGAACAATGAAACAGACTCCCATAAACAACAAGTCAATAATGTTACAGTTCATTCAGATAAAGTAGCAGTTGTACATGCAAATGCAGAAGTTCAGTCTACACTTCCCAAGCCCATCATCAGACCTTTGGAACAACTTGTCCACAACAAGCACAAAACTGGTCTTGAATATGACAAGGACTTGTCCTTTCATATTCCAGACTATGCCAAGCCCATTCAGTTTCAGAGTGCTGGATTCATTCATGACAGTTCACCTGCTTCTCATGACAGTTCAGCTTCAGCTGTTCCAGATTCTGCGCCTCTTCCACAGCAACAACAACAACAACAACAACAGATCGTGAAATGCCAACACTGTGACCGAGTTGGCCATCTGAAAGATCACTGTTTTGATCTTCATCCATGTAAGCACTGTCATAAAACCAACCATTCTTCACACAGATGCTTCAAAAACAAACGTCCTGCAAGAACAAAGATTCATCTTGGATGGATCGCTTCTTGGCAATGGGCATCAACAGCCAAGAAGATATTCCAAACACATGTCAGAACTTGTTCCAAAGTATTGAACAGTCTTGCAGTTGAGTTTTCTCCATCTTCTCACCTTGTATCTGATAGGGGGGAAATGATGGTCATCTACAAGCTTCAAAGTCACATCAAGCGAGCCTGAGCCACAACTTGCCACACCAGTTTCAGAGTTGCAGCCAGAGACAAAGATGTCTGTGAACAAAATTAAGAACACTTCCTCTAGTAGAAGACGCCAGCTTCTTGCCAGTTTTGGAAGAGTTCTAGGAATTGCATTAAGCATTCCAGAGTTGCTGGTCATCCTTAAACCATCACAGATTGAGAACACTTCCTCTAGCAGAAGACTCCAGCTTCTTGCCAGTTTTGGAAGAGTTCCGGGAATTGCATCAAGCATTCAAGAGTTGTTGGTTATCCTTAAACAATCACAGGTTGAGACTTCCCTTTTCAGGTTGAAGTTTTACCTTTTATGCGGGGTGAGACCTCCCTTTTATGGTTGAAGGTTTCCCTCTTTAAAACAATAGGATCACTTCCTCTAGCAGAAAACTTCAGTTTCTTGCCAGTTTTGGAAGCGTTCCGGGAACTGCACTAAGCGTTCCAGTGTTGGTAGTCATCCTTAAACCACCGCCCTTTTTACCAACATTTCATAGAGCACATTCAGCCTAGTGCTGCCATGCATCTTTTGCACATTTTGTATTACAGCTCTCTTCTTGGACTCATACATAACCCTTCGGATTAAGGGGGGGAATGTTGGACACCTAATCCTAAATGGGTTAGTGTGGAAGTCGAATGGACAAAAGCAGTCCAAGAGACCTTGGGATCTGAAACCCAAGAGTCACATATTTGTACTATAAATTTATATCTATTGTTAATAAAAAATGAACTCACATGATTTATCTTTCCTATTCTATGTTTCCCATGTGTGTTTAACATAAACTGTAAACCGTGACCCAGAACCCGGAGAGAAATCTTGTTTCTGCTCCAGCGCAGGCTCTGTGAAGAGACTCTGCATTTCAGCGCAGTTCCCGAGAGGGTTACCTGCGTTGCAATCCAGTTTCTCTGTGTAGCAGGTGCATTGATCAGCTTAGCCCTGTGCAGCTGAGGTTCTTTGCTCATTTTTTCCAGTTTTGCCTCTGATTTTTGCAGCCTGTGATCAGTGTGTGTGTCTGTTTAAAAGCCCCTTTTCTTTGCCTTAATTCCACCTCAGTTGTATAAAAGAAACTGTATTTGTTTTTGTGTGTTTGTTACGTCATTTACAGTTTCCCATTGCAAAAGTAAACTAGTCATACTGTCGTCCTTGGATTTAGATCTGTCGTAAGTGTCGATTTTGATCTTAGGAGAAAGTTTATTTGTTGTTGACAGTCGATTACGCTTTTACTTTTGCCTTTGGCTTGAATTTGTGAATTTCAAGTGTCGAAACAAGTGTTTACTTCAAAATCATAAAGTGTCGTAATCGTCTCTACCTTTTGATTTCGAAAAGAAGCTTGTTTGTGTTTTTCACTTGAAAGCGAATTCAGATTTGTACAACAACTTTCTTTTTAGGCATCAATATTAAGAAAGTGAAAAACAAATACATGCACATGTGCATTTGCATATTGAAAGTCTGTTTGGCTTGATTTAGGAAAAGTGCATTTACAGTGTGCTCTTTGCTCTTTGAGAAAAGATTGTGTCTTTCTTTTCCCCTTGTAGCTAGGATTTTCATTGCTGAAAAGAGATAAAAGCTTGATTATCATCTTTAGATTGCATTTTAGGAATTACATCTATATGTCGTGGTGAACCCAAAAGGAAAACTTCATAAGAAAGATCAACCTAAAATAAATTCAATGAACTTAACAACGCTTTGTAACTTAACGCAACATTTAGAGGTCTAGGCTAGAGACGTATTCCGGCGTTGTAAAGCCTGGTAACTGTTGTCCTCACTGATGGTTGGGTGATTCCTCCACTTTGAGACGATAAGTGCCAGTACGGACTTGTGCTCCCACGTACCGTCGAGTATATATTGGGAGACCCCTATAGGCATAAAACCTTTATCCATAGGAAGCCGTGTCGGCCGCCCTACTGATCGCAATGCACCGAACACAGCATTCGGGAAGATTGACTGCCGTACCCTAAAAGGTATTCTGCAGTTTTGCGATTGGTTTGGTACTCCCTCTACCTAGACCTCCAGAGCAGTCCCTTTCATTCCTTTTCAGACTCCTTAATGGAAGAGGTCCATCTGAGCACTTGTCACTTCAGGCTCATTAAAAATCGAAGGAGACTAGAGTCATCTTTTTGTTTTTTCTCGACTCTTTAAAACTGAAAAAACAAGTTGTGCAAAGCGTGTTAAAATTTATTTTAAGCAGAACATTCATACCCTTTTCCTGCGTTGATCTTTGGGTTGAGAAAATGGAGCCTACCAACCAAGGAACTCCCCTTGGTGGAAATCCTAGTCCCTTCTCCTCTTGGGGAGATGTTGGTGCACCCCATATGGCCACATTGTCGCTTCCAGGACTGACAATTGGCTTGCCAGTATGGCTCTTCTCAACCAATGTCGTTCAGAACACCACTATTCCTGAACAATCGAATCAGCAATTAGACGAGTCCAGAGTTACCCACCAGCCTTCTACTTCCTCTAATTCTTCCTCTCCTCCTTCCTCTTTGCTTAACGGGACTAGTAAAGCTAAAAGCCAAGTTCCTAAGGAGAAGAAGGAAAATAAGAAGAAAGAGAAAAAGAAGAAGGAGCCAAAGGCGAATGGGGGAAAATGAGTGTCGTCTAACGAAAATCCACACACAACACCGACCAGGCCTAAATCGCCATGTGTCATTTGCAGAGGAGACCACTTTCACAGAGATTGTCCTTGCATCCCCTGGATACTAAGGGACTGGTCTCCTCGTTTGCACAATCCGGTGTCATCAACCTCTGGTGATCATGTTGAAAGCACACCGTCAACTAGTGAAAGTGAAGCCCCAGGACAAAAAGGGAAAGCTAGATTTCCCTGTAAACTGTTCGAAGGCGACCATGCCCTCCACCGTTGTCCCTTCTTAGACGAGGCTAAAAGAGATTTGGATGATCGTCTGGTTTCACCGTTACGACTTCCTCCTGGATATAAAAAACTCTTGCCGAGTCTGTCACTAGTTGAGAACCCAGCTGGCCCGCTCAGGTGGTCGGCTGAAGCACCTATCGTTGAAGATAAACCAACTGAATCCATACAGACGAAAGTCAAAAGGTCGAGGCAGCAGTTGACCCGGTCTTGCCTTCAGAGTTTTATCTTCAAATGATACAGTTACTAAAGAGAATAAGGATGACACCGTCCAAATTCTCTTCATCAACACAGACTCCGACGAACATGGGGGCAATCCACCCATTCCTTTACCACAGGAAGGAAGTTCGTCAGAGCCATACCCGGCCGTCTACTCGGTCCCACCTCCAAGCAACCTAGTTGTATCCTTCGACTGGAATCAACTAGGCAGACCTCGTTTGCCAGCAAGCATACCATTCTGAATTATCGTTCAAATATATAGAATGGTCATGGCTGGCACCATCATAGATGAGGGGGCTTCTGTGAGTATCCTTTCCTCTATTGCTTGGAAAGCGCTTGGTTCGCCATCGCTGTTGCCTGAAATGAGAAATCTGATAGGCTTTGATAAAGGAACCAATCGACCTTTAGGGATCCTTCCCGATGTGCCCATAACATTGGGAGGGAAGACAGTTCGCATGAATGTCATGGTCGTTCAAGGACCCTTGGATTATAACCTACTCCTCGGACGAGACTATATTTATTGCATGGGAGCCTTCGTCTCCTCACTCTTTAGAGTAATGTGTTTTCCGCACGAAGGAAGAGTGGTCAAGCTCGTGGACCAGCTTTCATTTCCCGGATCACGCATAGCAAATAGTCATATACCGTCCCTAAATGGTCTCTTCACACAAGAAATGTCTCAATTCCCAGTCCGTCCTCCCGATGAGCGCGAGTAATTCGGAGGGATATGACTGAAACCCAGGGGGCATGCGTCCTGGTCTGCTTCGGCAGGAAAACTTCGAGTATAGGGTAGGTTTCCACGGGAGAATATGACTAGTCTGTACCTCGTCCGTCGGTGGAAGAGGGGTTATTCTAGAATAAGATTCTCTTGTCAAAGTTATGTGAGTTGATAGACGGAGTCACTCGCCTTTGTTTATCTCGATAGACATCGTCGAAGAAGTGTTTTGTTTGCACTGCGAATAGAACAATCTTTGGGTAACCTGTAAGAGGTAGGCCTCTCCTCATAGAACAAATGTTTTGTCTGCAAATTGAGGGGTAACTTTGAAACTCTGTTTTATACATGGGGGCATGCAAGCGAGGGGCAGCTATTTATTTTTTAAATTTTTAGGACCTCTAACCCTTTAAACTCGTAGGATTAGTCGTCACCAAACTTACATAAAGAAAGGATGTGGGGCAAAAATCTAAAATTTGTCGTTTTTATATGAGACATTCTTATCATATGACTGGATTAATTGAGCAGTTTTAGCGCATAGTTCAAGCTCGTTAAAAAATAAACATAAGATCGAGCAAATGTTTCCACCCGCGTTTAAGCTCGTTAAAAAATGAACTATTTCCCCCCGGTAAATAACCACCGTGAATGAAACATTTTCAGCCATTAAAGCCTTGGTCGTGTTTACACCATCACCTCCACTTTTCCATTGGCTGATCATTCACCTCCATTTGTTTGTTTACCCATTTTGAGGAACAGTTGCGAAGAGTGATTTCACTAGCCATCCTTGTGACACTGCAGTGATTGGAAAATTCCAAACCTTACCTGGAATCAGCTGCTACCCATTTTATCACTTGTTCCTCAAAAGACGAGTCTTCTTTAAGCTCTTTTCAACTGACTTGTAAAATATGAAAAGATTGCCGAGTCCTTGGCCTTCGAGCTCGTTAAAGGGACAGGAAGTGCTATCCCTCCTCTAGATTTTAATCTTTTTGGACCTGAGGGGTTATTGCACAAAAAGATCGAGCGCTTGTTTTGTTCGGCTCGTTAAAACTATCGAAAACTCATCCCTTCTGTATTGTTTTATACTTTTTCGGACTTAAGGGATTAGATGACGAAAAATGAACTTCGGAGTTACCTTTACGTACCTTTTCAAACTCTCTAAAAATGAAAAGGACCGAGTTATCTTTGTCGTTAGACTCGTTAAAAAGATTAATAGCGACAAACTTGTCTTTAGACGAGAACGAGTTTCACTATCGCTAGGCTCGTTAAAACATAGCGATGGGTTTGCCCGGAGGGAAAATTATAGAACAAGCATATGTTATCCTCCTCAAGCTTGACAAAAATAAAGAGGTACTGGTCAGCAATGACTGGGGAAAAATTGGGAAGAAAACTCAAAGAAACTTTATTGGTAGCAAGTCGCTCTTGAACATGACACTTCCACTCCGTGCCAGAGTCGGGTTGGGTTGTTTCATTCACCGGTCACATCACCATGGTCACGCCATACCATCCAAATTTTGGGTAAATGCTACCGATCCATCACATAAGTGTCGCCGACATGTTCAAGAGAAGTCATCCAAAGAAGTCACCCGTGTCCCATCCACTACCATACATTATACTTCATCCTTTCATGACCGCCACCTTGAACCATATATCACCGGATCGTTTTCACCTCCATCAAAATCATTTGCTCCGTTCCGTGTCATTGATGTGGGATTCATTAAGGCCCTCCTTTGACGGATCGCTTCTTGTCGACATCAGCTCATTATTCAAGAAGTTGATCTAGGAACAACCCCTTCAGTACTTTGAAGCTTGCATGCCTCAATGGCAAGTTTCTCACTTCCGGTGACAGGTATACATCAATGACCTTCGACCGAAAGATTTTGCATGGTGTTCGACGCCAAGTCCTTTATTCACACCATGTGAATTGTACTGCAGTACCTTGAGGGTCATTATCATTATCGGTGATTCCTCTCGCGCTTGTTAACAGTTTACATCATTGAATGGTAATCAAGCGATGTCTTTCCATGTTCGACTTCAAAACATTTCTCACATGGATCGACTTGTACTTCGAGTGAAGATCGGACGAGATTGAAGACCCCGAATCTAGTTTCATCCATCCGGGCTGCGATATATATTCAGGAAAAATAAAGACATTGAAATGTACAGCATTGTAGCACAGATAATCATCCTACCAAAAGGATGATGACTTCATCAGAATCATCAGTCTAATGTCAGACGACTGTCTGTCCTATGTACATGAAAATGAATTTACAAAGTTGAGCATGGGAATGCCCGCCTCAGCTAGATCATGAAAACAATATGAAGATAATGTATTGTATTGTATCTTATTACAGGTCTCCTCCCCAGCATTAGAAAAACTTCGGATCCTCCTAATAAAGCATTTCACCCGATAAACGGCCTCATACTTTAGGGGGCAACTGTTATAGACATTTTTGTGCCTTACAGCTATAAGCATGAAATGTCCATAAACCAAGGGATCCTAAGTCCCTAAAAGTGTTGTTCCAGCTCCTAAAGAAACAAGGTCAACAAATTACAGCTTCTCCCAGAAGTTCTCCACCAGAAATTGCTCAGAACTAGTCAAATCAGGATCATTTCAGATGCTCCACTAGCTAGCTGCGTTTCAAAGCACCCAAATACACTGGCTAGGTGCATTGCAACGCACTTGAATGCACTACCAGGGTGTGTTGAGCGGGAAATGACAAGTGGCAGAGTCATTCCACGAGATGGAGAGACAATGGAAGCTTCCAAAATCTTCTCCAATGACACTTGCCTCACTGAATTCGACCAGTGATAAGTAAGAGGCTCTCAGTCTCCAAGTGGAAGCAAGAACTGACAGAGAGAAGCCACTAATCAATTCATGAGCTGACTCATCCTCTTTGCATACATCTATATATGGATCCCTCACCAAGAGATCCAGAGGCTGGAATTTTGTACATTGCAGAGAATTGTTGTTGGTTTTGAGATAGATATCAGAGTATTGGGTGATTTATGCTTTGTTGGAGGTGAAGAGGGGATTCTATGCTGGGAGGTTGATGCTGGATCAAGAATCATCGGTTGTAACTCCTCCTGGATCTTCTTGTTTTATCAATAAAACTATTTGAGTTTCTCCTACATGCTTGTATATCACTGATGTTTGTTATATTTGTATGTTTAGCTTAAATCTGATCCTAAGCTTTTTATGAACATAAATCCATGTCTTTGTGTAGTTTCCTTCTTCTGTGATCTTGAAGGAACTTGGTGACACTGGGCAAGTAAGGGAGCAGATAGCTGGAAGCTGTCAAAGAGAAGAGAGATTGGATCAAAGGACTAGCGTAAGACACAGGTTGGTTCATCCTATTCATCTTCGTTTATAGTTCATAAAGGAGAATACAAGAGTAGTTTTCCCTGTTTGTTTCTGAGGTCTCTGTCACAACCCAGTGGGATAGGGTCGTTCTGAATAGACACTTTTCCTGATAACAGATAGCTAACGCTCAGAAGGGGGATTCGAGTGGATAAAGACCAAGAGCCAGAAAGCTCGAGAAGAGGAAATGAACAGACAACACGGATTGGCTTTAAAGCCACAGAAGACAGAAGACAGGAACAACAGTGGTGAGACAGAGAGAAAACAGAGACAGAGAGTCAGTGAGGAGAGTTTGTGTACTCAGAAAGACTTGGGGGATCCAAGTAAAGCCTTCTTGTTTTGTATCTGTTGTGTGAGACTCAAATTGATCTCACTTTTGTAAAAACTTTGCTTCTGAAGACATAATAGAGAGGTCACCACTGAAGGCTGGACCAGGAGACGCAGCCCAGGAGTGTTGAGTGAACTCCTTATTAAACTTGTTGTGTTTATGTGTGTTTTTCTATTATGTTCTTCAACTACTTCATTGTCTATGTATTTCGCAATCTTATCGATCCATTACACAAAGTGACATAGGAAAATCCATGCACATGAGTCTTTAATACCTTAATAATTGTCTAAGATCTCATTTTCAGATCAAAGGATGGCATGGAGAAAGTAGCTAGATATATCAATGGCTTAAGAAATGACATACAAGATGAGATCAACTTACTGAGTCTAAAGACCATTGAAGATGCCTATCAAGTAGGTTTGAAGGCATAAGAGAAGATGTTGAGAAAACAAAATGAGAGGAATAGAGGGAAAAGTTTAGTAAGAGGTAGAGGAACTACCAGACCAAGGGCTCAACAACATCAGAATGAAGCGGGAAGTTCAAGTAGTAGACCACCATAGAGGGGAGATTTTAATAGAGGAAGATTTGCACCCAAAGGGAGAGGTTGAGGAAGAGATATTTGGTGTTAAACATGTGGATAATGAGGACATCGATCATGGGACTATCCTCATAATAATACAAGTCAGAGGAATGTGAATGTAGTTGAGGCAAAGGAAGAAAAACCTGAAATTACAGATAAGGAAGAATCCCCTGAACTAGGAGAATCCCTGTTGTTGAAAAGGACATTGCTTAAGGCTGAGAAAGAGATTGGAGAACTAGCTCAGAGGAAGAGTTTATTCACAACTACATGTTGAGCTATGCAATGGGTATGTATTTACTCTCAATTACATTGCCTTTTCCCTCTTTTCTTATCTCTTTCGTACCATGATACACTAACATATTGATGGATTGTGATAGGAAATGAATGAACTACTCTCGATTAATATTTAGCCATCCTAACTAACTCTTATTCCTTGTTTATGCAGAAAAATGACGAAAGGGACAGTTGTTGTTCCCTAGAGATGGAACAACATAAACAAATAAAGGGGAATGAGGCATGTCGGGTGCAGTCAGACCAGAGAACGAATTAGGAAGATCAACGCTAAATAAATGTGATCCTGAGGGATCGCATTTATCTTTTAACTTTCGACTATAAAAGTGAAAAATTGTAGGAATAAATGGATCAATCACTGTTTATTTAAAATTTTAATTTTAATTTACAGAGGTGTGATTTTGAAGAACACAACCATATTGTAATGAGGATTGAATTCAATGGTTAATACATGATCTACATTTTTGTTCATTCGTATTCTCTGAAGTACCTCAGCAGTATTTGCTGGTGGCTAGGGCCCATCCCCTGGTGGATCATTAATTACGATAAGAGTGTGATTCATATAGAATCAACTGAAAGAGATTGGTTAATGCTACTGAGCTCTCGTTTGGTGCTATTTTCAATTGAACTGCTTGCTTAAGATTTGGTTATGATTTCACTTGAAAATTAAGCCTTGATGCTTATATGTAATATTTCCGTTAACAGTTGTAGCTTGAGTTTTATAAGTGCATCCATTTACTCTTGTATCAAGTTTTATAGTTCATTTTAAAAAGCATTACTCTTTGGATTTATAGCTTGCACATATTGTGTACACTCTTGGAATAAATGGACTTGCTCGGGTTGATAACTAATGTGAGGAAATTAGGAGTTTTAACAGACACCTATTAGCACCCAACATTTTGGGGTCGTTCCTGGTGAGAGTGTTTCCATTTCACAAAGAGTGATGTATGTTTGATATTTGCTGCTGGGAAAGAATTGGGTATTAAAAACAGGAGGTAAGAACCTATGTAACGAGCAAGTAAAGTGCTTTCTCCTCCGCTTGCTTTTCAGCACAATTTCATAGAAGTTGAAGTAGGTGTTTGGTGTTTGTCTGCTGAGGGAGAATTGGGTATTAAAAATGACAAGTAAGAATCTACGTAAGGAGAAAGTAAAATTCTTGCTCCCTCGCCCGCTCCCCAACAAAATTTCTAGGAATTTAAGGTAGAAATAAACATTGGTATTCTTTCATGAATGACTAAGAGGAAACGACCGGAAAACAATATAATCCCACATCCCAAACCTGAAAAATATAAGGGACATGTGACCCTTGGACGATCAACCTTTATCGACAAAATCATAAGGAAAGATGAGTCTCAGCCATCAGTAGGACCACAAACCTTTACTTCTAGATACCCTACTGTCTCCCTTCAGGCCACAGGATCACCATCTGTAGCTTACGCTGTGGTTCACAGTAAAAATGGAGGGACTAAACAAAGTTTTCAAGATATTGAAAATTCACGATCACGCCCCTCACAAGAAGGGAATTCTTGCAACCTCCGTGAAGGAGAAGGAGAAACAAGGTAAATCTGAGATTAAATCAACAGAACCAAGATCTCCTGAGGTAGTGATTGAGAAGAGGACACCTAATGTCCCAGATCAAGGTAGCGCTGTTAGAATCATCCCCGCCTCTTCTGGACATCCTAGGAACAACTCTCTAGCTTCAAAGATCCCTGAAGGATACTGGCATATTTTTTACCAAATGGCCAATAATTCATGACCACCCCAAACCTCTATGCTACAGTATCTTATTGTTGACACAGTTGTTAATTCCCCCATGAAATTTATCCCATTACAAAACATTTCCACCTTTCATGGGCTCACTTCAGAAGATCTAGATGCATTCTTGTTTGAATTTGATGTCCTATGTAGGGGTTATGATTACACTACCAACCCCCATAAACTGAAATTGTTTCCCTCCACTTTAAAGGGCGCAGCCCTGCATTGCTTTAAGGGACTTGGTGGATGTACCATCAACGACTGGGACCAAATGAAAACATTTTTCCTTAAAAAACATCAAGATTATTATAGATCTAGAGAATCAAAAGATGAGATATTTCAAATGGTAGCGAAGCCTAGAGAGACTCTAGAAGAATATGTGGAGCATTTCCAATATAATCTCCAAAGGTCGCCTTACGCAAATCTTCCTCATAATGTTCTAAAAACCACGATGATCAAAGGTATGAAAGACCAATGGATAGAAACACTAAATATAATGGGTAAAGGTGATATTTATCAAGAAGACTATGACAATATTATTGATTTGTGCATCAGGTGCTCAAGGGGCAGTACAAGACTGAAACCAGCCGGATGTGATGTGATCACTAGGGACAACAAAGCCTCAGGAGGAAGTGTTACTCAAACTGAAATCAACAATCTGCTGGAGGATTTCAAGATGAATATCATAGGGACCCTGACAACACAGTTAGATATCATGCAAGCCAAGCAAAAGCAGGTCGAAGCAGAGCAGAACGTGGTGATTTTCTTCCCTCGATGCAGAAAGAAACATATTAAAAAAGAATGTCGACTGGATATGATACCAACTGTCACGCCCCTACACCTGCGGTAGTCTTTCAACTGCTTATAACGAGGTACGGCACCATCAAACACTTTCTTTTCACCAATACTTATGTTCATGGACTACGCCTTAACATTCGATACTTAGTTTATTTTTCTTCACCAAGTATTATTATTATCCTTTATACTAATGAACACCCATACACATTCATTATCCATAGGAATTATACATAAATAACACAATTGCAACAGTATAAAGGGAGGGGCAACTCCCTAAATAAGAGTCTTCCCAATTTCAATATATTTTCAATCTTTCATAAAAATACAAGTATACCTTGGCAACCCCAAGTTTTATACTTAGACAAATTTCAGACTTCGTGTCTTGCCCACGAGCTGCCCACCTCGTGCACGCCTTGCACAGTGGTCACTCTCACAATCCACACTTAGCCAAATTTTCACTTTTCCAATCGTTGGGCAGCACCTCCATGCAGCGTCACACTATCTATTTAACTGCGGGCAGGTGCCTTTGTTTCACCCTCCACCCAAGTTCGTTTCACCACGGGTGGGTGCCTTCGTGTAGCCCTCCACCCAATTTCATCGTTGGGCGGGCACCTTCATTCACCCCCTACCCGAGTTCACCAACCGACGGGTGGGCACCTTCGTGCAGACCTCCACCCAAGTCACCAATTGACAGGCAGGCGCCTTTGTGCAATCCTCCACCCGCACTTTGAAACAATGGGCGGGCACCTCGTGCAACCCTCCACCCGTGCCTTCGATCGACAGGCAAGCACGCCTTCGTGCAGCCCTTCTCCCATATCACCAACCGTGTTCACCTGGCGGGCATGCCTTCATGCGTCCTGCCTACCCGAACTTGTTCACAACTCGTGCAGCCCGTGCAAGTCTGCCTGGCGGGCAGGTGCATCAACCTACATTTTGACCTATGTCTCTACGCCTGCTCCTCCACCAGCACTTCGCACCTCGAGCTCGTCCAAATAACTCATCCGAATGCTTAATTGTTGGTTGTTCTATGATTGATGCCTCCAACTCGTCTAGCCTTCCACCTATGTATATGGGCAGTAACAAGGTCAGCTCGGCCAGCTGACTCATCTCAACTCGCATAACTCGTCCAAAGGTTGGGTCAGCCCGCCCATCACATAGGTCCGCCCACTTAAACTCGCCCACATCACATGTCTTCCATGTCAGCTCATGGGTGACTCTCCCAGCTCATCCCCATGGTATAAACTCGCCATCAAGGCACCTTTCGCACTTGCTCATCCATGTCTTCTTCGCTCGCACTTCGTACGGTGTTAGGAGTCAAACCGCAGGTCCTTACATCCTCCTCCACCTGAAGTCATTGTCATCCTCGACAATATACCATCTCGGTAACCACCCTACCACTAAGATCATCGTCTCATCAAGATAACTGTCTCATCCTCGGTTCATGATATCAACTAGTGCATACACTGCAACATCCCTGCAACATATGTAAAACAACTGTCTCCACCATGTGTCGTCCCATCCTGTGAACTATCGTCAAATACTCCAACATAATTCTAACATCTCTCTGGTACACTGCTAGCCCCCATGACTCGAACTAGTCGGGTGATCAGTCCAACTGCCATGCTCAAATCATAAGAATGCCCAACTTTATGTCTACACCAGTATTTCTCAGACTTTGTCACATCTTGGACTCACCAAGAATCTCTCCCATGCTCAGGTCCATGGAAACTCCATCCCATCTGCAACATTTCATGATGCTAATGCCAAACCATTCCTGCACCATCTTTCATACCTACTCAACCTGTTTTAAGGAATCATTGCTATGAGCAGCTAACAATGAGCCCCATCTTCTATGTCATCTAAGAAGATGTAGAGGGAGTAGAGCTTGAAGGCTCAGCCTCACTAATAAGCTCAATCCATCTGTTAGGATTCCCTATCTCCATCCTCTACAGATATGTCACCCGATCCTCCTCATGGACATTCGGTCTCATATAAAGATGCTCGTCATCATCATCCTCAACCTCTTCTAGCCTTCTTGACAAATCCAAGATACTATCAGATAGTGTCCTGATAACCAATGACTGCTTAGTAAGCTTTGCCTCAGCAGTAGACAACCGCTTACACACATCATCCAAGCGCTTCTCATCCCCTATCTACATCACTGCCAGTTTACAATTAGGCCTTGTCACACCAATGGTTGGAACACCAATGGGTGCATCTTCCCTTCCATCTTAAATGTACAGCTTCTTCAAATGTGGAACAATCATAGCATCATATTGTTTCAAGAATTCCATCCCCAGCATAGCCTCATAGTCATCAATCCGCACTATAGTGAAGTCAACATTCTCGGTCCACTCACCTAGTGTTGTGTCCACCTTTTCAGCTACACCAAGTACAAAATCAGGAGCAGAATTCACTATCTTCATTTGCACCTTTACTGATACAAATTTCAACCCAATTCTTCTCACAACATCCTCACTCATGAAGTTATGAGTAGCTCCACCATCCACCATAGTGAGTACCTCCATAATTCCAATCTTCATCCGAACATACTCCAAGCTGTTCCTTTCAGGATCTCTCTGAGAGACCACTTCTGTAGCAGCAGCAGCTCTAAGAATCTACATCATCCACACAAAAGCTTCTTCTTTCTTCGTATTAGATTGTGCGATAGTGGCCACTTTCAGTCTTGAAGGACAATTCTTCACCGTATGTGGTTCAGCACATATCCAACACTTCAAGGCTTTCTTCATCTTTGGTTTCTCATCTGATTTCGAAGCATCATCCTTCCTCTTCTCTTTCGACTTATCGAACTTCTTCTTTTTCTCATCAGAAGTTTCCTCATAATGCTCCACCAATCAATCCACAACAGCAAAATATTCCCTCTCCGCCATGTCAGGAAGTTCCAGAACCGCACTTGCAAACTCGTGCTCATATATCTATAGGTTCCCTATCTGCTTAATAAACTTAGTATTCATCCTTGCTTCCCAAGCTTCAAAGCTTAGGACTGAAATGGGTCTACAAAGCTTTGTTCATGTCATCCCATGAAGTAATGTCACCAGCACTGCCACTAGCAATCTGATCCATTCTCCTTCACCACCACATCTTAGCATCTTTCGTCAAGAATTGAGTAGCCACTTTCACCTTTGTCTCATCATTAGACCCAAGCATTCCAAGTATTGCTCCATATCCTAGAGAAAGTTACCAAGAGTCTTCACACTTCTTGTACCATCATAAGATTCTGGTTCCTTGATCTTCACATGAGACACTACTCCACCTGAGTTATGTCTCACAGCCTTCTTCAACACCGCAATCTCATCATTTGCTTCATCAAGAGATTTCTGCAAGTTCAATATTTCTGCCAAACCTCGATCCCATGCTTCTCCAATGTCTTTCACTTCATCTTCAAGTTGTGTACACTTAAGTTTATTGAACTCATACTGAGTCCAGAGTTCATTGAGTTCTTCCCTCATCTTTGCATTAGCCTCTAGATCTTTCATGACCACGACCATCTTCGCAGTCCAGTAAGAGTCCAATTCCTCCATTCTTTCCAATATCCTTTCTATGAAAGCCTCAGTCGCATTGTGACTAGATTCACCTGATACAACATGAGTTTCACCTGGCATCTCTGCCAACTACTTCCTTCTTTGTGATCTAGTATAGACAATCCACCAGCTTTGCCAACTTCCCTGCAAAACCGAACCAGTTCTTGTCTCACTTGTACATGAAACCAACTTCCTTCACCTGCAAGTACCTGTTTCCACTATCACTTCATCACGAGCAGCCCTGCTCTTAATCACCAGCTCCAACCGTGAGCTCTGATACCAACTCTGCCACTACACCTGCGGTATTCTTTCAACCGCTTATAGTGAGGTGTGGCACCACCGAACACTTTCTTTTCACCAATACCTACGTTCATGGACTATGCCTTAACATTTGAAACTTAGTTTATTTTTCTTCACCAAGTATTATTATTAGCCTTTATCCTATGAACACCCATACACATTCATTATCCACAAAAATTATACATAAATAACAAAATTGCAACAGTATAAAGGGAGGGGCAACTCCCTGAATAAGAGTATGCTCGATTTCAATATATTTTCAATCTTTCATAAAAATACAAGTATACCTTGGCAGCCACAACTTTTATACTTAGACAAATTTCAAACTTCGTGTCTTACCCACGAGCTGCCCACCTCATGCACGCCTTGCATGGTGGCCAAATTTCTACTTTTCCAACCATCAGGTAACACCTCCGTGCAGCCTCACATGATCCATTCAACTGCGGGCGAGCACGTTCGTTTCACCCTCCACCTGAGTTCGTTTCACCACGGGCGGGCGCCTTTGTGTAGCCCTCCACCTGAGTTCACTGTCAAGTGGGTGCCTTCGTGCACCCTCCACCTGAGTTCACCAACCGATGGGTGGGCGCCCTCGTGCAGCCCTCCACCCGAGTCACCAACCAGTGGGTGGGTGCCTTCATGCAGCCATCCACCCGCATGTTCATCCAACGAGCAGGTGCCTCATGCCACCCTCCACCCATGCCTTCTACCGATGGGCAGGCGTGCCTTCGTGCGACCCTTCACTCGTATCACCAACCACGTTCACCCGACGAGTGTGCCTTCATGTGGCCCGCCTACCTGAACCCGTTCACAAATCTTGCAGCCTGTATGAGTCTGCCCAGCGGGCGGGCGCATCAACCTGCAGTTCGACCTATGCCTCTATGCCTACTCCACCTACACTTCACACCTCGAGCTTGTCCAAATAACTCGTCCGAATGCTTGATCATTGCCTTTTCGATGATCAATCCTCCAACTCGTCCAGCTATCCGCCTATGTATATGGGCGGTGGTAAGGTCAGCTCACCTAGCCGACCTCCGTTCAACTCGCCTAGCCAACTCGCCTCAACTCGCATGACTCGTCCAAAGGTTGGGTCAGCCCACCCATCACATGGGACTGTCCACATAAACTCACCCACATCACAAGTCCTTCGTTTCATCTCGTGGGTGACTCGCCCAGCTTATCCCCACGGTATAAACACACCATCAAGACACCTTTTGAACACGCTCATCCGTGTCTTCTTCGCTCTCACTTCACACAGTGTTAGAAGTCAGACCACAGGTCCTTACATCCTCCTCCACCTGAAGTCATTATCGTCCTTGACAATATACTATCACAGTAACCATCTTGCCAATAAGATCATCATCTCATCAAGATAAATGTCTCATCCTCGGTCAATGATATCAACCAGTCCATACACTGCAAACATCTCTGCAACATATGTAAAACAACTGTCTCCACCATGTGTCGTCCCATCATGTGAACTGTCATCAGATACTCCAACATAATTCCAACATCTCTCTGGTACACTGCTAGCCCCCATGACTCGAACTAGTCGGGTGATCAGTCCAACTATCACGCTCAAATCATAAGAATGCCCATCCTTATGTCTACACCAGTATTTCTCAGACTCTGTCACATTCTGGACTCACCAAGAATCTCTCCCATGCTCAGGTCCATGGAAACTCCATCCCATCAGCAACATGTTATGATGCTAATGCCAAACCATTCCTGCACCATCTCTCATACCTCCTCAACCTCTTTTAAGGACTCACTACTATGAGTAGCTAACAATGAGCCCCATGTTCTATGTCATCTAAGAAGATGTAGAGGGAGTAAAGCTTGAAGGATCACCCTCATTAATAAGCTCAATCCATCTGTTAGGATCCTCTATCTCCATCCTTTGTAGATATGTCACCCGATCCTCCTCACGGACATTCGATCTCACATAAACATCCTCAACCTCTTCTAGCCTTCTTAACAAATCCAAGATACTATCAGATAGTGTCTTGATAACCAATGACTACTCGGTAAGCTTTTCCTCAACAGTAGACAACCATCTACACACATCATCCAAGTGCTTCTCATCCTCCATCTGCATCACTGCCAGTTTACAATCAGGCCTTGTCACACCAATGGTTGGAATACCAATGGGTACATCTTCCCTTCCATTGTAAATGTACAGCTTCTTCAAATGTGGAACAATCATGGCATCATATTGTTTCAAGAATTCCATCCCCAGCACAGCCTCATAGTCATCAATCTGCACTATAGTGAAGTCGAATTTCCCGGTCCAGTCACCTAGTGTTGTGTCCACCTTTTCAGCTACACCAAGTACAGAATCAGGAGGAGAATTCATAGTCTTCATTTGTGCCTTCACTGGTACAAATTTCAGCCCAATTCTTCTCGCAACATCCTCACTCATGAAGTTATGAATAGCTCCACTATCCACCAAAGTGAGTACCTCCATACCTCCAATCTTCATCTGAACATACTCCAAGTTGTTCCTTTCAAGATCTCTCCGAGAAACCACTTTTGTAGCAGCAGCAGTTCCAAGAATCTACATCATCCCCACAAAAGCTTCTTGTTTCTTCGTATTAGATTGTGCAATAGCGGCCACTTTCGGTCTTGAAGGAAAATTATTCACCATATGTGGTTTAACACATATCCAACACTTCAAGGCTTTCATCATCTTCGATTTCTCATCTGATTTCGAAGCATCATCCTTCCTCTTCTCTTTCGGCTTACCAAACTTCTTCTTTTTCTCATCAGAAGTTTTTTCATAATGCTCCACCAATCGATCCACAGCAAGAAAAGCTTCCTCAAGTGTCTTAATCTTCTGCCTCTTCACTTCATAGCATGCCCAAGGTTTCAATCCAATAATGAAGTTGAACACCTTGTCCCTCTCCACCATGTTAGGAAGTTCCAGAAATTCACTTGCAAACTCTCGCTGATATGTCTGTAGGTTCCCTATCTGCTTAATAAACTTAATCTTCATCCTTGCTTCCCAAGTTTCATCTTGAGGACTGAAATGGGTTTGCAAAGCTTTGTTCATGTCATCCCATGAAGTAATGTCACCAGCACTGCCACTACCAATCTGATCCATTCTTCTTCGCCACCACATCTTAGCATCTTTCGTTAAGAATTGAGCAACCACTTTCACCTTTGTCTCATAATCGAATAGTCCCAAACGTTCCAAGTATTTCTCCATATCCTAGAGAAATTTACCAAGATTATTCACACTTCTTGTAACATCATAATATTCTGGTTCTTTGATCTTCACATGAGACACTCCTCCACTTGAGTTATGTCTCACGACCTTCTTCAACACCACGATCTCATCATTTGCTTCATCAAGATATTTCTGCAAGTTCAAGATTTCTGCTAAACCTTGATCGCTCGCTTCTCCAATCTCTTTGACTTCATCTTCAAGTTGTGTACACTTAAGATCAGTGTACTCATATTGAGTTCAGAGTTCATCGAGTTCTTCCCTCATCTTCGCATTAGCCTCTAGATCTTTCATGACCATGGCCATCTTCACAGTCTAGTAAGACTCCAATTCCTCCATTCTTCCCAATATCCTTTCTATGAAAGCCTCAATCGCATTGTGGCTAGATTCACCCGATACAACATGAGTTTCACCTGCCATCTCTGCCAACAGCTTCCTTCTTTGTGATCTAGTATAGACCATCCACCAGCTTCGCCAAGTTCCCTGCAAAATCGAACTAGTTCTTGTCTCACTTGTATGTGAATCCAACTTCCTTCACCTGCAAGTACCTGTTTCCACTGTCACTTCATCACGAGCAACCCTTCTCTTAATCACCAGCTCCAACCATGAGCTCTGCAAATCTGTCATAAAGAAGAAGGCTTCTTTATGACAGATTTGCAGACTTGGATACGAATGACCAGATGTTAGGATGAGTCTACTTTGTTGGGCATCATGGACAACTAGAGTCATGGACATCAGGTTGGAGACATCGAGCATGGGTTTATGCAGGGACATATTATAGGAGCATGGATAGAGGTGTCACTCATGGAAATTCTATGGAGTGACAAGGCAAGGATGTTGTGCATATGCTGATGTCACATGGAGATGTTTTGTATGAGCCGATGAAGAGGTTGTACACTCCTTGTATAGCAAGACCATGGACTGAATGGACATGTTGCAGATGGGATGGAGATTCCATGGACTTGAGCACGGGATTGAGAGTAGATTCTTGATGAGTCTGAGATGTATCAGAAGTTAGAGAAAGACTGATGGTGACATAAGGATGTGCATTCTTGTGGTTTGGGCGTATGGTTGGATTAGCTACCCAACTAGTTCGAGTCACGACGGGTACCAGTGTGCAGACGTGTGTTAACATTGGGTCGGCATGATGAGACAACACATGACAGATGTTGGCATTATGTTGGATTATCTTGATGGCAGCCTACGGGGGAGGATGACACATGGTGGAGACATTCGTTTTACATATGTTGCAGGGATGTTTGTGATATATGGACTGGTTGATATCATGGATAAGACTGTTCGGATATGAATATCTTGGCGATGGTTACCAAGATGGTATATTGTCAAGGACGACCATGACTTCAAGTGGAGGAGGATGTAAGGACCTGTGGTCCGTGCGACGGGCAGGACACGCATCTCGTGTGGAGATAGGTGAGCCGCGACCAAACGAGCAAGTGTACAATGAGAAATGCGCGTGGAGAAGGTTGGCTGGGTGAGTTTATACCATGGGGACAAGTTGGGCGAGTCACCCACGAGCCAACACGGAGGACCTGTGATGTGGGAAAGTTTAGGTGGCCGATCTCGTGTGATGGGTGGGCCGACCCAACCTTTGGATGAGTTATGCAAGTTGAGGTGAGTTGGCTGGGCGAGCTGAACGAAAGTCGGTTGGGCGAGCTGACCTTTCCATCGCCCATATATATAGGCGGATGGCTGGACGAGTTGGAGGCATTGATCAAATGAACAAAGCATTCAGATGAGTCATTTGGGATGAGCTCGAGGTGCGAAGTGCAGGTGGAGGAGCAGGCATAGAGGCGCGGTCGAATCGGAGGTTGATGCGCCCGATCGCCAGACAGACTCGCACTGGCTGCACGAGTTGTGAACGGTTTCGGGTATGCAGGCCGCACGAAGGCGCGCCCACCAGGTGAACACGTTTGGTGATATGGGTGAAGGGCCGCATGAAGGTGCATCCACCCGTCGGTCGAAGGCACGGGTGAAGCGTTGCACGAGACACCCGCCCGTCGGTTGAACGTTTAGGTGGAGGGCTACACGAAGGTGCCTACCCGCCAGTTGGTGACTCAGGTGGAGGGCTGCACGAAGGCGCCTTCCTGTCGGTTGGTTAACTCAGGTGGAGGGTGCACTAAGGTGCCCACCCGATGGTGAGCTCGGGTGGAGGGCTACACGAAGGCGCCTACCCATGGTGAAACAAACTCGGGTGGAGGGTGAAACGAAGGTGCCCGCCCGTGGTTGAACGGATCATGTGAGGCTGCACGGAGGTGTTGCCTGACAGTTGGAAGAGAGGAAATTTGGCTACGTGTGGATTGTAAGTGTGACGACCGTGCAAGGCATACACAAGGTGGGCAGCTCGTGGGTAAGACATGAAGTTGGAAATTTGTCAAAGTATAAAACTTGGGGTTGCCAAGGTATACTTGTATTTTTATGAAATATTGAAAATATATTGAAATCGAGCAGACTCTTATTCAAGTAGTTGCCCCTCCCTTTATACTGCTTCAATTGTGTTATTTATGTATAATTTTTGTGGATAATGAATGTGTATGGGTGTTCGACACCGTGATCTCATCATTCGCATCATTAAGAGATTTCTGAAATTTCAAGATTTCTTCTAAACCTCGATCCCTTGCCACCCCAATCTCCTTGACTTCATCTTCAAGTTGTGTACACTTAAGATCAGTGTACTCATGCTGAGTCTGGAGTTCATCGAGTTCTTCCCTCATCTTCACATTAGCCTCTAGATCTTTCATGACCACGGCCATCTTCACAGTCTAGTAAGACTCCAATTCCTCCATTCTTTCCAATATCCTTTCTATGAAAGCCTTGGTCACGTTGTGGCTAGATTCACCCGATACCACATGAGTTTCACCAACTATCACGCCCCTTGGTCCATGATATCAACTAGTCCATACACTGCAAGCATCCCTGCAACATATGTAAAACAATTGTCTCCGCCATGTGTCGTCCCATTCTGTGAACTGTCATCAGATACTCCAACATAATGCCAACATCTCTCTAGTACACTGCTAGCCCCCATGACTCGAACTAGTCAGGTGATCAGTCCAACTGTCACGCTCAAATCATAAGAATGCCCATCCTTATGTCTACACCAGTATTTCTCAGACTCTGCCACAACTTGGACTCACCAAGAATCTCTCCCATGCTTAGGTCCATGGAAACTCCATCCCATCTGCAACATGTCATGATGCTAATGCCAAACCATTCCTGCACCATCTGTCATACCTTCTCAACCTATTTTAAGGACTCATTGCTATGAGCAGCTAACAATGAGCCCCATCTTCTATGTCATCTAAGAAGATGTAGAGGGAGTAGAGCTTGAAGGCTCACCCTCGCTAATAAGCTCAATCCATCTGTCAAGATCCTCTATCTCCATCCTCTGTAGATATGTCACCCGCTCCTTCTCACGGACATTCGGTCTCATATAAACATCCTCGTCATCATCATCCTCAACCTCTTCTAGCCTTCTTGACAAATCCAAGATATTATCAAATAGTGTCCTGATAACCAGTGACTGCTCGGTAAGCTTTGCCTCAGCAGTAGGCAACCACTTACACAAATCATCCAAGTGCTTCTCATCCACCATCTGCATCACTACCAGTTTACAATCAGGCCTTGTCACACCAATGGTTGGAACACCAATGGGTACATCTTCCCTTCCATCATAAATGTACAGCTTCTTCAAATGTGGAACAATCATAGCATCATATTGTTTCAAGAATTCCATCCCCAACACAGCCTCATAGTCATCATTCCACACTATAGTGAAGTAAACTTTTCTAGGCCACTCACCTCGTGTTGTGTCCACCTTTTCAGCTACACCAAGTACAGAATCAGGAGGAGAATTCACTGTCTTCATTTGTGCCTTCACCGGTACAAATTTCATCCCAATTCTTCTCGCAACATCCTCACTCATGACGTTATGAGTAGCTCCACTATCCACCATAGTGAGTACCTCCATACCTCCAATCCTCATCCGAACATACTCCAAGCTATTCCTTTCAAGATCTCTCTGAGAGACCACTTTTGTAGCAACAACAACTCCAAGAATCTGCATCATCCCCATAGAAGCTTCTTCTTTCTTCGTATTAGATTGTGCAATAGTAGCCACTTTCGGTCTTGAAGGAAAATTCTTCACCATGTGTGGTTTAGAACATATCCAACACTTCAAGGCTTTCTTCATCTTTGGTTTCTCATCCAATTTCGAAGCATCATCCTTCCTCTTCTCTTTCGGCTTATCGAACTTCTTCTTTCTCTCATCAGAAGTTTCGTCATAATGCTCCAGCAATCGATCCACAGCAGCAAAAGATTCCTCAAGTGTCTTAGTCTTTTACCTCTTCACTTCATTGCGTGCCCAAGGTTTCAATCCAAGAATGAAATTGAACACCTTGTCCCTCTCCGCTACGTCAGCAAGTTCCAGAACCGCACTTGCAAAATCCCGTTGATATGTTTGTAGGTTCCCTGTCTGCTTAATAAACTTAATCTTCATCCTTGCTTCCCAAGTTTCATCCTGAGGAATGAAATGAGTCCACAAAGCTTTCTTCATGTCATCCCACGAAGTAATGTCACCAATACTGCCACTAGCAATCTAATCCATTCTCCTTCGCCACCATATCTTAGCATCTTTCATAAAGAATTGAGCATCCACTTTCATCTTTGTCTCATCATCGAATAGACCCAAGCATTCCAAGTATTTCTCCATATCCCAGAGAAAGTTACCAAGAGTCTTCGCACTTCTTGTACCATTGTTGTGGAGGTAAATTCCCTCTGCAGATAGAGGCGATCCCTACTAGTCCAAATAGGGTCTAGCAACAATCAAACAATGCTAACATGCAGGTTCCTAATTACACATAAAAGACCAATGATGAAGGCCTACCTGGATCCCAACGCTAGTACTTGTGGAAGATTTGATGCTCCCGTTCCTTTGCCCCGGCTGGTCACGATCCTCGTGCGCGGACACCTGCACATGCAAAGAACGATACAAACACAAGCATAAAATCCAGTAGATGTAACTATATATCAGTCAGAAAGGATATAACTAAAACATCATCACAAAGACAATAAGAGTGGAACCATAATGATAGTCGTCTATTATCAATAAACAAAGAAGAATACAACCAAAGTTCTGACGTCAAATCCTTCTCAAGAGGATCCAGCCAGCAAGTCTCTTAAGCATTCACCCTTGGAGGTAGATCTCCCAAGACAAAAACTCTCTCTCAAACAAGTTTACACAACAAAGAAACACTTCACAACCTTCCTTAAGCTCCCTAGCAATCCCACACTTGTCCCACCAGCTACCTATCAAGTTCACACACTAGCAGCAACACTCCAAGCACTACCAATTCCAAACTAGCTGCTCATGGCAATGGTAGAGGCATAAATAGGAGGAGTCTCCATGAATGGTGGGAGGATGAGCTTATCTCCAAGGAAGGTGGCTCAAATGACGAAACAGACATGCCAGAGAAGGGAGGGCGACATTTACAAGGCCAACAACTAGGTCTGGAGTCATCTGGAAGGCCAGCTGTTAGAACAAACTCGCCCAAACTGGATCAGCGCAGGTCCATAACTGCACTGGAGCGCTGACATCGCAGCTGAATAACAAAGAAGGTCATGTCAGCGCGATCAGATATGAATTACAGACGCGCTGTCTCATGAAATTCGACCAGCGCGAGAAACACGTGTACTTCCGCGTTGGCAGCGCATTCCGTCTGTTATAGAGCGCCCATCAGCGCGTTTATCTTGACAATAGTCACGATGATAGCAAAAACTTTGGCAAAGTGGGTCATTTTGGAAACATTAGAGAGCATGAGCATGGATGAATTGGACTCATGACACAGTAGAAAGACTGACAGGGAGACAGTGACAAATTACTGTGTAACAGATGCCCCCTAAAGAATGAAGCCCGAGAGAGTGGGAGGGGTGAAATGCTTTACGAAACTGGCTGAACTAGAACACCACTAGGAAGAACCTGCACGTATGTACAACTGATATCTCTGATGATCAATTACATGTAGTCTAGGCATGGGCGGAGCCATCCAAAAGAAACATGAAAGAGGTCTGTGGTATGGACGCAGCCACCCTATTAATGAGACCGTGATGATAATAAAGGTATGGTCACAGCCATCCATGAAGACTCAGGTATGGGCACAGCCATCCATCAATGAGTCATGTAATGATCATAATAATCCACAAAATCGCAGCCTGGATTTCAACAGACAAAACCCAGGGTCTTGCGCTCCATCTTGACCCAAATAAAGTACAAGTCCAACATAATGCCAACATCTCTCTAGTACACTGCTAGCCCCCATGACTCGAACTAGTCAGGTGATCAGTCCAACTGTCACGCTCAAATCATAAGAATGCCCATCCTTATGTCTACACCAGTATTTCTCAGACTCTGCCACAACTTGGACTCACCAAGAATCTCTCCCATGCTTAGGTCCAAAGAAACTCCATCCCATCTGCAACATGTCATGATGCTAATGCCAAACCATTCCTGCACCATCTGTCATACCTTCTTAACCTATTTGAAGGACTCATTGCTATGAGCAGCTAACAATGAGCCCCATCTTCTATGTCATCTAAGAAGATGTAGAGGGAGTAGAGCTTGAAGGCTCACCCTCGCTAATAAGCTCAATCCATCTGTCAAGATCCTCTATCTCCATCCTCTGTAGATATGTCACCCGCTCCTCCTCACGGACATTCGGTCTCATATAAACATCCTCGTCATCATCATCCTCAACCTCTTCTAGCCTTCTTGACAAATCCAAGATATTATCAGATAGTGTCCTGATAACCAGTGACTGCTCGGTAAGCTTTGCCTCAGCAGTAGACAACCACTTACACAAATCATCCAAGTACTTCTCATCCACCATCTGCATCACTACCAGTTTACAATCAGGCCTTGACACACCAATGGTTGGAACACCAATGGGTACATCTTCCCTTCCTTCATAAATGTACAGCTTATTCAAATGTGGAATAATCATGGCATCATATTGTTTCAAGAATTCCATCCCCAACACAACCTCATAGTCATCATTCCACACTATAGTGAAGTCAACTCTTCTAGGCCACTCACCTCGTGTTGTGTCCACCTTTTCAGCTACACCAAGTACAGAATCAGGAGGAGAATTCACCGTCTTCATTTGTGCCTTCACCGGTAAAAATTTCAGCCCAATTCTTCTCGCAACATCCTCACTCATGACGTTATGAGTAGCTCCACTATCCACCATAGTGAGTACCTCCATACCTCCAATCCTCATCCAAACATACTCCAAGCTATTCCTTTCAAGATCTCTCTGAGAGACCACTTTTGTAGCAGCAACAACTCCAAGAATCTGCATCATCCCCATAGAAGCTTCTTCTTTCTTCGTATTAGATTGTGCAATAGTAGCCACTTTCGGTCTTGAAGGAAAATTCTTCACCATATGTGGTTTATCACATATCCAACACTTCAAGGCTTTCTTCATCTTTGGTTTCTCATCCAATTTCGAAGCATCATCCTTCCTCTTCTCTTTCGGCTTATCGAACTTCTTCTTTCTCTCATCAGAAGTTTCGTCATAATGCTCCAGCAATCGATCCACAGCAGCAAAAGATTCCTCAAGTGTCTTAGTCTTTTGCCTCTTCACTTCATTGTGTGCCCAAGGTTTCAATCCAAGAATGAAATTGAACACCTTGTCCCTCTCCGCTACGTCAGCAAGTTCCAGAACCGCACTTGCAAAATCCCGTTGATATGTTTGTAGGTTCCCTGTCTGCTTAATAAACTTAATCTTCATCCTTGCTTCCCAAGTTTCATCCTGAGGAATGAAATGGGTCCACAAAGCTTTCTTCATGTCATCCCACGAAGTAATGTCACCAATACTGCCACTAGCAATCTAATCCATTCTCCTTCGCCACCATATCTTAGCATCTTTCATCAAGAATTGAGCATCCACTTTCATCTTTGTCTCATCATTGAATAGACCCAAGCATTCCAAGTATTTCTCCATATCCCAGAGAAAGTTACCAAGAGTCTTCGCACTTCTTGTACCATTGTTGTGGAGGTAAATCCCCTCTGCGGATAGAGGCGATCCCTACTAGTCCAAATAGGGTCTAGCAATAATCAAACAACGCTAACATGCAAGTTCCTAATTACACATAAAAGACCAATGATGAAGGCCTACCTAGATCCCAACGCTAGTACTTGTGGAAGAGTTGATGCTCCCGTTCCTTTGCCCTGGCTGGTCACGATCCTCACGATCCTCGTGCGCGGACACCTGCACATGCAAAGAACGATACAAACACAAGCATAAAATCCAGTAGATGTAACTATATATCAGTCAGAAAGGATATAACTAAAAAATCATCACAAAGACAATAAGAGTGGAACCATAATGATAGTCGTCTATTATCAATAAACAAAGAAGAATACAACCAAAGTTCTGACGTCAAATCCTTCTCAAGAGGATCCAGCGAGTAAGTCTCTTAAGCATTCACCCTTGGAGGTAGATCTCCCAAGACAAAAACTCTCTCTCAAACAAGTTTACACAACAAAGAAACACTTCACAACCTTCCTTAAGCTCCCTAGCAATCCCACACTTGTCACACCAGCTACCTATCAAGTTCACACACTAGCAGCAACACTCCAAGCACTACCAATTCCAAACTAGCTGCTCATGGCAATGGTAGAGGCATAAATAGGAGGAGTCTCCATGAATGGTGGGAGGATGAGCTTATCTCCAAGGAAGGTGGCTCAAATGACGAAACAGACATGCCAGAGAAGGGAGGGCGACATTTACAAGGCCAACAACCAGGTCTGGAGTCATCTGGAAGGCCGGCTGTTAAAACAAACTCGCCCAAACTGGATCAGCGCGGGTCCATAACTGCACTGGAGCGCTGACATCGCAGCTGAATAACAAAGAAGGTCATGTCAGCGCGATCAGATATGAATTATAGACGCGTTGTCTCATGAAATTCGACCAGCGCGAGAAACACGTGTACTTCTGCGCTAGCAGCGCATTCCATCTGTTATAGAGCGCCCATCAGCGCGTTTATCTTGACAACAGTCACGATGATAGCAAAAACTTTGGCAAAGTGGGTCATTTTGGAAACATTAGAGAGCATGAGCATGGATGAATTGGACTCATGACACAGTAGAAAGACTGACAGGGAGATAGTGACAAATTACTGTGTAACAGATGCCCCCTAAAGAATGAAGCCCGAGAGAGTGGGAGGGGTGAAATGCTTTACGAAACTCGCTGAACTAGAACACCACCGGGAAGAACCTGCACGTATGTAAAACTGATATCTCTGATGATCAATTACATGTAGTCTAGGCATGGGTGGAGCCATCCAAAAGACACATGAAAGAGGTCTGTGGTATGGACGCAGCCACCCTATTAATGAGACCGTGATGATAATAAAGGTATGGTCACAGCCATCCATGAAGACTCAGGTATGGGCACAGCCATCCATCAATGAGTCATGTAATGATCATAATAATCCACAAAATCTCAGCCTGGATTTCAACAGACAAAACCCAGGGTCTTGCGCTCCATCTCGACCCAAATAAAGTACAAGTCAAGAATATAGGAGTTGAGGTCGAACATGCAAGAACATCGTCTGATTACCACTCAATGATGAAAACCGTTAATAGATGCGAGAGGGACCACCAATAATGACAATGGTCCTCAAGGTATTATAGGTACAATCTACGGCGTGTGAATCAATGAGCTGGCATCAAACACCTGCAGAATCATTCGATCAGAGTTCAATGATGAAAACCTCGCGCCGAACACGAAGAACCTGCCATTGAGGCATGCAGGCTCCAAGGCACCTGAAGGGAGTCTCTAGGTCAACTTCCTGGATAATGCGCTGAAGTCGACAGGAAGTGACCTTGATCGAAGGTGGGCCATAGTGTTTCCCACATCATCGACACGAGACAGAGAAGGATAAGATATTTTGTGTGAGGTATCAGAGGAAGGTTTGAGCATTCTTGCAGAGGTCAACTTCTCTTGAACATATTGGCTGCACGACAGTGGACTTGGCAATATTTGAGATTCAAATGATCAAGAGTCATGGTGACAAGGCAATGAGCAGATGAAAAGTCAAACAGGACAACCCAAACCCACAAAGGCCAGTGTAAAACAAGATGAGATGTCCCAACCCAGACACAAATGCAAACAAGTGCCATGTTCAAGAGCGACATACTGCCGACACGACAATGATTATGATTCCATTTTCCCCACCATTGCTGGCGAGAACCCCAGTTATTTTTAACAAGGTTGACGGGGATAGCATATGCTTGTAAGGCATCATTGCGATAGAATCTGATGTCAGTAAGTTGTAACGAGTCTGACAAAGGAAGAACCCGACGTCTTTTCCTGTTTAGAGAGTCTGAAAAGACAGCAGAAAAGAAAACTCTAGGGGGGTCCTTTTTCGTAAAGTTGTGTCTCCCGAGCCCGAAAAAGTATAAAACAATGCCCGAAAGAACCGCCCGACCAGTATGATCGAGAAGTACTTTTCGTAAGTAGTGAATTCGACCCGAAAAAGTAAAAAAGCAGTCAGAAGCACATCATTTTGGAGCCAATAACGAGTTCGAAATGACAAAAACCTGGCAATCTTTTTGAGTTTAAATGGTCGAAAAAAGAGCTTTAAAGGCGACCCCCTCTCATTTTTTTTTAACAGGTCGAGAGGGGGACTCGGCCATCTTTTCTTATTTCACGTTGAAAAAGAGCTTAAAGACGATGTTGCGGGACCAAGTGTGTGTAGAACCGTCGTAATTCCACCGGCATGAAAATCTGCACAAGAAACACCGCACGCGTAAACCTGTTCGAAATAATATGGACCACATGCATAAAAACATAGTAAAACTATATTGGCACCAAGCACATGGTAAAAATCATCAAAAACTCCCACATATATGAAAAATAATAGTTAATTATGAAATTTTACCATAAATAGAGGGGTAAATAAAGTTTTTTACCATTGTTACCATTTGGAGCTTTGGAGGACGTCTGGGAGCTGTGAGGTTGACGAGCCGAATTCCACTCCGTACGTGCATCAACCATCCTGCAGTCTGTTCCAGGTAGGTTCACCCTCCTCTACGCTCCATTTTGAAGTATTTTATCTGCATTTGAACGGTGGGAAGTGATGGTTTGGGCGGATTTTTTGAAACTTAATCCGCTCTCGGTCAGCGCGGATTTCCTTATCGGGTCCGCGCTGATCGAAAAAGATTTACACCGACCACCCCCGGATCAGCGCGGAAGAGTGATGTACTTCCGCGCTGACCCAAGAAAAATATCAAAGGGCACCATGATCAGCGCGACTGTTTTGAAAACAGTCGCGCAACAAGTTTTCTAACAAATTGAACGTATGAAACTTTATGGACAGGGCCCTAATGAATTTTTTTTATCATGCACGGTAAAATGGCATTCATTTGGCAGGAGCGAGCTCATGATAACGAGGACATAGCGGCATTTGCCGATGCTGGGTGCCGAAATGCAATGCGGGCGTGTGGGTTGCTCAAATTCTTCCTAACCCCACGCCTGCGAGCACAGCCTGACCTTCTTGAATTCTTGATTAGAGCCTGGAATCCCACTGATGGGAAGTTTGTGATCCGAGGCCGAGACATTGAGTTTGACTATACAGATATCTATTTTTTGACTGGGTTATCACGTCGAGGTAAGATTCCCATTCTAGAGGGGCAGCAACCCGACGGTGATACTCTGGATATGTTGATGGCCCAGGTGTGCCCACAAGCACGCAAGTCGCGAAGTGGGAAAGTAGTTATTCCTACGGTGGAGGACATCGTCCTTCAAACCATACTCTTCATGGTGACTCGGGCAGCGGGCTCCCTGGCCAATCACGAGGCCTCGAAAGCCCATCTTCGATTAGCTCTCGAATGTTTTCCTACCGTATCCAACTGGGAAGCAGCAGTAACAACCAGTATGAAGAGACAGTTGAGCAACTGCCGACGTGGTGAGTCGAAGTAGTTTGGCTATGGGTCGATTTTAGTCCCGCTCATGTTGGAGTGGGTACCGGCATTACAGCTGCAGGACATGGTCGTGGATCCACCTAGAGGCCCTCGAGAGACGAGGGCCACACGATGGGGCCATGTCATGCCACGAGGAGGTGGCGGTCGACCAGTGGCATGGGGAGTGTACTTCCGAGAGTGGCTGGATAGGCAGACTATTTTTGTGGAGGACTGGCCATATGCTGGCGTAGACTTCCGTGGAGACCCAGACATGCCGCTGCCTACTGGAGAGCAGTGGGACGATGGTGGTAAGCCACTTGATCTCTTTTGATTTTTTATTTTTTGTAATGTTTTTGATTTTTTATGTACATGTCTTAACGATGAATGCTATGGTATGCAGATGTAGGACCGATGAGACCCCTTGGCTTGGCCCCAGAGGTGCGGGGGGATGCACAGGGCATTGGAGCTCTAGCCCTGGCTCCTCCAGGAGTCGATACGATGGAGACCGTGATACGGAACCTCGAGGGCTTACTGTCAGGGATTCCAGATTACCAGGGGATAGAGGAGGTCCCCATAGCATCTCAGATCCATACAGTGGGGGTAGAACCTAGGATGCACCGCCTTTTGAGGCAGGTGGCACGGGCGGCTGCAGATTATAGAGAGCATAACCCACCACAGTAGATATTTAGGTTTTTGTTTCCTACTGATGGTTTTTTGAGAGACATGTGTCTCAGATGTACGAAGAACACATGCCTTATCTAGACATGCACACTTATTTTTGAGCGCCTTGGTGCGCCACACGATATATATATATATATATATATACATATTCCTATGGTTTATTATTGTGTTTTTATGTGCTTACTTGTATGATGTTTTGATTATAAATTACGCAAATGTCTATCTAATACATGATTAGCCAATGCATCAGATAACGTGTTTAATCGTCGTGGAATATGCTGATATGTGATAAAGTCAAAATTCCTTTCTAACAATTTAACACGTAAGTACAACCTTAAAATGTGACGGTCTCTGACAGAATATCGCCCATTGAGCTGATGGACAACAAGTTGAGAGTCTAGGTTAACAACCAATGTACGAATATTGAGATTAATCGCCTCGGCTAATAATTCAATAACAACATTATATTCAGTGACATTGTTTGCAGTACAGCCTAAACACACACCTTGAAGATCGATCAACTCACTGTGAGGATTGTAGATCACCCACGCCGCAGAGGACAAATTGCGAGTGCTGCAACAGGCACCATCAGCGAAACCAACATAAGGTGCACTTGACATCGGCACAAGAAGCGAAAAACACAATAAGGAGTAATCACACATTCACACCAAGCCCGAAACATGAAAACACACACATGCACACACACACATGTATAAATCGAAGTGCATGAAATCATGCATATTACTTTTTCAAGTAGAGCCCGTTGCGGGGCCTATCAAGAGGATTACCTTCGTAGTCAACTAGCTCATAGGCCCCTTTTTGCAACACTCTCTTTACAATGTAAGGGCCTAGCCACATGGGCTCGAGTTTGCCTGCCCACAGCTTGTCATTTGCTTGGTCATATAGCAGGACTAGATCTCCCTCAACAAAGGAATGAGGATGGATGGTATGGTCAAAATGAGTTTTGACTCTCTTCTTTTGAGCTTTGATGGCTAGAGAGGCTAAGAGACGGGTCTCGTCCAACCGTTCTAGATAAAGAAGCCATTCCTCTACCGGAGTAGTGTTGGGAAGCAACTCGACAGCTATTTTCAACGAAGGAATTTCACATTCTATAGGAAGGGTAGCCTCCAGTCCATAAACTAGTTGAAATGGAGTGAAACTGGTGGCGTCCTTCACAGAGGTTCGATAGGCCCACAAGGCGGGAAACAACATCAGATGCCAATTATACTTATGCATGTCAATAGTACGTTGAAGCATCGTAACCAAAATCTTGTTAACGGCTTCAACCTGGCCGTTAGATTGAGGATAGTACGGGGTTGAACTATCGTGCCGTAAGCCTAGTTGGGTTGTTAGCTCGGTCATCATGTGATTACGGAAATGCTTTTCGTGATCTATGACGATGGCCTGTGGAACTCCAAACCACGTAATAACATGATTGAACAAAAACTGCGCCACTGTATGACCGTCTTCAGTTAATGTGGGCATCGCCTCGGCCCATTTTGTAAAGTAATCGACGGCAACGATAATAAACCCATGCCCCTCGGCCGAGCGAGGCTTACAGGTCGTATAATCAATGCCCCATTTTGCAAAAGGGCCTACGGTCACTACAGGGTGCAGTGGGGCCAGTGGCGCACGCATCTTCCGCTGGTATATCTGGCATGCATGACATGAGCGGACAGCAAGAATGCAATCCTTAAAAATATAGGGCCAGAAATAACCAACGCGAAGGATTTTTTGAGCTGTGGCATATCCGGACATGTGACCACCACAGGCACCAGAGTGGCAGTCATTTAGGACTCTCTCAGCTTCCTCGAGGGTAAGAGATCGGCGGAGAACGGAGTCAACGCCGAGACGGTACAGGGTGTCCCCTATGATACGATAGGGTTGAGACTGATGGCGGATCCGCCGCCAAGCATCTTTGGATACAGTGGGGCGAAAAGAGGACGTTTGTAAATAAACGATAATATCCCCGTACCAGTGATCGAGGGTGCTGATCAGAAAAAGAGTTTCGTCCGGGATACGATCTTCTGAAAAAGAGGGTGCAGAAGGAGATGGCAAAGAATAGAGCAAATCAAGAAAGACCAGGGACTTCTTAGACTTGGCAGCAGTAAATTCCAAGTCAAACTCTTGGAGGATTACGATCCACTTTGAGTATTTTCCCCCCAGCAGCTGACGTGACAAAATGTACGTCACCGGGTTGCAGTCAGAAATCACGGTCATGGTGCGCAACAAGATATAATGCCGGAAGCGTTGGACGGCACAAACAGCGGCCAATGCCAACTTCTCGACGTAAGCGTATCGAGTTTCCGTATCCAAGAGGTTGCGACTGAGATAATATATAACGTGCTCATTACCATCATCATCATCTTGCATGAGAACCATGCCGATAGTGGTATCGGCGACGACTAGATACAGAGTATAATCACGGTGGTAGTTCGGAGGTCGCAATAATGGAGCAGAGACAAGGAGACCCTTGAGACGCTCGAAAGACTCCTGAGCGATAGCATCCCAATGAAAGGGTGTATCTCGCTTCAATAACCATGTAAAACCCTTAGCCACTTTGGCATAGTTCGGAATGAATCGTCTTAAGAAATTTACTTTGCCCTGCAAGCTCTACAACTGCTGCAAAGAGGCAGGGGGAGGAAGATTCAAAATAGCTTTGACTTTGAGGGGGTCCAGATGGATGCCCTCTCAGGAGACGATAAACCCGAGTAGTCGGCCTGATTCAACGCAAAAGACACATTTATGAGGATTGAGCCTAATACGGTAGTGTCGACAGCGGAGAAAAATTTCGCAAAGATGGGAAGGATGGTCCTGACGCTTGACTGAATGAGCTGGAAGATCATCCAGATACGGCTATACAATGTGACGAATGTCATGAAAGGCATAGAACATCGCACGTTGGAAGGTATCTTGTGCACGGGGATGCACGGGGTGTAGGCGTTGACGAACAGGCTTAGCACTTGGATACGTAGGTATCTCGTGCACCACTATACTAGGGTCGATGCCGGGCATCTCCTCGTAGGACCAAGCAAATACATCATGAAATTCGCGAAAAAGATCGGTGTAGAGTTGAACTTCCTCTGGAGTACAAGTGACTCCGATATGGATATGCTCGACAATCCCTGGTGCCACAGAGATGTCGATGGGTTGGGTCTGCATAATGTTCCCCATATTGCCTTCAGAAGACACTTGATAAATTTGAATAGGTGTTTGAAGGGGCTGAAATGGGCTACACAAAGCAAACCGTTCGAGACAGGCGATCATTTCCTGATGAGCAGGGAGAAACGAGGAACGGTGGTGATAATCAGACCAAGGGGGTTCCTGAAGAGACATGGTCTCTATAATGGCTTCATCGGAAGGAAATATCTCCTTTAATGGATTCGAAGTAGCATCATCTCCAAGCCAAGGGAAATGAACATACGAGTCGGGAACACCGCTCAGAGGAGCAGGATCAGGAGGGGGAGCCGATGCAGCAATGATCTCGACGTAGTTGAGCTCGACAGGACTCAACGGCATCATATCACCCCAAGATTCTATCTGATTAGCGGGAGGAAGGATCCACAGATCAGAGCGCACGGAAATCATGTTAATAGGGGCGAGATTAGGAGGTGGAAGGGGAAAGACACCCATCAGGGCGGGATCTTTAAAGAGTCAGGCTCCCACGCTCTCGAATGATTTGGAGGTATGCTCCACGAAAGGCACATTTCCTTCATAAGAGGAGGCGAAGAAGGAGAGCTGGTCCACTGTGACAATCTTCCCCTGATGAGGGAAACAAATGACATGGAAAAGAGAGGAGG
Source organism: Pinus tabuliformis (assembly GCA_031772625.1). Classification (NCBI taxonomy): domain Eukaryota; kingdom Viridiplantae; phylum Streptophyta; class Pinopsida; order Pinales; family Pinaceae; genus Pinus; species Pinus tabuliformis. Next base: position 1,634,651,051 of record CM062804.1, on the reverse strand, counting down.
CCATGGCCTGCATGGCGTATGTCCAGCTACGTCCGAGGAGGAGGTTGTAGGTAAGATTAGCATCAACAACTTCGACCTCTACTTCTATTGTCTTCCCTTCCAAGGAGATGGGCAACCGTTGGAGGATACCATAAGGACGAGACTCTCTTCCATCAAAGGCTTCTAATGTCATGGGAGACTGGCTCAGCGTTGGAGAACCAATAGCTTTCCAATAGGCAACAGACATGATGCAGGTTGAGGCACCTTCATCAATGACTATACGATGAATCGTTTTAGTATTGATAATAACCTGTATGAGGAAAGTGATTTGGTGAGGCAGTCTCGGCGTATGGCCCTCAAGGTCAAAATAAATCAGATCCGAGTTAGTCGGATCTATGCCACCGATGGCCGATAGCAAGGACTTCCTCTGGGAGGGGCAACTCTGGAGTACTTCTAAGGCAAACATAGCAGACGGAGCCTGAGCTAAGTCCTCAATGATGCTGTAGTGCTAGGTAGCACGAGCATTGGGGTTGTAAGAAGACTTCCGGAGTACACCTTTTGGAGGGGGTCGGATAGTCGTCTCAGTGCTAGGTCTTTCGATGTGGAGTGGACCAGAACTGGATGGAGGAGCGCTGGAGGGGACCTCCGGCTCTTTCCCGGCATGAGATGGATATTCTTTTGCTCAAGTAGTGACATGGATGGGAATCATCCCAGCCATAAATACTTGAGAGCCAAATGAAGAAGAGGGTTGCGATGGATCTGCCACCATTTGAGTTTGCTGTGAAGGGAAAGGTTCTTTAAGCATAGCAGGAGTCCCAGGAGCACCTTTCAATAATCGACTAACTTCAAACCGCCTGGGGTAGTCTTTAGTGTAGTGGTCCTCATCACAGATAAGACAAGGATACTTGGGTTTATGTTTGGCTCCTTCTTCGGGTGGAGGTTTAGGGGAGTCCTGTTTGGGCTGTTCGGATTTATTTTTGGCTTTCCCGTTCTTTTTCCCTTTCGAGGATTTATCCGTCGTGGTGGACTGAACGACGTTAACCTCGGAAGTGCTTCCAGAATTAGATTGACCCTGGGAAGTGTTTCCATTAGAAGCATTCTGTTTTTGCTTCCCAGGGTTCGCGGATGATTTCTTTGAAGATGCGTTTACAGAGCCAATAACACCGTCAATAGATGGTTTTGGCAGAGCTTTGGATGTTCCGGGTCTTGGGGCGTCTGGCAAATAATCATATAAAGTACCTGACTAAGAATAAACTAAGTCAAGGTACTGAGCGTGCGCGATAGCTTTCTCTTCAGTCACACAAGCTCCCATGGCAATGTCTCGCGCAATTGCAGGGACAAAGGAAGTCATGAACCAATCGGTCAGAAGCTGATCAGGAATCCAAAATTTGATCAAGCGACGATGCCATCTCCATTCATGTATATGATCGGATATATGTGTGGCCGTGTCCTGTTTGAGAGACGTAAGGAGATGTGTCCCTGTCTCGTACCGAATGGGTAACTGAAAATGAGTTAGGAATGCCATAGCCAGCGAGTTGAAATCTTGAAATGTTCCGCGATTCAACTCAATATACCACTTAGCGGCTGAGCCGGTGAGATTCCTTTGGAAGAGGCGGAGCCGGATGGAGTCATCAAGCCATGAGTTGGATGAGCACCAAAGGTGATAGGTCATGACATGGGCTTGAGGGTCCTCACCAGCTTTGCCATCGAATTTCGGGCAATCACCGGGTATCTTAGTCGGAACTGGTGGCCAATATGGATTATGAAGAATGGGATCATTCGTCAACTTGGACACATCTAGGAGTTCCAACATCGCTAAGAAAGGAAACTGAGGATTAAAGGACATTTGTGGCTATGGAAGAGAGGCAGTACCAGGGTTCCAACCAGGTGGTGGTTGCCCCCATGGACTTTGTCCGGATGGGCCTGGCCCATAAGGGTTCTGCCCATAGGGATTTTGCCCATAGGGGTTCTGTCCATATGGATTTTGTCCATAAGGATTCTGTCCATAAGCAGACAGTTGACCCTGGTTCTACCCCCCAGCACCCCATGGATTAGCAACTTGACCTGCAGGTGCAACATACTGTTGCTGATAATTCTGGTAAGGAGTGACCTGCATTCTTTGATAATTTTGATAAGGGGTAAATTGAGTTTGCCCCTGGGGTTGCTGGTAGCCATACGTTTGCTGAGCTCCATACTGAGCCTCACAAGAAGGCTGCGTTTGGTAATAAGGTTGGGGTTGTGGCCCACCTTGCATCTGATAACCAATTTGAGTTTGGGGCCCAGAAAGATGTCCTTGAACAGGTTGAGCTTGGACCATCTGGCCGGAAGGTTGTCCTGGTTGGGTTTGGGACGGACCCGTTTGTCCAGAAGGATGAGCTTGCTGGGTACCAGGTTTTCCTTGAGAAACCGAGGGTTGTCCTTGCGGAACAGATGGTTGAGCGGGTTGGACGACCGATTGACCTTGAGGTTGGCCAGCCTATCCAGAGGGATGACTAGGCTGGGCAGTGGGTTGGCCCTGCTGTGCAGAAGGCTGACCCCCTTGCCCAGAAGGATGACTAGGCTGGGTAGTGGATTGGCCTTGCTGTACGTAAGGCTGCCCCCCTTTCCGAGAAGGATACCCCTGTTGGACTGCCGGTTGACCTTGTTGAATATAAGTTTGTCCTGCTTATCCAGAGGGATAACCCTGCTGGAGACCAGGTTGACCTTGTTGGATGTAAGGTTGTCCTGGTTGTCAAGACGGGTAACCTTGCTAGGTACCAGGTTGCCCCGGGTAACCAGAAGGTTGAGTCAGATAAGTAAAAGATGGACCACCAGCGGCCAAAGGTTGTCCCTGATAGGGTTGTCCTTGTAGGCCCCCAGGTTGTCCTAGGTAAGACTAGCTATAATATTGCTGCCCTTGGGGGGTTTGCACATAAGATGGCTGGCCTTGGCTAGGTGGTCCCTGAAGCTGTGCAGGCCTTACTTAGCCCCCATGGAAAGTGGTGGCGTTCCAAGTAACGGATAATGGTACCGAAACCTCAACAATAGGTTGAGTAGGCAAGGGTTGAGAAAGCTGAAGGTATTGACCAACAGAATCGTAATAATAGAATGGACCTTGTGCATTCGGATCCTGAACAGCTTGTCCATAGGCATCATATGGCCCCCCTCCTGGGACGGGACCAGAAGAGGGTGGTGCACTTTGTGCAGGATGGATAACTTTAGGTGTGTGTGCCGGCTGGCCGCTACTCACTTGACCGTGAGGGGGACCAGCACCAGTGTTCAAAGCTGAAGACGTTGTAATGGCACTAACAACTGGAGTTGAATGTGCTACACAAACAGTTGGATTTGTCGGAACTGAAGTGACAGGTGTAGTGTGGACTTGTGAAACAAAAGACCCCGAGGTGGGAGTGATGTGGGGGTCCCACATACTCGAAGCAGGGATCCTGGCACTTACTTTGTCCCTCAACAACTTGTAGCGTGGGGGGAGCGTAGAAGTAGCTGGGATAGGAGTGTCGATATTAGACAAAACATGTGTCTCACTCACTCTAGGAGATGTCTCATCCATATGATAGGTAGACATTGGAGACGAAACACCGGGGGGGGGTAAAAGGAATATCATCTTCGTTAGGCTCCCAGATGGGGTTCCAATTGATTTCATAATCCTCGTTGCCCGGGGCACGAGAGTTGATTGGTTGGATACTCGGGATAACAGGAAGAGTATCACTCACAACCAGTACCTCAGGAGCAACGGAAGACGAAGACCCTTGATCACTCGGAACGGGAGTAGATGGTTCAGCCAGGATGATAAACTTCAACCAATACCTAAGGGAATCTAATGATAAAGAACCCTACTCTAACTAACGCACACAAGATCTAACCAGGTAATGTTAATCGCGGCCAAATAAATTTTAAGACGCAAGGACACAACTTGACCTTTTCATGTTTTAAGAGTCGAGAAAAGGACAAAAATGTGACTCTAGTCGCCTTCGAATGTTTTGTGAGCCCGAAGTGACAAACTGCTCAAGTGAGCCTTTTCTTTTAAGGAGTCCGAAAAGGATCAAAAGTGACTACTCTGGAGAGACTAGGCAAAGGGTTTACCAAACAAATCTGTAAAACTGCATATACACCTTGGCAGTCATATGAAAACCAAGGACTTCCCGTACGGCAGTCAATCTTCCTGAATGCTATGTTCGGTGTGTTACGGCTTGTAAGGCGGTAGACACGGCTTCCTGTGGATAAAGGATGATAACCTAGTGGGGTCTCCCCTATATACGCGATGGCACATGGGAGCTCAAGTCCATGCTAGACCACTATCGAGTCACAAAAGGAGGAATCACCCAACCGTAATGTGAAACAACAGTGACTAGGTTTAACGACGCCGGAGCACGTCTCTAGCCTAGACCTCTAAACAGTGAGCGTTATGTTCCAATGCATTTTTAAGTTCATTCAGTTCATTTTATGGTTGATCTTGAATTAGGTTTCGGTTTTTAGGCCCTACCGTATGAAATCTCTCAAAATCGCCTAAATGCAAACTATATGCCAAAATATGTCATTCCATTTGATGAATGCTAATTATGAGAGAGTTAGAAGGCTTTCATACAAACGAAATGATCACAAAACAACAAAAAGTTTCTCTAATGTAGCTAATGGAAATTCACAATCTTTTCTTTAAGATCACTATTCATTAATCAAAATGAAAAGCTTCTAGTTCTCATTAACCAATACAAAGCAAAAGAGATTTTTTTTTGTTGATGGCAAAGTGCATTAAACAAAATTTTGAGAAATAATAACAAACAAATGTGAAAAGAACTGGTTAACCCCAAACAACTGTGATCCGTGTCCGGGTAGTGAGAAGTAATCGAAAAAATGTGAAGACTGATTCAATAACAATCACCTAAAAAACCAATCAAAAGCAAGCAAAGAGGAAGGTTTCACCAAACCAAGAGCAAGCAGCAAACGAACCTTTGTAAGCGAGTAACCAAGCAAAGCTGATCCAAAGAAATTGGAATGACAAAACTAGGTCACAAGACACAAAAAGCAAGATTCGCTCGACAAGACTTCACAAAAAGTGCTTCAATCTTCAGACAATGGAAATCAAGTCATAAACCAAGTGAAAACAGCAGGGGATAGCAAAAACCAACAGGCTCAGGAGGCAGAATTGAAGAAATTCAATTCTACAGGTATCAGCGCAGGTGATACACAGCAACAATGCGCTGATCAGAAACCACGCGTAGCGACAAAGCGCTGTCAGCGCGGAAGTACACGACTTAACCGCGCTGGTTCGATTTTCAGAACTGTCGCGATTGTTCAGTGTATAAATGCGATGATCAAGAAGCCAAAGAAATAGCTATGCGATGGCAGCATGACTGTTTTATTATAAACCGTGCTGAGGCTAAAAAACAGGCACAATCAAGCCAAAAACTCCCAAACCAAGGCAAGCACTCTTTAAACAGTCAAGGCACCTCCCAGACTGAACCAAGAAATCCAAAAACAGAGAAATAATCCCCAAACTTTGAAAAGAGAGCAAAAATCAAACTCAAGGAAAAAAAAAAAAGAATACAAAAAGACAAAAGCCAGCTCCAAGCTATTTAGTTCGTAAACCAAACCGGAGATGGACTGAAGTGGCTTTGATCTACTTCGCTAATGCAGAGAAATAGCGTTTCGAAGGCTATCTGGCCGTGCTTCAGGCTCCGTCTAAAGTTTAGAAATCAAACAACAAGGTAAAAAAAACTCCCCAGCGGAGTCACCAAATTGTTGTGGAGGTAAATCCCCTCTGCGGACAGAGGCGATCCCTACTAGTCCAAATAGGGTCTAGCAACAATCAAACAACGCTAACAAGCAGGTTCCTAATTACACATAAAAGACCAATGATGAAGTCCTACCTGGATCCCAACGCTAGTACTTGTGGAAGAGTTGATGCTCCCGTTCCTTTGCCCCGGCTGGTCACGATCCTCACGATCCTCATGCGCGGACACCTGCACATGCAAAGAATGATACAAACACAAGCATAAAATCCAGTAGATGTAACTATATATCAGTCAGAAAGGATATAACTCAAACATCATCACAAAGACAATAAGAGTGGAACCATAATGATAGTCGTCTATTACCAATAAACAAAGAAGAATACAACCGAAGTTCTGACGTCAAATCCTTCTCAAGAGGGTCCAGCCAGCAAGTCTCTTAAGCATTCACCCTTGGAGGTAGATCTCCCAAGACAAAAAATCTCTCTCACACAAGTTTACACAACAAAGAAACACTTCACAACCTTCGTTAAGCTCCCTAGCAATCCCACACTTGTCACACCAGCTACCTATCAAGTTCACAGACTAGCAGCAACACTCCAAGCACTACCAAATCCAAACTAGATGCTCATGGCAATGGTAGAGGCATAAATAGGAGAAGGAGTCTCCATGAATGGTGGGAGGATGAGCTTATCTCCAAGGAAGGTGGCTCAAATGACGAAACAGACATGCCAGAGAAGGGAGGGCGACATTTACAAGGCCAACAACCAGGTTTGGAGTCATCTGGAAGGCTGGCTGTTAGAACAAACTCGCCCAAACTCGATCAGCGCAGGTCGATAACTGCACTGGAGCGCTGACATCGCAGCTGAATAACAAAGAAGGTCATGTCAGCACGATCAGATATGAATAACAGACGCGCTGTCTCATGAAATTCGACCAGCGCGGGAAACACGTGTAATTCCGCGCTGGCAGCGCATTCCGTGTGTTATAGAGCACCCATCAGCGCGTTTATCTTGACAACAGTCGCGATGATAGCAAAAACTTTGGCAAAGTGGGTCATTTTGGAAACATTAGAGAGCATGAGCATGGATGAATTGGACTCATGACACAGTAGAAAGACTGACAGGGAGACAGTGACAAATTACTGTGTAACAACCATCATAATATTTTGGTTCTTTGATCTTCACATGAGACACTCCTCCACCTAAGTTATGTCTCACGGCCTTCTTCAACACCGTGATCTCATCATTTGCTTCATCAAGAGATTTCTCCAAGTTCAATATTTCTGCCAAACCTCGATCCCTCGCTTCTACAATCTCTTTGACTTCATATTCAAGTTGTGTACACTTGAGATCAGTGTACTCATGCTGAGTCTCGAGTTCATTGAGTTCTTCCCTCATCTTCGCATTAGCCTCTAGATCTTTCATGACTACGACCATCTTCGCAGTGCAGTAAGACTCCAATTCCTCCATTCTTTCCAATATCATTTCTATGAAAGCCTCGGTCGCATTGTGGCTAGATTCACCCAATAAAATCTAGAGATGGGAAAGATTCTGAGTATTCGATCTGCGGGGATTGGTTGCCAGATGAGATGGGAATTTCTTGTTAGATGGAAGAATGCAGCAGAGGCGGAAAGCTGGGAAATGGAGGACTCACTTTGGAGATGGAAGCGGAAGATTGCGAAGTATGATAGGAAGCTACGGAGGAGAGTTGGATTGCTCGGGACGGCAATGCTTTCGGGTGGGGGAGAATGTAATGCTCTGTGGCTGGTGAGTCACCCGGGCGTGCCCACCGATAAACCAAAGTAGTGCGCGAGGCAAAAAGGCGACCAAATAGCCGAGACATGTTATTTGGATGAATTTGGTCTCATGTTTATATGCGGGTCGACCGCACGAGTTGGTGAAACAGATGAGTTATGGTGGGGCGGTCGCATGCGATGGGTAGGCAGACCAACACTTGGAGCAAGTTTGCAACGAAGGCGAGTCGGCTGGAAGATAGAACGGAGGGTCGGTCGGGTGGCACGACCCCTACCACTCACCATACATATAGGCAGGTGAGACTTGGAGGATCAACACATTCAATCACCGCTCATCACAATAAGTGCGAAAGATTGTGAGGTAGTTGCAGTGGGTAGGCGCAGAACTGTGGGGTGAATGCACCCACTGGCCTAGCAGGAAGACACAAGTTGACACGTGGACTTGGTGAATGGGTAGTGTAGGTGGAGGGCTGCACGAAGGTGCCTACCTGTCGGTTGGAAGTGCAGGTGGAGGGCTGCACGAAGGCACCCGCCCACTGGTTGGTGACTTGGGTGGAGGGTGCACGAAGGCGCCCACCCGACGGTGAACTCGAGTGGAGGGCTACATGAAGGTGCTCGCCTAATGGTAACACAAGCTTAGTTGAGGAGTTTGGGTGGATGGTCGCACGAGGGTATGCCCGCCTGACTCGAGCAAGAGTTTGTGGGTTGAACGGTGAAGTGTGGGGATCGACCACCATGCAAGGCGTGCATGAGGTGGGTGCCCGACATAGGTAAAAATGCCAGTGGAGAATTTGCTCCCAGTCATTTTCATTTCTACAAATTCATAATAAAAGATTATTATTGCATATGATGGTGTCCTCTCTGCTGTTGAATTTTTATAATGTTAATGGATTCTCCACATTAATATTGCTAATGAAAGATGATTAATGTTAGGCGTAGTTCGAAAAGTAACTTAACAATGGAACATGTTAGTTACTTAGGTGGTGTCGCACCCTTGACAATTAATGAAAAAAGAATTGGGGGCGTGATAGATGGTATCAAAGCAGGGTTTCTCGTGACAAAGTGACAGTGGAAACAGGTACTTGCCGGTGAAGGAAGTTGGTTTCACATACAAGTGAGACAAGAACTGGTTTGGTTTTGCAGGGAACTTGGTGAAGCTGGTGGAAAGTGGAGAAGGTTGAATGGTAAATATGGTAGATGAGCCTATGGTAGGTGAGTCTAGCCATACTGTAAGTGAAGCTCTCCAGTACAAAGTGTTGGAACAAGTGAGTATATGGAGTTTTGACTGGGTTTCGATGAAAGTTGAGAATATGAAGATTTGGGAAAGTTGTTTGAAGTTGAGGAAAGAACTTGAAGAACTCAAGAACCAATACGAAAGTACGATGGATGGTGAACTCAAGGGACTTGATGAAGAAATTTGATAGAATGGTCTTGATCTTCAAGAGCTCTTGGATGAAAGAGCCCAGTTAAGGAAGAAAAGTGCCATGGTGGAGACCAAAATCAAGCAGCTTGACGAGAAGATAAAGAAGAAACTTCTCGGTAAGAAGGGTGTTGTAATTGAGCAGGATGAGCTCGACTACATTGACAGGCTAGGGACTTATTACCGTAACAATACAGAGGATGTTCAGAAGCTTAGTTCTATGAAAGTAGTCAATGGGAACTTGGTTGGTGCACTTAAGCAAAATGCGATGGAGGACAAGCTTAAAGGAAGTCAAGCTGAGCCAGGATCGAATTGCTTAGAAGAGCCAAGCAAGGGAGTGAAGTACCTTAGGAGGAATGTCGAATTGGAACACAAACCAATGGACACTTCTGAGGCTAAGTTTTTGAAAAAGGTTGTTGATGTGAGACACAAGATAAAGCCGACAAAAGGTGGTGATGCCTTGAAGATAAGTTTTGTGTAGGTGACCGTGAAGGGCAAGAGATTTGCAACTTTGGTGGATACGGAAGCTACTCATAGCTTCTTAAGTAAGAAGGTAGTAAATTCTTTTGGGAAGAAAGATGAGATGGAGAAAGAGTGGAGTGCTTTCAAATAATTCAACTCTACCATGAAGGCAGTTATTGGTGTGATGGAGAACACTTAGGTGAAGTGGGCTCATGGTTTGGAAAGTTGGACTTGAGGGTTGCGGGCATGGATGATCATTCTATGGTGCTGGGGCAAGATTTCATGAAGCTTGCACAAGCCATACCAATGGTGGACTGGGACATTCTCTTGATCACAGGTGAAGGAAGAACTATATTGGTTCCGATGAATAGAATGAGTTGCTTGGGGTATGGACCGAGGATTTATTCTATGACTTTGTATCCCAAAGATCTGAATGTGAAGCATGAGGATGTGGAGCAAAGAGGACTTGGGAGTATGACTCAAACAACAAAGGAAGGGAAGTTTATTGACTTCATTGAAAGAGCGAGGAAGAAGGAAGGAAGTGAGAGGTCAATCTCACGAATCTTGAAGCACTTGACAGAGACATCTTCTACTAATGATCTTCACGATGGAGTTGCAAATGAAGGGAGTCTGAGTACTACTTCAAAAGCAGTGGTTGGAGAGGATTATGCAGGTAGAGATCTGATTGGTATAGTGGATTTTTACAGTTATGCTATGGGCATATATGACTTTTAGTTGAGAAAGGCAAGCTTAGTGAGCTTGGATGTACATGTGAGGAGGTTGAGGCTGTGCACATGTTAAAATTGGCAACCAGGGAAAAACTTCATGTGGGTCATCTTATTCATGGCTGATAATATTTTTATTAGATTCCTCTCGTCGAGAAGTGTAGGATTGATATAAAGATCATCCAATTCTGATAAGTATTCATGGAGATATGAATTTATTTTGATTATGGAATTATTATCAAGCCGACCTACAACTCATGTAGGCTCAGAAGCACAACAGTCGCATCTATTCACCCACCAACGTTGTGTATAAATATAAGAGGACTTTTCCTCATTTGGACTCACTCATCTCATCACATCTCTCTCTCTCTCTACTGCGCAGATATGAGTCTCTTCTCTACTGCGCTGAAATGGGTCTCTCTCTCTCACACATGTGAAGCCGGAAACTGCTGAAACTGAAGCTGCAACTGCAGAAGTAAAGATTGACTTGCGTGGCCTAGAAGATCTCCTCTTTGGAACTGCACTGTAGGTTCATCTGAACCTCCTTTGAAAGCCACAACTTTTGGTGGTGGAATGAAGTCAATCCGACGAACGGTTTGCAAGATATCGACTGCCCTAGTTTGAAGCCGGAAACTGCTGAAACTGAAGCTGCAACTGCAGAAGTAAAGATTGACTTGCGTGGCCTAGAAGATCTCCTCATCTGAACTATGCTGTAGGTTCATCTGAACCTCCTCTAGAAGCTGAAACTTTTGGTGGTGGAATGAAGTCAATCCGACTGTCGGTTTGTGAGACATGGTCTGCCCTAGTTTGATAATGAAGCCGCTAATGTTGATGCTACTGATCTAGGGTTTGCTACTACTGATATGAATCAGATTTATTGTACTATTTCTCTCTGCTGAATTATTGAAGATAAAAGAAGATTTGATCAAAGGGTTTCCCCACACATTGTGGGGTTTGTCCCTAGCTAGCCGCCACATCTTGTGTCTCTTGTCTTGGCTTGTTTTCTGTCGATCGTTTAATGTTCTATCTGCACTTTACTTTATGTACATGTGATTGCTAATCAGTGGAATATAATAAGAAAAAGAATTAAACTGTTATAAGCATAGAACATACCATAACTTAACATGGTATCAGAGCTGAGGTGAAGACAAAGCCCGAGAAAGAGCAAGAACAATCATCGAAGAGAATATTGGCAAGGCTATCCTAAAAGAACTATGGGGTCCTCAAAACTCTTTCCTGCTGAAGACAAGCTCCATGAGAAAGCTGACTATCACAGATGGAAGATGTCTATCGATCTAACCCTTGAGAATCAAGGAGTGTTGGATCATGTGAGATGCAATATTATTGAGCCTCCATCAAATGCATCGGCTGCTGCCTGGAACAAATGGAAAAGTGGAGAAATCAAAACAATAGAAGATCATCCGGGACTCTATCGACAAGCACTTGGTGGCCTACATCTCTGAACTGGACACCTCCAAGGAAATCTATGATAGACTGGTGAGTTTATTTAAAGTTAATGATGCAAATCAAGTTTTGTTTCTTAGAAATAAACTGAGGGAAATCAAGAAGGGTAAAGATGAAAGTATGCAAGCATACTTCTTAAGAATCACCGAGATCAAGAACGATCTCCTATCTATTGGGGAAACTATTACTGACAGAGAAATGGCACTCACAACTCTTGGAGGATTGCCATTTGAATGGTATGTGTTCAGGACTACTCTTTTGAACTATAATGTAATTCCTGGTTTCAAGGAACTAATGGCTAGATGCATTCAAGAAGAAACAAGGGAAGAAGTGCAAGAAATGCCCATGCCTAAAGGCCCTCCTGCTGCCTTTTCTTCTCATGCAAAGAAAAGAAATAATTCCGGGACTAAATCAAAAGGAAAGGCTGGACCTAAGGCTAGAAGAAAATGACGATGTAACATTTGTGATAAAGCAAGTCACTATGCATGACATCATGAGCATCATGATGAATGAGATCATGGACATAAAGGGCAACATGAGATCATGAACATATAGGATAGCATGATAATGATGCACACTAGTTTGAGCAACATTATGATGGATAAAATCATGGACATGGGCAACATGATGACAATCATGATTAGAGAAGCATGGTACAGTATGCAGTGGTGCAACTCGAAATCCCTCTAATGGCAATCAAAGGAATGACAAATTCAACAACAAAGGTAAGAGGAGAGCTGGGAATCAAGGAAGAGGACAAGCATTCAAGAAGGCTAGAAATTCTAGGATGTATTAAATGCACCTGACTTCAAAAGGAACCTAGTGTCCATCTTGGCAATGGAAGACAGAGGCTACAAGGTAACCTTCAGCAATGGCAAGGTACGTATATGGAAAAATAATGTAAGATGCCTTTACTCTTGGGTTTAGTGTTGATTCATTATATCAGGCCGATGGAAGTCCGTTAGGTGTCATCTCTTATGACACATCTCTTTAGTTCGAACTTTGGCATCGGAGGTTTTCCCCCCTTCATTATAAAGCTATACCCGATGTAAGACAGATGGTAACAGGGATGCCCGAATTCCAAGTAGAGAAAGAAGGTGTATGTCCGGGATGTGCCAAAGGAAAGCTCTTCTTGGGACCATTCCCCTCAAGCCAAAGCAAGACCTCTGATATATTACAATTGGTTTACTCAGGCATACTTGAGGTTGGCATTAAGAGGGAGACTACTACACCACATACTCCTGAGCAGAATGGTGTGGTGGGAAGGAAGAACCACAGGATGATGGAAGCTGTCCGGGCCATGCTACATGATCAAAGACTTTCGAAATTTCTATGGACTGAAACTACAATCACCACCGTATATGTACAAAATCGATGCCCTCATCAAGCATTGGGTTCCAAGACTCCTGAAGAAAAATTCACCGGTAAGAAGCCTGATGTTTCTCATTTTAAAATTTTTGGAAGCTCTGTATACTTTCATGTGCCGAAAGAGAAAAGAAATAAATTGGGAGCATCTAGAAAGAAGGGAATTTTCGTGGGCTATGGTGAAAATACTAAAGGCTATAGAATCTATGTAGCCAGTCAAAGGGAAGTCATAATTAGTCATGATGTCATCTTTGACGAAGATATGGCTCTCAGCAAGGTGATCAATCTTCCGACTTTGAGAAGCTCTCAAGAAGCCAACACCAGGGAACCGAAAGAAAAGGATGATGAATCAATGCCTGATGTAGAAGAACCCATGGATCTGATTGATCCTCCTCCATATGAGCCTTCCTCTTCTAGGAAGAGGCCTTCATGGCTTAAGGGGTTACTTGATGATGCTGAAGGACATGCTGCACCCCGAGGAACCTTTCGTGAAAGTAAGAAACCTTATAGGTATCAAGGATACCTGACCATCATGAGAACGATCATACAAAATGAGCCTTCGTCATTCTCAGACGCCATCAAGCATCAAGTATGAAAGGATGCTATGACCGAAGAATATGAGTCTATCATAAAGAATGATGTTTGGGAAGTAGTTCCCAGACCCCAGGACAAGACTGTTGTTACTTCCAAATGGCTTTACAAGATAAAGCATGCAGCAAATGGAAACATGGAAAAGTATAAGGCTCGTTTTGTTGCTTGAGGTTTCTCCCAAAAGGAAGGTATAGACTATGATGAGATATTTGCACCTATTGCCAGATATATGACCATCCGCTCGATCATAGCCCTTGCCGCTTCACAAGGATGGAACCTACATCAGATGGATGTCAAGACTGTGTTGTTGCATGGCTCGATCAAAGAAGAGGTCTACATGGAGCAACCCGGAGGATTTGAGATTTATGATCGAAAATCTCATGTATGCAGGTTGAAGAAAGCTCTCTATGGGCTAAAGCAAGCACCCCGAGCATGGTATGAGAGGATCGATAGCTACTTGATGAAGCTGGGATTCACTAGGAGTGAAGCTGATCCTAACCTTTACTTTAAGGTTGAAGATGACAAGCCTCTCATACTGGTGTTGTATGTGGATGACCTCTTTCTAACAGGTGCAAACCCTCTCATTCACAAATGTAAGAGGGAGATGGCTTCTGAATTTGAAATGAAGGACCAAGGACTTGAAGTGTGGAAGAAGCCAAGGGAAATTTTCCTATCTCAAGGAAAATATGTGGTAAATATATTGGAAAGATTCGCTATGATGGACTGCAAGCCTGTGACTACCTCGAGGATTTAACTTTTAGAAGTTATATGGTAGTGATGTCGGACCAGACTTGGGAAATGCCTCTGAGTTTCAAAAACTCATTCGCATTGATGTTCTTGGTGAACCTCCGTCCGATCATATGTTTTGCAGTTAGCATTGTGAGCTCATATTTGGTTGAGCCTCACTGGATTGATGCTAGGAATCTTCTGAGATGTCTTCAGGACACAATCTCTCTTGGATTAAGATACACTACCGGAGATGTGAGACTACTTGGATATACTGATGTTGATTGGGCAGGCAGTGTGGTGGACCGTAAGAGCGCTTTCGGGGACTGTTTCACCATGGGATCTGCTTCGATATCCTAGATGAGCAGGAAGCAGAAGTCGGTGGCTTTGAGCACCGCCGAAGCAGGATATATTGTTGCTAGCATAACCTCGTGTGAGGTAGTCTGGTTGCGAAATCTCTTCAGTGAACTGTTTGGATTTACATTGGATACCACTGTGATTCTCTATAACAACCGGAGGTGGGATTTGATTATTGAGGAATCCCGTATTCGTCGATTGCTCCAGCAAATAGACATCATCTTGGATATGGTAAGTTGATGAGCAAGGAGGCTCCATCGCATTAAGATGATGTACAGGTTGATACACCTTGTCAAAGCCCCGAGGAAAGATCTAATCTGTGATTTTCCCAAACGACTTGGAGTCGGTAAGAAACCCTTGTACAAGGATCCTGCATGTTGCATACATTGAGCTCTGGGAGCTCTGAGGGATTGCGGTTATTACTGGAGCAACATACGACCACAGGGTGACTCACCCTCCCTTGGTGGTGCACACTGGAACAAGATGATTCGCTCTCTTGTGGGACAAGATGATTCGCTCTCTTGTGGAATAGGATGATTTGCTCTCCTGTGTAGCAGGATGATTAGTTCTCCTGTGAGGCCTGGATTGATGTGTTCTCCATGGAAATTGTAGCAGGATTGATGTGTTCTCCTGTGAGGTCTGGATTGATGTATTCTCCATGGCAATTGTAGCAGGATTGATGTGTTCTCCTGTGAGGCCTGGATTGATGTGTTCTCCATGGCAATTGTAGCAGGATTGATGTGTTCTCCTGTGAGGACAGGATTGATTAGTTCTCCTGTCGAGGCATCCTACCCATGCAGTCAGGGACTCATGGGAAGTACCTCTCATCTGATCAATGAGCAGGGAAATGAAGTTAGGGACCATAGTAGTACCGATGGACGCATCGTTGTAACTACCGTACTCCCTAATCTAGGATGGCCTCCATTGATCTGGGATCAATGATACTGGTCTGGGACCAGTGGTAGGAGTTGTACCATACTATGACGCTGACTTCGGGTCAGTTGAGACTGGTCTGGGATCAGTGGTACATACTCTGAGACTGACTTTGAGTCAGTGGAGGATGATATTGGTCTGGGACCATTGGAGTTGTACTCACTATGACGCTGAATTTGGGTTGGTTGAGACTGGTCTGGGACCAGTGGTACATACTCTGAGATTGACTTTGAGTCAGTATGATACATCCTCGATCATTTCTTCTTCTTCATAATTCGGACAAAAGTAGAGTAGAACAGAACAATGCAAGAGCAAAGCAGAATAGAAAAAAACAGTACAGATCAGTGCAAGGCAGAACAAGACAAAGCAGAACAGGAAAAATAGAGCAGAGCAGGGCAAGGGTCAGGTTGTACAAGGCAGTGCATTTGATGGATGAATAGTAACGACCGATAGACAGATTGCAGATGAAGTTCTCCATGGTTGAGAGGGAGTGTTAAAATTGGCAACCAGGGCAAAACTTCATGTGGGTCATCTTATTCATGGCTGATAATATTTTTATTAGATTCCTCTCATCGAGAGGTGTAGGATTGATATAAAGATCATCCAATTCCGATAAGTATTCATGGAGATATGAATTTATTTTGATTATGGAATTATTATCAAGCAGACCTACAACTCATGTAGGCTCAGAAGCCCAACAGTCGCATCTATTCACCCGCCAACATTGTGTATAAATATAAGAGGACTTTTCCTCATTTGGACTCACTCATCTCATCACATCTCTCTCTCTCTCTACTGCACAGATATGAGTCCCTTCTCTACTGCGCTGAAATGGGTCTCTCTCTCACACATGCGAAGCCAGAAACTACTGAAACTGAAGCTGCAGCTGTAGAAGTAAAGATTGACTTGCGTGGCCTAGAATATCTCCTCTTTGGAACTGCGTTGTAGGTTCATCTGAAGCTCCTTTGAAAGCCGCAACTTTTGGTGGTGGAATGAAGTCAATCCGACGAACGGTTTGCAAGATATCGACTGCCCTAGTTTGAAGCCGGAAACTGCTGAAACTGAAGCTGCAACTGCAGAATTAAAGATTGACTTGCGTGGCCTAGAAGATCTCCTCATCTGAGCTGGGCTGTAGGTTCATCTGAACCTCCTCTGGAAGCCGAAAATTTTGGTGGTGGAATGAAGTCAATCCGACTGTCGGTTTGTGAGATATGGTTTGCCCTAGTTTGATAATGAAGCCGCTAATGCTGATGCTACTGATCTAGGGTTTGCTACTGCTGATATGAATCAGATTTATTGTACTATTTCTCTCTACTGAATTATTGAAGATAAAAGAAGATTTGATCAAAGGGTTTCCCCACACATTGTGGGGTTTGTCCCTGGCTAGCCGCCACATCTTGTGTCTCTTGTCTTGGCTTGTTTTCTGTCGATCGTTTAATGTTCTATCTGCACTTTACTTTATGTACATGTGATTGCTAATCGGTGGAATATAATAAGAAAAAGAAGTAAACTGTTATAAGCATAGAACATACCATAACTTAACAGCACAGATACTTGAGGACACAACACCAATCTGATACATGGGTGGATGAGAGTCAGGGAGGAAACTTCCTTGCCCTCCTTTCTCAATAGACAAACTTGGAGACTGGTTGGTGTAGGGACCTTGATTGGAAGGGGCTGCACCACCTTGACAAGGGGCCTTGGAGGAGGCTTCTTCATGCCAGATTTGCAGACTTTGATATGGATGACCAGGTGTTGGAATGAGTCTACTTGGTTGGGCATCATGGATAACTAGAGTCATGGACATCAAGTTGGAGACATGGAGCATGGGTTTATGCAGGGACATATTGCAGGAACATGGATAGAGGTGTCACTCATGGACATTCTATGGAGTGATGAGGCAAGGATATTGTGTAGATGTTGATGTGACATGGAGATGTTTTATATGAGCCTTTGGAGAGGTTGTACACTCCTTTTACAACAAGACCATGGACTGACTGGACATGTTGCAGATGGGATGGAGATTCCATGGACCTGAGCATGGGATTGAGAGTAGATTCTTGATGAGTGTGAGATGTAACAGAAGTCAAAGAAAGACTGATGGTGACGTAAGGATGTGCATTCTTGTGGTTTGGGCGTATGGTTGGATTAACTACCCAACTAGTTTGAGTCACGATGGGTACCAGTGTGCAGAGGTGTGTTAGAATTGGGTCGGCATGATGAGACAACACATGACAGATGTTGGCATTATGTTGGAGTATCTCGATGGCAGTGTACGAGGGAGGATGACACATGGTGGAGACGGTCGTTTTACATATGTTGCAAGGATGTTTGTGATATATGGACTGGTTGAGATCATGGATAACACTATTCGGATATGAAAATCTTGGTGATGGTTACCAAGATGGTATATTGTCAAGGATGATAATGATTTCAGGTGGAGGAGGATGTAAGGACCTATGGTCTGTGCGATGGGCAGGACACACATCCCGTGCGAAGATATGCGAGCTGCGGCCAAATAAGCAAGCATACGATCAGAAATGTGCATGGAGAAGGTTAGCTAGGTGAGTTTATACCGTGGGGACGAGCTGGGCGAGTCACCCATGAGCCGACACGTAGGACTTGCAATGTGGGCGAGTTTAGGGGGGCGGTCCCATGTGATGGGCGGTCCGACCCAACCTATGGATGAGTTATGCGATTTGAGGTGAGTCGGCTAGGCAAGCTGAATGAAGGTTGGCTGGGTGAGCTGACCTTGCCACTACCCATATATATAGACATATGGTTGGACGAGTTGGAGGCATCGATCAAACGAACAAAGCATTTGAATGAGTCATTTGGGACGAGCTTGAGGTGTGAAGTGCAGGTGGAGGAGCAGGCATAGAGGCGCGATCGAACCGCAGGTTGATGCGCCCACCCCCCGAGCAGACTCGCACGGGTTGCACGAGTTGTGAACGGGTTCGGGTAGGCAGGCCGCATGAAGGCGCAACCGACGGGTGAACACAGTTGCTAATACGGGTGAAGGGCCGCACGAAGGCACGCCCACCCATCCGTTGAAGGCACAGGTGAAGGGTTGCACGAGGCACCCGCCTGTCAGTTGAATGTGCGGGTGGAGGGTTGGACGAAGGCGCCCCCCCGCCAGTTGGTGACTCGAGTGGAGGGCTGCACGAAGGTGCCCGCTCGTTGGTTGGTGAACTCAGGTGGAGGGTGCACGAAGACGCCTGCCCAACGGTGAACTCGGGTGCAGGGTTGCACAAAGGCGCCCGCCCGTTGTGAATTGAACTTGGGTGGAGGGTGAAATGAAGGCACCCCCTCGCGGTTGAACAGATCATGTGAGACTGCACAGAGGTGTTTCCTGATAGTTGGAAAAGTGGAAATTTGGCTAAGTGTGGATTGTAAGAGTGATCACCGTGCAAGGCGTGCACGAGATGGGTAGCTCGTGGGAAAGACACGAAGTCTGAAATTTGTCTAAGTATAAAACTTGGGGTTCAAATTCTTTTGGCTTACTTTTTTTTGTGGAAAGAGTATAAGTAGTTACTTAGGGATTATAGTGATAATGATAAGAATCAACTTAGTATTAGACTAGTGCGAAACTGACTGAGATACCAATTTCTTTAATAAAAAAAATAATAATCACATAAAAATTAGATAATGAAAAGTTAATGTAAAATAAATAATGCTAACTACACAATGTGAAATCTAACTCTATCATATTAAATAAATTAACATGATCCTTCTCATGTACTCTCTGCCACTTGTCTAAAAAAAATTTCCCAAAATTTCACTCCTAAACCCTCAACATTTTTTTTTCTCCATTTGTTCACTTTTCTCATTTTTATATGGAATCTCCCTAATATTACTTGATAATTATCATTACTATACTCACAACTTTATATTTAAAGGAGTTGCCTAAATGCATTATAAAAAATATTTGAGATGCTGAGAATTTCAAGAGCTAAATACCTATCTAATCTCATTTTTTTGAAACAGTGTAGAGATGAAAACCTCACTCCAAATTTCGCTAGATGCAACCATCCCCTTAAACGTGGTTGGAACATTTCTATCTTCAATAAACTTAGTAAAACCCTCATCAGAAATGGAATAAAATTTTCCAAGTTTCAATTAATAAAAACATCTGAAAAACTTTTGGGTTTGCATGTCTAGCTATCATCAACTCTTTGCTTGACCTTTGTCAGAATTTAGACACCCTCACCTTCGCCAAAGCTTAAACAATTCTGGATTATGTATCCACGAAGAAAACCAAAAAGCTAAATACTATAAGGAATATAAGCATTAACAAGAACGAAGAAGTTAGAAACATAAATCCTGTCATTATCCCTGCACATTTGATTTCCAACACACCTTTCAACTCCTCGTTAGTCCACCAAACTTCAGAACTGGCTACACATAGCCCCTCCCAGCAGCACCATTTGCCCCCCAAAATACACCTAACCACAGATACTTGCTGCCCAACATCGCAACTCCTAGCCAATTAGTCTGGCAATGAAACACGCACTCTCTCCAAAACGCATCTCTCCAACTTGCAATCTAGTAATTGTTGGGTGTGGAGCCTGATTATCTTCTGTATTCGAGTGTCTCAGCTGGATGTATACCAAAGGAAGACTGTACACCCCTCCATGTGGGGGGGTGCGGGGGGGACTTGTTCCCCCGGCGGGGGTCCGGGGGGGCTAATCCCCCCTAGCTGGGGGGTCTGGGGGCCAACGGTTCCCCAGTGGGGGTTTGGGGGTAGTGCCCCCGAAGCTAAAAAGAGATGTAAAATTGCCTTGTAAAATTCTAGTAATTTCTAGTCAATCTGGGTTGTTCATTAGGCGGATGATCTAATGGTAGAAGTTATGTTTAATTTAGGGTTTTTTGCCCTAGAAGGCAACCCCTCACTATATGTGAGGGAATTGTATTGCATCTATGCACATCTATATTCTGAGTGAGGAAGAGAGAGGAGATTGAGAGCAAAGAAGGTGTTACAGTGGATCTACTATAGGTTGTATCTCTTCAGTTTGCTGGATAATATAAAAGGAAGGATTGGTTGTTTATCTCTAGACATAGCCCAAACTGGGTGAACCACGTATATTTGTGTCTCTCTTGTTTTATGTGTTTTCTATGTTTATATTTCTGCAATATTTTTGTGTTCCATTGCTCCGTAATATATAATTTTCTAACAACTGGTATCAGAGCTGAAGGTCTATTTGGATGATAAACTCACAGGAGAGAAGGGTTCCTAGTTCGAGTGGGAGCAATAGCGGAAGATAGTAGGTTTAGGGTCAAAAAATTCAACGGCCAAAACTACCAGCTATGGAAGATGCAGATGGAAGATTATCTATATCAGAGAGATCTATACCTACCATTGAGCGGAAAGACAAAGAAGTCGACAAGTATGATAGACACAGAATGGGATATTCTGGACAGAAAGGCACATGGAACAATACCATTGTGCTTAGCGGTGTCGGTAGCGTTTAATATTTCAAAGGAAATGAAAACAGAGGGTTTAGTGTTAGAATTAGCCAAACTATATGAAAAACCCACGGCGTCAAATAAGGTATTTCTTATGAAGCATTTATTTAATATGAAGATGTCAGAGGGTGGATCTGTCGCTGATCATTTAAATGATTTTAATATAGTTACAATTCAGTTAAGTTCTGTAGGGGTAAATTTTGATGATAAAGTTAGGGCTCTGTCATTTCTGTGCTCATTGCCAGAAAGCTGGAATGGTTTAGTTATGGCCGTTAGTAACTCTGTCTCTAGATCTAGTACTTTAAAGTTTGATGATGTTGTCGGTGTAGTCCTTAGCGAGGAAATGCGATGGAAAAGCTACGGTGAGACATCAGGTAATGCTTTGACTGCAGAGACTAGGGGAAGAAAAATGGAAAGAGGTAAGAGCCCAGGATATCGCAGTAAGTCAAGAAAAGGTAGATCCAAGTCCATATCGGGGATTGTGTGCTGGAAATGCAGGAAGAAAGGACACTTGAAGAAAGACTGCAAGTCTCGGATGGGAAAAGAAGGAGATGCGCAGCAAGAAACTAATCATGAAGCGAATGTAATAGGTGATGTGTTGCAAGATGCTTTTATTCTTTCATTATAAAATATTATTGATGCCTGGGTGATAGATTCAGGGGCCTCATTCCATGCTACACCTGATAAAAAACATTTTCATGACTATGTTCAAGGAGATTTTGGACAAGTTCGATTAGGTGATGATAAACCCTGTAAAATCGTTGGAATGGGTACAGTTTTCATAAAACAACAAAATGGAAATCAGTGGCTATTGAAGAAGGTAAGGCATGTTCCAGATCTGAAGAAAAATCTGATTTCAACAGGGCAGTTGGGAGGTGAAAGTTGCGTAACTACTTTCACAAATAAAACCTGGAAGGTCACTAAAGGATCCCTAGTAATAGCGAAAGGAGAAAAGGTTGGTACATTGTATTTATGCAATGGTATTTCTAATTCTGTTAATGCTTTAATGTCTATAGGAGAAGATATGGCATTGTGGGATCATAGGCTTGGGAAAATGAGTGAGAAAGGGATGCAGATTCTTCACTCAAGAAATTTGTTACCAGGTTTGAAGCATGTTGATTTAAAATTATGTGAGAATTGTGTTTATGGAAAACAAAAGAGAGTCAGATTCCTTAGAGGTTGGGAAAGAAAAGAAGAGTGAAAAATTAGAGCTTGTGCATACTAATGTATGGGGACCTGCTCAAGTATCATCTCTTGGTGGATTTCATTATTATGTTACTTTTATTGATGATGCAACCAGAAAAACCTAGATTTATTGTATTCGAAATAAATCTGATGTATTTGATACTTTCAATAAATGGAAATATTTGGTTGAAAATGAGACAGGGAAAAGGTTGAAGTGTCTCGGATCAGATAATGGAGGTGAATATTGCAGCAAAGATTTTGATAGGTACTGTTCATAGAATGGAATTTGAAGAGAGAAGACAGTTCCAAGAACACCACAAGAAAATGGTGTGTCAGAAAGGATGAATATGAGAATCATGGAGCATGCAAGGTGCATGAGATTTCATGCAGGATTGCCTTTACAATTTTGGGCAGATGTTGTAGATATTGTTGTTTATCTAATAAATAAAGGGCCTTCAAGTTCCTTGGATGGTGGTATTCCTGAGGAGGCATGGACAGGTAAAAAGGTAAACTACTCATTTTTAAAGACTTTTGGTTGTGAAGCCTTTGTCCACATTAATAAAGAAAATAGAACAAATCTTGAGACAAAATCAAAAAAATGTACATTTATTTGATATGGTGTTAATGATTTTGGTTATCACTTATATGATTATGAAAATCACAAAATCATTAGGAGCAAAGATGTAAAATTCAATGAAAAGGTCTTGTATAAGAATCAGTTGCAGGAAAAGAAACAAGAAAAAGTAAACAAAGAATACACAGTGCTTGACGATATCACAGGAAAAGTGATGGTGCCTAAAAATCATAACAATCTACAGCAAGAACAACAACCACAACAGCAACAAGCACTTTAAACACCTGAAAGTGGTGTTAGAAGATCTACCAAGATAAGTAGACCCCCTGAACGATACTCTCCTTCATTATATTATGTATTGTTGACTAATTCTGGTGAACCAGAATGTTATGAAGAAGCAGCGCAAGTAGAAACCAAGAAGAAGTGGGAGCAAGCCATGAAAGAAGAGATGGACTCCTTAGCACATAACCAGACTTGGGACTTAGTCAGGTTTCCTGCAAGTAAAACAACATTGCAAAATAAATGGGTTTACAGGCTGAAGGAAGAAGATGGAGGAAAATAGAGGTACAAAGCTATACTTGTGGTGAAGGGGTTTGCACAGAAGAAAGGTATTGATTTTGATGAAATATTTTCCCCTGTTGTTAAAATGACTTCAATCAGAACTATTTTAAGTCTAGTAGCAGCTGAACATTTGCATCTTGAGCAGTTAGATGTAAAGATAGCCTTTCTCCATGGGGATTTGGAGGAAGAGATATATATGCAGCAACCACAAGGATATGAGGTAAAAGGGAAGGAAAAACTAGTGTGCAGGTTGAAGAAGAACTTGTATGGCTTAAAACAGGCTCCAAGGAAGCGGTATCTAAAATTTGACAGGTTTATGTTTGAACAAGGTTATACTAGATGTCACTCTGATCATTGTGTTTATCTCGAAAGGAAAAATGATGGCAACTATATTATATTGTTATTGTATGTAGATGACATGCTTGTTGCAGGTTCTAACATGGAGGAAATAAATGTGCTCAAAAGGAAATTGGCAAACTCATTTGCAATGAAGGATTTGGGTGCTGCAAAACAAATCCTTGGTATGAGAATAACTAGGGATAGGAAGAATCGCAAATTAACATTGTCTCAAAGTGAGTACATAGAAAAGGTGTTGAAAAGGTTTAATATGTAGAATGCAAAACCAGTTAGTATACCTTTAGGTAGCCATTTCAAATTAAGTAAGGAGGCATGTTCCAAGACTCATGAAGAAATGGCTCATATGTCTAAATTCCATATGCATTAGCAGTTGGAAGCTTAATGTATGCAATGGTCTGCATAAGGCCTGATATTGCACATGTAGTGGGAGTTGTAAGCAGGTACATGAACAATCCAGGAAAAGAACATTGGATGGCAGTGAAGTGGATTCTCAGGTACTTGAGAGGTACCACAAATCAAGCATTATGCTTTGGTGGTTCAAACATTGCTCTACAAGGATATGTTGATGCAGATATGGCAGGTGATAGAGATAACAAGAGGAGCACAACAGGGTATGTGTTTACTGGTTGTTTCTCCATGGACGTAGCCCAAACTAGGTGAACCATGTATATATGTGTCTCTCTTGTTTTATGTGTTTTGTGTGTTTATATTTCTACAATATTTGTGTGTTCCATTGCTCCATAATATATAATTTTCTTACAGTAATCTCTCCTCAGAGAAGATAGCCAGCAACATCAGCTCACCTTCATCCAGCATGGTTGTAAGCCTCACTGCCACCAACACCGACTCCCCTTCAAAGCATTCCAATACCACCTCTCAATGCCCTAGCAAGAAAACCCGCGATCTCTCCTACGCGCAAACTGACAATAGCCTTCTCTTATTGCAAAACACCAACAGTCGTTCCAAAACACCGCAACTCCTAAGCGATCAAGAAACCCACACTCCCAACAAGGTAACCCACACTGTTACTAACACCGACTCCCCTTCAGAGTATTCCAACTCGCAATTCGATATATCTCAGTGCCTTTTGTCGCAAAAGAAAGCCAGCAAAGTAGAGTCCTTTAAATACGTAACCCACGCTGCCTCCATTAACAATAGTAGGAACACCCATCCTCCTTCGATGGATAAAGTAAGCAGTACGAGAAGCTTAGTAAAAAACTCGACCATAATCAACCTTTCTCAAATGGCATTAGATGATCACTTGAAATCGTTGCTCGAAAAAGGTCTAAATTTTGCTTTATCTCTTGCTAAAATTCCCTTAAATGATGTCGTAAGCAACATTGAAGTCGCTATCAAAAACACAGAGAAAAATGTTGCAGAAGAAATAGGACAAGACATTGTAAGAATTCTCAGAAATGTGAGACCTCCTCCAAGTAACATTTCCAAGGATGAAGCTACAGCTTTGAATAACATCAGGAAAAACAAAAGCATTATAATTTTAAAAGCAGACAAGGGAAATGCTACAATTGTTATGGATAGAGCAAACTATGATAGTAAGATGGAAGAACATCTCAACAAGAGTGGCTGATGCAGATTACTTAACAAGGACCCTAGCAACAAAATCCTTCGCCAAGTAATTAACAAAATAAAAAATTATTCTCTTGATTCAATTAGTAAGAACAGGTTAAATTTTAATAGCACCATCATCCCTAGAATATACGGTGTGCCAAAAATCCACAAAACTGGAATTCATCTTATATCAAAGATTCCTCTTCTTTCATAGAATGGATTAAAAACCTAGAAATTAATGATAATGACCTCCTCGTTAGCTTTGACATCGTATCTCTCTACACTATGATTCTGGTAGATGAATCCATAGAGGTATTAAAGAAAATTACGGACCTTGAAACTGTGGACCTCATAAGGATGTTCCATAAGTCTTCAAACTTTAGTTTCAAGGGAAAAATCTATGAGCAAACTCATGGTGTTGCCGTGGGTTCTCCTTTATCACCTATAATTGCCAACTTATACATGGAACACTTTGAACAAATGGCCCTCAAGTCTTTCCCATTTACCCCTGAAGAATGGAAAAGATATGTAGATGACATATTCACTAAATGGAGCCATGTCTTAGATAAAATTAATGAATTTTTATCACACATAAACAACCTCTCTGAACACACAAAATTCACAATAGAAATTGAAAAGGACAACCAACTCCCTTTCCTAGATGTCCTCCTCACCAAAGAAAAAGGTAAACTAAGCCACCAGGTCTTCAAAAGCTCACACTGACAAATATCTTCATTCAAATTCCCACCACCATCCGAAACAAAAGGTGGGCATCATCAAAACCCTAACTACTAGAGCTTCTAGAATCTATGACCCCGAACATTTAGCAGAAGAACTTAACTATCTCTACAAAGTCTTTATAAACAATGGTTATCAAAAAAAAATTATCCAAAAAATAATTAAAGAAGCCACAACCAAAACTCAAAAAAGAAAATCTCTAGCAAACCCTAAAATATCCTTACCCTATATAAAAGGAACCACAGAGAAAATTGCTAGAATTCTCTCCAAACATAACATCAGAGTTGCCTTCACTCCCCCAAACACCATCAAAAACATGCTTGATTCTGCCAAAGACTTAATAGAACCAAAAAATCACAAAGGAGTATACTCTATTCCATGTTCATGTGGAAAGGTGTACATAGGTGAAACAGGTAGATCAATAGGCATAAGGTTAAAAGAATATATTAATGATATTACAAAAAATAGGTCGGAAAAATTAGCCCTCGCAGAGCATGCATGTTCTTCCTCACACTATATTTGCATGGAACAGGAAAAATTAATTCACAAAGAAGACCATTTATTTAGAAATAAGGGTGAAAGAGGCCATTGAAATTGAGAAATCATCCAACAACATGAACAAAGATGATGGGCTATGACTAAGTAATACCTAGAAACCCTTATTAAATAAAATAAAAAAATAGTATATATATATATATATATATATATATATATATATATATATATATATATAATAACATAATGAATAATTTTTTTTGTTTTGTTTGCTTGTTAAGACTAACCTAAGTACCCACGGGGGATTTGAACCGGTGACCTATCGCAAGGAGTGCCTTAACAGCGCACCCATTCACCGTCAATCCAAAGCCCCGTGGGCTAACATAATGAATAATTAACAAACACTCATAAATTAATTAATATCAAACCTAATCATAACCTAATCATAATTAATACCCTATCTAATTTGAATATATAATTAACATGGTATTTAAATATATAATTAGCAAGAAATTTGAATACATAATAAACAAGGTATTTAAATATATAATTCACAAGAAATTTAAATATACAATTAACAAGAAACTTAAAAATATAATTAACAAACACTCATAAATTAATTAATATTAAACATAATCATAATTACTACCTTAGCTGACTTTCTCATTTAAAATAAAATTAACTAATTAAATATAGAATTAACAAAGCATTTAATATATAAAGATAAGGATTTAATATATAATTAACATGGTA
This sequence comes from Pinus tabuliformis, assembly GCA_031772625.1. Classification (NCBI taxonomy): domain Eukaryota; kingdom Viridiplantae; phylum Streptophyta; class Pinopsida; order Pinales; family Pinaceae; genus Pinus; species Pinus tabuliformis. The sequence goes on along the minus strand of CM062804.1, from coordinate 1,634,623,852 downwards.
TTTAAATATATAATTAACAAGAAACTTAAATATATAATTAATAAGGAATGATAAGGGTTTAATATATCTCTTAATTAGAAATAGATATTGTTGACACCTAATCGTCATGATTGGGTGAAAATATGTAAATAGATAAATAAGTAATATGAACAGTCATCGAGAGATGAAATGAATAGTCTCTCCCTCATGTATATAATGAAGACCTACCTGATGGAATAAGATACACAAATCATTTTTTCCTTGTGGAGTTACTACCTGGTCTGACATGGTATCAGAGCCAACTCCTTTTTTTAGCTTTTATGCCCTTTGTAACTCCCTATTCTTCTCCACTGCTCTCCATTCAAAAGAGTTGTCCATACGCTGCTCCAGAAACATTGGTGTCCATACGCTACTCCATAATATGCTACATACAAAGTGTTGCATACAAAGCGCTGCATACAAAGTGTTGTCCATAATTGTCTGGTGTCCTTTCTGCGCCCTCTAGGCTCCCTGCCATTCCCTCCTAACAGTTCGCACGATTTTTTTGCATGATTGTAACATCCCTCAGTTTTCCAGAAGTGAAGCAGGAGTTTCCCATTCAACTTTCAAATTTTTCTTTTGTGATTTCATATTCTTACTTTTGAGATTTTTTTGCATATCCGCTGGTGCTTTCATAGCTGCTCTATATCATAGACACCTGACAGCTTCTGCAACATTATTTCACCAAAGAAGATTCAATTCTGCTCCGTTAACTCCATTTTGAAGCTAGATTCAACGGAATCTATCTTTTTTGGATCGCTTATTAAGTGGGAGTGAGCTGTTATATTTGAGCATAGAAGTGAACTCTAGAACAATTGCAAGTCCCTGCAGCAGGAAGCTGTATGTTTTCACTGACCATAGTTTCTATCTAGTGGCGTTCTATCCACAAAAAGTTGAGCGTTAATTCCAAACCTGTTTATTGATCGTGGTGTGCTTTAATTATTTGCACGATCGAGGAGTGAAGGTCATTTTATTTCAACGAATTAATGGTGTGCATTCCTTTGTATTCTGAATGCCAGCTGACTGAGAACTGAGACTTGGATGCTCAGTGTGGTAGTGCTTCTCAAGTGGTGTTGTTGTGGAAACGTGTGATAGAATACAAGCTTAGGTGGTGGTCTGTTATGTATTTGCATGGATTGTATGAACGCTTGTTTGACCTTAAACCTGTCACTTGAACTGAGAGGAACCCATGCATTGATATATCTCCTGGTGCATGGTGCATTGATCCTGAGAAGTGTTGCCACTGAGGACTGTTGAGAGTGTTGTTGTGAGTGTCATGTGAGTGAACCCATGACTTTCCAAGGTGTCAACTGTGCCTTAAAATCCACGCTCACTGCCCCTTGGTGATTGTGAGAAGACTTGTCCATTTTTACTGCGTTTTTGGAGTGCTATCCAGTTGAATGCCCTATAAAGTTTTTTGTATTTACATTGTCCAATTCAGAGTGCTATTCAGTTGAATGAACTGTATAGTTTTGTATATTTACAGAGTTGTGTGTATTGACATTATATTTTTCTTTCCCATTAAGAGTACAATTTTGCAGCAAAATTTTTGCAGCAGAAGTTTTTTTTTGTTACAGTATGCATTCAATCATATCCATGGTGGGAATAGTTCTCACTGGCAAGGAGAACTATCCTAAATGGACCCAGATGATAAAACACACCCTCATTTTCAATGAGTTGTGGAAAGGAGTGTGTGTCGGAGACGGAGACAATGAACCTGTACAACCTACCTCAAACAAAGAGCTCATCATTTGGGAAAACAAGAACAGCAAAGCTTATGCATTAATTATAGCATCTGTAAATGAAGAGGTGAGTCACCATATTTCATCATATTCAACTGCCTTTGAAGCCTTACAAAATCTGAAAGAACTCTATGACTCACATTTTTCACTTGAAGTTGTTCAACTCATGATTAAACTCTTCACTCTTCAACTGCAAAATAATGATCCTCTTGCTCTTACATCTGAAGTAATGTCTATAATGCATGATATCAAATCCACTAAGGTTGAATTGGATATTCCTCTTATCGCTTTTCTCAAGGCACTTTATCCTATTTACTCCAATTATCTTGAATCATTGCAAGCAAATGGAAATCTCAAAGATATCACCTTTGACTCTCTTGTGAAAAAGTTTGCTGAAAGACAGAAAACTATTAGAAAGAAGATAGCCCCTGAATCTTTTGAAGAGGCTGTGTGCCTTGCTCATAAAGAAAAGCATCCTGCTCAAGATTCTACAAGAGGAAGAGGTGGTCGAAGAGGAAGAGGAAGATATTTCAGAGGCGGGGGGGCAGACATTCTCAAGGAGAAAAGGCAGATTTGCACTGCATTTGCTGCAAAAGAAATGGATCAGATGATGCCTCTACATGCAAACTACCATGGGACAAAATTGAGCCGAAAAGAAACCAACATAAAGGTAAAACTGATGATACAAACAAAGGTAAAGCACCTGAATCCGCTCACTATGTTGTGGCACAATGTAACATTGGAGTAAATGAAGATTTGTTTAATGCTTCACTTGCTTCTTGGAAAAATGATTGGTTTCTTGATTCAGGAGCAACCTGCCACATGACTCATAGAAAAGATTTTCTTGAAGATTTCACTGACAATGTTGATGGAGCAGTATACTTTGCAGACCAACAAAAAATCAAGCCATCAGGGCTTGGAACAATCAGGATTAAACTACCTGGTCTTCCAGAGTTTCTTCTGCATCATGTTTTGTATCTCCCACAGCTCAAGAGAAACTTGTTGTCCTTGGTCCACATCCGCCAGCAAGGTCACTCCATTCATATGTTTGATGGAAAGCTTGAGGTAAGAAAAGCATCTAACCACTCACTTGTCATGAGGGGAATAGAAGAAGAAAGGCTTCTCAAGCTGCAAGGAACCTCTGCTTGTGCACAACATTTCTCATATAATTCTTATCATGAAGAAGGTACACTTCCATCAAGTTTATTATGGCATGCTAGATTTGGAGATTTGAACTATGACAGTCTCCGCTTGTTGAAGAAAAATGGTGTTGCTGATTTGCCTACAATTCCTAGGAAATTTAAGCAATGTGATGCTTGCATTCTAGGAAAGCATAGCAAACAGTCTTTTCATGATCCACATTCAAGAGCACATAGAAAACTTGAACTCATTCATTGAGATTTGTGTGGTCCAATGCCTGTTCCTTCTGCAAATGGAAATAAATATATCATGACATTTATTGATGACTACACCAAAATGTGTTGGGTTTATTTATTGAAGAACAAATCTGATGCTTTTCAAACATTCAAGAATTTTCATAAATGGATTGAAAATGATGCACAATCTCATATTGGTTCTATGCGCACTAATAATGGAAAAGAATACACATCAAATGAATTTTAAAACTATCTTCCCCAACATGGGATCAAACATCAAATAACTGTGCCTTATAATCCCCAACAGAATGGTGTAGCTGAAATAATGAATAGGAGAATCTTAAATATGGTACGATCCATGCTCCTCTTAAAAAATGTAAAGATAATGTTTTCGGCTAATGATGTTCTATGTGCTGCATTTATAAAGAATAGATGTCCATATAATGTTATAAGAAACAAGACTCCATATGAAATGTGGTATGGACATGTTCCTTCAGTAAAGCATCTCAAGGTCTTTGGTTCCACCTGTTATGCCTTGATACCAAAGGTACATAGAAACAAACTTGGCGCTAGAAATCGTAAGTGTATCTTTCTGGGGTATTCAAATACCTCCAAAGCATACCGTCTCTATGATGAAGTAAATAAAAAGTTTGTTGTATCTAGAGATGTGATTTTTCTTGAATCATCCAAAACTAACAATGTTGTTGAGCGGCAACTTGATCGCTTGGATAGATTCGCAAAAGCAAAATCATTTCAAGAATTTGATAATCAGATTCCACATCTTGAAGGGGGGATTCCTATACTAGATCAACATGTGGAATCTTCTTTTGAAGAACACCATCCCCCACATGAAACTCCAACAATGGAGGATGCTTTAAGTGATGTGATTGATAGAATTGGGAGACTCAATCTTGATTCAGTCCCAACTCAATCAACGGAGCATCCTAGATCATCTGAGAAAGGTCCCCCAAAGTGTCTGACAAAGACACTTGAAAGTGTTCATCCTGATGAGGTTAGAAAAACAGGAACTAGAAATTCAAACCAGCAAAATGGAGGTGATGTGGATGACTCTAATTCACCTATTGATATGGATGTTTCTTATGATTGTGAATTGAACTTGTCTACAGATTTTGAACCAACTTCCTTCAAAGAAGCTGCTTCTCATGATGAATGGAAAGAAGCAATGCAAAAGGAGTATGATGCCCTCATAAAGAACAGCACTTGGAAGCTGGTTGATGCTCCAGTAGGAACCAAACCTATTGGATGTAAGTGGGTCTACAAGAACAATTATAAAGTTGATGGCTCACTTCATAAGCACAAAGCTAGGGTTGTGGCAAAAGGTTTTGCACAAAAGGAAGGGGTCGATTATGAGGAGACTTTTGCCCCCACAACAAAATGGGCTACCATCTGTACACTCTTTGCACTAGCAGCTCAGAACGGTTGGAAAGTCCATCAAATGGATGTAAAAACTGCTTTCCTAAATGGAGATCTAAAAGAGAATGTTTTTATGTCTCAGCCTGAAGGATTTGCTATGAAAGGACATGAACATAAAGTATGCAAACTTGTGAAGTCCTTGTATGGCCTCAAACAAGCACTGCGAGCCTAGTACGAAAATATAACTGAGCATCTTCTGAAACTCAATTTCAAACATTATGATCTTGATGATGCAGCTTTATTTGTCAAGAAAGTTGGAAAAATAGTTGTATACCTTGTGGTATATGTAGATGATCTTTTGATGACAGGGAACAATGAAAGCTACATTGCATCCATAAAGAAGGAATTGGGGAAAAGTTTTGAAATGACTGATTTGGGCTATGTTCATTACTATCTTGGCATTGAAGTAACCCAACATCCGAAGTCCATATTTCTTTCTCAAAAGAAATACATTGGAGATCTGTTGAACAGGTTTGGCATGATAGAATGCAATCCTCTTACTACTCCAATGGAACAAAACTTAAAGCTCACATCTATTGAAGGAAAAGAATTTGAGGATGCAACAAAGTATAGACAGCTTGTAGGAAGTCTCAACTACCTAACTACTACCAGACCAGACATTTCATTTGTTGTTGGAATCCTCTCTAGATTTATGCAAAAGCCTGTGAGGGACATTGGTCTGCTGCAAAAAGAGTTCTAAGGTACTTGAAGGGAACTCAAGACTTTGGAATCAAGTATACATAGGTGGACGACTTCATCTTCATTGGATACTTTGATTCAAACTTTGATGGAGACAAAGAAACTGGGGTATCTACTTCAGGATATGCTATAAGTCTTGGATCAGGAGCTATCTCCTGGAGATCATGCAAACAATCAGTTCCAGCAGATTCCACAACGGAAGCAGAATACGTGGCAGCAGCTGAAGCAACAAAAGAAATTGTTTGGCTAAGGAAAATTCTTGAAGATTTGCAAGTAAAACAAGTAAAATCAACTCCATTGATGATTGACAATACCTCTGCATAAAGTTGGCCAAGAACCCAAAGTTCCATTATCGAACGAAGCATATCAATACTAAATATCATCTAATTCAACATCATGTTGAGGCCAAAACAATCCATCTCTGTCATTGTTCCACAAATGAGCAAATTGCAGACATCTTCACCAAAGCGCTTGGAAGAGAAAAGCTTGAATGATTCAGAACGATGCTTGGACTCACCAACATCCCTTCAGATTAAGGGGGGGAATGTTGACACCTAATCCTCATGATTGGGTGAAAATATGTAAATAGATAAATAAGTAATATAAACAGTCATCGGGAGATGAATTGAACAGTCTCTCCCTCATGTATATAATGAAGACCTACCTGATGGAATAAGATACACAAATCATTTTTGCCTTGTGGAGTTACTGCCTGGCCTGACAGATATAATTTCAAATTAAAAAGGTATTTAAACATATAATTACATGGTATTTACATATATAATTTAACAAGAAATTTAAATATATAATAAATTAATTAATATTAAACCTAATGGTAATTAATACCCTATTTAACTTCCTCAATTAAATAAAATTAATTAAATCTGAATAATTATTAATATTTTTAAAATTTAAATATCAACTCTACCTAAAAAAAATCAATCAATTACAAGTCTCTTTTCTTTTTTTTTGTAAGCTGAGGTGGTACTCTTTCTATTACTGGATAGAAAATAAAACATTACATAGTATCAAAAACATTATAAACTCGCCCTCATGGGGAAACCGAGTAATTAAGCCATCTATAGTTTTTAATGGCGGACCAAAAATAAAAAGCCCAAAGTCTGATAATCCTAGCAAGATAAACAAGATAGTCTTGAGATCTTCTAATTCTACTAGTCTGCATAAAATATACTTTTCTGAACATATCTTTTTTCAAACATCGTCCATTGCAAGTTGCTGGTTTGCTTCTCCATCTGCACCTTGGTGAACTCCCTTCAGCAGCTGTTGTATTTCATATAGTTTCTCCTCTTGCCTCTCCAGAGCAATGCTGATGAAACTCAATTCCCTGCTCATATCAGGGCCGCCCTGCGCAATCTCCATCATCTCAGTAGCAACTTGCTCTAAAGGTTTTGCCAGCAGCCTTTTCATTACCCAGTAAATATGAAGAGATTGTTTAAATAGAGACATTCTGCCCCTGGTGTGGCCTGGATCATGCAGTAGGAATTCCCAGTCCTCCATTTCTTCATCAGATTGGTCTTGGAGAGACTCCTCCTCCAGGTGTTGCATAATTCTTCTAACTTCTGGATTTGTGTTCTGCTGATAAGCCCTCTCTGCCCGACGAATTCTCTGATTCACCATCCTCCTCGTTTTTTTGGCTGGTCCCGCTTCCTACCTGGAGTTCTCGCCTTCCTCATGTGCCTTCCTGCTATGTCCCCGACTCCTTTTACTGCCCGAATCCATACCGCTGCCAAGACCCCTGTCTCTTCTTCTCATGCCGTAACGCCTTACTTTCGCCGCCTGCGGAGCAGGGTGGTCTTCCTTCATCTGCTGATGCTCCTCGTCTGCTAATCCGTCCTGTGCGTTAGACCTTTTGTTCCCCTCACCTCGGGGCTCCTCCTCCTCGGACTCGTCCTCAATCTCCAAAATCTCAGTTGGGTGCTCCTCGTACGCAATTTCCTTACCTTTCTGATTCTTGTTCTTGTCAATTGCACTGTACTGCTCCTCTGTCGTCCTGGTTTTCAGTCGGGTTTCCATGTTAACATAGGTTCTGCCGTAGGGAATACTCTGATGCCAAGTAAACTCTATCTTGTTTTGCTGTCTCTCCGCTGTGTTGTCCGCTACTCGCCAAATTGGGAAAAAACTAAATGACTACTTTTCCTTCCTCGTTTGGATATTTATCGGTTCTCTACCCTCAGCGTATGCCTCAGAATCAACTTTGCCTTGCCGCTGATTACTTTCCGGGATGATGCCTCCTTTGGCCATCATTCTATGATTAACTTCAGCTGTCGGGAGATCTGACATGCCTCTCCACCCTCCTCTCCGATCGCGGGCATTTATTATTTCACATTGGGGATGATCCTGTGCCATTCTCCACGCACGCCGCCAATGTACTACTCTGTACCCTGTCATCATATCGCCCCTCTGTCCAGACGGACCTGTATTCATTAAGCGGGATCTCCACGCCCGCTCATCCATCCAGCTCATTGATCCCCGCATTCTCGCTCGTAGCTTGATCATGGTCTTCATTTATGATTTTTTCCAAGTCCGCCCACTCCCTGCAACCGCGTACCGCTTTCCATTGGCTGTCTACCGCGCTGCCACGACCTTTGCATCCCCAATTCGCCATGAAATCGGTCGCGCGATTCCCTTTCCTTCTGACATGATTGATTAGTTTGTATTCAATCCTTTTCAATAGATCCGCTATCTCTTGGACAATTCCAGCCGTTCGCCAGCTGCTTTTAATCTTTTCCCAATCTCTCCCATTGCTGAGCTTCTTCAGCATTTCAACCGCGATCTGGGAGTCACCAACAATTTCTAAATTGGTGTATCCATTTCTTAAAGCAATTCGCAGCCCCTGGTGAATTGCCCAAAATTCAGCCTCATTGTTCGTCATTTCTCCACCCCAATCAGCGTAAATCCACCTTACCTGCTTATGACTATCCTGGAAAATGCCTCCGAAACCAGCATCGCCAGGGTTCCCTTTCGATGCTCCATCGAAGTTTAATTTGATGAAGTTTTCTCTGGGGTAGCTAAATTTATCAGAGCTTTGGGTTCGCACATTATGTCTGGGGCTCTGCTTGTGATGAACCATCTCAAAATTTAGGTTTAAATTGTTCAAGATCCCCTCCTCAAACTGATTTGCCTTCCAATCCTCCACGTCCCATTTCTCCACCAGGATTGTTTCCCTCATTAGTTTGACCGCTCGTCCCCAAATTATTTCCGGATCCTTTAGTTTATTCTGGAACACTCTGCGGTTCCTCTCTTTCCATATCATCCATAGCACGAACCCTGAGATGAGATTCCATGCTCTGCTGACAACTTTACATTGAAATTTCTCTTTATTCCACTGGAAAATTATTTCCTTGAAATCTCTGGGGCCTATCTCAGATTTGCCAAATATTCTTTTTGTGTCCATCCAAAGTTTCTTTGCGAACGAGCAGTTAATCAGTAGGTGATTTCTGGTCTCCACTTCAGTGTTACAGAGACAACATCTCGGCAGGCCAATAAAGCCTTTTTTTTTAATTCTGTCCGAAGTTAAGATCTTATTTGTAGTTGCAAGCCATATGAATAGGGATACTTTCGGCTACCAGTTGCTTCCCCATATAATCTTCCAATCTACATTCTCCTCAGCTATGGCCTGCGTATCTGTTAAGTAGTATGCCTCTTTGATGGTGAAAGATCCTTTCATGGAGTTCCCCCACCTAAGAAGGTCCCTTCCAGTGCGGGCTCTAATTTTCCTGGAGTCCACCTCTTTCATATAAGCTTCTTGTTGATCTTGACTTAGCTCCCTGTCCCACTCGGTCGGTTCAGTCCATTTTCTCCAGATTCCATCCAGATCATTTTCTTTCCAATAGTCTCTGACACATTTTCGGTCTCCTTCTATTCTTTCCTGAAGCTGTTGGACCCTCTGAATTCTGCTCATCCTTTCTTTCTGCTGCCATTTGTCATCCCAGAAATTAGCTTCCTCTCCACCTCGAATCTCCCAGAATGTATGATTCTCAACCAAGTCTCTGTTTTGACGAGCTAGATCCCAGATTGCTGAACCCCTGGGGGTTTCTCTCTGTCTTAAAATCTCAACTATTGTGTCAGGCATATTGTATTTAGTTTTCCATATGGCTTTCCATAGGTCATTGCCCTCTCTTAACCAGCACCACCAGAGCTTCGCTCCTAACACTTTGTTGAGTTTTTCCGGGTCCCGTAAACCCAATCCCCCTTTTTCCTTCCTCTCTGTTAAATGGCTCCAAGAAACTAGGGCCCATTTTTTCTGCTGATTTCCCCCCCCCCCCCCCCCCCCCAAATAAAATTTCTTATGATCTCTCTAATATTTGCACAGACTCCTAAAGGGGCCGCCATTATCGACAAGGGATATATGGGGATAGCTTGGAGGACTGATTTTGCTAGAACCACCCTTCCTGCTATGTTTAGCACTCGAAAGGCCCAGTTTGCCACTTTGTTTCTCAGCTTGTCCAAGACTCCTTGCCAATTTTTCATCTTTTTGGAAGTGAAGTCCAATAAATTTCCCAAGTATTTCGTAGGAAACTCTCCTCTCTTAAAGCCCAGTAGTCTTATAAGGTGAGTTTTAACCTGTTCCACAGTATTAAATATGAAAATACAAGACTTATCTCTATTGATTTCCAGTCCAGAAGCTTCAGCAAATAAGTCCAGAATTCTCTTAAGGTGTCTCACTTCCTTAAGATTTGGTTCCCCAAATAGCATGATATCATCAACGAATTGCTGATGAGTTAAGGGCAGATTATTTCCCCAAAGCTGTAAACCTTTGATTTTGTTTGCTGCTCGTTCTTTTTTAATAAATCGACCCAGACCTTCAGCTGCTAGTATGAAAAGAAACGGAGATAATGGGTCTCCCTGTCTAATTCCTCTAGACGCATTAAAGGTTTTCGAGGGGGTTCCATTAACAAGAATGGAAAAGTTCGGAGAAGAAATCAAACTATGAATCCACTTAATCCACCTCCTGCTGAAGCCAAAACTTTCAAGGACTTCTTCCAAATAGTTCCAATTCAGTCTGTTATAAGCTTTCGACAGATCTAATTTAATCATCATACCCTTTTGCTTTTTCATTTTTAAAGAGTGAACAACTTCTTGAGTTACTACAAGGCCATCTAGGATTTGTCTACCTTCAACAAAGCCCGTTTGTTCAGCAGATATTAACTTATCCAGTAGGGGTTTCAATCTTTTGGCGATCAAGGATGTTATGATCTTGTAGATAACATTACACAAAGCTATGGGTCTAAAACCATTGGCATCTTCTAAATTATCACCCTTAGGAATCAGAGCATAGAAAGTAGAGTTAATGGCAGGCCATACCTTTTGGTTCATCCGAGATTCTTCTATCAGATCTAGGATCTCCTTTCCCAGAAAGTGCCATCCCGCTTGGTAGAAATCAACTGTGAAGCCATCAGGACCTAGCGCAGTACCTTTCTTCAAAGATTTTACAATTTCTTCTATCTCTTCTAAGTTAACAGCTCTCATCAAGCGCCTTCTTTTGGTCTTCTGTAACTAAACGAGGAATGGCCAAACATATTTCCTTTATTTCTCCCGTTCTGTCAACTTGAGGTTCTGTTAGGATACCTTTATGATGATCCACCAGCACTTGCTCAATCTCACCTTGCTCCACTACTCTATCACCATTCTTATCTTTGATGGATAGAATCCTATTTCTTTGTCTATGTTTAATCATAGCCTGATGAAATAATTTTGTGTTCCTTTCCCCCTCCCTTAACCACTTTATTCTTGATTTTTGCCGCCATAGAACTTCTTCCTGCTTTCGTCTTTCTTCTAGTTTTCCAAGAATTACCCCTTCTTCTCTAATGCTCTCCTCTGTTCGACCTTCCGTTATCATCTTTTGTTGTAGTGATTCCATTTCCCCCTCCAGTTTTTGTTTGTCTTCCATAATGTTACCAAATTCTTCCTTGTTCCATTTCTTAATTCTCCCTTTCAACTCCTTCAGTTTCAATTGAAAAGTATGCATCTTTCCTTTTCCCTCCACTGTACTTTGCGTCCACCATTCTTCCACTTTCTTTATGAATCCTGGGTCCCTTAACCAGAAGGCTTCAAATCTGAACGGTCTTCTTCCACGATTTCTTTTAATATCCACCTCTAGTCTAATAGGCCAATGATCAGATCCAAGGGATGGTATAATCCTTGCTTCGACGAAAACATCCTTGTTCATAATAGCTTCTGATACTAGGAAGCGATCAAGTCTCGATGCTATTTGATTCTTACCTCCCCTCCTATTGTTCCAGGTGCATATCCCATTAATAGTCTGGATGTCTACTAGTCTTAAATCATCTATCAATTCATTGAACATATCCATGAAGTGGTCTGACTTCCTTATCCCTCCTTTTTTCTCCTCTAGGGATCTGATTAAATTAAAATCGCCTCCTATAATCCAAGTAGCCTCTGGATATATTCTACGGATTATTTTCATGCTATTTATAAAACTTTCTTTAAAATCGCCTCCTATAATCCAAGTAGCCTCTGGATATATTCTACGGATTATTTTCATGCTATTTATAAAACTTTCTTTTTCTCCTGGGGAAGGAGGGCCATAAACCCCTGAGATGACAACCTTTTCTTTTGTTCCTACTATCCTACCAATGCCTGTAAGGATTCTATTCATACTGGTCCAGCCTTCTAGGATGATATCGTTTGGATTCCACAAAATTGCAATACCTCCCGCAGAGCCAATAGCGTCTTGCCCCATAACTTCATATTGAAGTTTATTTTTGTCGATTATTCCTTCCAACTGCTGTACTGTAATTTTCGTCTCCTGTAGAATCATAATACTGGGCTTCTCCTTTTTCAATTTCTCTTTCATATATCTCTGTTTTCCTTTACTATTCAAACCCCTAATATTCCAACTGATGACAATCATTTAAAACTTTTGATAGGAGGGGAAGAATACCTCTGGCAGAGGTATCACTTTGCCTGAGTTTATCAACGTTTCTCCCACAGTCTGAATGGTTTCGTTCATCGTTTTCCGACCTCTTTTCCTACTATTTTTGCTAGAGTCGTCCATTCCCATCTGTCCATTCCCTTGTTCGTTTCCTATAGTTATCTGCTTATCCATGTTCTCCCCTTTTTTTTCCTTGTACTTCTGAAATGCTTCTTTGTATAGTTGTTTCTGCTTCTCAGGTATGAATCTATTATCTAGGTGTTTCCATTCCTGAATTAACTGTTTCATGATTTTTTCCTCCTCCACCTCGCTTTCTATCTGGCTTTCCACTTCCATCTGGGATTGCATTGTTGCAGTTTCTGCCTTTCCCTCAGCCCGTTCTTCAACTGTTTTCCCCAGATTTGCGTCTTTTCCTTTATTTTCATTTACAATTTCATTTACAGGATCTTCATCGTCCTCCAGATTTACTTCGTAGTCCTCGTCCTCGTTCTGTAGTATTTGAAACTTGTTTTGACTTGCTGTATGAAGGGGCTTTTCTTGTGGCTGGGATTTGGGGCCCTCCTTGCTCTGTTTCTTTCTTCTTGTGACCTGTTGAAAGCCCCTGTCTACCTCCTCCATTTTTTCTGAATTTCTTTGATATTCCTCTTGACTTCTCTTTGACTCCTCTTCCTTATTCAGAGGGCATTGCCGATATAGATGACCATACTCATGGCATTTGCGGCATCTGAACGGAATATGTTCATAATCTATTGGTTGTTGCCAGATTTCGTCATGATATTCCAGCTCGATATTCTCCGGGAGGGGTTCTGCTAAATTCATGTAGACACAGATCCTTGCGTATGACGTATATTTGCCTCGTTTTGTAGCTTCTGCAATTTTAACAAAACCCCCAATTGTATTCCCAATCCCCTCTAGAATTTCAGGATCCCAGAATTCATCTGGGAGCCCGAACAGTCTAACCCAGATTGGGGCGTCCAGCATTTTTTCTTTTTCTGGGTTATATCTTTCTTCCCAGTATTTCATGAACAGGCCCGCATTATTCATGAAGTACGGTCCTTCTTCGAAAACCCTATCCTTGTCCTCCAGATTTGTAAAGATGGCTGTGAAAAACCCTTTTGCTCCCAGTTTCAGATCTATATGGCCTTTTGGTCTCCACCTTTGGTCAATCCATCTGTATAATTCCTTCTCAGTTGGCCAGTACCCTATGAATTTACATATCAGGGCATGGTCCTTCATATAGCAGTTGTATTCCTCAAGTTTATTGCAGGGAATGACATATCTAGGTTGTTTTTGTGCCCTTGGTAGGCATTTTCCTCCCATCCTCTTTTGCCATAGGTTACCCATCACGGGTGCATAGTTTTCCTTCTGGTTATGCTGCATTCCGCTTGCACTGGTCTCCCCTGCTACAACATTTTTGAAGGAGGGGATCTCTCCCCTCCCTTGTGGGTTTTCCATTTCCCCCTCAGCTCTTATCTCTTAATGTTTACCCTCACTTCTCTGCTGAAAACTGCTTACTTGAAATGCGAATGTTGTGAAATTACCTTTCTCAATCTACCTTCCGTGCCTTTCTTCGCCTTCTGCCCCGCGATTTCCGCCTGCCGATCCAGTCTGCTGCACCGTCTGCAAACCCTAACCTGCGCGCGTCTTGTTCGCATCTCAACCCTACTTAATTACAAGTCTCTTTTCAAATAAAAAATAAAAATATAAAAAATAATTATGTGTTAAATTTCTTTATTTCATAATATAAATACTATTTTTAAATATTACATATAAATACTATTATTCACTGAAATAATTTTTTTTTCTCATAAATTTTTATTTTTAATTTATTAATACAAATATTATTTTATCATTTTAAAATTTAACTTAAAAAAATAAATATCTCCCTCATTTAACTTTAACTCTAAGACATTTCTCCATCTCCCACAGGTATAAAGCATTTCTCAGTCCATCACAATCAGAGAGTGAGTCCCAAGTGGGTCTTGTCTTTGGCAGTTGACACAACAGAAAGTTGTGTCGTCTCTGCTACAAAGTTGACAACGATGTGCTTCAATCACACAAATGTAGATTCCTTTCAATCACAAAATTACAACGTTTCGATAAGATTGAAGGCTTCGGACCCGCTTTGAAAAAATCAAAATAATATAATAAATTAAAAATTGTGAATAATCTTGAATCACATTTAAATTATTAACCTATATGAAATAAAATTTTATAATATTAATTTGGTCTTGCATATGGGAATTGAATGGCAAGTGCACCATCTATAACCCATCAACATCAAATGCTAGTTAACCGAACAACGTTGAATGCTATGCTAGTGCGCCATCTATAACCGACCACCGTTGAATGCTAGTCACGGTCGAATTAGCCATCACTTTTGAATTTAAAGAAGGGGCACCTGCCACTGATATTGACAAATTGGATATCAATTGTCATTTCCCAGAAATTCCCAAGCGGCTGGGCAACAAACAAAGAGATATCATATTCAAATCCAGAGTCAGTAACCCAATAATAAATATCAATCCACGACATGCTCTTGGGCGAGTGAGAGTATCTCTCCATGTTAACGTCAAACAAGATTTGGAAAAAGTTGCTAGCCATATCAGTCGAGATGAATTTATATGTTTAATTGAAATTTCGATTTTTTATTGTTAAAAAATGTATTGATAATTGTTTTCATGGTGCAAAAGAATGTTGTTAAAATGTGATACGGAAGACTAGAGTGTCAAGGTTGATAATGGGAATGTCTTTTTTAATTAAAGTGGTTTTAGTGTTATCATTATGTTTGGAATTGGGAAGTGTTTTCAATAATATTTTGACTCCGATTAGATCATTATATTCTTTGTCATCTATCTTGATGTTTCGAGGGTGGGAAAATTGGAGGAAGTATTGAAACCCTCTAGAGGTAGTTTAAGGCACTAAACGAAGTCTTTTGTGGTCCAAAAACTTTTGCTTATGCCATACCTCCATGCACTATTCTACACTCGTAGACATTTCCAACAATGCAAGAAAGATGTCAAATAGAGTCCATATGCAAAATTTATGCCACCCAAAAGATGACCTTCCTGTTTTGTCCACCACGATTTGAGAGGATGTGACGTAAGCCTCATTACCCATGGAAAAGGAGCTAGCCACATGGAGACTATGAAGAAGACTCTAAAATGGTGAAAGTTGTAACTCTTGTTGAGACTCAAGAGTTGAAGGAGTCAAACTTAACCCCTAGTTGGCTCTCAATTGTGTTATAACTAGGAAACTATGAGGAAAAGGGCTTTCATTCAATTCAAGTGCATTTTGTTTCATGGTAGAACATACTAGTCGTGAAATATTAGGGTATCTTTTTAAGGATTCAAATATTATGCTTATTTATAGTATTATAGGTGACTATTCTAGTTTGAAAAGTCATACATATAGAATATAGGTGAATATTCAATAAAAAAATGCAATTTACCATTAAAATCGCTAAATTTTTGGCGAATATCATCAATTTAATCATATGTAAAAAAAATAGACAAATTTTTAACCAAATTGGCAAATATTTATTTTAGAAAATGTCCAAAAAATAGCCACTTAGTGAAATTTCATCCGTAAATTTTTTCCTGGAGTTGATAGAGAGGGAGCATAATAGGTGAGGCTTGTATTCTATAGCATCCCATGGGCCACATTTATTAGATATCTCAGTAGAGAGTGCCTTCACCTTTGCATTTGCATTATTTCCATTCCATACAAAGGAGAGCAGAGAAACCTCATCTTCTACCCAGGTTTTCTCTCGATATGGTTTCTCATAGCATATCTTGGTGTTCATTGTGATTGATGTGTGTTTTTATTTAATTGTTCTTTATTTTCTACATGTTATCTATTACATGCATAAATAAAAAAATCAGTAATAACATATATGGAATCTAAAGGAATTCACTCTTGATACCTGTTCGGTTCCTCTTCCGCCTGTCGATTCGCCTTTTGCAGCTGCACTTGGAGTTCCCTGCATTTGGTGTCATCATGAACGCTCAGGGAGTGGCCACTTTTCCTCCTCTAAATGATGCCAGCATGCTTTGTCAGTTCATTTCTTCAGTTACACCGTGGATGTGTTCTTCCTCCACCGTGGTGGTCAAATGGATTCCAAATCCCTTTAGAACATGGCTTAATTCCCCATCGATTCTGATTCTTTCCATCGGGCGCAATCTCAGCTGTCCGATCTAGGCCCTCCATATCCGATGCCATACCCACGTTTCGCGCGGTTGACTTGCTCGACTAATAGCACGCGATAAACAGCGGTTTTCTCTCACCCCCACCTACCACACGTCAATCAGTGTATGGAATCGCTCCGCTCCTGTCCAAAACCTCTTACTGTTCAAAGGCGCCCCAATAAAAATTGTCGGTTTCCAGAGCACAGGTCCTGCCTTTGTACTTTAGCGCTTTTATCTTTTCCCACCCGCGGTCCTCCGGTTCCCCCACGCGACCGAGTGTTCGGGTTTAACATAAAGTTTTTCTCTTTTCAAAACATCTAATGTCTACTTAACATTCTTTAAATATTCTTCCCACATTTTACTAAAAATCAGAATGTCATCCAGATACACAATAACAAAATCATCAAGAAAAGGTCTGAGTACATCATTCATTAATCTCATGAAAGTAGCAAGAGCATTAGTTAAGCCAAAAGGCATAACTAGCCATTCATACAATCCCTGCTTTGTTTTGAAAGTAGTCTTCCATGCATCTTGCTATGCAACTCTAACCTGATGGTATCCACTGTGCAAATCCAGTTTGGTGAAATAAACAACTTCTTTTAATTGATCTAAGAGATCATCTATGTGAGGAAGGGGATAACGATTCTTGATTGTTATCTTATTCAGTCCTCGGTAATCAATGCACATTCTCCATGAGCCATCTTTCTTTCTCACCAAAAAGATTGGTGACCCACATGGTGATGTGCTAGGCCTGATGAAGCCCTTCTCGAGCAACTCCTGCACCTGCTTCTTGATTTCAGCATTCTCTAAAGCAAACAACTTGTACATCCCAATGTTAGGCAATGAAACATCTTGCTGCAAAATAATATCATGTACTATTCCCTTTTTGGTGGCAGACCTTTAGGTTCTTGAAACAAGACATCGTACTCTGAAACAACCTTTTCTATATCAGCTCGTTGTTCAACATTACAGCCCTCAAATACATTGGTTTTATCAGGTTTCTTTTCCTTTACAACCATCAGTAAGAATTGTTTGCATGAATTAATAATTCTTTTCATCTGCCCTGAGTTTATGAGAGGATAGTTATTCTTGAGCTTATGAGCTCTTACAAAGTATTCAAATCCATCTTTAACTAGTAGATACTTGTTCTCAACTCTCTAGAAAATAGCCTTTCTATCATACAAGTAAGGACTTCCTAAAACAATTCCACATATATCTAAAGGAATTATGTCTAACTCAACCTCATCTACAAATGTTGACCCAAAAGAAAACTTGAGTTTGCACTATCTAGTCACTTGTAGTTGTGCTTTATCACTCAACCATCCTAATGGGTATGGTTTCTTGTGAGGTGTAGTTGCTAATCCCAATTTCTTTACAATTGCTTCAAAAATCAAACTTACTTGAGAGCCACTATCAAACAAAGTATCAATCTTTTGATTTTTGGAAATAGATCGAATATGGAAAAGCTCATGTCTTTTTCTCTCATTTTCTTCATCAATAACAGATTGAACAGAATTACTAGTAGATGCTTCATAATTCTTACCTTTTATACATGTGGCTGCTATGGTTGTTTCATCTCCTGAGTCTAACCCCAAATCTCTCTAAATAGCTACACCTTCCTTCTTCTTCTTGCCCTCAGACTTCTTATGTGTCAGCTCTGGATGTAGAATGCAACAATGCTCATCATCATGCCCCTCCTTTTTATAGTGAGTGCATGAAGCTTTGGCTTTCTCTGCAATGTTAGCCTTCCTTGCTTTCCATTTCTGTTTTCTTTTCTCCTTGCTCTTTCTTACAGTGGGTTGGGATGGTCCCCCAACTTCTGGATTGCCATTCTTTCCTCTAGCCTCTAGATGAGTAGCTTGTACAAACACCTCATCTATACTAGTGGGATTAAACATGAAGATGGTATGCCTCATGTAGCTGTGTAAACCACCAATTTACTTCAAAAGAGTCTCTAGTGAGTCTAGTGAGATATCCAACGTCAATGCTCTCTTTCTGAACTCTTCAGTATACCCTTGTACACTTTGCCCCTTCAACTGCCAAAGAGTTTGCCAACTCATCATGGGCTGCTGCACGTAGGCCAATGGATAGAACTGTTTCCTAATTGCAGAAACGAAGTCACTCCAGACAGAGATGGTCTTACCATGGATTTTCATATCAACTTGGGTTCTACCTTCCCACCAAACCAAGGCAGTGCCTCCTAGGCATAGGCTTGCTAGCTGAATCTTACTCTTGTCTGAGTTTATGTTTTGTACCCAATACACATCTATTTGTCTAATACAATTGTCCAATTTTTCAGCATTTAGTTCTCCATCATAGATAGGCAAATCAAATTTAACATCTAACTTAATCAAAGATGATTTCTTATTATGTACAGGGCTATTAGGAGGTGTGATAACGTTTTCCTCTTTCTCTTTTCCTTTGGAGTTGTCATGGAAGTGAGACTCATCTTCTTCTTTCTCTTGCTTAGAGCCTGATGCATCTTCCACCTTTTGCTTTCTAAAGTCTCGGTACATTTCTCCAACCATGGACTTCATAGCTAGGAAACTCTATATGAATTGAGGGTCTGGCCCCATAGAACTTTCTTTTGACATCGTCTTTCGAGGATAGACTCTCCCAATTTCATGATTAGTTTCCACCAACTCTCCTTCTCCTAATTTGAGCTTTGATCTTGTGAGCATTCACAGCTATACCAACACAAGCTTGTCTAACCTTACAACCTTGAGCTCTAATACAACTTGATCTGATATTCACCCTATGAGTGTCATCAGTTAAGATTTATTAAACTAAAGGTATTACAGATTCATGTGCTGGTGTGTGTGTTCTGTGTTATTGAAACAACGGATCGATCATATTTCCAATACACAGAAAATAAAATGGAATGACAACAGAGAAATACAGTAAGAAACACAAAGGCAAAATTAGTTTTAATAAGGAGTTCACCCTATTCTCCAGGGCTAGGTCTTCGGTCCAGCTTCAGTGGTGGCCTTGTTTTATTATGTCTTTCAACAGAGAAATTACAATACATGGACTCAATATGAGTTGTCCTGAAGCAGATTTTGCTTGGCAGGGTGGTTCTTGGATTCCCCAAGCCACTCGGAGTACACAAACTCTTCTTCTTCCTACCAGCTCTGTGACCCTTGGTCTAAAATGCAAAGAGCCAAATGTGATACTCAGTCTGAACAGATTCCTCTATGGGAAGGCTTGAATCTTCAAGCTCTCTGGTGCTTGACACTGCCTGTGGTCAACTCGACCCTCTGTCTCTTCTTCTTGGCTTTACTGTTCTCTGTGTTCAGTCCTCCTCTCAGGGATCACTATTCACTATCTCTCTTGGTCACTTGGATTCTTGTCAATTGAGATTCCAAATCTGATTGATTTGACTGTCTCTGTTCATGGCTTTAGCCATTCGATCCCTATGCCTGTTCGGTTCCTCTTGCGCCTGTCGACTTGCCTTCTGTAGCTGCACTTGGAGTTCCCTTCGTTCGGCATCATCATGAACGTTTAGGGAGTGGCCACTTGTCCTCCTCTAAATGGTGCCAACATGCTCTGTTGGTTCATTTCTTTAGTTACGCAGTGGATGCATTCTTCAACCACCGTGGTGATCAAATGGATTCCAAATCCCTTTAGAACGCGGCTTAATTCCTCATCAATTCCACTTCTTTCCATTGGGCACAATCTCAGCCGTCTGATCTGGGACCTCTAGATCCGACACCATACGCATGTTTCGCGCGGTTGACTTGCTCGACCAATAGCACGTGATCAACGGTGGTTTTCTCTCACCTTCGCCTGCCACATGTCGAGCGGTGTATGGAATCACTTAGCTCCTATCGAAAACCTCTTACCGTTCAAGGGCACCTCGATCAAAACTACCAGTTTCTAGAGCGCGGGTCCCGCCTTTGTACTTTAGCACTTTTACCTTTTCCCGCTCGCGGTCCTTTGGTTCCCCCACGCGACCAGGTGGTCGAGCTTTCCCATTTTGGCCCTGTTCGCTTAGCGATGAGTGATTAGCACTAAGCGCTAATCACACATCAAAAACTTCGCCCTTTTTCCATTTCGGGGCTCCAAGGGGCTACTTTGGCCTCCTGCATGGTCTCCATGGGCCTCGGTTAATGCGCTTTGACCGAGGTCCTCGTCATTTCACTTCGGCTGCCATTGCCACTGGTTCCAAGGTGTTTTTGATATTGTTTTGGATTTCATTAGAGATTTGTTCGACCTGATTTAGTCATGGTTCTCAACAGTCTTTCTATGGATCCAATTCGGATCAATAGGACGTGGGTCCCTATCGTGTATGTCATCGCCATTAGAGGTACAATTTTCAACTAGGCTAGTATCTTAGCTTCTACATTAAGGACTAATGTAGTTGCATCCAAACATCCTAGGGCAAACCAACCGTAAGATTGTTACATGGATTCGTACCTATTGGATGTGGTTTGTTCGAGATGCCATTTCGACCGTTGGATCTTGTTGTAGCGGCTGCAACAGCCTTCAAAATTTTTGCCTTCACCCAAATTTCAGAGCCTACCGTGGATCCTGTGATCGATCATTCCTTGGTCACTTATTGGTAAGTTGATGATCTCAAACCCCCTCCTTGATATTAAGATTTTTCCACGTTCCCATGTTTATGTAGCATGTGTCATCTTTGCACATGGGGATTATCATTTGTCATGCAAATGGAATTTTGTTCTGGTGCAAGGGAAAAGCTTCGGGCGTATGAGTTGTTCTCATTACATAGACATGTTTCACACTCACTTCATGCACTCTTGTCACGAAGGTCATTGCATCAAGAAAAGTATGTTCTATATGTTTTGAATGGTCTATGTTGTATCAATAAGTGTTCTAGTGTGTGATCATAGTCAAGGTCTATCATTGTTTACATCAATTTCGTTGATCTCACACTTAGCCAGTTTCCTGAGCAACTTGACCTCATCCAACTTTTCAAAATTGCACACTTTGCTTTTGTAATGCTCAATATTTTTTCCTTGCCAACTGGAACTGCGTAATGTGCAAGAAACCCAGCCTCCCTTGGCATCCAAAACTGTGCAGTGGTCTCCTCCAGTGCTCTTCCCTAAGCCAGAACCCACTGTCTCCAGAACCTACGCACTGTTGTCCCTCAGTTGCTTAGCCAACACTGCTCTCACGAAATGCGTAGAGCAGGAAGGAAGCTAGCACTACTCTCTATAAATGTGCAGAGAATTCAGGTAGCCATCACTGCTCTCCATAAATGAGTAGAGTAGTCACGCAGCCAACACTTCTCTCCAGAATTGCAAGGATCAGTCCAACAACCTTGCTCAGGAAAATTGCCCAGAACTGTCCTCCTAGGACCCCATCCTATAACAATGTCTTGCATCCAAAAACTGTGCAGTATTGTCCCAAATGTCCAGTTTGTCTTGCATTCAAAAACTACACAGATGTGCCTCCCAGGGCCACATCCCGACATCAATCACTGCCCACTAAAACTACGCAGATCTATCTCTTAGTGACCACAAGGAAACATGACATATTAGATAACTCTCAAGGAGATGAGGAGTAATACCAAGGAACCACGTTACGATAACAGATCAAGACCACATGCGAACTTCGTCAAATGCATAACCATTTGGAGGGTAAGTATGGTATTTCTCCCTTTCGCTTGTTACACCAACGGTCGTCTTCTTGCATACAAATTGTTTTGTCATACTTGCGATCTTGTTCTGGTGATTTTGAAGGTTTGTCTTTGTGTGCATGAATTGTCTTTGCTCTGTGAACATCGTTCGTACCCACACACAAAGTTGTAAGCATAGTCACACAAGTGTAGTCACAGTCATTCGAAAGTCTATCTCAAGCGTCACACTTGTCGCTCTTATCTTTAAGACAATCTCACTAAGCACATGTTTGTCTTTTTGGTCTATTTTGTCTTGCTGTCAAAATATGCTAAGTGTATGATCACAATTTCACGTCTACACAAGTTCACTTTCTCTCACACTTACCCATTTTTCCTGAAAATTTGTCGACCGGACAAACCCCTTCAATTAGATCCCGATCTCAGTGACCCTCCTCTGCTGTCCATAAATGCGATGTGCTTGAGGTGCCCCTAGGTAGCTGCACTACAAAATATTGGAAATGAGTAGGTTGTTTGTCTCAGAGAACAACGCATAAGTTTCCTCCAAGATCGATCTAATCTACACTTCCCACAAGATCAGCTGTCAATCCTCCCTCTGGTTTACCGGAAATCTACTCTGCACTCCAACCCAGGACTGCATTGTTCCCTAGAAATGTGCAAAGCAGCCCAACTGGTCATTTGCAGTCCCGCTCTACATTGTTACCAAGAATTGCACAGAGCTTCCCAAATGAGTCTTGTTGGCCCACTCAATTTTGCCTCCAAGAAATGTGAAGATTTGCTTCGTAGCCCCCCAGGCTACCTATCTTGCACTGTGCCTAGGAAATCCGCAGAACTGGATGGCAGTGCCCGGGCTACCTGTCTTGCACTATCTCTCATAAATGCGTAGATTTTCTAAGCAATCCCCCGGGCTGCCTGTCCCACACTGAGCCCATAAAATGGAGAATTTTTTCCTGACAGTCCTCCAGATGTTTTTCCTATATTGTCTCTCAAAAATGCGTAGTTGTTACCAGTAACTTCCCAAAGCCTGGTCATGCCTTGCTCTGGAAAATTGTGCAGATTGTCTTTCCAATGCCTCTTCCTACCCCACTCTATCTGCCTTGGTAAATTGCGTAGAATTGTCTAGCAATTCCTTGGACACCCTGCCTTGTCTTCCTCTGAAGAATTGCGCTATTTTGCTAAGCTTGGTTTTACCTAGCAGTTGACACTCCTAACCCTAATTGTATAGTTTTTCTCGACATTACTCCAAAACCCCTCATTCGGGCCTAAGTTGTGCTTTGTGAAGTTTCAGTGTCTTGTCCTCTCTCAGTCACATGGACCAAAAACTGAAAATAATTCATCATGCTAGACTAGGATATTTTTGGATTTGATGTTGTCCCGTCATGAGTGAATTGTAGGAATAGGTACATTAATGGAACATGGAGTGATGATGAACGAGATGAGGAAGGAGTGCATGCTAGAAGAATTTATTGAAACTGGATGGGTGTACACAACACATCAAGCAACAAGTGAAAGAAGACATGCATGGGACCATCAAGCAACATCAAGACCATCGAAGACCGCATGAAACTTTGTTATGTAGGGCAGAAGACACAACAAACTGAGAGTACATCCATCACTCAGCAACATAATATCTTAAAATGGACACCACAATCAACAAGTACATGTCAATAGTGTTGTGAGTCATCTCGGCCACACCACTACTATTAGCCATACTTTTTCTAATCGAATCTAATGTAAAGTGAAAGTCTAATAGATGCACATATGAAGTTGAAAATTCATAGTAACTTGAACGGTCATTAGGGAAGTCCAAGAGTCACAAGGGTCAATCATCACCCTTGGCTATATATACCCCCTCATTGTATGAGACAATGAATTTTCAGCTTGGCTCCTCCTGCATAGCCTTGAGAGTCTGTAGTCTATTCTTTGAGGAGCGAGCATTGGCTCCAACATCCCACTACTCGGACTAGTGATGTATGGTGTACAAATTTTTTTCAGAACTTTTTCTTAACTCAAAAGCCTATTAAGGCCAACACATTTTCACACATGTTTTGTATCCATTTGTAAGGCTATTCTTCAAACATTTGTAATGCATGTTTTCTTAACCCATGCTAAGATAATTGAACTAATTTCGTTATTTTAGTACTTACATTGTTGAAGATGTGTTGTATTGTTTACCATCACTATCTCATTCCTGTGGACTACTCCATAGGATACTACACAGACCATCTTTGTGTATTGGATATCAATGTTGTCACATCCTTGTGGACTACTCCGCAAGATATCTTTTGTTTCTCTTTACGACGATCGTCACATCCATGTGGACTACTCCATTGGGTGGTGTATGTGTTGTCCCCTTCATCTTAGTTTTAATGACTGGTGCATCTGCTGTGGACTACTCCGCTAGATGCTGGAGAGACCCTTATTGGTTCGCTTGTGTCTCTCCTTGGGTGGTACTAACCTCTCATCTAGAGGTTCACTTTACTCTCTCCCATTAGAGTAAGAGAACTCAGACACAAGCTACATTACGCACTCACCAGGCACACGTACCTCGCTTTTGAATTTACAAGCATAACACTCCAATGGAAAATCTCTAAGATAATGACAACAGGGCCATTGTACCATATGGGACTCCTACACCAAATGGTGTGAGGTCTAGTTGGGACTTCATACCTAGGAGATCCCCTTTGTTGGCAGGTCCAACACCGTCAACAAAATGGCGCTAGGTGGGCCAGATGACAAGTTAAGCTCATTGCATTTGGTTTGAATCTTTTATCTAAAATGGCTCATACACAAATCATACTCCCAGGGTGTTTCTCTAATTTTTCCCTTGATCAATTTTCACCCCCCTATGAGCTTCTTGATCACTTGTCCCATTTAAAGTTTGATGGTGAGGACAGAACGTCCATAACCAAGCACATTTATGATTTTCTTCAATTTTGTGAACCTTATGAAATCGATAATGAAGAGTCTGCTTGTGTGCTTTTCTTCCTCACCCTTGAAGGTCGGGCTAATTGGTGGTGTCATATCTTGCCACCTGCTTCCATCCATTCCCTTCACCCTTTCCTCAGGAAGCTCCACCAAGCCTTCGGTAAGTATAACTGAAATTTCTTCACCTTTTCTATGAAATTTCGGAAGAATATTTGAACTGGGATTTCTTGAAACAAGAGTTCGAGCACTTGGTCCATGTCTCTTCATACGGTGAACCTGAACCTCCTTTTTTTCCCCAACTCTTGCGAATCACGAAGCACCTCAGATTGCAGAGGAGAAGCCAAACACCTCATTTATTCCTTGTCCTCCTCCCTTTCCAGTCCCAATCTAGGTGCCCCCCTGTGGTGATTGCAAAGTTGACAAATCTACTCAGCATGTCCCCAACCCATCTTCTCATCTGTCTCTCGCTTCCATGGAGGAAGTTCCAGAATGGATCAGAAAGCCTATAGCCAAGACACACTCTTCCATTCCACAAGAGGACATCAACATTCACAACTTAAGTCTCGAAGATGATCTGCCTCTCTGCCATCCTCCATGTGATTCACGAGCCATGACTCTCTTGATCAATCTGTTTCACTAGCCAACTATGCACATTCTCTTGATTCTCAAGCTGGTGGCTCAAATTACGATTAGGCACAAGACAATCACATTACACTGGTAGAGGATCAGAAAGGTGAGGACACTATCAATTCCCCCTCTTTGATTCAAAATTGTCTACATCAAAACAATGAGCTTCAATTCTCTAAAAATTCTCAATCTACTAATCTCTATGAAATATCTTATACAATTAATTATTTCGATCAACCCTTAGCCTTGGGAAGTGATCACTCCCATGCTTCTATATGTTATGACGAACACCCAAGCACATCATGCGATCTCAATCTTTTTCATGAAAACTCTAGCTCAAATCTAGAATGTGCTCCGGTCAAAGAAGACATTTGTATCGAAACTTCCTTTTCACCTTACTTGCCCATCTATCCTACCATTCATAACGCATCCACATGCATCGAAGATACTCCATGTTCTCTTTCTACTCCATCCGGTGAGATATCTCCTCAGTCGACACAAGGTAGTGAAGTTTTCCATGATGAAAGTAGTCTAATCATAGTGTACTTCCCATTCCCTGTCATCTCTTCTCTTTCATGGAGAAAACTCCTCAATGCAACTTGCTAAAGATGAAAAATCTGGTGCAACCTATGACAAAGATGGTTGCCATCCAGAGAGCAGTTTTGAAATCAGCAACAACAGCTACCCTCAAGCCATGCATGATCTGCTTCATGCTTCAAAATGAAATTATGTAATTCTGGAAAGTTCTAGGACGTTCCAAGGAGTCGGGGCACTTCAATGTCCATTGATGGTTATGTCAGGACCTCACGACTTTGGTATTCTGGATGTGATATTCCAAATTTTCAAAATTTCACTCATGACCGAATTAATGAATCTGTCTTAGCACATCCATCTTCATGCACATCTCTTACATCAAACTTGGGTTGGGAGTGTCTATCCTTCATAAAATATTGGAATTATGAATTTGATCATATCAAAGACTGCCTTTCCCTACAATCATACTTATCAAATCTTCCCTTCCTTGATCAACCCCTCGGTCTTCTTGTGAACCTTGCACTACAAATCGGCCCATCATATCTAGCTCATAGCGAACTTGGTTCGATTATCCAAACCATTCATAAGATTGTTTAAATTTCAAACAAGGAACCTAACATTTCAACTAGCCCATCTGATCATTCCCTATCTTGGGTTACTATCATTCAACTTATCATTTTCCCAACAACACATCCAATGAAAGTTTCTTCACACTCTCTGACCTTCACCATTTACCATCTTTCTCTTCAAACTTCTATCAAGCAAGCGAGGCACTTCAGCCTGCGCTGATGGTTATGGAAGGTCCTCACTGTCTTGGCATGACTATTGAGAATGATCAACCTTATTTTCCCTTCCAAGATTCCCACCGTGATCCAATATGCCAAATTGAAAATTCACCCTTTTAGAGATCATGAGGATGTTCAAACACCCATTATGAATCTCACGATCCAATCATTGAATCGATGGAACAATCTTACTTGGCAAGCCATGTTGCAGACAACAAGCTTCAATCCTTCCTCACGCTTGCTAAGGAGCTCGATGCAAATAAGGACACACTCGTAAGAAGCTTCGGAGGATTTTTTAGAAATGGTATCCATCAAAGAGGTAAGCACATGTATTGGGTGGTTGTGACACATCTTTCTGCCCATAGGCAAGACCTTCCTTTCCGTGTGAAAGTTTCTCAATTTTTTGTATTTTCTATTACACACTATTGTTTATCGGTTTTAATCACTTATACCTTTGTGGATGAAGATCAGGAGCAACTATGATGGCTTCACTTGGAATTTTATTTCACGTAACTATGGTTGTTTAGCTATTACGATAGGAGTAGGATTAGTTGCATCTTATCTTTCATTTCCTTGCACTCCTAGTCCATCATGATTTACTTATTATGGTTTTACATCCTATTTGCTTCGACTATTTTTCTTTCTTGTCTTTTAGTTTCATTAGATTGTTTTATATGCCTTTCTTCTCGTCTTGATTTTCCTTTCGTGTTGAGTTTTCCATTTGTTTTCACTACACGAATAAGTGTTGTGCCTGGACCTATGTTATGGTTTTTGTATGGTATGTGGTCGAAGTTCAAAGAGTCTTGTGACACTGCAATGCTTGGCCAGTCCCCTGTCCGTCTTCTCTAGTCTTGGTTGTAACCTCTGCCTGATGAAGTCTTGATGGAAAATACGAGCCATTTGTAAGGAAATTTTCAATAAAACCATGACCCTGTGTCCAAATTGGAAAAACCCATGCATGTACTCGGTCTTCTGCTCTATGTGTTCAAGCTTATCCAACTAGTAGAAATGGAGAAGGGGAAAAATATTGATAACAAAATATGAATCAGATGTCTTACTAGCTTCTTTGAAGGAACAAACTCTCCTGCTCTCAATAAGTTGGGATCCCTCTTCTGCCCCAAAAAATAAATAAGTGCCTATGCACATTTCTCTTTCAAAAAAAAAAGGCAAAAGAAGAGAAAGGCTTCCTATGAAGAGAGGTGAAGAAAGAAACTCCATCGGGGTACTATCCAGGCTCGCTGGAAATGGAGAAACAATTGTGTTCTTGCGTGACTTCGCTAGGGTACTGCCCAGACTTGTTGGCAGTGGAGAAACACCAAAGATGAAAACATATACTCTGTAAATCTTAAGCTCGCAAGCCAAACTACCCTTCTCGATTTTGAAACATTGTGATATGCTGAATCTTTTGTTGTGTTCAACTAAGTTGGTACACGGTGAATCATGTCTATCCATGGGTAAGTGGGAAATCCTGAGAAATATGCACAAAGAGTCAATACTCCCTGAAATATCAAGGCATTGTGCTAAAATGAACCGAAACAGAGTATCTGGTATTCAACTAGTGTGTCGCTAAGCATTGCAGCGGCTGCAACACCATCCAAAATTTTGGTTTGCATCCAAATTTTAGAGCCTATTGTGGATCTTGTGATCGATCGTTCCTTGGTCACTTATTAGTAAGCTAACGATCCCAAGCCCCCTCCTTGATCTTAATATTTTTCCACCTTACCATCTTTATGCAACATGCATCATCTTTGGGCATGGGGATTATCGTTTGTCATGCAAAGGGAAGTTTGGTCTACTGGAAGGGGAAATCTTTGTGTATATGAGTTGTTCTCATTATGTAGACATGTTTCACACTCACTTCATGCACTCTTGTCACAAAGGTCGTTGCATCAAACATAGTATGTTTTATATGTTCTAGATGGTCTATGTTGTATCATAAGTGTTCCAGTGTGTGATCGTAGTCAAGTTCTATCACTCCATATATTTGTTTCACTGATCTCACACTTAGCCCGTTTCCTAAGAAACCTTTCCTCATCTAGGTTTCTCGAACTACACACTTTGCTTCTACAACCCTCAAGATTTTTTAATTTCCTACTATAACTGTGCAATGCATAGGAACCCTAGCCTCCCTTGGAATAAAAAACTGCACAGTGGTCTCCTCTAGTGTCCTTTCCTCAGCTGGAACCCAGTGTCTCCATAATTTGCGCAACATTTTCCCTTAACTACGTAGCCAACACTACTCTCCAGAAATGCGTAGACCAGGAAGAAAACCAATACTATTCTCTAGAAATTCGCAAAGCAGTCAGGTAGCCAACATTTCTCTCCAGAAATGTGTATGGCAGTCAGGTAGCAAACGCTTCTCTCCAAAAATGAACAGAGCAGTCTCACAACCTTTCTTAGGAAATTTGCGCAAAACTATCCTCCTAGGATCCCATCCCACAACAGTGTCTTGCATCCCAAAACTGTGCAGTATTGTCCCAAATGTCCAGTCTATCTTGCATTCAGAAACCACATAGATGTGCTTCCCAGGGCCTCAACTCGGCAGCAGTCACT
Organism: Pinus tabuliformis; assembly: GCA_031772625.1. Taxonomy (NCBI): domain Eukaryota; kingdom Viridiplantae; phylum Streptophyta; class Pinopsida; order Pinales; family Pinaceae; genus Pinus; species Pinus tabuliformis. Next base: position 1,634,594,454 of record CM062804.1, on the reverse strand, counting down.
TCCCGCTGAAACTGGGTAGCTCTATCTCTCAGTGACAAAAAGGAAAGATGAGATGTTAGATGACTCTCAAGGAGTTGAGGAGAAATACCAAGGAACCACGTTATGATAAAAGATCAGGACTGCATTCAAACTCTATTGAATGCATAACCATTTGGAGGGTAAGTATGGTATTGCTCCCTTTCGCTTGTTGCACCAGCGGTCATCTTCTGGCATACAAATTTCTTTGTCATGCCTGTGATCTTATTCTGGCGATTTTGAAGGTTTTTCTTTGTGTGCATGAGTTGTCTTCGCTATGTGAACATTGGTCTCACCCACACACAAAGTTTCAAGCACAACCACGCAAGTTTTGTCATGGTCATTCAAAGGTCTATCTCAAGTGTCACACTTGTTACTCTTAGCTTTAAGATAGTTTCATTGAGCACATGTTTATCTCATTGGTATGTGTTATCTTGTCATCAAAATATGCTAAGTGTATGATCACAATGTCACATCTACACAAGTTCACTTGCTCTCACACTTAGCCATTTTTCCTAAAAATATGTAGACCAGGCAAACCCCTTCAACTAGACCCCGATCTTAGTGACCTTGTTATACTGCCCAGAAATGTAGAGTGCTTTAGGCTTTCCCCAGGCATCTGAACTGTGAAATCTTGAAAGTGAGAAAGTTCTCTATCTCCCAGAACAATGCATAAATTGCCTCCAAGCTCGATCCAATTTTCACTTCCTGCAAGAACAGCTATCAAGCCTCCCTTTACTCTATCAGAAATATGCTTTGCACTGCAAACCAGGACCGCACTATTCCCCAGAAATGAGTAGAGCATCCCAATTTGTCATCTGCAGTCTTTCTCTGCATTGTTCCCAAGAATTGCGTAGATCTTCCTAGATGACTCGTACTGGCCCACTCGACTCTACCTCCAAGAAATGCGCAGATTTTTCTAGCATCCCCGAGGGCTTCCTGTCTTGCACTGTGCCCAGGAAATGCCTAGAACTAGCCAGTAGTCCCTGGGCTGCCTATCTTGCACTATATATTAGAAATGCACATATTTTCCTAGTAGTTCCCTGGGCTACCTGTCCCACACTAAGCCTAGAAAATTCTTAGATTTTCCCCGCTAGTCCTTTGGATGTCTATCAAGCACTGTCTCTCAAAAATGCGCAATTGTGACCAGCAGCTTCTGTAAGCCGGGTCATGCCTTGCTCTAGAAAATTGCACAGATTGTCTTGCCATCATCTCCTATTGCCTTGGTCTATCTCCCTCAAGAAATTGTGTAGAACTTTCCAGTAGTTCCCTAAACACATTGCCTTGTCTTCCTCCCAGGAATTGTGTAGATTTTGCCCAGCTAGGTTTCACCTTGCAGCTGACATTGCTAACCCTAATTTCATAATATTTCCTCCCAGTAACCTCTGCATAGGGTTTTCTGACAGTACTCTGGAATCCCTCATCCCAGCCTGAGTTGTGCTCTGTGAAGTTTCAGTTTCTTGCCCTCTCTCCCGGTCACCTGGACCCAAAACTGAAAACAATGCGTCATGCTAGACTAGGATATTTTTTGATTTAATGTCATCCCATAATGAGTGAACTACAGGAACAGGTACACTAATGAAACATGATGCAATGACGAACAAGATGAAGAAGGAGTGCATGCTAGAATACTTGCTTGGATTTGGACGGACGTACACAACACATCAAGCAACAAGAGAAAGAAGACATGCATGGGAATATCAAGAAACAACAAGACCATTGAAGAGCTCACGGCAATTTTCCATGCGCGGGTGAAGATGCAACACACTGAGAGTACATCCATCACTCAACAGCATAACAGCTTGACATGGACACCATAGTCCTCTAGTACATGTCATCAGTGTCATGTCGAGTTGTGTCATGAGTTGTTTCGTCCACATCACTACCATGGGCCATACTTGTTGTAATCAAATGTAATTTAAAGTGAAATTCCAACGGATGCACATATGAAGTTGAAGAGTCGTATCAGTTGAAAACTCATAGGAAGTTGACTGGTCATGCAGGAAGTCCAAGGGTCACAAGGATCAAGCATCACCCTTGGCTATATATACCCCCTCTTTGTAGGAGTAAATGACTTTTCACCTTGGCTCTTCCTACATAGTCTTGAGAATCTATAGTCTGTTCTTTGAGGAGCGAGCGATGGCTCCAACGTCCCACTCTTAGGATTAGCGATGTATGGTGTAGAAATGTGTATTGGAAATTTTTCTTAATTCAGAAGCCTCTTAAGTCCAACACATTTTCATGCATGTTTTGTATCCATTTGTAAGAATATTCTTTAAAGGTTTGTAATTCATGTTTTCTTAACTTGTGCTAAGATAGTTGAAATAATTTGGTTATTTTAGTACTTACATTGTTGAAGATGTGTTGTATTGTTTACCAACTTTGTCTCATCCCTGTGGACTACTCCACGGGATACTAAACAAACCATCTTTGTGTATTGGCCATCACTGCTATCACATCCTTGTGGACTACTCCGCAGGATACACGAGAGGATATATTTGTTTTCTGGTTACAACGACCGTCACATCCGTGTGGACTAATCTATTGGTTAGTGTATGTGTGCCCCCTTCACCTCAGTTTTAACAACCACCGCATCCACTGCGGACTACTCTGATGGATGTTGGACAAACCCTTGTTGGTTCGCATGTGTCTCTCCCTGGTTTGTACTACTACCTCTCATCTAGAGGCCCACTTTACTCTCTCGCCTTACAATAAGAGAACCCAGACACAAGTTACATTACGCACTCACCAAGCAAATGTACCTTAGTTTTGAAGTTACAATCATAACACTCTCATGTGTTGAACAACAAGAGCTAAGGAAAATATCTAAGATAGGGGAAACCGGGTCATCATACCAGATGGGAATCCTACACCAAACAATGTCAGCCCTAGTTGGGACTTCATACCAGGGAGATACCCTTGTTGGCGGGTCCAACGCCATCAACATAGCTATAATTGGACCACAACTGCAGTAGATCTTGAACACCAACACTATAAGATATTTGGGCACCGAGGCTATAAGAGTGTACATCAATCTTCCTCTGAAACATTTAATGCCCCATTATACTAGCTAATTTTCAGAGAATACCCTCCTTACATGTGGAAGAGGGCCATGGATACTCTCACTAATGTGGCAGATTGGTTCCCTATCTAAGAGGGCACATTCAGCAGGGTCTTTGGCTCATATAAAACCCATCATGCACATCCTATATTTGTCACTAATAAATTACTTTTGTAGGAGGTATGTTATCAAATGACCCAAGGATTTTCAAAGACACTGAGTAAAGGGAAGAAGAAACCCTGGCTCACCATCCCTCTCACTATTGGGGTTACACGGTTAAAAACTTCAAATAATTTGAGGCAGAATATGAGGAGATAAAGGGCTTCCATTTTGGGACTCTGAATCACTGTATCTATGACCCCAAAAGAGTAGTAGTAGATCACTGCAAGAAGGCCAATTTCAACTATTCATACCCGAATACCGGGCATTCTCATGAGGACAAAGTTAGAAATTGGTACAATGCAGCCAAAGAGTTCAGCCCTAGCAAACAACAAGAAAAGGAGGATGAGCAAGTTGGACATTCCGAAGAAAATGTGAGCCTACAAGAAAGGTCCACTTCAGTTAAGAGGAAGAAAGAGAAACTAAATATAGTGAGGAAACTAAAGAAGCACAAAGGAAAAGAAATAAACGATCCCCCGAGTGACCAACATGAGGGTGAAAATGAAGAAATGTTAGAGCAGAGAAATGAAACCTTAGCAAGGCACAAACAAGAACTCAAGAGGAAAAGGGAAGAAGAACTAACATGGTTGTAGAAGTCAAGAGACCAACCGATTGATGACCATCCTAAGAAGAAACGACAGGAGGAAGCAAGTAGGAAGAAACAACTAGAGGAGGAATGGTTGAAAAAGCAAGAGGAGCAGAGGGTCTGAGAGGAAGAAGAGAAGAAAAGCATGGAATAGAAAGAGATAGAGGATAAATGAAAATAAGTAGAAAAGCGCAAAAAGAAACAAGTACATGAAGAGAAAGAAAAGAAGGGACTGGAGGAGAAACAGAAGAGGAAGTTAGAGGAAGAAAATAAAAGAGACCATTCACAGGACAACAACAAAAGCTAAGGACCAAGTGTTGTTCAATTGGATTGAATAGCGTCTATTCAGTAGATTGAACAACAACTTTTCAATTAATTGAACAAAAAAACAAGCAGAGAAAAATCAAATCAAATCAGCAATCATATTTACATATTTTATAGAGAAGAAATAAATTTTATAAAGATGAAGCTGCCGAAGGATTGCCTTCTACAGCTAAACCTTGCATGGTGGGGTCCTCACATATCTGCTGGTAGAAAGATTCTCTGGTAAGTGGTTTTTGGTAGAGGTGCACCCAATGCCCATTCACTTTAAAAGAAGAACCAGACCCATCAATGATGTTCAATGCAAGAGTGCCATTGTCGTGTACTTGCTTTATTTCATAGGGGCTTAACCACTTGGTCTGCAGTTTTCCAGGGAAGTCGTGAAACCTGGAATCACAAAAGAGTGCCCAGTCGCCCTCATGAAATGTATTTTTCTTAATCAGGGCATCATGCCATTTGGCTCTTTTCTGTTGAATAAGTGTCGTGCATTGTAGAGCTAGTAGCTAAGCCTCATCTAATTCATTCATCTGTTGTAACTTGTTAACCTGGGCTTCGGTTAAATCCAGCCCCACTTCCTGGGCTATCCTTTGTGTTTGTACTTCAAATTCTATCGGAAAAATGGGTTCTTTACCAAATACCAGTTGATACGGAGAGTATCCAGTCGTGTTTCTCCAAGTTGTGTGATACGCCCACAAGACCTTTGGCAGTCAAGCAGTCCAGTCTCATCGATGTGATGAAACTGTCTTTGTTAGAATAGCTTCGATAACTTTGTTGGTTCTCTCCAACTACTCATTCACCTGCGAGTGATATGGAGAAGTAATTTTGTGTGCGATATGATGATTTCTCAATGTAGAAGCAATCTTGTGACCCACGAATTGTGGTCCCCCATCAGTAATTACTTCTCTAGGTAAGCCATACAGCACAAAAATTTCGAAAAGAAAGTTAATAACGATTTCCTCTGTTGCTCTTGGCAATGCTACTGTTTCCACACACTTAGTTACGTAATCTGTTGCAACCAATATATACGATTTTTGGTTGGTTGGTGGATTGATCAGCCCAATGAAATCTAATGCCCAACACTCAAAGGGTTCTATCACCAGCTGTGGATGCAGGGGCATTTCATCAGATTGGCCAGGGCAGCCCATCCTTTGGCAACTATCACATGCCTGGACAAATTTCTTAGCATCTTTAAAAATAGTGGGCCAGTAGTAGCCCATCTGTAGAATTTTATGTCTAGTTCTGTTGTCTGCAAAGTGTCCACCGCAAGGTCCACCATGGCAGGCTTTTATGATATCATAAATTTCGTCCTTCCTGATGCACCTGCAGATGTCCATATCAGATCCCGTGCGGAAAAGGAATCCTCCAATCCAAGAGAAATGAGTGTTATGCTGAAAAATCAATTTCCTTTCTCTGGGTGTCAAATGTTTGGGCAATTTTCCCACTGCTAAGTAATTTGCTACATCTGCATACCATGGCGTTTTTACGGCCACAACAAACAAATTTTCATCCGGGAACTGATCATCTACCGCCATTGTATCATTTTTTCTTGGCACTTGGGAGAGGAAGTCTGCCACGAGGTTCTCCTTCCCTGGTCGATCCCTTATAGTTATGTCAAATTCCTGCAAAAGTAGTAACCAACGAGTCACTCTTCCATTTGTAATTAGTTTTTTGGCTAAATATTTAATGGCAGAGTGATCAGTATACAGAAATACAAGATATCCAATTATATAGTGTCTAAATTTGTTTATAGCATGAATAACAGCTAGAAACTCCTTTTTTGTTACTGTATAATTTAACTCAGCAGGGGTAAGGTTTTTGTTGATGTAATATATAGCGTAAGGTTTCTTGCCTTCTTCTTGGCCAAGAACAGCTCCAATGGTTGTATCTGATGCATCTGATGAAATATAGAAGGTATATCCCAGTTCGGGCCTCGTAATACTGGTGTTGTCGATACTATCTGTTTCAGATCTATGAAAGTAGTGTCACATTTATCAGTCCATATAAAATCAACATTTCCTGTTAAGGAATATAAAGGTGCAGCAATTTGCGAAAAGTTTTTTATAAATCTACGATAATATTCAGCAAATCCCAAAAAACTACGTACCTCTGTTTGAGTGCAGGGAGTAGCTAATAAGAGGATTACCTGTATCTTTGCTGGATCTATCTGAATTCCAGCTGCTAAAATGTAATGACCCAGTATCAAGCCCTCTGTCATCATCATATGACACTTCTCATGACTTAAGCATAGCCTAGTAGCAATACACCGTTATAGGACTTTCTCCAATGTTTGTAATGCCTGATCAAAGTCATCCCATAGGGCGTGAAATTGTCCATGTACACCTCCAATCCTTCATTTATCAAGTTTGCAAAAATATTGAGTATGGCTCTTTGGAATGTAGCAGGTGCATTGCACAATCCAAAAGGTAATACCCTGTAAGTGAATGTTCCCTAGGGGCAGGCGAAAGTAGTTTTATCCTGGTCTTTAAGGGCAATATGAATTTGGTTGTAGCCACTAAAGCCATCCAGGAAAGAGAAGAATTTCTTTCCTGCCAGTGTATCAAGGATCCGATCGATAAATGGAAGGGGAAAATTGTCTTTTTGGATTGCTTTGTTGAGTTCTTTTTAGTCAATGCATATCCGCCATTTTCCATTCTTTTTGGGGACAACTACTAATGGAGAAACCCATTTACTGTCAGATATAGGATAAATAAAATTCACATCTAACCATTTTTTAAGCTCTTCTTTCAAAATATCCTTTAGATGAGGATTTAATCTACGTTGTGGCTGTCGAATGGGTCTTGCACCTTTTTTAGTGTAGATGTGGTGCATGCATAACTGAGGGTAAATCCCTTTCATGTCTGGGTAGTCCCATGCAAAAGCCCCTTTATATTTCCTAGGGATTTGGATAAGTTTCGGTTGTTGGTCATTACTCATATTACTATTAATGTTCAGGATTTTCCCTTGCTCGATTTCAACAAGCTTGCTGTTATAGACAGTGGTTGTTGGTATCGGTTGGTCATTGATGTCTCTCAAGGAATCTTCTTCAATCTCACTGTCAAGGACTGCTTCAATCATGTGACATCTCAAATTAGACACTGCAACAGGGTGATTGATAAAGGTGTTAATGACATCATCTACTGTTTGATTTTTGAATTCAAGCACATCTGCCACAGTGAATGGTGAACATATATTTTCTTTTAAATATGCTACTAGTTGTTTCCGAGTTTTTACAATGGTCAGGCTTGGCTGAGCAGGAGGGTATAAAGCTAGATTCTTAATTGCATTTCCTCTGGTTATGGTCATACTGCCTATTCGATAGCCTATATAAGCATCAGTTGTTGCTAGCCAAGGCCTTCCCAGTATTAATGGATGTCCATCTAGGCGATTTCTAGGGATGATAATAAAAAAATCTATTGTATATTCCCAAGAGTCCACAGAAACGATCACATATTCTAATGTTCTTTTTAGCGCTGCTACAAATTTCAACAGTTGAGGGTCAAAGACAGCTTTTCCATGTTGTAGTATGCTTGAGGGGTGCTTGCAGCAGTTGTTCTCCTCCTTCTCTTTCGGGTTTCTTCATGCCACATAACCCTGCCTTCTCTGTTTCTCTTTCCCTGAAACCTCTTGTTCCCCGTGTTCTCTTCATACTCTCTTGGCTCTTGCTTAATATCTTTAACTCCCTATTCATCTGTTTTCCGCTAAATTTCTCTATAAACCCTTTTTCCTGGGGCTTCTGCGCGTTTTGGTTTAAATACTATCAAATCCTGCTACCCCTATTTTATACCCACATTCACTGTAAAAACCATGTTTTGTTAACCCCGAGGTGCTCGTTTAAACGTTATAACCTTGATAATGTGACCACGTGCCTTATCCATTTCTTCTTCATCAATTCAATCGTAGCCATCGATCGTCCACGATCTGACGGTCTCCGCCATGATTTCCACATGTTTAAACCTCATGCGCCTTCCTCTTAATCTGGTCGTCCATCGGAGATCCAACGATGGATGCTTCCCCTGATCGCATGACCTGCAGGCTTGTTAACCCACGAGGGTGGCGGTATTAGCTTGCTACATGGCATTGTTTCATTGGATCGCATGCCCTTATACGGAAATCGCCGAGGGTGCAAAGGCGGTGCGGGGAAACCGCCTGCCACCCGAAACCACCATTCTCCCGCCCATTAACGTGTGCGTATCTTCCATTTACGATCACCATCGGATCTGCCGCTTCCAGATCTAATGGCCCTCGTTCTCCTGATCCCGTTGAACTCTGTTAACCCTTGTAAATCAATCTCCACCGTTGATTTTATTGATTCGACGGCCCACATTTTCCCTTCCCCTTTGTTCCCGATAGCCCCTGCAATTCATCCTCGCTGTTGATCCATGAAATCTAATGGTCGAGCCTTGTTCTGATCTTGTGCATGCCTCCGCCTCACTGGTTGTGCCATTTTCGAGTACTCTCTGCTACCAAGGAAGGAAAACAACGAACAACCACCCTGTACCTGCACAATTAAAGCTTCAGCAACTACAATTAATCAACAGAATGGCCGAAGGACAAAGGTACACTCTCAAGCAATTCAAGCATTTATCAGGCATGGAATTTAATCCATAATTTACTCCAGCTACCAAAGAAGGACCGCAGAATAGCAAGAAGGGTCATTTTGTCCATTAAAGCAGTCAGATTTGTATCAAAGGCCCATCTTAGATTGTAAATGTAGTTGGTGGTCCATTAAGACACCTCCACACATAGCTCAGCAGAGCAATTTTGTAATCAACCTCCATATATACTTAGGAGACAGAATGTAATAGTTGATGAGTGTTATTTTGCTGTAAGGTTCAACTTCTAGAGATTGTAATTGTTGTGATACCTACAGCGTATGGTCTTCATTTTCAACTAATGTAAGGTTCTTTTGTTGTTAATTGCTCATTGTCCACTTCTTCTTCTTTGTTCCAAGTTGTGCCTGTTTTGCATCTATTCATGTGTTGTTAATGTTTAGCCTTAGAGGGGCTCTCATCCCACCTCTGTGTTAGGATTTAGCATGTATCATTGAATTTGTTTGCAGGTTTCTATTGTTTTAATGCCAGAGAGCTGTCATCCTGTCTGTGTATTAGAAAATAGATTTACGTACATTTTAACTGGTTGCAGCTAGCCATCGCAGGGTTCTGTGCATCTGCTGGTGTGGTCAGTCTTCTCCATCATCACATTTTGCTTAAAACTGTGAGTAATTGGTGGTCTAAAGCCTTGTAGTTTGGGGGTGTTCACCCATGTCTGGGGTTAAGCATAGTAGAAGTGATTATCTGGCTTGAATATGTAGCATTTGTTTCATTCATCCACCATTTTTCCAACATTTTTGTTGAGTTTGTAATGTTCCCGACCATCTCTGATATACAACCTAGGAGAGTTTCTTGGGGTGATACAATTAATTGGTGCCATTGTCGAGGAGAGGAAAATCGAAGCTCAGCTTCCCTGGGAGAATGACACAGCTTCAAGCTTTGATGATAGACAAGGTTTGAACATATTTTCTGGTTGTAGTCATCTATCTGGCGACTCCATTGGTGGTAGACCAATTGTTGGTGAATCCACATTGCAGTTCTGGCATAGTTGGTGAGGCATGTCCGGTGAAATACTTAGAAACCATTAGTTGAACCAGTGCCTGATCCTGAGAAGATCGTTCAACAGAAGAAAAAATCGTAGTAAGGAGCATCAGGATCAGGTAAGCCTTAAAAGTTCCATGTATCTATGTTAGTGTCAGTCACCTTCAAAGATTCAGTCAGCTCCTTGTTATTCATTTCCCTTTGGATTCTAGTTCAAAGAAAAAGTATCCATGATGTCCATCGTATTCCTGTATTTCTGTCATTCTTTTCATTTATTCATTCCACTCTGTCCACCAGTATCCTTTCATTTACCTCAGTCATGGTAGGCCAGCAAACTCTTACGAAGATAGAAAAATAGTTGTTGCTAGGTATGGACCCTTAGTCTTGCCTACCCCTCTGAATGCCATGCCTGCAAGAGATTATCAAGAATTCATGCCAAAGTTTACAGGTGCAGAAGGAGTAACAGCTGAAGAGCATTTAGAGACCTTTTACAGCTATGCTGATAACTTGGATATCAATGAAGAGGATGTCTGGATGAGGATTTTTGTTCAAAGCCTAGATAGGGAGGCTATAAATTGGTTCAGAAATTTACCCCCTAGGTCCATTGTAGACTTTGATGCTCTAGATGATGTATTTTTAAAGCACTGGGGGAATAATAAAGATCTTCTCTTTTATCATGATGAATTTGGGAACTTGCAGAGAGAAGATGGTGAGCTGCTGTCTGAATTTAACATTAGATTTAATCATATGTACAGCAAAATGCCAGCAGAAGTAAGACCCACCCCTTCTTCTGCTATGATTACTTATGCTAATGCCTTTGATTCTCGTTTTTTCCTGATGTTAACACAAAGAAAATGTGCTTCTTTCTCTTATATGCAAACTGCAGCCTTTGAAGTAGAAGCAAATATTATTTCTACAGAGAGACTTGAAGGTGATGATGAAAGCAAAAGACAGGAAGGTGAAGTCTCATCATCCTATGATTCTGAAATTGATGAATTAGCCAGGGTGATAGAGTTTTTGGCCTCTGAAGTTTCCAAACTAAAGGCTGAGTAGAACTCTGAAGAATTTGGAGCTCATTGTTCTTTTTCTTTTCCAATTCCATATCCACATAGAGGAGCAAATGAGCATTTGCATATTTTGCAAAGAAATAAAGTTACAAACAAAGATCAAAGGGTGAAGACCCTTTGTCAAAATATAGTCATGGAAGAAGTGCAGCATGAGGAGGAGGTCCATGTTTTGGAAGGTGCTCCTTTCTTAACAAGGGCTGCTTATGAGAAAGCAATGTGCAAAGGCACTGCTTGCCAGTTTGTTGTAGCTGCAGAACAACAAGCTGATCAGCAGAATCAAGTAGCAGTAGATCCCTTTGTCCTCCAAGAATCCAAGCTTGTAGCTAGCTCATCTTCACATGGCTGTGCAGATCTGCCAATTTTCCAACCTGCTTTGGTCCCCAGCACAATGATCAAGAAGGGAGAAGAAAGCTCCCCATCATCTTTTGTTGCTTTGTCTGATCAAATAACAATCCCTCACAGTTGCCCCTTGAACACTGAGGTAGGAAATAGCTCTATTCTCAAGGCTGAGGCTGATCACCTTAGGTTTGATTTTCTGAAACCTATTCAGATGGTCTCCACACAGATTAAAATGGAAGCTTCTCAAATGATAGAGGAAGAAGATGCACAGTTTTGGGACTCCCCCTTGGATGAGGATTGTTCAAAGAAAAAGTCAGGAGCAGATAATGTTTCTGTGTCCCCTACACATGAGCATATTGGTACACCATTTATATTTATTGTGCAGGCCAAAGAAGACACAGATAAGTACACAACAGTCATGATTATTCAGTAGGTGTACAAAGGCTCCCATAAAGAACATCTGAGGAGGAAAATACACAGAAGGGAAATGAAATTTGATCCATACCTGTCTATCAAGCTCAAATGTTCTAAATTGTTTGAGGTAGAGGATCCAATAAATCCTGTCTTGCTGATCTACGATGAACCGGATGACAGGCAACAATTTTGATGGCCCAACAAATGGGCAATTTTTGAAGTTTAAGTTTTTAAGGCTTTAATGATTATAAGCAGTTTCTTGTTCAGTTTTTAGTATATGCTTAGTTTGACTCCATGCCCAATGGATACTAGGCAAAGGTTTTTGAAGTTGGTTTTGTATGAAGGCATTGGTCTGTAGTTCATGAGACCTCATAGGGAGGTTCTCATCCCCAGAAGGAGCCAATGTTAGCGCTGCTACAAATTTGAACAGTTGAGGGTCAAAGACAGTTTTGCCATGTTGCAGTATGCTTGATGGGTGCTTGTAGCAGTTGTTCTCCTCCTTTTCTTTTGGGTTTCTTCATGCCACATAACCCTACCTTCTCTATTTCTCTTTCCCTGAAACCTCTTTTTCCCTATGTTCTCTTCATACTCTCTTGGCTCCTGCTTAATCTCTTTAACTCCCTATTCATTTGTTTTCCACTAAATTTCTCTATAAACCCTTTTTCCTGAGGCTTATGCGCATTTTGGTTTAAATGCTATCAAATCCCACTACCCCTATTTTATACTCGCGTTCACTGTAAAAACCATGTTCTGTTAACCCCCAGGTGCTCGTTTAAACGTTATAACCTTGATAATGTGACTGCACGCCTTATCCATTTATTCTTCATCAATTCAATCTTAGTCGTCGATCGTCCACGATCTGACGGTCTCCGCCATGATTTCCACATGTTTAAACATCATGTGCCTTCCTTTTAATCTGGCCATCCATTGGAGATCCGATGATGGACGCTTCCCCCGATCGCGTGACCTGCGTTCTTGTTAACCCGTGGGGGTGGCGGTATTAGCCTACCATGCGGCGTTGTTTCATTGGATCGCATGCCCTTATATGGAAACCGCTGAGGGTCCAAAGGTGGTGTGGGGAAACCGCCTGCTGCCCGAAACCACCATTCTCCCACCCATTAATGTGTGCGTATCTTCCAGTTGTGATCACCATCGGATCTGCCACATCCAGATCCAATGGCCCTCGTTGTCCCGATCCCGTTGACCTCTGTTAGCCCTCGTAAATCGATCTCCGCCATTGATTTTATTGATCCTACAGCCCACATTTGTCGTTCCCCTTTGCTCCCGATAGCCCCTGCAATTCATCCTTGCCGTTGATCCATGCGATCTAACGGTCGAGCCTTGTTCTCATCTTGTGCATGCCTCCACCTCACTGGCTGTGCCATTTTCGACTGCTCTCTGCTACCGAGGAAGGAAAACAATGAACAACCACCCTGTACCTGCACAACTAAAGCTTCAGCAACTACAATTAATCAACAAAATGGCTGAAGGACAAAAGTACACTCTCGAGCAATTCAAGCATTTATCAGGCATGGAATTTAATCCATAATTTACTCCAGCTGCCAGAGAAGGACCACAGAACAGCAAAAAAGGGTCATTTTGTCCATTAAAGCAGTCAGATTTGTATCAGAGGCACATCTTACATTGTAAATGCGGTTGGTGGTTCATTAAGACACCTCCACGCATAGCTCAATAGAGAAATTTTGTAATCAACCTCCGTATATACTCAGGAGACAGAATGTAATAGTTGATGAGTGTTATTTTTCTGTAAGGTTCAACTTCTAGAGATTGTAACTGATGTGATACCTGCAGCGTCTAGTCTTCATTTTCAGCTAATGCAAGCTTCTTTTGTTGCTAATTGCTCACCGTCCACTTCTTCTTCTTTGTTCCAGGCTATGCCTGTTTTGCATCTATTCATGTCCTGTTAATGTTTAGCATTAGAGGGGCTGTCATCCCACCTCTGTGTTAGGATTTAGCATGTATCATTGAATTTGTTTGCAGGTTTCTGTTGTTTTAATGCCAGAGAGCTGTCATCCTATATGTGTATTAGAAAACAGATATATAGACCTTTTAACTGGTTGCATCCGGCCATCACAGGGTTCTGTGCATCGACTGGTGTGGTCAGTCTTCTCCATCATCACATTTTGCTTAAAACTGTGAGTAATTGGTGGTCTAAAGCCTTGTAGTCTGGGGGTGTTCACCCATGTTTGGGGTTAAGCATAGTAGAAGTGGTTATCTGGCTTGAATATGCAGCATTTGTTTCATTCGTCCACCATTTTTCCAACATTTGTGTTGAGTTTGTAATGTTCCCGAGCATCTCTGATATACAACCTAGGAGAGTTTCTGGGGGTGATAACAGTTCCTTCTGGCTTAACGATTAAACGGTCAGCAAGTTCCAGCAAGGTAGTGGTTGGTTCTAAGGCTATGATGCCAAAAACTTCGCAATTTTTTGTTGTAAGAATGTTAATGGTTGCCTCTAAGTCAACTAAAGCATTGGGAAAAGAGAGGCCATTTATTTGGACTGCGACAATGGGATTCCCCGGGTCTTTGTATTTTACAAGTGTCTCTTTGCCTAGTAATAAATCAGACAAAGTTCCAGCGACATGGACATTTGGTGTTATTTTTGTTTTCCTCACAAACTTCTTTGCACACAACTCTTTAATGGTTTTAACATATATCGGAATATCTTGAATGGCCTGGAGGAGGGATATTTTTATATAGAGATTTTTGAGTTCACCAAGAAGATCAAAGTCAGGATATTCATTTGGTCGAGGTATTATCAATCTTTCTGGGAATGGGGGAGAAGTAATTATGATTTTTTTAGGATCTTTTGCCTGACTGTATCTTCTCCCTGTTTTGTTTGTTGGTTATGTACAGTCGAAGGCTTATTCGGATGCACTTCAGGTTGCAAATTTTTGTCCTCATATGGAGCAATTACGCGTCCATATATTAACTTAAGTTCATTACATTCTCTCGACTCAACTTCAGGATCCAAACTCTCAATAATTTGTACTGACTGGATCGGTTTGTTGTTAGGATTTGGATTTGGTTGAGCTGGGAGTTGTGGCCATATATTAGGTTGAGGATTTTGCTGCAACGTGTAAGGTGTTATTAAGGTTGGTTGAGGCAGAGGAACTGTTCCCATGGGATGGTTTGTGGATCGTTGCCAATTTGGTTGCCAGTTCTGATTTTGTGAGGTAGAAGGAGACCATTGAGAAGAATAAGGGGTGTTTTGCCAAAATGGTGGAGGGTAAGAGGAATTTGGCCAATTATTGTTTGGATTTGATTGGTTGGGCCATGGTGGCATAGAAAATGCTTGAGGTGGCCAAGTAGAGAAAGGTGGTTGGTTCTGCCATGCTGCCCCTGAATATTGCTGAGAATTAAATTGTGAAGAAGGAAAGAACAAAGATGGTTCTGTAGGCATACCTGTTGGACGTGCTTGCCATTGACGGCACTAGTTCAGGAGATATACTAGTTCCACTTCCTATTCTGCCTCCTTGAAAACTTCTTTTAATCCAGGAAGCAATGGACAACTTTCCATAGCATGATCCTTATTGAAAATGGTGCATATTTGTATCATATCTAATGGACATTTTCTATAATTGTGTTTTTTTCTGCAACGTGGACAGAAAATAGCAAGATTTTGTTCTGCTTCGGCCTGCTTTTGTTTGGCCTGCATGATATCCAATTGTGTCATCAGCATACCCAAGATATCAGTCTTGAAATATTCCAGCAGATTTTCGATTTCAACTTGTGTAATGCTTCCTCCTGAGGCTCTGTTGTCTCTGGTGATCGCATCACGTCTAGTTGGTTTCAGCCTTGTACTGCCTCTGGAGCACCTGATGCACAATTGTATAATATCATCATAATCCTCTTGATAAATATCACCCTTCCCCATTAAATTCAGTGTTTCTACCCATTGGTCTTTCATACCTTTGATCATTGTAGTTTTAAGAACTTCAGGAGGCAAAGTTGCATAAGGAGATCTTTGCAGATTATATTGAAAATGTTCTACATATTCTTCAAGGGTCTCGTTAGTCTTAGCTACCATTTGAAAGATTTCATCCTTTAGTTCTCTAGTTCAGCAATAATCTTGGTATTTTTTTAGAAAGGTTGTTTTCATTTGGTCCTAGTTAGTAATGGTACCTCCACCAATCCCCATAAACCAATGCAAAGTTTCTCCCTTCAGAGTAGAGGGGAATAGTTTCAGCTTCTGGTGGTCAGTAATGTAATCATATCCCCTACATAAAACATCAAATTCGAAAAGGAATGCATTAGGATCCTCTTAAGTTATCCCATGAAAGGTAGGAATATTTTGTAATGGAATAGCTTTCATGGGAGCATTGATAGATGTATCAACAATAGGGTATTGTAATGTAGAGGTCTGAGGTTGTTGCTGATTATGAGCCATTTGGTCAAAAATGTGTCAATATCCTTCAGGGATTTATGGAGATGGAGATTTGTTCCTGGGGGGTTTAGAAGAGACTTTTAGAATGATTTTAACAACACTACCTTGGTCCAGAATATTGGGTGTCCTCTATTCAACCACTACTTCAAGAGATTTGGGTTCTGATGATTTAATCTTTTCAGCACTACCTGTTTCTCCTTCTCCTTCACAGAGATTGCAATAATTACCTTCTTGTAAAGGGATAGGCTATAATTTTTCAGTGTTTTGAAAACTCTGTTCAGACCCTTTAGTCTTGTTGTGAATCTCAGCGTCAGCTACAAATGGTGATCCTACGGCTTGAAGGGTTACAGTAGGATTTCTTATAGAAATGGTTCGGGATCCTACTCATGACTAAGACTCAGCTTTTCTTATGATTTAGTCAATGAAGGTTGATCGTTCAAGGGTGACCAATCCCTTAGATTTTTCAGATCTAGGTAGAGGAATTATATCTTTTTCTACTCTTTTCTTCTTAGTCATACAGAAATACAAACATTTATTTCTACTTCAATTCCTACGCAATTTTGTTGAAAAGCGGGTAAAGGAGCAAGCACTTTACTTGCTAGTACGAAGGTTCCTACCTTCCAATTTTAATACCCAATTCTTTCACAGCAAACAAAAATCAAACTTTTATTTCTACTTCAATTCCTGCGCAATTTTGCTAAAAAGCGGGCAAAGGAGCAAGCACTTTACTTGCTAGTATGCAGGTTCTTACCTTCCATTTTTAATACCCAATTATTTCACAACAAACAAACATCAAACGTTCATCACCTTTTTTGATATAGAAACACTCTCCCTAAAAACAGTGCCAAAATGTTGGCGCATATAAGATGTCCTTTTAGAACTCCTAAATGCCTCACACTAATTATCGACCTAGGTAAGTCTTTTGTTTCAAGAGTATACATAGTATGTGTAGGTGATGGAAATCGTTGTATCTACAGAAAGTAATGCTTTAAGATAACTTATTGATTTCAAGACAAGAGTAAACAGATCAAACCATAAACTACCAAACTTGTAACTTCAAAGAAATTAAATTATTCAAGCATCAAAACTCAATCTTAATAAAAAATCTCTAATTGCAATTACAGGCATAAGCACATCAATCGAGTGCACTGTAGTGGTAATAGAGCTCTTTCAACTTAATAGAAACTTATTCATAACAGTAATACACCTGATCTAACCAATAATACTCTGGCTCTCAATTAACAGGAAATAATGCTTATCTAATAATTGAATCAATCTACGACATAAATAAATGAAACCAATCAACAGTAATAAGAAATAATGCGTGGAATGCACAAACTCAACACCAGTGATTTATATATAAAGTAGATCAAGCGTAAAACTATAAAACAAAGTGATTAGACTTGCAGCAAAAAGGTAAAAGTATAACACAGGGAAAAGCAGTGAAATCCACCAGTGACCGGGCCCAAGCCTCCAGTGATTATTGCCTAGTTACTCAAAATATCGCGAGCAAATAGAAACACAAACTATATATTACTCATCAACTCCAAATTTCATTACAGTAACAACATGTTCTTCAGAATAACACTTTGTCTCTTAAAATTACAACCAAAGTAAAAAGGCAAAAGTTGCTCTATTCTATTCGTTTTTCCCCTCTTATAGTCAAAGAGGAAAAGAGATAACTGTGATTCCCCAGGATGAGGAGATCTTGAGGAATTCGCGACCAAATGTTATTATTAGAACAATTACTATGTTTAGCTAACTCCACATGCAGGAGTAATTACTATTTCTAACACATTTAAACAATATATTGTTATTGTTTTCATTGAAATTATTGGTAATGTATGAACTTGCATCCACTTCAATTCTTTTAAATTCAGTTTTATATGATTTTTCTTTCTTTTAATTTTATTTCCTTTTTAAATTAGAATTTGGTTGGTCTATATTGCCTTTTACATTATTTGAATTTTCAAATGTTCTTTAAGACTTCTGGTGATGACATTTAAACTTCAAATTCCTACGATGTACAACATCAAGATTTCTCAGATGTTGTAGATGTTGAGAAAAAGAGCTTCCAAAGCTACTGCATGCGAAATAATGGTGAAATCAAGAGTTTTTTTCAGTACGAAAAAATCTTGATATATATTATATTAATAAAAGATATACATGTGGCATATTCATCAGATGCCATTTTGGGCGAAAAAAAATATATAGAGCCCATGATTTTTAATAGTTAATTGTGACCATGAAAAGGGTCGAAAAACATATATAACAAGTCAAAACAGATAGTATAATATGCTTGATACAGTTCCTATGATGATAATGACAGAAAAAAATCATATTTCAGCAGCAAATGTCTATGGAATCAGTTGTAGTTGTATTGTTGACTTGCATTCATATTGAAATAGATAGTCCCCCCTCTGGAGAAACTTGTAGAATCGGAAGGACCTGTAGCATTTGAAACCAAACCAGAGGTGAAAAAGTTCTATCATTATAACACGGCTTGGTCAGCAGAGAGATGAAAACTTTTGTTTTGTAATGATACCATCTAACAAGGAGGCTCAAGAAAGTCCCTCGTAGAGGAGACTGTTTTTGCCCAGTGGCCAACCAGACAACTTCAAAAATTTCAAAAAAGAGAATTATGTATCCATTCAATACTAACACAACAATTATAATCATAGTTGATCAGCGTTTTAAGGAAACTTGCTGAGTGGTAATTCTCCCAAAAATAAGTCATGGGAAATTTATACATTATGAAACTATGTTTTGGAATTTATAAACCTATATAACAAAAAATTTACGCAAAAAAAAAGACTTTGAGAGACTTGCATAGAGAAGATTAACCCGGGTTTGGAAGGTTCTCCATGTCATAAATGATCTGCTCCCATGTAATCTCTAGATACCATTTGTCAATGCTGCCCTATAATCCTTTTCTTGATAGTCTATCTGCATCCTTGTTAAGGCACCTTCCAATGTGTTGGATTGTGTAGTTGTCTTGAGATTTCCATAAAAGTTCAATTCTTTCCATCCGTCCTTGTAGTTTGGGATTATTGATGGATTCCCTCTCCAAGACTTGATCAATTATGATTCTCGAATCACCATATATATGTAGCGTGGGGTTCCCAAGGAAACTGTTGAACCATAGGAGACCCTAGAGAGCTACAACTTCAGCATTAGTATTTGTACCAATACCGCAATTCCAGTACATCCCATTATGAGGATGTCATCGACAAAGAGGTTGTGTGAGATGTTTATATTGTTCCCCAGCTTCATTGATTTGAAATGCCCCTCTAGTACTACTCTTTTGATATGCAGACTCAGACAATCCATTACCAGGATGAACAATAATGGAGATAAAGAGCATACCTGACGAAGACCTCTTTCGAACCGGAAGAAACTTGTTGGAAGACCATTGATGATGATAGCATAATTTACATTGTCCACACATGCCATGATCCAGTTTATGCACCTTCACTGTAAACCGATCTTGCTAAGGATAAGTCTAAGGAAGCCCCAATCCAAACAGTCATAAACTTTATGGAGATCTACCTGCAGAATAGTTGCGTCCATTTTATTTGTGTGGATAGAGTGCATACTTTCCTGTGCATTTTCCACCGCATTGTATACGATTCTCCCCGGAAGGAAACCATGCTGTTCAGGGGATATGAAGAGGGAAAGGGTATTGCACAATCGCCTCGCAATAGTCTTTGATATGATTTTATACGTTGCACAATGAGATAGGTCTGTAGTCTGAGAAGCTCTCAGCAGATTTGTTTTTCGGACTGAGAGCGATGTATGTTGAGGAAGTATTTTGATGAATATAGCCCATATTTCTGGATAGAAATGACAAAACAGTTCAATAGTCCATCCATCAGGCCTGGGACTTTTGTCACTCTTAAAAGACTTGAGAACCCCCAACAACTCCTCTTCCTCTTCCTCAGAGACTTCCTTAAAAAAAGCCTCATTTTTCTCCAGATCAAACATGTTAGAATAAGGTTCAATACCCCATATCATATCTTCCAGAGAGGAATTTCCATTTCTTCTATAAGCATTTTGAAATTAGTTTACAATAGCATCACTTATTTCTTCTTGTGTGTGGTATATTCGTCCACCCGTGTCAGATATTTTCCATATGGAATTTATATTCCAACGGAAATTTGCATACCTGTGGAAGAATTTAGTGTTTCGATCTCCTTCATTTAACCACAGAGCCCTGCTCTTTAGTTTCCATGTAGCTTCTTCCATCACTAGAATTTCCTTCTTCCTGTGTTCCTGTTTTTGAATGTTGGCTTGGATATGATCAGGAAGGAAATGTGAAGACATGGAGACCTGAAGATAGTCCAATTGTTCTTGAATTTTTACAAGTTCTTCTTTTCTATTTATTTTAATAAATGTATTGGTTTACATTCGCAAACGTGAAATTGATATCAAATTATTTTAAATATCAGAAAATAGGAGAAGCTTGCAATCATATTCAAGGTTTTACCATTGATTTACAAACTTTGAAGTCTAGACATATAATTCTTTGTGTATTTTGATTATTTTATTCTGAAGCATCAAACGTCAGTAAGCTCGGACCTAAAAAAGAGAGACATCAAAGAAGTACGTTAAATGGCACCACATTATTGAAAATGAGCTCCTAAAACCTTCAATTTTGCATGCATTTGTTAACACAAATTGCTATTTAATTTGCTGCATTAAGCTATCCAAATCTGCAGGAATGAAGTGGAAATGATGTATGAAATAAGTTTCATCCAATATTTAAAAAGTTGCTTTGCTAATCAATATTTCCATGTCTTTAAAAGAATTAATATGTTTAATCTTGTGCTCTGACCTTCTCAGCATAGTTTTCTACGATGAATGGCTTTGGCGTGTCGATAGCCAAAGGCGTCATTCCATTGCAAAACCATCCAGAAGGTTCTAAAATTATGCTGGTGCTTAAATGAGTAATCTGTGCTGGATTCATATCCTCAAGCAATATTCTATACAACAAAACGCTCCACAAAGGAGACATCATGGTATTCCCCGGAGGGTACTTCATTATGATATCAATGTGGGAAACCATAAATCCATTGCATTTGATTCCTTCAACAACCCTCTTCCTGGGTTGCAAATTGGTCCCCTTGCTCCCTTTGTGGGCAATCTTCCTCCTCTCATCCAGAAGACTACGTTCCTTTCCTATGCTGAGGTGAAGCGCCTCAAGGCTGTCTCGTAGGAGAAATTTTAAAATATTTCAAGTTTTTAATAAATGAGAGATAATTAAAAAAGTGAAATTATTTATTTAATTCTTATTTTTTTATTAAAGATTTTTGGGCGTAAATCACATGATATTTCATTTGTAGACGCGTTTCGAACCAGCCAGTGTGGTTCATCGTTAGGACAAGTTGAAGAATCAGATCTAGCCAGCCAGTGTGGTTCATCGTCAGGACAAGTTGAAGAATCAGATCTAGCTTTGCATGTTAAAGAGACAGAGCAGAACCTCCAATGGCTATAATACTTGACCAAGAAACGGCTATATTGACTAACGGCTAAATTTGGTTGGGAAACGGTTAGTTGGACTAGATGAGAGGCATAAAAATAAGTTAATTTAATTGATTATTAGATTGATAATTAGTTATATTATTATTAAATTAAAAGTCAAAGGGACACATGAATATAATAGAGGTTTTAACTATTTTTAAAATTTAATTTTATATTTATATCTATATCTATATCTATATCTATATATATATATATATATATATATATATATATATATATATAAATTCATTTAAATGATTATCAAATTAATAGTTAGTTATAAAAGGTATTAACTATTTAATATATATATAAGAGTAATTCAAGTGTTAAAAAGAATAAAACTATAATTACTTATCTAATTGTTAAATTAACCTATTATCATAGATTAATTTCAATATTAAAGTAATTATGTTTTCTTTTATTAATTAAAATTATTGGTATATAATTAAAAACATAAACTAAATGTTATTAAAAAACTTCATAGTATATCAACAATGTTTCCCATGTTGAGGTGAAGCGCCTCGAGGCTTTCTCGTAGGAGAAATTTGAAAATATTTCAAAGTTTTTAACCAATGAAAGCTAATTAAAAAAGCGAAATTCTTTACTTAATTCCTATTATAAAAATAAAAAAATGTTAATTCTTTATTACTCTTTGCATTATTGGGTGTGTTTTTATATATTTTCAAGTTTAAAATTATTTTTAGCACGATGTGCCTTGAGTGAGAAGGTTTATTAAATTATTTTGGAAATATATAATGAATTGGGTATCAGTGGATTAGCTAGTTAATGAGAGGGGTTGAATGATGCAAAACAAGAATAAAAGGTTATAGGGTTAAGTAGATATCTTATGTGAATATAATTGATCGAAATGCATTCTACCCCTCGTCAAAGCAAAGCTATAATCAAGCAATTTAATGAAAATATTATTTTTGAAATGAAGAAAATTTCCCTAAAATGTATGTTACATATAAAAAATAATAATAACTGAAATTATCAATTTATTGTATTTTTTTAATAAAATTTTATTTGAGTTTGTATATCCTTTACTTAATTTGGAAATAAATTTTATTTGTTGGCTATTCATGTTGGTTTGAAAATTTTCAGTTCAAGTTTGGTTGGCAAAGTGTAATATTAAACGTTTCTCCCTGAAGATGCAATCTGTAAAGTTTTTTTAAAAAGAATGTTGTGTTCATTTTCATTTAAACTTATCTCGATTCTAAATTAAGCTATTTTATTTTTTTCATTTTATACTTTTATTTTTATTTTATCATCTATTTTTTTTTTAAACCCAACAATTCTAAAGATTAATTCAGACCCATGTTATTTAGGATTTCACTACACATATTTCATTCCTTTTCATTTAAACCTATCTCCAATTTTGGAAGTTCCAAATTAACCCATTTTATTTTTTTCCATTTTAGACTTTTATTTAATTTATCATTTTTTTTTAAACCCAACAATTCTAAGGATTAATTCAGACCTATTTATTTAATATTTTAGTACACTTCTTTTGATTTTAGTGCCCATCTTCTGTTCTATTTGTAATTTATTATACAAACACAATAACATTCATTAATGAAACATAATTGCAAAATATCAAATCTCCACTTTTGGTTATGAAAGTTTAGGTAGAGGAGTCTTCCTCAAGATAATAGTTGCGGAGATTCACATAGTAGGTAGAGGAGTTTTCCTCCAGACAATAGTTGCGGAAATCCCTCAACATTCATGGCATAAATCCCTCCCGTTCATAGCATAAATCCCTCTTGTTCATAGCATAAATCCCTCAACATTCTTCTCACCCAAACTGCTTGACACATTGTTGTTGTTGCGATGACATATTTAGTTTCTTCAGTTGATAATGATACTATTGGTTTCTTCTTGGAGGCCCATGAAATAGCTCCCGAACCCAAATGAAAAACATATCCTCACATGCTCTTTCTATCATCAACACTTCCTTCCCATTCACTGTCAATGTAACCAATTATCCTAAAATCATTTGCTGTGGTGTAGAAAATATCATACTCCCTTTTCCCCATTGACATACCTTAAAATCATTTTTGCTACTTTCCAATGTGTTTGCTTGGGTGTTTCCATGAAACTTGACACCACGCTTACCACATACATTAAATTCGGCCTAGTAGTTATCAAATACATGAAATTTCCCACCATACTTTTGTATAATATTAGATTGACATTGCTACTGTAATCTTCTTTTCTCAACTTCAACCCCATGACATTTATATTTGGTGTGAGCTTGTTGTTCTGCATATTAAACCTCTCCAAAATGTCTGCTACATACTTTGCTTGGGAAATAAATATGCCAATTTTTGTTTGCTTCACTTCTATGCCCAAAATATACCTTAGTCTGTCATTTCAAACTCACTTTTCATGACCTTTTTTTAAATTAGCAATGAGGAGATCATCACTCCTTATAAAACTCAAATAATCTACATATAAAAAAACAATAAGAATCTTATCATCACTCTCTTTGATGTAGAGAGTAGGTTCGTAATCACATTTGTCGAATCCATTGTCCATCAAGTAAGTGTCTATTCTACTATACCATGCACATGGTGCTTGCTTCATCCCACAAAGAGATTTCTTCAACCTATACACCTTGTATTCTTGGCCTTCTACCTCATAACTAGGTGGTTGTGAAACATATACTTCCTCTTTCAGTACTCCATTCAAGAACGTTGATTTTAAGTCCATTTGATAAACTTTCCATTTATGTTGCGTGACAATTCACAATATTGTGCACACTGTCTCCATCCTTGCAACTGGCGCAAATGTCTCCGCATAATCTCTTCCATGTTTCTTCTTGTAACCTTTGACAACTAGCCTTGTTTTATGCCTGCTAAACTTTCCTTTAGTGTTTCTCTTGGTCTTATAGACACATTTCACTCCAATGACTTCTTTTCCTTGCAGAAGGTCCACTAACTCCCATGTATCATTCTTTTCTATTGCTTCTATTTCTTCATCCATTGTTGCAATCCATTTTTCCTCTTTGAATGCATCTTCAAAATGGATTGGGTCATCTACATGACAAAACAATGCAAATAAGGAATTCAGACCAGCACTACTATCAACTTCATTTTGCTCATAAATTTCACTTAAATTTATGAATTTTTGTCTTCTTATGCTTGCGGAAGATGGGCTTGACATGTCACTTGATGTTGTGCTTGAGGTAGATGACATTGCAGGTCTTTGGGGTGTGCTTGGAATGGTACTTTATTGACTACTTGACAATGTCCTATTATTTGCTGACAGTGTCACTTGGTGATAGCTTTGTTGAGCTTGAATAAGATTAGGAGGAGTCACCATTGAGGAATTACTTGTTGCATTCAATTCCTCTTTGTCTTCCTGTGGTTTACATGTTTCCACATTGACTTTCTTCTCCAAACTTCCATCCCACGCTTCCTCTTCTATGAACTGAACATCTTTGTTGATTATGACCTTCTTGGTTAATGGATTGTAGAGCTTGTATGACTTGGATTCATCCCTATATCCAACAAATATGAATTTTTCCCCCTGGTAAAACCTAATAAGCCAATGGTCGATCAACACAATTGAGTTACCGAAGCAAAAATTCAAAGAAAACCTATTGAGGAAAATCAACCCACCAGCTAACTCAAAGCAGAACACTCATAGAAAGTCCAAGAAAGTATTCTTGGAAAAAAGTGTTTCTGGCAACAGTAAGGACAAAACCATGCCTCTGGAAACCAAAAACCAAGTTCCATCCTCGGACGCCTCAATCAATCTTCCCACTGTGGATTATAACATTTTCAATGATATGAAAAACATTTGTGCAAATATCTCAATGTTTGAATTGACAAAGAACATGAGATAGCGGGACATCCTTCTACGAGAACTTGGGCAAACATTTACAGGTAACGTTACCTCTTCAGATAAGGGTTCTAGTAAGTCTCTTGGTACTCTTGAATATGTACATAATTCACTTACGATATATGAAACACACTCTGCCCACCGTTCTTGTTAACTTTTGAAATATTAAATTTCAATGTACATAATTTCTTAGTTGATTCTGGTGCATTAGTGAATTTCATGCCAATATTTGTTGCCAAGAAGATCAATGCTAAATGGGGAAAGACAGATGCATATACTATTTAGCTGGATAGGAATTATTTCCAAGGAATTGGTGAACTCATGGATGTCATCATCCTCTTATCATCTGATGGATGAGTCCACCAAGGTATCAACAGAGTGATTGTGGACATTCTAGAAGCATATGGAGTGTTGTTGAGTAGAGACTAGTCTAGCAAGCTACAAGGGTACTTTGCCACATACTAGTATGACATATGGCTTCCATATAGGGGCCAAAATAATTAGATACATGTAGAATCAGAGAGACTGTCACTCCCTTGAACGAGCATAATAAACCAATGGCTTTCACAGAACTACTTTTTGAAAATTTCTTTCTTGGAACTCAACTGGGGTGTTATCTTGCATGGCCATCCCCAGTACCACCAAACACATAGTCATATCTCCTTCCTTGTCCAACTGGTGTTAATGAACTCTATACAGTTAGTAGTTGTTGTATTAGTACTAGTGTAGTTCATTGTCCTTGTACATATGATGTTTGGACTATGTACTTTGATGGTTCCAAAATGCACGAGGGCTCTAGAGCTGGTTGCGTTTTAATAGACCTAATGCAGAAAAAGAATTTGATCTCTAGCCACTCCAAATTTGAGTGCACAAACAACACTATAGAGTACGAAGCACCCATATTGGGCTTGCAAAAGGCCATTTACCTCAATGTTACCATCCTAAAAGTGGTAGGTGACTTAGAAATTGTGGTGCGACAGGTACGTAACACCATACATTATGTGTCACCTCATCTTAAAAGTTATCAACAAGAGGTATGGCATCTTATCTCAAATTTCCAAGATTTTAATATTATTTATGTTCCAAGAATGTGCAATGCGGCTGTGGATGCATTAGCAAATGCTATTGTTAGGATGTCAACATTGAGCAATAGTTTTTCTATTGAAATCCTTTATAAACATTTTATCCCGAATAATATCACTAATTTATGCATTTTTTATGATGACCAACGAATTTTGTGTTTCATGGCAAATTTTGACTTATTCAAAGATGCAGAGATCGATGAGGAGGAGCATTAAAGGGCACTACGGTGTCATTGGAACAGTTGTATGACCTGCAGAACCGCTTCCAGGGACCTGTCAATGCCAAGACCCACAGTTCCACGTTTTCGCAAAAGAAGATCAACTTGGGAACCGATAAGGATATGAAATATGTCAATCTCGATACTTTCTCCACACCACAAGAGCAACAAGCCTTCATCCGCTTATTTAAGTAGTATGGTGATGTCTTCACATGGATGTATGATGAACTCAATGCATATCACACACGAATCATCCATCATGTGATACCGATTAAGGTGCGGACCAAGTTGTTCCAAAAAAAGCTAAGGAAAGTACATCCAATGATTGAGCCTCTCATATAGAAATAGTTGATAAAATTTCTAGATGCTCGAATCATATACAGAGTGTGGCACTCTATGTGGGTGCCAAATTTGGTCCATGTAAGGAAGACATCTAGGGAGATTTGCCTGTGTGTAGATTTCTAGAATCTCAAATGTGCCTCGGACAAAGACAACTACCCCGTTCCATGCATGGAAAAAATATTGCAAACAGCATTAGGGTCTGAAATGTTTTCTCTCTTAGATGGATATTTTGGATATAACCAAGTTTTGGTTACAGATCCTCACAGACTCAAAACTATGTTCAAAACGAAGTGGGGCACGTTTGCATTCCGACGAATTCCATTTGGGCTAATCAAAGTTGGTGCAACATTCCAATGTGATATTTACATTGCCTTCCACAGACTCATTGGACAAAGAGTAGTGGTCTATCTTGATGATTTAACAATGTTCTCCAAATAGAGGTCAGACCACCTATGCCACTTGAAGAATATTTTTGAGCGATGTCGCAAGAACGTGATATCCTTAAATCCAAAGAAAAGTATCTTTGTAGTGTCCAAGGGTAATCTATCGAGCCACATCATTGCTAAGAGTGGGATTAAGGTAGACCCAGACAGAGTCAGGATAATCACACAGATTCCCTTCCCAGTGAATAAGAAAGCCATGTAGTCTTTCTTGGGGAAGATTAACTTCCTCCGCAAGTTCATCTCCAACTATGCCCAAATTGTCAAAGCAATACAGGATATGGTGAAGAAGGATGCAGTATACAAATAGGGTAAAAGGGAAAAGTACACTTTTCTTCTTATCAAGTGGATATATTAGAAGCACCAACATTGTACAACCTGGACTTCAGTAAAGATTTATTTCTCTACACGTTTTATTCTGATACCTCTCTTACTTTTGTACTCACTCAAAAGGATGAATTGAACAATGAGCGGCCTATCTCTTTCATGAGTGCAAGTCTGCAAGGACCAGATAACAACTACCCCGCCATGGAAAAACAGGCTTATGTAGTGTACAAGGCAATAAATAAATTTAGGCCCTATCTATTGAAGAACCATTATGTTATCTTTGTCTCACACCCAACAGTTAGGTCGCTACTTGTTCAACAAGAGATGGGTGAAAGGAGAGCGAACTGGATGATAGGGTTACAAGAGTATGATCTAGAAATCAATTCAATTCACACAATCAAGGATCATGGTCTTTGCCAACTAGTAGTAGAAGTGGTAAACGTGAAATAGGAATAAGAAGAGCTCACAGGATGGGAGAAAGAGATTGAGATGTATAACGTTGAGTGACCCTCCCCCACTACAAGCATAAACTCTTGGTCCACAAATGTGTACCAATACCTTGAGAACAATAAGATATAGTGCCCTCTCACTTTTCCACACGAAAGAAGAGGGCACTCAGACTTAAACCATCATCTTATCAGTTGGGGCATCGAGTGCCATTCAGAAAGCACCACAACGGAGTACTACTCAGGTGTTTGGAGCCGAACTATTTAGAAAGGGTATTGTGTGATCTCCACGATGGACCATCTGGGGGACACTTCACAGGAAACACCACAGTGCATAAGGTTATGTGGGCCGACTTTTACTGGCCTACATTATTCAGAGAGTCTCATGCATTTGCCCGTAAGTGTCTGATCTATCAAAGGTGTGATAGCAGAAACAAGAAGACAACAACCCTACTGCGACCCATTGCAGTGGAAAAACCTTTTCAATAGTGGGCTTGGACATTATTGGGGAAATGTTCTCGCACCTGTGAAAGAAGCACCACTACATCTTAACTACTAAGTATTTCACGTGGTGGACAAAAGCAGTTCTGCTCAAATAGGTGAACAATTAGGAATCCATTAGATTTCTGCAACAGAACATTATTTCCAGGTTCGGAGTTCTTATGTCACTTGTTTTTTACAATGCAATATAATTTTCATTATTAATACTTTATGATTTTGCATTGGAAAATGGTATCGTATTGAAGCATTCAACTAATTATTATCTACAGGGGAATGGTCTTGTTGAATCCATGAGCAAAAACCTTACCCGCATTAGCAAAAAGACCGTATTCTCTAAAAAACAAAAATGGCACTCTACTTTGGTGAATGATTTATGGGTTGACTGAATCACACCTAAACCTTCCATAAAAACCTCCCCTTACTTCCTAGTATACGGAAAAGAAGCCATCCTTCCACCGAACATCTACTTTCCCACTCTCCAAATGTCATAAGTGTCCCAAGGCAAGCCATCTCTACTAGTTCAGCCTAGGATGGACACTCTACATAAGCTATAGGAAGAAAGGTTGAAAGGTAAAGAGAAAATTGTACTTCACCATAGTCGTATCAAGAGGTTGTTCGAAAAGAACTTTGTAGGGAAAATCAACTTTAGTGTGGGTGGATTAGTCTTAAGGTAGGATAAATCCCATGAGGACAAAGGAAAACACACTAAATTTCAGTCCTTATGGATTAGACCATTCATTGTGCATGGAAAGCTTGGCTAGCACTGTTATTGTCTTCAATCACTTGACAGGAAGATTCATTCTCTCCTTGTCAATGGCCAAGACTTGAAACAATATTTTCAATGAAGATTTGGGGTTGTGCCCTACACTGTGTACATAGTCCTTTATTTTGTTGTTTGTTTGTCTATTTGTTTGAATTTTGTTTTGGTTTCTGTCATGTGAATAAGTTTTGTGCATGAATATGTTGTGGCTTCTAATTATTTATGTGGCTAAACTATAAAGAGGCTTGTGACACATCAACATTTGGCTAGCCTTAAAATCCATCTTCCTTTTTTTGGTTACAAATTTTGGCCGATGAAGTTCCGATGGAAAATACGATCTATCCATAAGAGAGTCTTGGTCCAACCATGAACCTATGTCTAGTCCATAAACCTCATGCCTTTACACTTGGTTTTTATGCTTTGGTGTTCTCAATCTTATCCAACTAGTAGAAACGAACAAGGGGAAAAATCTAAAAGAGCAAACCTAAATCAGAGGTCTCTATGTGCTTCTCTAAAGGAACAAACTCTCCTCCTCTAAATAAGTTGGGGTCCCTCTTCTGCCCCCAAATAAATGAGTTACAATGAACAATTCTCTTTAAATAAATAAATAAAGGTGAGAGAAGAGAAAGGCTTGTTGCGCAGAGGCGTAAAGAAAGCAACTATGTCGGGGTACTGTCTAAGCTCGCTGGCAACAGATCAATGTTTGTGTTCTTGTGTGACTCTATTGAGGTATTGTCCAGGCTTGATGACAATGGAGCAACACCATAGATGTGTAGGCTTTAAGCCTATACAAAAATTACCTACATATGAATTCTAAAAACATAAAATAAACAATGGCAAGAACATAAAAAAATATACACAAAGATTTTCTCCTGGATCCCAAAATTGAGACTACCAAATTGATTTTTCATTATATTCATTTCAATATTACAATACATATATATACATGTTGAATAATTCATAAACCCTAATCCATTAACCTTGGATTAGAACATAACCAAATTACCCTTGACTGCATTTACAAAATACCATGAGAAGAAAACCATAATGCCCAAAACCATGTGTGAAACCCATGAACAAAACCATAGGTAGGTCTACCCACCTAATATGGGGTCCAAAAAACAAAAATGCCAGGGCGCTGCCCCAGACCCCATGCAGGGTGGCTACCGCGCTTGTTGTTTTCTTTCCACATAGGGGATCATAGGAGAGTTTAGTCATTTGTCCAACTCTACAACACCCGTTGTTTCTCTACGCCAAGAAAAATTCTCAATGCTCACATACTTCATCAATGCATCTGCAACATTCTTCAAAGTGTCCACCTTTACCAGCAACACCTTTTTTTCCTCAACCATATCCCTCACAAAGTGATATTGAACATCAATGTACTTTATATTTGAATGATAAGAAGAGTTATTTGCCAAGAAAATTGCACTCTGGCTGTCACAATCTATCCTTATAGCTCGTTGTACTAACCCCATACTTGAACAAAATCTCTACAACCAAACTACTTCCTTGCTTGCATGAGTGGCTTCCATGTATTCTTCCTCTGCAATTGAAAGTGCCACTATAGACTGTTTCTTGCTCATCCAACTTACTGCACCTCCAAATAGGTTAAACACATACCCACTTGTAGATATTCTCTAATCCAGATCTTCAACACAGTCTACATCAACAAAGCCAATGTCCAAAACTCTGTCTAATCCTAGTATTCCTTCGTAACACAAGCCACAATCACTAATCCCATGCAAATATCTGAAAAACACTTCACTATTGTCTAATTCTCCTTCACTGGTTTTGACATAAACCTACTCAATACTCCCACTACATGTGCAATGTTTGGTCTAGTACATACCATTGCATACATCATGCTACCAACTACACTTGCATATGGAACATGGGACACATCCTCTTCCTCATCTTATGTCTTGGAACACTGTTCAGAAGATAACCTTACACCTATAGGAATAGGAACCTTCATTGGTTTACTATCTTGCATATTAAACCTCTACAGTATTGTCTCGACATACTTCTTGTTGAGTTCTAAAACTGCCTTTCCCTTAAGCAACTTTCTCATCCTTCTTTCTTTTCTTTTCCATAAAAATGCATCCATAATCATCAAAAATCATTACACATTGCCTCAAGGAGTAGGTTTTAGTGTTTTACAAGGTATATTGTTATGTTTGCTATTTGAATAGGTTTTGGACTTTCAGCTACGGAATGCAACCACATTCCACAGCTAATTGGCTGTTCCGCAACCATCTCCACGCTTTTGTAGGTTACAGGTGTCGAGAGAGGAAAAGGACCACATGGGTAGCTTGGAAAACATTAGAGCATGGATCGTATCCTAATCATCATGCCCAGATCGATGAGGAGGATTTCGGTCAAAGGGAAGTCGAACCTTAGAGACTTATGGTAAACAGAGCCCTGTTTGCACACGTTTCTCAGATGATGGATCCGAAGCAATCTCCTGAGACCACGGGCTTCATATTCCACCTGTGCAAATGGAATCTAGCAGCCACTACAATAGATTTATGTTTTCAAACAACCAGGGACAAAAATTCCGCATAGTGGCTTGTCTACGTGCCTTTGTTGTAGCTGATTTCTCTCTTCAAAATAGTTGTATATTTTTCTATAAATACCAGCGTTTAGAATGCAGAACAAGTTCACATTTTGGCTTATGTAATAGTTTAGATTTTTGCTTGTAGTTTGAGAGACTCAGTTCTCCATTTTAATATAGATACTCTATTTTCAATGGATGCCTGAAGCATTGACTGGAGTGTGATTAAGTGTTCATAGTCCGAGACCTTTGCAGAGGGCCCCTGCATGGTCAAGGGTATATTTTATTTCTTTTTTGTCATTTCATAGTTTAATTTTGAATTCATTGTGTTTTCCATAATGTTCATAATCATTTTCTAAGTCTGTTTATACTGCAGCTTGTGCCATCTTTTCACTAACCTAGTGTAGTTTGATTTCAGTGCAAAATAGTTCTTTTTCATTCACTACTTTCTAGTTTCTTTATGTTGATGTCAGTAGCATAAATTGGTTCATTTCACTTGTTTTTCATTAGTTTTAAATTAAGCTGTTCAATGCTATTTTCTTATCCATTTAGTGACTCATGTTATAAATGAATATTTCCAAAAACCCTTTCAGTTGATGGTTAATCTTAAAGCTAAGTGGTGAAATGTTCATCTGTGAATGAGTCTTTCTCTGCATTTTCATGTTTACTTTTCTTAGAATAATGAAGAATGAAATCTCTCCAAATGCTATCATAAGGAGGTAGTTCTCCCTAAATTATGTGGCTGAGAGACAAATACTTCATTTAGTTTTGCTTTCACAATAGAATAGTTGTAACTCCATTTTCATTTATAGTTTTTCACTTAGTTTCGCTGCAATTCATCTTCAATTGTTCATTAAGATTTGATTCAGCAATAGATTAGACAGTAGTGGTAATCGTATTTCCAATATTTCATTTTTAATTTATCATAGATAGTTGCAATCTCATTCTCTCATTTAAGCTTTGATTTTGTAATTGAGTAGATAGTAATTTGAGTCCTTTTAGTTCATGTTTTGGAAACAATCATAAAAGCAAGAAGAGAAGCTTTCTTTTCATTTCCTTGTTTAAAATCTTACTTCCAAATCTGGTTTAGAAGCACTTTTAGTTTTCATTTCATTCTTAGCAACAATAGATTTAATATTTTATAGATTACGTTGTAGAACACTAGGAATCAAAAGAGCAAAACCCCAAAACAAACATAAACGCAAAAACAGTGAGGTACGAGGGTCATCTAGCACATATAGTGCACTACACTTCATCAGTTTACGATATCTGGATTGACAATTTTATGTAGCAATTTAGGACACTAAATTGACTAAACATTTTGGCGCCATTGCTGGGGAAGTGTAACTAGGTAGCCTTATCTCTTACATTCATAAAAAAAAAACAAAAACGAAAACAAAAACAATGACATGCATAGAGAAAGAGACTCTAGGGGTAGATTTATAGCTAGGGGCAGAAGTTCGATTCCACAACTCCACCTACTCCACCAATAGTTAGAAAAGATACATCTCCATCCCAAACTCACACTCCCAGCCATAAGATTCCTGGAATTCAAGGGGCAGCAACTCTATTAGAAGATTCTCCCACTTCATCTACTAAAACAGGCCTAGGAGAGAATACCTTTTTCACTTCTACAAGGGAGCCTATTGTAGTTGAGGAAGTAGGAATACCTAGTGAAGAAGAAGAAGTAGAAACTCTCTCCCATAATCCATTAATAGAATAAATAGAGGACTCTGAAGAAACTATAATGGTAGAAGAGAAACAAGATGGAGAATTCTCACTATTTGGAGGAGGGGGTAGAGGGAGAGTCAAAGGAAACAATGGAGGAGGTAGAGGTAACAATGGAGAAGGTAGAGGTAATAATGGAGGAGGAAAGGGAAATAGGGAAGTAGATAACTCATTTGGATTCCCTATAGTAGATGAGGAAACACATACCACAATGAAAAACATCTCACCATCTGTCCTCCCAAATTTTTATGGGTTGAGAAGTGAGGACCCTGAAACATTTTTGTTTATGTTTGAAGTCTTGTGCAGACCCTATGACTATTTAGAAGACTCTCAAAAACTCAAGTTTTTCTTTTCAACACTAAAAGGGGCTACTTTGAAATGGTTTATAGGGTTAGTCACTCAATCCAACAGAACTTGGAATGACATGAAACAGGAATTTTTGGATAGATACTTGGATTATTGTATGCCTACCAATCATAAAGATGAGGTGTTCAAAATGATGCAAAAGGAAGATGAAAACTTAGAGGATTTGCTAGAGAGATTCAACTACAATTTGTAAAGAGCAAAAATGAACAATTTAGATGAAGAAACTTTGAAAGCTCTTTTGTTGAATGCCATTAGAGATGAATGGATAAATATCCTTAACATGATGGGGAAGGGAGACATCTCTCAACTTCCATGGAATGACATAGCAGAACTATGTGTTCATCTCTCAAGAGGGAAATCTAAAACCGAGAAAGGACCGAAAGATCCTTCTCTTATTAGAGCAAACAAATCTACAACTGTATTTGTAAGTAGGGAAGAAATTGGCAATATGCTTGATGAGTTTAAAACTGATATAGGGAGCCTTAGTGAGCAGCTAGGCACCCTAAAAATAAAAAACAAGCAGAAAACAGAGGCTGATACTTTAGCCATCTTTTTTCTGAAATGCAGAAAGAAACATGTTCTAAGGGAATGTCCTTTAGATGCAAAAATTGTAGAAACTTGTATGATTTGTTCAGAAAGTCATGAGACCAAGGGTTGTCCTTCAATCCTAGGTATTAAGGCTGTCTTTCAAGAGGAAACAATCCCAATTTCTATAGAACCCCTTTGTTTTGCTGCAAGAAGACCTTGGCAGGGGCAACAAAATCAAGGATTTAACAATCCAATGTATTTTCAGTTCCCACCAAATTGGAATTCTTGGCAACAACCTTGGCCTCAACCTCAAACTCAGTATCAATCTCAACCATGGGCACAAGGGGTACAAAATCCTTATAGGATATTTGCTCAATATTATCAATATCCTCCATCTTATCAGAGCTATCCTCTCCCACAAAATCAATAGAAAAACAGCAACCACAACTTCCAAATCAAAGCCCCCACCTTTCATTGCCATTTCCACAACAACCTCCACAAAAAAGTCAAAATCCTCCACTCTTACTTCCATTTCAACAAAAACCAAATCAACTACCAGCCCAACCATTGCCAAACCCCAATAGTAAAAACCCTGAGAATGCTTACATGGTATAAGGACAACAATTTCCTACTTACATGATTTCTCCTCTAGATCTCATTGATGTTCAACTTAGATCTGGTAGGATATTAGAAAAGGAAAAAACTTCTATAGTCATTCAAGAACAAGATGCTTTTGAGGAGGATTCTCTAAAAGTCAATAAAAGTTTCAAGGTAACATCCCTCCAAAACCAAAACATTGAAAAAGGAAAACAAAAAGAGTCAATAAACAAAACTCCTATCATTAAGCAACTAGCATCTACTTCTACACCTCCTTTTCCTGAGAGATTACAAATTGATAGAGGGGTAGAAAAACAGATCTTGTTGCCCAATTATGACTTCCTAGATGAATTGAAGAATGTTCGTATCAAAATTCCTTTGTTACAAGCCATTAGAGAAATTCCATTTCTAGTAAAGACAATAAAGGTGTTGAGCATCAAAAGACTAGGAAGAAAACTAAGATAAACAAAAAGAATTCACCTGGTAGGAAAGATAGTAGATATCATGATGGAAAGATTGCCATGTAGAAATATGTGGATCCAGGAAGTCCAATTGTCAAGACACATATAAATGGGATTGAAACTTCAAACACATTGATTGACCTAGGGGCAGCAATAAACATTATGAGTAGACAAACTATGGAGCAGCTTAAACTTCCTAACCTTCTTTACGCACCTACCCTACTGCAACTTGCAAATAGATCAGTAATCAAACCAGATGTTGTGCTAGAAGACATTTCAATGTCCTTAGATTCTTGGGAATATCCTATTGATTTCATGATTTTAACTCCCAAGAATAATTTAGGAGAACACCCACTCATATTAGGAAGACCTTGGTTGGCCACAGCTGATGCTTTTATTAGTTGTAGGTCTAGTGACATGTATATTTATGATGGTAATTCAACAAAGAAATTTACTTTGTATCCTCCAGAAAAAGTAATCACAGAAATAGATGACAAGGAATGGATCGATGATGAATATGTTATTCAGCCTATCTTTACTATATCTAAGATTAGTGAAGATAGTCAAATTTTGAATATATTGGAAAATTTTGAAACATCTTCAGAATATGATCATGCACAATTTCAGGAAAAATCTAATGTTGAATAATTTTCATCTAGGCAAATGTCTATCTACTCTATGGAACAGTTTGGTAGCTCTACAATTGAAATTTTTACAGGTAGGACATTGAACATAAACAAAAACTTGGAGAAACTACAACAAGAAGAAGAGTTTACCAAAATATTACAAAAGTATTCTGCTGCATTTGCATGGGAGTATACTGACATGAAAGTTATTGATCCTAAGACTTGTATCCATCATATCTATATTGAGGAAAATAGTAGACCAATCAAATAACCTCAAAAAAGAATGAATCCAAATCTTAGGGAGGTTGTGAAGGAAGAGCTCCAAAAATTACTCAATGTAAACTTCATTTACCCAATTTCAGATAGCCAATGGGTTTCTCTTTTGGTAATCGTGCCTACAAAGAATGGGAAATCGAGGGTGCGCATTGATTACCGAGAATTGAATAAAGCAACCTTGAAAGATCACTTTCCTTTGCTTTTTATAGATCAAGTATTAGATACATTAGCAGGTAAAAAGTATTTCTCATTCTTGGATGGTTTTGATGGTTATAATCAAATTCAGGTAGCACCTGAGGATCAGGATAAAACTACATTTACTTGTCCATGGGGAACTTTTGCCTACTGAGTGCTTCCTTTTGGTTATATATGGATGATTTTACAGTCTATGGTAACACATTTGAAGAAGCTTTGGAAAATTTGGAAAAATTTCCTAAAATATGTAAAGAAACAAACCTTTCACTAAGCCATGAAAAATGCTTTATGATTAAGGAATTTAGACTTCTGTGATCCATAACATTGTCTAGAAATCTTCGGCAAAATCACATAATCAACCTTTTTTCGACGCGTTTCGAACCAACCAGTGTGGTTCATCGTCAGGACAAGTTGAAGAACCAATCTGGCTTAGCTCGAATAAATATAGTGTGCAGAGACTTCAACGGCTAAAATTCTAACGGCTAATTTGACCTAAAGAACCTGGTCAAATCACTTAAAAAAGTTAATTAATATTTTTCTAAAAATTGGTAAAAAAAAGGAATTCATTTGTTAATTTAAAATAACTAGATATATTATTAATATTATTTCTATTAATAGAATCTATAGTATAAATGGTTAAATGATTTATTATAATTTATTATTTAAAAAATTGAATAATAATAAATTCATTTAAAAATAGATATATTATTAATATTATTTCAAATCTCTAGTATAATATTAATATTATAATGGTCATTACTATTTATTATTTAATATTAATAATAAATATATATAATATTAAAATGTTAGTTAAATAGATATATTATTAATCTTGTTTCAAATATTAAGAGAATCTATAGTATGATACTTCATATTTTAATTATAATGGTCATTATATAATATATATTAAATGATTTATTATTATCCAATTATTATATGGTAATAAATCACTACTATTTTTATAATTTAGTTACATTAGGTAATTATGTAATAACTTAATGGTCCATTGGTAAGTTCTTTAAAATATATCATATTCATTATTTAAATATAATGGTCATTAAATTAAGTTATATAAAGTAATATAACTTAATTTAATGACCATTATATTTAAATAATGAATATGATATATTTTAAAGAACTTACCAATGGACCATTAAGTTATTACATAATTACCTAATGTAACTAAATTATAAAAA
The DNA here is from genome assembly GCA_031772625.1 of Pinus tabuliformis. NCBI lineage: Eukaryota > Viridiplantae > Streptophyta > Pinopsida > Pinales > Pinaceae > Pinus > Pinus tabuliformis. The sequence continues at coordinate 1,634,556,481 of CM062804.1, read as the reverse complement.
TAGTAGTGATTTATTACCATATAATAATTGGATAATAATAAATCATTTAATATATATTATATAATGACCATTATAATTAAAATATGAAGTATCATACTATAGATTCTCTTAATATTTGAAACAAGATTAATAATATATCTATTTAACTAACATTTTAATATTATATATATTTATTATTAATATTAAATAATAAATAGTAATGACCATTATAATATTAATATTATACTAGAGATTTGAAATAATATTAATAATATATCTATTTTTAAATGAATTTATTATTATTCAATTTTTTAAATAATAAATTATAATAAATCATTTAACCATTTATACTATAGATTCTATTAATAGAAATAATATTAATAATATATCTATTTATTTTAAATTAACAAATGAATTCCTTTTTTTACCAATTTTTAGAAAAATATTAATTAACTTTTTTAAGTGATTTGACCAGGTTCTTTAGGTCAAATTAGCCGTTAGAATTTTAGCCGTTAGAATTTTAGCCGTTGAAGTCTCTGCACACTATATTTATTCGAGCTAAGCCAGATTGGTTCTTCAACTTGTCCTGACGATGAACCACACTGGTTGGTTCGAAACGCGTCGACAAAAGGTTGATTATGTGATTTTGCCGAAGATTTCTAGACAATGCTTTATGATGTTTACTGAAGGTATTGTTTTAGGGCATCACATTTCAGGAGATGGGATTAAAGTGGACAAATCAAAAGTTTAAGTCATCTCTAAGTTACCAATTCCAAATTGCCAAAAATATGTTAGAAGTTATCTAGGATTTACAAGATATTATAGAAGGTTTATAGAAAACTTTACCAAATTAGCATCTCCACTCTTCAAATTGCTTACAAAAGATTGTGAATTCAAGTGGGATCTTGATTGTCAATTAGCATTTGAAACCTTGAAAGCAAAAATATCTGAAGCACCTATCTTAAGAGGACCAAATTGGAAACTTCCTTTCCATATTTCTACATATGCTTCAGATACTGATCTCTAGGAGTTGTATTGGGACAAAAAGATTTGATTCCTTATGTCATTTACTACACAAATAAAAATTTGACTCCCACTGAGTTGAATTACACTGTGATTGAAAAAGAATTCTTGGTTGTTGTTCATGCAATTAACAAGTTTAGACACTATATAACAGCTATGAAACTTTTGTTCATACAGATCACTCTGCAATTAGATATTTGATGAATAAACCTATTACTAATGGCAGAGTTACAAGATGGCTTTTACTTTTGCAAGAATTCAACATTACTATGCTAGATAGACCTGGAAAACAAAACACAATTGCTGATTTCTTGTCCAGGATTCAGAATATCAAAGAAGACTCTCCGGTTGAAGATAAGTTTCCTGATGAATATCTCTTTGCAGTAACTACTCAAACTCCTTGGTTTGCAGATGTTGATAACTATTTGGTCATAGGGAAGTTACCTTCACATTTATTTCGTAGAGAGAAAAGAAAGATTATTCAAGATAGTGCAAGATATTCATGGATCTCTAACAAATTGTATAAAATAGGGCCAGATCTTATGATCAAAAGATGTGACAGGGAAGATGAAATGCCTGATATTCTCAAAGCATGTCGTGATGAGCCATGTGGCGGAAACTTTGTTGACAAGAGGACGACCTATAAAATCCTTTCTTTAGGATATTATTGGCCATCCATCTTTAAAGATGCTGAAGAATATGTCAGAAGGTCTGACAACTTCCAAAGAGTAGGGAAACCTGCTCCCTCAAATGAATGCCATTACAACCTCATGTACTTATCGAACCCTTTGAGAAATGGGCTTTAGACTTTATTGGACCTATTAATCCTCCATCCAAGCAGCAAAAATATATGTTGGTATGCACTGATTATGTCACCAAATGGGTAGAATCCAAAGCATTAATTTTTGCTAACGAAAAATATGTAGTTAGTTTTCTTTTTGAGAATATTTTTACTCGCTTTTGTGTACCAAGAGAACTTGTGACAGATCAGGGAGCTCAATTTACATCCAACATGATGGAGAGGATTATGGAAGAATACAAGATCAAGCATAGGAAATCCACTCCCTATCATCCATAAGAAAATGGTCAAGTGGAGTCTACAAATAAAGTAATTGAAGGAATCATCACCAAGACTGTGCATCTACATAGAAGAGATTGTGTAGAAAGGCTTCCTGAAGCCTTGTGGGCCTACAGGACTACATGGAGGAACACAACAGGACATACACCTTATGAAATTGTTTATGGAAAGCAAGTCCTGTTCCCCATTGAGTTCCAAGTCAAAACTTTCAAGATGGCAGTCTAGTTGGGGATGAATTTATCATAAACTCAAAAGCATAGACTGGAGCAATTGAATGAACTTGATGAAATCAGAAAAGAGGGTGTTCAAAGAACTGGTCTAGTTCAACAACAGAGAGCTAAGTGGCATGACAAATATATCAAAAGGAAAAAGGTTTCAAGAGAGAGATTGGGCATTGTTGTTTGATTCAAAGTTTAAGGATTTTCAAGGGAAGTTTCAAACTCATTGGCTTGGGCCATATGATATTGAAAAAGTTTTCAATAATGAAGCAGTAAGAATCAGAACAATAGATGAGAATAAAACTCCTCTCCTTGTGAATGGTCATAGGTTGAAAATTTATAAAAAACCAGTCTCAAAGGAGGAGTTCATCAAGATCTTTCAAAATAATTTTGAAATGAAGTTGGTGAAGAAGAATCCTTCTTCTCCACTAACTTAGCCTTTGTTCTTTTTCATTATATCTAAAAAAAAAATTGCATAAGATTGAAAAACAATCATTGATTGGCATGCTTATACAGAAAATATAGGGTGAACATCAGAAGACTCTGACACTCTATATTTTCCAAAAAAAAATGGTGACTCATTATGCATTCTACAAAATTCATTGTTTTATTTCATTTCATTCTATTTTATTTCTGCAAGTTTCACTTCACTCCACCACCATATTCCACCAATAAATTTTTCTTTTCCAACATTTTTCCATCACCATTTTTCATTTTCCATTTTATCATATTTTCATCTACATAGTTATCTCCATTTCATTCATTCATAAAGTCACATTTCATTATCTATTTTACATTCCGTAGTTGTTCCAGTTCCGTAGCTAATCATGTTCTATAGCCAATCTAACTCTGTAGTAACAGTTTTGTCATCAGTTCAAGAATAAAGAGGTGAGTTCATAATAAATTTCATATGCAGGTAATGGAGGAGAAAAACAACTTTTGAAGACATATCAACATCTAAGCACCTGAAGAAGAAACAACAAAAGATTAGCAAGTGGAGAGGTATGATTCCAAGAGGTAACATCAAAAATTTATTTCTAATAGCAATACAATACATAAGTTGTATAACTCGTATAATCACACTACTCCTTGATTTGTCGTGATGAGATTTGATTGCCGAATGATTTCACCATACCCTCCGACTTTAATGTTTAATGGTCTCATGACGCAATCTCCATTTTTGACTCATACTTAATTGTATTTCTCCAGCACACCTGTTAAACGGTTAGATTCATGACATAACCCATTTGAATATGACTCTTCAAAACCATATTGCTCATTTATTACATCGATTTCTCTCTTATACTTCCGCAACCTTCCTGTGCATACAAACCCGTTGTTACATTGAGCACATAGTCATTTTGTTTTCGTATCTTTTGTGTATAGCAGTCACTCTATTTTTCACAGTATATGAGTACAACCACTCCATCTTTGTGCACACTCTATTTCTACATATTTCACGCATTCAACTTCTCTGTTTCATATACCCTGTATATATAGAAGTCTTATCTCCTACTCATAATCGTTTCTCCTTCCACATACTCTGTCATTTCATTCCATATCTGTAACTATCTTTACTTCCATATACCGGATTTTTCCACTCTTGTATACACAAGCTGTTGGCATTATGATTCAAGTGTTGTCCTTGATGGCAACTCACTCAGAGGCTGGTACAGGTGCTCAGAGGTTGGTACAGGTGGTACAGGTGATGGCAACTTAATCAGAGGACAGATCTTAGTACAGCATGCCAAGAAAGTTCATACACGCAGGTTCGTTAAGCCCAAGTCGCGTGTACACGCAGGTTGGCTTCAGTAAAAGAGCGTGTATGTGGAAAAGTACCTTTGGTCCGTGGCGGTTAGTCCTTGGAAGTTGTGCCTATGGTTTCGGACCATGGTGTCTCGACGGGCGTGTCAATCCCTAGTTTTGAGGTTGATGGTATTGGGTTACTATGGTTTTGGCTCTTGGTATTGAACAAGGCCTAAGGCTATATAAGGAGAAGATCATTAGGCAAGTAGGGTATGCATTGTGTGTCTGACGAAGTGAGAGGATCTGGTATTGCTGGTTATCTGTTCGGGACGCTTGGCAAGGGTTGGATCTAACAGCGAAGGCATAAGAATCTATTTCTAGATCTACACGCGGGTTGCCCTTGGTGAAAGCGCGTATACACGCAGTTTTGGTACAGTGAAGTAGCGTATGCATAATAAAGTTTGATATTTCAGGTTGCTGCTGATTCTGGTGGTTGTTGCAGATTTCTGGGCTCTGGTTTTGGTTCTGTGTTCTTGATGACAGGGTTTCAGTGATGCAGTATTGGGTTGTTTAATGAAATATGATGCAAGTATAAGTTGATGATTGTATTGCAGTAATGTTTGTTTTGTACTCTTGGATCCAGTCTGAAAATTGATGAAACGTGGTCCCTGAAGGTTGTAGGGTCAGCACCTACGTACTAGTAAATGGATCAGCTAGTACAAGAGCTGAGGGGGTTGTAGCTCCCTTCCAGAAGTAGTTGGAAAACGAGAGAGGGTTGTAGCCCTCTGCAGGTTGTAGCCTGCGTACTGGTAAAGGACTGCACCAGTACATTGTAAAAGAAGTTTCTCATTAAAGAAGAAAGAGACAAATTGCAGCAGGTGGTTTTCACCCACATTGGGTTTCCACCTTATATCATGGTGTTCATGTGTGTGGCTCTTGTGTGATGTTCTGTTCTGTTATACTGCACCTGTTTACTGTTAATATGCTTAATAATGTTCTGATGCATTTACTGAAGATTAAGCTAACTGAATTATAAGATCTCTGGGTATACGCTAGTTGCATTAGACACAGTCGCGTGTACACGCGGGTTCACTTAATTAAAGTCGCGTATATGTTTCTGAGCATGAAATTGGAAAGTTTTTATTGATCTGATAATACTGATTCACCCCCCCCCCCTCTCAGTATTATTTCCAACAATTGGTATCAGAGCAGGTCCTTCAGAGGAAGCTTGATCGCTTGAAGGAAAAGATCCATCAGAATGGCTAATCTAGAAAGAGAGGCACACATCAGGCCACCAGTCTTTGACGGGAACAATTTTACTCACTGGAAGATAAGAACCACTGCATATCTACAATCTCTTGGAGCAGAAGTTTGGGGAATCGTAGAAGGAGGATACAAATTCCCATCAGCAACTCCTACAGATCCAGCAGAGAAAAAGCAATATGAGCTCAATGCCAAAGTTGTTATTGTCCTATTGAGTAGTTTGACTCAATCAGAATTTATGAAGATCATGCATTTCAAATCAGCCAAGGAAATATGGGACAAAATCGTTACAAGCTACGAAGGAGATGATCAGGTAAAAAGAGCAAAGCTTCAAACTCTCAGAATCCGGTATGAAACTCTTAAGATGCGTAGTAATGAAAGTGTAGCTAATTATTTCCTGCGTATGGATGAGATTGTGAATTGTATGAGGGATCTGGGTGAAGAATTTGAGGAAGTTGTCTTAGTTGAAAATGTTTTGAGATCTTTGTCTACTAAATTTGATTCTAAAGTATCTGCCATAGAAGAAAAGGAGAATGTGCAGAAAATCACCATGTCACAGCTTCACGGGATCTTAACTGCTTTTGAAATGCGACAAGAGGTACCACCAGAGGCTGCATTCGAAGTGTCAGAGGAAGAAGATGAGGTAAATTTTGTCAAGAATCTTGAACGGGGAAGTGGACGGTTCAAAGGTAATCTACCTTTCAAATGTTTTCTATGTGGTAGAGTTGGTCACTATGCTACTAGATGTTCTCATAACAAAGGAAAGATATCTGAAGAAGATGGTAGAAGCTATTATACCCATATTAAAAGTTCATTCAATGATAGTGAAGATATTAGAAGTCTCATGGCACATAAGAAGAAGAATGCTTCATCCAATAATAGCGAAGATATTAAAAGTCTCATGGCACATGAAGAGAAGAATGCAGAAACTGAAGAAGTTGCCAAATTAAATGAACAATTGGAGATAGTAACCAGGGTAAGGGAGCAACTGCAGGATGTAGTAAAGGATCAAAGCATAACTATTCAAAGGCTTGAATCAAAGATCCTCTCTCTAAAAGAAGATCTTAAAAAATCAAGAGAACAGAACAAAGAAGCTCTTGAAGAACATGAAGTGATCAAACTAAACCGACAAGTGGAAGAAGGAAGAAAAGCTGAAGAAGACCTAAGGAATCAATATCTGAAAAAGGAAGAACAACATCAAGTTGAGGTAAATATCTTGAAAGGTAAAATAGAAGAAAAGGATAAGCTTTTACGATTTCAAGATAGTACTAAAGTCTTGGATGATATTCTTAATAGTCAAAGGTCTCCTGCTATCAAGACTGGTCTTGGTTTTCATGAATATGTTGAAGGTGAATCTAGTTCACAAGGTGAGGCAAGAAACTCTAATATTCCCAACAAGGAACAACCAAAGAAAGAAATTCCTCAAGGAAGATTCTTTACTCCTAACTATGGACGTGATAGACGATTATTTCCTCCACTGAATAGTGTTGAATGTTATGTATGTCATAATCTTGGACATGTTGCAGCCAGATGTAGAAGTAGAATGGTGCAAGAAAGATCATCGCATCCCAGGTATTTCAGAGGATATTGCTTTGCCTGCAATGCATATGGACACAAAGCAATTGATTGTGTCAGAAGGAACATGAAAAATGTAAGGTGTTATACATGCAACAACTATGGACATAAAGCAAGGGAATGCAGGAGCAGATTTCAAAATTCAAGACAAGAGGACCATACATCATCACAGTTGCAGGAATTGAAGGAGACAGAGACAGAAAGGTGCGGCATAACTCAGTCAGCTGACATAATAGACACAGGGGAATCTGAAAGTGATGAAATTCAGTATTCCATCCTGCATACGTTGATATAATGAAGACAAGTTGCGTATATACGCGAGTTACAGGCTGCAAAGTCGCGTATATGGAGAAAGGGCAGCAGAACAGACCCAGGTTGGCTCAGGCTCAGGGGTAGCATAAAGGGCAGCAGAACAGACTCAGGAAATGGTTCAGTCATGGTTGGCTCACACTCAGGGGGAGCATATACTTCAAATAATTCATTGTTGGCATTATGGATTGCTGATGAAACTAAATGATACATCTTGTTGTTTGATCAAAGGAATAGTATTGCAGGTTGTACAGATCTGAATGGCTGGTCTTAGAACCTGCATCTGCTCAGGGGGAGCATGGATAGATTGGTACACTTTGGCATATACAAAGGGGGAGCCAAATCAGAAGCTTCAGTATGTACTCAGGGAGAGTATGGACAACAGTATGGATAGTAGAAGATATACCAAAGAAGAGAATATCTTGGTACGCCCTTTGCCCTTGATGTTAAAGGGGGAGAGTGACTTGGTGTGGTGGTTGCCATCAAGTCCAAAGGGGGAGATTGTTGGCATTATGATTCAAGTGTTGTCCTTGATGGCAACTCACTCAGAGGCTGGTACAGGTGCTCAGAGGTTGGTACAGGTGGTACAGGTGATGGTAACTTAATCAGAGAACAGATCTTAGTATAGCATGCCAAGAAAGTTCATACACGCAGGTTCGTTAAGCCCAAGTCGCGTGTACACGCAGGTTGGCTTCAGTAAAAGAGCGTGTATGTGGAAAAGTACCTTTGGTCCGTGGCGGTTAGTCCTTGGAAGTTGTGCCTATGGTTTCGGACCATGGTGTCTCGACGGGCGTGTCAATCCCTAGTTTTGAGGTTGATGGTATTGGGTTACTATGGTTTTGGCTCTTGGTATTGAACAAGGCCTAAGGCTATATAAGGAGAAGATCATTAGGCAAGTAGGGTATGCATTGTGTGTCTGACGAAGTGAGAGGATCTGGTATTGCTGGTTATCTGTTCGGGACGCTTGGCAAGGGTCGGATCTAACAGCGAAGGCATAAGAATCTATTTCTAGATCTACACGCGGGTTGCCCTTGGTGAAAGCGCATATACACGCAGTTTTGGTACAGTGAAGTAGCGTATGCATAATAAAGTTTGATATTTCAGGTTGCTGCTGATTCTGGTGGTTGTTGCAGAGTTCTGGGCTCTGGTTTTGGTTCTGTGTTCTTGATGACAGGGTTTCAGTGATGCAGTATTGGGTTGTTTAATGAAATATGATGCAAGTATAAGTTGATGATTGTATTGCAGTAATGTTTGTTTTGTACTCTTGGATCCAGTCTGAAAATTGATGAAACGTGGTCCCTGAAGGTTGTAGGGTCAGCACCTACGTACTAGTAAATGGATCAGCTAGTACAAGAGCTGAGGGGGTTGTAGCTCCCTTCCAGAAGTAGTTGGAAAACGAGAGAGGGTTGTAGCCCTCTGCAGGTTGTAGCCTGCGTACTGGTAAAGGACTGCACCAGTACATTGTAAAAGAAGTTTCTCATTAAAGAAGAAAGAGACAAATTGCAGCAGGTGGTTTTCACCCACATTGGGTTTCCACCTTATATCATGGTGTTCATGTGTGTGGCTCTTGTGTGATGTTCTGTTCTGTTATACTGCACCTGTTTACTGTTAATATGCTTAATAATGTTCTGATGCATTTACTGAAGATTAAGCTAACTGAATTATAAGATCTCTGGGTATACGCTAGTTGCATTAGACACAGTCGCGTGTACACGCGGGTTCACTTAATTAAAGTCGCGTATATGTTTCTGAGCATGAAATTGGAAAGTTTTTATTGATCTGATAATACTGATTCAACCCCCCCCCCCCCCCCCCCCCCTCTCAGTATTATTTCCAACACAAGCTTCTTTACACAGTCACTTCATTCTCAGAACAGTGAAGGGAGTTTTGAGGAAAAGCAGAGAACAGGATTGATGGGTCTCATAGTCAGAGCTAAACCCATAGGAGTGAAATATATGGAAGGTTATCCCCAATTGAAAGGAATGCTGAAGAAAGCTGGTTAGTTGAGTTTCATTGAAAAATTCGATGGTCACCACACAGAAATCACCAAATCATTTGCTAGATTGTTTGATGGAATGGACGTGGAGATTGGTGACATAAAGTTTACAGTGACCGAGGCTTTTATTACCGAAGAAACTGAGCTCCCAAGAGTTGGAGAGAGGTGGTTCAAGAATAAATAATTCCACGATGAAAGTTGGAAAATCATTCTCCAAAATCCAGGTATGGACACTACAATTTTTAAAAGAGGAATTCCCATCTCTGCACTTAAGGGTAAATGGAGTAGCATGCTATTGATTTTGTAGAAATTTATTACATGTGAGGGCAGATTTGGTTCCATGTATGTGTATCACATAAGACTGTTGATAAATTTTCTTGAAAACGGAACCATCTTTCTCCCATTCTTCTTTTTGAATAGTTTGAGGAGAATGGCCAATACTATTTAGAAGAAAATGGAAGCCATAGACACCAATCTTTATCACCATGGTCTAGTAAAAATTTTAGTTGAATATCACTTAAAGAGGGTAGGAGACACATGGGAAAACTTTTTGATCAAAAACTTTTCAAAGAAGCACCAGAATTGCCTAAGGGAAGTTCTGTGAAAAGAAATAGGAGAAGGAAAACTAGTCTCACCATGCAAAACACTCCTGAAACTTCATCACATAAGAACAATGAAGAAGAGCCCATCTCTGAAATATTAACAGAGATTAGAATGTAGAAAAAATGGAAGAGAAAGATGAAGGAAAAAGTTTAGGAAATTCACAAAAATACTCTTGAACCTTCATCAGAGGATGAACAACTACTTTCTAAGAGGTTATTCAACATCAGGGATCAGTTCAAGAAAGAAAAGGAGAAGTGGAAAGAAAACAGGTCATAGAAGAAGAAATCATAGGCTCTTAAAGTTTGAGGAGAAGTTCTAGGCTCAGGGGAAAAGTGAAGAAAACAAAAAAAAAAGAAACTTAGTTCATAGATTTGGGGGAAGAAACTCCCACTCAGTCCTATGACAATGTTTTATATGAGTAGAGCCCACAACATTCTCCTCAACAAAACTTTGAAAATAGTCCAAAGAGAGCCTCTCCAGGAATTGATCGAGTCCAACAATAGATTTATGATTACATTGAGTCATTGGAGCAAAAGAATACATCAGTGGATCAAGGGACTTCATCCAACCCTGAGAAACCAGCCACATCACAAGAGACTTTGACTAGCTCACTAAAGCAAGAAATCTGTGAGTTAGAGGTTCTAAATAGGCACATCCAGAGGGAAAATGAAGATTTAAAAGAGCAAAACAAGTTGTATAAGATTATCCATGAAAACACTATGCTTCATTTTGTTCTATGGCACAAAAAGAACAGAAAACTAAAAAGGAAAAACAAGAAGCTAAACAGGGCTCTCATAAACCTCAAGTATAGATTCCTCATGAGGAAGCCTAGGATGGCAGTTGCAGTAAAGAGAAGCAAGAAGAGGTTGGATTTTTTGGTTGAGATCTCAAAGTAGATGCAGTAGGAGGGAATTCACAATTTTTATTGCATGGGGACATGCAATAGTCTCGTAGTGGGGGTATGTTGAGTTCTAAAACTGCCTTTCCCTTAAGCAACTTTCTCATCCTTTTTTTTTTTTTCCATAAAAATGCATCCATAATCATCAAAAACCATTACACATTGCCTCAAGGAGTATATTTCAGTGATTTACAAGTTACATTGTTATGTTTTCTATTTGAATAGGTTTTTGACTTTCAGCTACGAAACGCAGCCACATTCCGCAGCCATCTCCACGCTTTTATAGGTTATAGGTGTCGAGAGAGGAAAAGGACCACATGGGTAGCTTGGAAAACATCAGAACATGGATCGTATCCTAATCATCGGGCCCAGATCGACGATGGGGACTTCGGTCAAAGGGAAGTCAAACCTTAGAGACCTATGGTAAACAGAGTCTTGTTTGCACACGTTTCTCAGATGATGGATCTGAAGCAATGTCCTGAGGCCACGAGCTTCATATGCCACCTGCGCAAATGGAATCTAGTAGCCACTATAATAGATTTATGTTTTCAAACAACCAGGGACAAGAATTGTGCATAGTGGCTTGTCTACGTGCCTTTTTTGTAGCTGATTTCTCTCTTCCAAATAGTTGTATATTTTTCTATAAATACTAGCGTTTAGAACACAGAACAAGTTCATGTTTTGGCTTATGTAATAGTTCAGATTTCTGCTTGTAGTTTGAAAGACTCAGTTCTCTATTTTAATATAAATACTCTGTTTTCAATGGATGCCTGAAGTGTTCACTGGAGTGTGATAATGTGTTCATAGTCTGAGACCTTTGCAGAGGGCCCCTACGTGGTCAAGGATATATTTTATTTCTGTTTTGTCATTTCATAGTTTAATTGTGAATTCACTGTGTTTTCCATAATGTTCATAATCATTTTCTAACTCTGTTTATACTGCAGCTTGTGTCATCTTTTCACTAACCTAGTGTAGTTTGATTTTAGCGCAGAATAGTTCTTTTGCTTTCACTACTTTCTAGTTTATTTAGGTTGATGTCAATAGCATAAATTGGTTCATTTCACTTGTTGTTCATTAGTTTTAAATTAAGCTGTTCAATGCCATTTTCTTATCAGTTTAGTAACTCATGTTATAAATGAATATTTCCAAAAACCCTTTCAGTTGATGGTTAATCTTAAAACTAAGTGGTGAAATGTTCATCTGTGAATGAGTCTTTCTCTGCATTTTCATGTTTACTTTTCTTAGAATAATGAAGAATGAAATCTCTCAAAATTCTATCATAAGCAGGTAGTTCTCCCTAAATTATGTGGTAGAGTGATAAATACTTCAATTAGTTTTGCTTTCACAATAGAATAGTTGTAACTCCATTTTCATTTATAGTTTTTCACTTAGTTTTGCTACAATGCATCTCCAATTGTTCACTAAGCTTTGATTTATCAATAGATTAGGCAATAGTGGTAATCTTATTTCCAGTATTTCATTTTTAGTTTATCATAGATAGTTGCAATCTCATTCTCTCATTTAAGCTTTGATTTTGTAATTGAGTAGATAGTAATTTTAAGTCCTTTTAGTTCATGTTTTGGAAACAATCATAAAAGTAAGAAGAGAAGCTTTGTTTTCATTTCCTTGTTTAAAATCTTACTTCCAAATCTGTTCTAGAAGCACTGTTAGTTTTCATTTCATTCTTAGCAGCAGTAGATATAAGATTTTGTAGATTACATTTTAGAACACTAGGAATCAAAAGAGAAAAACCCCAAAACAAACATAAACACAAAAACAGTGAGGTAAGAGGGTCATCTAGCACATATAGTGCACTACACTTCATTAGTTTACGATATCCAGATTGACAATTTTATGTAGCAATTTAGGACACTAAATTGACTAAACACTTCCTTTGGTTTAACCAAAGCTTCCTCTTTGCCCAATCTCATTTAATTTCCATGCCCAAAATATAGTTTGCAACACTGAGATCCTTCATGTTGAATTTAGAGGACAATTGGGTCTTCAAATCCTGGATAATTGCTTTGTCATTTCTAATCAGCAACATATCATCCACATAAAAGACCAGATAAATAACACGATCACCAATTGATTTAAAGTACACATAGTGATCCGCTTTGCTTCTGATTAAGCCAATTCCTCATATAAATGTATCAAATTTTTTATACCACATCCTTGGTGACTATTTTAACCCATACAGAGTCTTTTTTAACCTGCATACCAGTTCTTTCTTTTCCTTCACTGTAAAGCCTTTAGGTTGCTTCATGTAAATCTCTTCTTCCAATTCCCTGTGAAGAAATGTTGTCTTCACATCCATCTATTCTACCTAAAAATCAAAATTGGAAACAGTATATAAAAGTAATCTAATAGAAGCTACCTTCGTAACAAGAGAAAAAATATCACCAAAATAAATTCACGGCAAATTCCTTTTTGCAGAACTCTTCACCATTATTTGTCCTCAACACCTTTATCTTCTTCTTTGTCTAGTTTTCCACCAAAGCCTTAAATTCTTTAAAACTTCCAAAGACTTTAGATTTATTATTGAGGAAATATATCCATGTATTCCTTGAGAAGTCATCTATAAATTGATGGCAGATTGACCCGCCAATACTTTGTTTCCCAAATCTTTTGTCTCAATGTTTTTTTACCAAACACAATGCTTCTAAGTGAGGTTGGAAAATTCAATTTTCGAAGGTCTTTCCCTGGATATTTTGTCGAGTTTGATGACTCAGCAGAAAGTAGACACATAGGGCTACTTGAACCAGCAATCAAATTTTGAAATGGGCTCCCAAAAGCTTATTAAAAACACAATTCTGAAGCAGCGCGAAATTTTTTTAGGCTGGCGTGACCTTTATGTAAGTTGGTGCAACCTTTCTGTAAGTTGGCACGACCTTTATATAGGATTGCACGACCTTTCTGTCTTAGGTGCGACCCTTCTGCTACAGGTTTGACCTTTCTACCTGCTGTGTGAACCTTTTGATTCTGGTGTGACATTTCTATTTCAAATGTGACCCATGACACGACCCTTCTGTGACTGAGGGTTTTTATTTCTCGGGGTGATTTCAAGTAAGAAAAAACATGGAAATTCGAGAATTCCTTAGATCTATCATTGAGAAAACATGAAATTGGGATAAAATACTCATAGAATTGAGCATATCTATAGCTAAATCTCGTTTGGATGCAAAATTTCCAAATATACACAATTTACTGAATATCAATCTACAGGATTCCACCATTAAACCACAGCAGAATGATTTTTCATCAATTGAAGCAAACAATTTTCTTGACATAAGATGATGACAAATACACCATGAAACTCCACTTAATCAACTATGAAAAGAAAAATCCCAACACAAAAGTTTTTTGGCCCTCACTGACCTAATCTACATTCAGCATCTCTTCAAAAAATGAGTTTTTCTCTTTTTTAATGCTCCTCTCTAAATTCCAATTTCTCAAACAGCCTAATCCCTATTTAATTGACCTAACATACACCTAATCTAACAAAATCTATCACTTCATTCCTAATCTAGGAACTCCAATAATGTTTACAAACAAATAATAAATAAGAACATTTAAGAGGCCCAACCCTCTTTAGAAAATAATTTTGACCGGTCAGGTCAAAGGTAATTTATCTAACTTGATGCTCTTGCATCAGGCTCATGGGGAAGAAAATAATGTCACATCAAGTCTTCAGGGTTCACTTGATATTTCTTTAACTCTGTTGTCGTCGTCCAACTAGCATCTTCAATTGGTTGTCCCTTCCATTTGATTAGATACTAATAATATGTTTGTCCTCTAGTTTTCTTTGTTACTCACTTCTCCAAGACTGCTTCCACTTTTCTCTTTGTTGTCCTTGGCATCTGTTCCTCCCAATTTAGAGTCTGAACTTCCTCATTTGCAGGTTCATCTTGTGATTCTTCCTCTGCTTAATTGTATGGATACAAATCTACAACATTAAAGATAGGAGATATTCCAATTCCTTCCGGAAGTTCAATCTCATAAGCATTTGAGGAAAACTTCGTTAAAATTATGAATGGTCCTATCTTTTTCATTTTTAATTTGTTATATGTCCTTACAGGAAATATTTATTTCCTCATGTAAACCATAACTAAATCTACCACTTGGAATTACTTTTCTCTTCTCTTCACATCAACCCTTTGTTTATACTTCCTGCTACTTTCTTGTATCCTTTGCTTGACATCTTCTTGCAATTTTTGCATTTGTTCTACAAATTCTTCAGCATTTTCACTCCTTATCTCTTGTTTTTCCAAATCTCTAAGCTCATATACTTCTCTAGGATGCATTCCAAAAACAATCTAAAATGGACTCATTCCTGTGCTCCTGTTAGGAGTATAATTGTAAGAAAATTTAGCTTGAGCAAGCACTAAATCCCACTATTTTGGATGTTTGTAAACCAAGCTTCTTAATATGTTTCCCAAGCTCCTATTCACCACTTAAGTTTTCCCATCCATTTGAGGGTGATAGTATGAACTAAAACTGAGGTTTGTATCTAACTTATTCCATAGAGTCCTCAAAAAGTGTCCCACAAATTTAGTATCTCTGACTAAAACAATACTTACACACAGCCCATGTAACCTTACAATTTCTGAGAAAAACAAATTAGCAATATGAGTTGCATCATTAGTTCTCTTACAAGCAATGAAATGAGCCATTTTTGAAAATATTTCCACAACAACATAGATAGAATCATATCCTCTTTGAGTCTTTGGCAAACCCAAAACAAAATCCATGCTAACCACATCCCAAGGCTTGTTGGGTATTGGAAATGGCTGATATAACCCAATATTTTGGCTCCTTCCTTTAGCATGTTAAAAAATCCTGCATTTCTCAACAAACGTTTTGAGATGAGTTTTCATTTTTGACCAATAATAAAAAGCATTCACTTGAGCGAATGTCTTATCCATCCCAAAGTGTCCAAACAATCCTCCACTATGCTTTTCTTTAATCAAATTTTCCCTTGTGGAACATTTAGGAATACATAGTTTATCGTTTTTGAACAACAAACCTCCTTGAATCAGGTAGTCTAATCATTGGCTTCTATTATGAATCACAATATTATGAATAGCTGCATATATTTCTTTAAAAAAATTATCTTCCTTGTACATGTTAATCATTTCTTCAAATCCCAAAACACCAATCTTTAGCTCGTGCATAACCAAATTCACTCGGCTCAAAGCATCAACAAATTTATTTGAACTACCACTTGTGTGCTTAATTACAAAGGTGAAACTATGTAAGTACTCTACCCACTTAGCATTCTTTTGGCTCAAATTTGACTGATTTTTTATGAACTGTAGTGCATGATTATCAGAATACAAAATAAATTCTTTGGGCAACAAGTAATGACTCTGTTTCTTTAAAGCTTGAATAACAACATGGAATTCTTTATCATAGGATGAGTACTTCTGCTTGGCCTCATTCAAATTTTCACTGAAACACGTTATAGGTCTCTGCTCCTGACTCAGTATAACTCCAATTGCTACCCCACTATCATCATTCTCAACTTGGAAAGTTTTACCAAAGCTTGGTAGGCTAAAACAGGTTTTTCAGTAATCTACTTTTTCAACAGTTTGAAATTTTGGTCTGCTGCCTCTGTCCACTTAAATGGTTGTTTGTTTTCCTTTATTGTTTCAACTGTCGATGCACATATCTAACTAAATCTTCTTATAAACTTTATATAAAATAATTTAAGACCATGAAAACTTCTTACCTCAAATACGCTCCTTGGAGTTGGCCAATTCAAAATTGCTAGTATATTTTCTGCATCCATCTTCAAACCTTCTTCTGAGACTACAAATCCCAGGTAAATGAGCTATTTCTTCATGAAACTGCACTTCTTCAAATTTATCAATAGCTTCTCTTTTTTTTTTTAAGTATTTAAAACCAACTTAAGATGCTCCAAATTCTCTTCTTTACTCTGACTGAAAATTAGAATATCATCAAGATAAACTATAACGAATTTTCCAGCATATTCTTTGAATACCCCATTCATCGGTCTTATAAATGTACTTGGTGCATTAGTGAGTCCAAAAGGCATCATTAGCCATTCACGCAACCCACTATTAGTCTTGAACACAGACTTCCATTCATTCCACTCTAATCCTTATTTGATGGTACCCACTCTTCAAATCTATCTTAGAAAAATACTTTGACCCACTCAAGCAATCCATCAAATCATCCATACGTGGTAAGGGAAATCTATACCTTATAGTAATCTTATTTATTGCTCTAGAATCGATGCACATATTCCATTCACCATCCTTCTTGGCGCTAAGCACTGCTAGTACTACACACGGACTTAGGCTCTCCTTTATCATTCCTTTATCCAACAACTCTTGCACCTGTCTCCCAACTTCTTCATTTTCTTGAGGAGTTAGCTTATATGCTACTTTGTTTGGTAAACTCGCACCAGGTATTAAATCTATGTGATGGATGATACTTCTAATTGGTGGAAATGCACTTGGAAATTCATTAACAATAATGTCAACATAATCATTTAGCAGATTTTTAATTTCCACAGGAAAATTATCTAATTTAGTAGAAGTTGAAATTACCTTGGGTTTACCCAAAACAACAAAATGAATTTCTTTCCTTCTTGACTTCTTGCAACAATTCGTTTCCACTAATCATCAAAAAAAAATCCCCAGCCGTCCCTTTGTCCGCTCCATCATTCAAAGGTAACAATGTAATCTTGTTCCCATCCTTCTCTAAGGTATATGTGTTCCTCCTACCATCATGAATAAATTTCCTATCAAACTGCGAAGGTCTCCCTAGTAGTATATGACAAACATCCATTAGCATTACGTCACACAATACCACATCTTTATATGTACCAATTTGTATATCTACCTAGCATTGTTCTATCACCAAGAGTTGATGTCCTTTCTACAACCAAGACACTTTGTACGGAGTAGGGTGTACCATCTTAACCAAACCCAATTTCTCGACCATCTATGTAGAAACAATATTGTCAATGCTCCCACTCTCAATGACAACCTTGCATCATTTCTCTTTAGACTTGCAGACGGTCCTAAACATACTTTTCCTTTGAGTTGGTTCATTGGATTCTTTTTCTTCCTTTAGCAATACTCTTTTTAACAATAAAGGCTCTCCCACCTCAGGTGGATCTTCTTTCCCTGTGACCTGAGGGATTTCTTCTTTTGTCTCTGCTATATTTACATCCCTTGGATTTGTTGGTTTGTTGTGAGGGTAGTCCCATGACCCATGTCCTAATTCTCCACATGTATAACATTGAATATCCCTTCCACGGCTTCTTTCTCTATATCCAAATATTCCTCTACCAAAGTCTCCTCTTTGTGGTGGTCAATTACTGGTCCCTCATGTTTCATTATGAAAGTTCTTGAATCTTGGTCTAAAATCTCCTCTTCCTCTTGCTGGATTTTTACCTCTGTTTTTCTGACCAAATCTATTTTTTTCTCCACTTTCAGGAACCACAGAACTGTTGCACCCATCATTAATAGTGCTATCTAGAAGCTTGTATAGAGTTCCAATCCAAACTCCCCTCATCAATACCAGTTCTCCCCAAACCATCTTGCAAGTATCTTTCTCGAACACTATTTTTACACTTGCATCTTCCATATTGCTTACAAAAATCGGATTTCTGGCCAATGCAGTAATATGAAAAACACCCAGAAGTGTTCTAATCCTTCCACCTTTCAACTTCAACTTGCCTTTTTTGTGTCTGATGATTCTAGCCTTCCTGTCATCCCCTAAGAAGACATCACCACCATCATGATATTTCTCATACTCAGAGAACCACTCCCTGTGGGGAGTGAAGCGAAAGATGCACTTGAGTCAATCAACCATGCCTCATGATCTACATGTGTACTTGAAGAAGAAGTCGTGTACACATTCACATCTTCATTTGAGGTGGTTTTCACCTCTACAGAAGGAGCATCATCAGATCCCTTTCCTTTCTCAGGAGCTTTAGATCCACAGTTCTTCTTGAAGTGACCTTCCTTTTCACATTTATAGCACACGTTACAGGTTTACCTCAAAATTTAGATCTCCCTCTAGATTTAGATTACCGAATCAAGGACTTATTTTTGTTTTTGTTCTGGGACCATCCTCATAGAGATAAGGCATATACATTTTGGCCCTCCATATTTTTTCGTCTCATCTCCTCCGAAAGCAAGGATGAGACTTTCATCAAACTTCAAGGTAGTTGTATTGCTACCTATTGCAACAACCAGACTATCCCACAAATATGGTAGAGAACACAAAAAACTGATGCACTTATCTTCATTTGGAATTTTAATATCAAGAGATAAAAATTGGCTTACCATAACATTAAAGCTATTCATATTCTATGTTACCGAGTCTCCATCCTTCATCCTCAAGTTATACATCTTTTTTCGTAGGAATAGTTTATTCACTAGAGAATTAGATTGGTACAAATCCTCTAACTTGTCCCACAAAGCCTTCGTCGTAGCTTCCCCTGATACATTAAAAAATACCGAATCTGAGAAACACAATTGTATTGTGCTCTTTTCTTTCCGATCCAACTTTATCTAGGCTTCATCTGACTTGAGGTTGATTTAGTACCCAAATCTACTACAATCCAATGATATTTATCCACCAGTATATCCTCCATCTTGAGTTTCCACAACTAAAAACTCAAACCATTAAATTTCTCGATCTTTATATTTCCACTGCTCGTCATCTTCTTTCACCGTAAGAATTGATCCCACAGATCTCCCACTGAACAGGGTCTACCACGGGCCCAAGAAAAACACCTCAGCAGCAAAGGTTTCCCCTTGAAGCCGAAACAAATCTAATACCAAATGTAGTTTTCAACCCTGTAAAGAAATTACTTCTATACAAATTCTAAAAACATAAAACAAATAATGGCGAGAACATAAAACATATATACACAGAGATTTTCCCTTGGATCCCAAAATCAAGACTACCAGATTGATTTTTCATTATATTACTTTCGATGTTACAATACATGTATATACATGTCAAAGCATTCAAAAACCCCAATCCATTAACCCTGGATTAGAACATAACCATAGTTCCCTTGACCAAATCTACAAAATACCATGGGCATAAAACTATCATGCCCAAAACCATCTATGAAACTGTTGGGTCCCTATAATACTAGTGATTACCCCATTACTATTGTATTTATACCCTTTATTTATATTGTTGTGCCCCTATTACCCCCATATTGTTATTTCTGTGCCCCATAGAATCCCTCTATTGTTATTTTTGTGGCTTTATATTATTATTGTTAGGTCACCTGGATTATATTGCGACTCCTTAGACTCCTATATATAGAAAGGAGGTTTTGTCATTTGTATCATCCAAGAATTGTTCATTTATGTAATGTAAAGGAGGTTGCCCCCTCGAAGAGGCTGAATTCTAAGGCGTTGATCTATCTTTTCTATCTTTTCTTGAGCTGGTTTCATAACATTTGGTATCAGAGCTTTGGATTCTAGGGTTTCGCCGCTCCAAACAGTTCATCATGGAATTTTCGCTATAACTTTTTTTCTGTGACGTTTCAGAAGTCACAAAAAAAACCCATTTGAGAAGAAATTTCGCTGAACCCTGGGTCTGAATTTCAGAGCTTTTCGCGCGATATGTGCGGAGATATGATCTGAGGAAGTTGGTCTTTTTGCAGACTCCTGAATTACATTCAAAACAGGTGACCTGGGGAAACTCGTCATAACTTTCTCTCTAGGGATCGGATTGAAATTTCGTAAGAAGGTACAGAAAAAGGACGAACTGTAGTTTCTTGTGTGTGTGTTTCAGATTCAAAGGTTGTAACAGTGACTCGTGGCACGTCGTACAAGTTCGCTCTACTAAACCAGTCTAAAAGCAAGTCACTGTGGGAGATTTCACATAACTCTTCCTTGGAGAATCCAATTTGGCTCAGACTTGTGGCATTGGAAAGAGGACGTAGAAGGCTACTATAGGTAGCAATTTCAGAATTGGATGATCTGAAATTACAGAGATACATCAGATTCAATATCAGGCTTCTATAAAGTGAAAAAGGGTGTGTAGTTGTTTTTTAAATTTTTGTGTAAGCTTGGTTTAACGGAATTCAAAGGGCATAGTAAAGCATTATTATCGGTAACTGATGCCCCGAGGAAAGAAAATGCAAACACCTAGTAAGGAACCTGAAAGCTCTAGCATGACTCATGAAGAAGAGGAAGAAATGCTACATGATATATCAAAATTACAAGAACAAGTGCAACAAATGTCACGCTAACAAAAGCTAACAGAAGCTAAGATAAGTGGCATGGAATCTAAGATAAATGGCGTGGAATCTAAGATAAAGGGCATGGAAGCTAAGATGGAGGATTCGATGGCATATTTGAAGATAGATTTGAAGACAGACATGGAAGAATTGAAGAAGTTGCTACAAGAAAGGGTCACTAATGGTGAAAAGGTAGTAAAGGAAACTCATGATGAGAACAAAAGAAATGTTAATCATGATTCCATAGACGCTAATGTTGGATCGAAGAATCACCATATTCCAAAAATCGATATGAGGAAGTTTGATGGCAAGGATCCCGCCACATGGATATTACAGATGGAGCAATTCTTCGATCTCAATAATGTGCAAAACGCACAAAAGGTACGTATGGCAACTGTATATTTGGAACCAAATCAGTTTGTATGGTATCAATGGCTTTGCTCTCGTAAAAAATTTATCACTTGGGCAATTTTTACGGAAGAATTGATAGCACATTATGAAGATACAAAAAGCAACACTTTTTTTAGCCAATTGATAAGTCTCAAACAAAAGGGTTCAGTAATGGAGCACATTGAGGAGTTCCAAAAATTGAACATAAGGGTAAAAGATATTCCAGAGGAGCATAGGATTGATGTGTTCATAGGGTCTTTAAAGGATAATATCCAACATGATGTTCGCCTTTGGGAACCTGATTCATTAGAGAAGGCATTCAGGTTAGCAAGAAAAATGGAAAGCAAAATTATGGCAACTAGGAAGCATACCACTCACAACTATAAAGACGGAAGTGTTGTTGCCCCTAGTCTTCCACAACCTATAAGGTTGACACCACAACAATTGGAAGAAAAAAGAGCAAAAGGGCTTTGTTACAGTTGTGATAGCAAATACACTAAAGGTCATAAGTGTGCTGAGAAGAAATTATTCTACATAGATTGTGAAGAGGAAGAAGAAAAGGAGCAAGAAAGGTCAAAAGAAGAAGATATACTCCAGGAACAAAGCCTAGATGAAGAACAAATAAATCCGACCATATCTTGTAATGCATTGGTGGGAATTACCACTCCTCAAACCATCAAGATAGAAGGACAAATCAAGAAGAAAAAGGTAATAGTGTTGATTGATTCAGGAAGCACCCACAATTTTATTCATTGTAGGGTAGCAAAAGAATTGAATTGCTTCCTATATCCAGCACCAGAGTGTCAAGTGATGATTGCAAATGGAGGAACAATAAATTGCTCTGGAAAGTGCCATAATATCAAGCTATCCATGGGAGAATATGTATTGACTAGCCCAATGCTTTCCATTCCAATGGGAGGTGCTGATGTTGTACTAGGAGTCCAATGGCTACAATCCTTGGGTACAATAGCTTTTAATTTTCAAGAACTTTTCATCAAATTTTCTACGGAAGGAAAGGAAGTTGAATTAAGGGGTATTGCAGGGAAACCAGGAAAGATAATCAGCTCTAATGGCATGACAAAGCTTCTAAAAAGGAGCAAAGAGGTGTAATTGCACAATTATGTTCGCTAGATGTTTCCACATTGGAATCATCTATTTCTCCAGATCTCCAAAAAGTCCTGGACAATCATTCCAAGGTATTTGAGACTCCCAAAGGTCTCCCACCTATGCGTGATCATGATCATGCTATTCATCTGATTCCAGGAAGTGTTCCTCCAAACATCAGGCCGTACAGATATCCCTATGTCCAAAAAAGTGAAATTGAACGTATGGTTGCAGAAATGCTAGAGGCTGGTATAATTCAACCAAGTCAAAGTTCTTTCTCAGCTCCAGTAGTATTGGTGCACAAGAAGGATGGATCATGGCGCATGTGTCCGGATTATAGGGAGCTCAACAAGCTCACTATTAAAGATAAGTTCCCCATTCCTGTTATTGATGAATTACTGGATGAATTGCATGGATCAATTTACTTCACCAAGTTGGATCTTCGTTCGGGATATCATCAAATCAGAATGAAGATTGAAGACATTCCGAAAACGGCATTTAGAACTCATGAGGGTCATTATGAATTTTTGGTCATGCCTTTTGGCCTTACCAATGCACCTTCAACATTTCAAGGTTTGATGAATTCAATTTTCAAACCATTCCTTAGAAAATTTGTGTTAGTATTTTTTGATGATATACTAATCTACAACAAGTCTTGGAAGGATCATGTTGAACATGTTGACAGGGTGCTACAACTATTGGAGGAGAAACAATTATATGCAAAAAGATCCAAATGTTTCTTTGGAGTCCAGGAGGTGGAATATTTGGGTCATATTGTATCTCATGAAGGAGTTAAGGTAGACCCTAGCAAAATTAAAGCCATTAAGGAATGGAAAATCCCCACATCCATAAAGCATCTGCGAGGATTTCTTGGGTTGACAGGGTATTATCGCAAGTTTGTTAAGAATTATGGGAGAATAGCAGCACCTCTAACAACATTATTGAAGAAAGATTCATTTTCATGGACTCCGGAAGCAACAAAGGCCTTTGAACATCTTAAAGAGGCAATGTGCCAAGCACCGGTCTTAGCTACACCGGACTTCACAAAAACCTTTATTGTGGAATGTGATGCTTCAGGAAATGGAATTGGTGCTGTTCTAATGCAAGATGAAAGACCCATTGCTTTTGAAAGTCGTCCAATCAAGGGAAAGTTTTTAAGCAAAGCTATTTATGAGAAGGAAATGTTGGCTCCATGCACTTAAGAAATGGTGACCCTACCTAATGGGAAGACACTTCAAGGTAAAAACGGATCATGATAGCCTTAAATACTTTTTAGAACAAAGATTATCCTCTGAAGAGCAACAAAAGTGGGTCACAAAGATGTTGGGTTATGACTTTGAAATCATCTACAAAAAAGGGAAGCAAAATGTGGTGGCAGATGCACTCTCAAGAAAGGATGAGGATGTGGAAGCATTGTTGTGTGCCATTTCTATTATCCAACCAGATTGGATAAACGAAGCAAGGGAGGAATGGAAGAATGACGAAGAAGTGTGGGCACTTATTCGAAAGCTACAACAAGATTCCAGTACTTCTGATACATTTAGCTGGCAAAATGATTCGTTATGGTACAAAGATCGCTTATACCTCTGTAAGAATTCCCAGCTAAAACAAAAGATTCTTATGGAATTGCACACTTCTCCCTTAGGAGGGCACTCAGGATTTTTAAAAACTTACCACAGGGTTAAGAAGGAATTTTTTTGGGATGGCCTTAAATCAGATATTCAAAAGTTTGTGGCAGAATGTTTGGTTTGCCAGCAAAATAAAGTTGAAACAATTAAGACACCGGGTCTATTACAACCTTTATCCATTCCAAGCCAACGTTGGGAGGAGGTTTCAATGGATTTTATCACAGGTTTACCCAAGTCTGAGGGAAAGAGTGTCATCATGGTGGTAGTTGACAGACTTACCAAGTATGCACACTTTTGTGCATTATCACATCCATTTAAAGCCAGTACAGTTTCTACTGCATTTATGGAAACAGTTCAAAAGCTACATGGAAACCCAAAGATTATTGTAAGTGACAGAGATCCCATTTTCACTGGAAATTTTTGGACAGAATTATTTCCTTGTCTTGGTACTCAGTTAGCTCATAGCTCATCTTATCATCCTCAATCTGATGGGCAAACTGAGATAGTAAACAAATGTTTGGAAGGATATCTTCATTGCTTTGTATCTGATAAACAGACACAATGGGTCAAATGGTTGCCTCTGGCTGAATGGTGGTATAACACTTCCTTCCATACAGCAACAAAAATGACCCCATTTATGGCACTTTATGGGTATCAACCACCATCCATCACATCATATTTAAGAGAAAATTCTAAGGTTCAGGCAGTGGAACATCACATCGAACATCAACAACAAGTCCTCCAACTCTTAAAGGATAACCTCGTGTTGGCACAAAATAGAATGAAACAACAGGCAGATCAACATCGCAGTGAAAGAAGTTTTGATGTAGGTGATTGGGTATTCCTACGGCTACAACCATATAAGCAAATGTCCCTAAAGCAAGCTAAGAAGGATAATAAATTATCACCAAAGTATTATGGTCCGTACAAGGTGTTGCAAAAGATTGGTACTATGGCATACAAATTGGAGCTTCCTGCAGCTTCTCGATTGCACCCAGTTTTCCATGTTTCATGTTTAAAGAAGGTTATAGGTGACAAGCTCCCAATTCAAACAATATTGCCAGAACTTGACGAGGAAGGAAAAATTATATTGGAACCGGAAGCAGTCACAGAAACAAGAACTCGACAGCTACGAAATCGATCAATTTCAGAGTATCTTATCAAGTGGAAGAACTTATCCGCTGAAGATTCCACATGGGAGGATGAGAATTTTATGCAGAAGTATCCAGAACTACTCAAGCGTTGAGGACAACACTTTTTTGAAGGAGAGGGGCATGTTGGGTCCCTATAATACTAGTGATTACCCCATTACTATTGTAGTTATACCCCTTATTTATATTGTTGTGCCCCTATTACCCCCATATTGTTATTTCTGTGCCCCATAGAATCCCTCTATTGTTATTTTTGTGGCTTTATATTATTATTGTTAGGTCGGCTGGATTATATTGTGACTCCTTAGACTCCTATATATAGAAAGGAGGTTTTGTCATTTGTATCATCCAAGAATTGTTCATTTATGTAATGTAAAGGAGGTTGCCCCCTCGAAGAGGCTAAATTCTAAGGCATTGATCTATCTTTTCTATCTTTTCTTGAGCTGGTTTCATAACAGAAACCCATGCACAAAACCATAGGTAGGTCTTCCCACCTAATATAGGTTCCCAAAAAAAAATCTTGGGGCGTTGTCGTCCCCCGTGTGTTCCCCCCACTACACCCAACATAACAAAGGGGGGGTTGGCCACCCCCCGGCTTCACGCATGGGGTTATTCATGGAAAGAATATCATGCACACCCAACAAGATGAAAATTATACTTTGGAAATATTAAGCTCACAAGCTACACTACCCCTCCCAACTCGAAACATTATGATTATGTTGAATGTTATGTTGTGTTCAACTGAAAAGGTATAGAGGGGACCATGTCTGTTCATGGGGTAAGTGGGAAGGCCAAAGTAATATGCGCGATGAATCAATACTCCCTGCAAAACCAAGGCCCGACACATAAGAAGTTAACCAAGACAGAGAAGTTAGAGTTCACCCAATGTGTCGCTAAGTGTCGTAGTTGCTGCAACACCATCCACAATTTTGGCTTACACACAAATTTTGGAGCCTTCCTTGGTATTTTTCATCATTGTTGCAAACACTATGGATCACTTCGTGAGATCTCTCATAGTTCTTTGTCCCTTTTGCATGTTGGATAACTATCATATTTTAGCATGTTTAGCTGTCGTCCAATTTTTTCGAGCCTTTTATAATGGTTTCAAAGGTTGGTCTTTCTATATATGAGTTGTCCCAATCATGTAAACATATGTCGCATCCATACACAAAGTCTTGAGCATTGTCACACAAGTGTCGTCACAGTGGTCCTAAAGCCTAACTTAAGTGTCACACTTGTCGTATATTGTCATGAGGCAGTCACATGAAGGGAAATGATTTATTTATGTGTTTCGATGATATATTTTATCATGTGTTCAAATTATGTTAAGTCTGTGATCACAGTCAAGGTTCAGCATAGTTCATCACCCATCCCACACTTAGCCATTTTCAGAAAATCTTCCCAACCGGGAAACTTAGCTTCACCAGGCCTCGATTGAATTGTGTACTGCGTAGTATTAGCCCTTTAGGTTGTGACCCTACTTCTTGAAACTGCACAGTGTACATTCCTTGTCCTCTAAGACTTCTACTTTGCACAATTTATGAGTCCATCTCTTGATCTTGACCCTGAAATTTGTGCAATTGTGTCTCCCAATCTTCCTTCAACTACACACTTCGCAACTTGAAACCTCAAGCCTTTTCCTTGTTTGTTGGAACTACATAATGTGAAGAAGCCCAACCTCCCTTGGCCTTCAAAATTGCGTAGGATTCTTCCTCCAATTTCCTTTCCCTTAGCCAGACCCCACTTCCTCTAGAAACTTCGCATTTCTGTCCTTCAAGCCTCCCTGAGTTGCACATTGCACAATCTCAATGCCCAAGATCTCCCCTTTTCTACTGAAACTGCACAATGCATAGTCACTAGGACCCTCTCCCTAGTCCATGACTTGTCCTAGGCTCAATTCAAGAATAAGAATGCATCATCTTAGATTAGGGGGTTTTTGGATTGATGGCGTCTTGTCATGAGTGAATTGCAGGAATGGGTACATTATGATGTCATGGTGAGATGATGAAGAAGGAGAAGGAGTGAAGCATGCCTAAAGACTCCCTTGTAGTTGAATTCATAGGTGGATCAATCAAGAGGAAGTAAAGGGACACAAGTTTGTAACTACCATCCAAGACTAAATATCATTGAATACCCCACATCACCAAGCCATGCGAAGGAGAAGATAAAGCATATCCAAGAAGACATCGAGCACCCAGCAGTAATAGTGAATTGACATTGCCACATCACCAAGCAATCCATCTCAACAGTGTAATTTTATGTCATGTCATGAGTGGTAATATGCAACCTCACTATTTTGGACAATATGTATTGTAAATTGGAAGTCCAAAGGACACACATGAATATGAAGAGTCATGTAAGTTGAAAATTCACAGGATGTTGAACAGTGATGAGGGTAGTTAAAGATTCATAAGGGAGAAGCATCACCCCTTGGTTATATATACCCCCTCATTGTCTGAGAAAAATACTTTTCACCTTGGCTCCACTCGCAAGGAATTAGAGAGATCAGTTAGTTCTTTGAGGAGCAAGGAATGGCTCCAATGTCCCACTACTCAGGCTAGTGATGTACATTGTAAACATGTGTCTTGGAACTTTTTCCTAATAACATAAGCCTTTTACGGCAAACATGTTCTTCATGCATGGACTATGGTCGTTTGTAATACTATTCTGTAGACATTTGTATTTCATGTTTTCTTTCACATGTACTAAGATAGTTGAACTATTTCGGTTATTTTAGTGCTCATCTAATTGAGAATGTGATGTAATGGTTTTTATTGTTGTCCATCCTTGTAGACTATTCCATGGGATATTAGACATATCTTGCCTTGTTGTTGGTTGTAATGACCATCACATCCGTTGTGGACTATTTCTCTAGATGTTAGATAGATCCTTTTGGTTCATGTGCGTCTCTTCCTAGGTGGTACTATTACGTCACACTTATAGGCTCACTTTTCTCCCCCCTTTTCAATTGAATAACTTTGACACAGTTGCAACTGCATAGTCACTAGACACACTTCCCCTGCTTTTCGAAGACGCCATTGCATCCCTCTCTTGTGTTGACAACTAGAGCCAAGGAAAATCTTTAAGGATTTGGAAACTGAGCCTTTATACCAGATGAGACTCCTACACCAAATGATGTGAGGTATGATTGGGAATTCATATCAAGGATATCCCCTAAATGTCAGTGGGTCCAGCATTGTTAACAAGTGCCTTTTGCCTTATTGACTTTCCTGTTGGAAATGTCTCTCTATACTGTTTTCCCATGATGCATCCTTCACATACGTTGTCTGTTTTTTCTATGAGTGGCAATCCATTCACCATGCATTTCGTATGCAACAAATTCAAACCTTCAAAATTGAGATGACCAAATCTCAAATGCCATAACCAATTTTCATCTTTGATCTTTGATTGGAATTTTACTTGTGTGACAACTGCAACATTTCTTTCATCCTCTTGTGAATTCATTGACAATTATGCTTGTACACCTTCTTCCTTCAAATCTGGTTTTATCTTTAGGGGAAAAATTCTATAGCTTTTCATCTGAACTTTTGCAATCAGCTTTCTACTTGGATAATTATCCAAAATTGTGCCCTCGCCATTTTTGAAGAATACATTGTAGCCTTTTTGCATGAGATGTCCAATGCTTATGAGGTTATGCTTCAAACCAAGGACAAAATAAACATCTGAAATGTACTTCTTCTCCCCCTTGTTTGTTAGAATGTTGACTCTTCTTTTTCCCATGATAGAGACTTTGTTATCAGTCCCTACTGTCACTTCAGATTTCACACTTTCATCTAGATTGGTAAACATTTATATGTTTCATGTCATGTGATTGTTGCACCCTAAATCTAGAAACCATACATCCCTTTGTTTTTCTTGTGCTATATTAGAAGCTAAAAACATGCTATCTTGGTTGTGATTTTCTTTTGTGAAATTTGAACATGGTTTGTTACTTATATCATGTTTCTCATTTCTACATTCATTTTCATAATGACCATACTTCTTACAATAATGACATTGAACTTGAGATTTATCATACATCTAACCTTGTTGAAAAATGAACCAAGAAAATCGTAATTTAATTTTGTCCTTGAACTAAATTAGGAATTAAATTGTAATTCTAATTCTCAAAGAAACTTGTAATAGTTAACTAAGTTAATTTGAGTTAGTTGGCTCAGTTAATTTTAGCTCGGAGTGTAACAACCCTAGTGAAAATTCCATGTAATATAAGTTTAAAAAGGAAAAATAATAACCACGATTGATGGGACACTTATTCCAAGTTGAATGTTGGGTAAAACATCCTAGTGGGTGTTCATTTGTTTTATTATGACTAAGGAAATTGGGAAAGGAAATGACTAAGGCTTTGGAAAGGAAAAATGGCATTTTTGGCACATTTATTTATGAAAATAAGGGAAATTAGGAGAAAAGGGAGGTGAAAGGTCACAAGTTACATGTGAGGAGGAAATGAAGGAAAATAATGCAAAATGAAGAAAAGAGAGGCCTAATTGATAAAAAGGCTTCTAAGGATTAGTTTGTAACCTTTTTCCAGTTTAGTTTTGGAGCTCTCCCAATATTCTCTCTCTCTCACTCTCACTCTTGGACACTTAGAGTTTCTTGGAGCACTTTCAAATTGGATCAAGAAAGGAAGAGCAGGATCAAGCAGCTACAACAGGATTATTTGCAAATATCATTTTTTATGTGTGTTTTCCTTGCTAGATTTTGCATGCAAGGTATTGCATGTGGTTCTTTGTTGTTCTGGCATGGGTTTTTCCAGGTGTGACAGTGCTTTCAGCCTAACCTTTCCATTTATAGATAGCCATGGTGTGATGGTGTTCTCATGTTTTGGTTGAGTTTGATTGCCAGATGGATTTGAAGCTGAGTGTGGTGGATCTCCATGTAACAACCCTGGTGAAAATTCCATGTAAAAATATATAAATACAACGGATGATAGGACATGTATTCCAAGCTAAATGGTGGGTAGGACATCCTAGTGGGTGTTCATTTGGTTGTTTATGGTTAAGGAAATTGGAAAAGGAAATGGCTAAGGCATTAAAGAGAAAAAAAGGTATTTTGGCATATTTATTTATGAAAATAATGGAAATTCGGAGAAAAGGAAGGTGAAAGGTCACATTTTGCATGTGAAGATGAAATTGAAGGAAAATAATGGAAAATGAAGAAAATAGAGGCCTCATTAATAAAAAGGCTTATGAGGATCAGTGGGGAAGACTTGGTCAATTTAGATTTGGAGCTCTCTAATTATTCTCTCTTTCTCTCTCTCTCTCTCTCTCTCTCTCTCTCTCTCTCATACTCTTGGTTACTTAGAGTTTTCTTGGAGCACTCTTGGAGGGTGTGGCATACTTGGATTCTTGGAGAAATAAGGCAAAGGAAGAGTTGGAAAGTGCAAGAAGGCATCGACATCAACAGCTACATCAGATTTTCTTGTAGGTATCGAGTTACATGTATGATTTCTTCACTAATTTTGGCATGCATGGCACATGCATGTGGTTTCTTGGTCATGATGTGTCATTGGCATGGAGGATGGTTGGGATTGACAGTGGATTGCCTAGTCTTGCCATTTCTCGGATAGCCATGGTGATTGTGGGTTTACTGTTACTGCTTTATTTTGGTTGGTTCTCATGTTTCCTTAGCTTGGGTTGAGTTATTAGTCCCGGAAGCCCTGGTTGAACAAATTCTCTGGAAGCCCTAGTTGGAAAAACGCTCTGGAAGCCCTCTAACAGCTTGAGTTGAGTTACTAGTCTTGGAAGGCTTGGTTGGAAAAACGCTTTGGAAGCCCTGTATAAGCTGTGGGTTGAGTTACTAGTTCTCAAAGCCTTGGTTGGACAAACGCTTTGGAGGCCCTGGAAGACTTGGATGGATACCAATCTGATGATGGTTTTTGGGATGTCCGACCATGAGGTGAAATCATTGTTTGATGGGTTGATGTGGGTGGCCTCTAGAAGCCCTGGATGAGTTTTGATTGATGTGTTCTATGATATCCCACATTCATTCTTGGAATATGGCACAGGGGTGATTGGCTGAAGAGAGACTTAGCTTAGCCAATCTATGGTCGGGTGGAATGTGGTAGTCCCATCTCTGGTTGGTTCATTTCATTTGTCAATGAAAAAAAAATCATTCCCTTAATTTTCATGTGCAAATGTACTGATGTATATATGGGTTTTGATGGATGATATGTTTATTGTATTTCTATTCTTATTATGTTGTTTATATGCACATTTACCTCAGAGGTTGTTACAGAGTGGTATCAGAGCATGGTTCAAACACTTGGACTGGATGGGCTCTATCATAGGTAAAATGAAGAACAAATGTTAAATTTTAGACCTTTCTGTCATATCCGTTATAACTTTTCTTCTATGGAATATTAGAAGTCAAATATTTATCCATACTGAAGGTAAATCCCACTAATAATGTGGTAAAAATTTCAGATATTGGTTCACAATACTTTAGGAATTATGATATAAGGAAGATGACCTTCCTGAGCGCACCTTTAAACAGGTCACGCTGACATTGTTGTTATAACTTTTGTTCTGGAAACTCTCAGGAGCTGAAGTTGTTTCCACAATGAGGGGAAATCCCACTGATATTGTGATAAAATGTTCAAACATTGAGTCGCTATATTTTATGAGATATGACCAGTGGAAGTCTAGATTTTTGGATACTCCTATAATTGCACCAAATATGATTGTGTTGGTATTTTTGTTATAACTTTTCATCTATGAAATATCAGAAGTTAAAACTTGAAACATAGTGAGGGAAAATACCATTGATCATATGGTTCAATTTCCATAACTTGTACTACTACAGTTTAGGATATATGCACTGAATCATTCGCTATATTAGTTTGCATGAAA
The DNA here is from genome assembly GCA_031772625.1 of Pinus tabuliformis. Lineage (NCBI taxonomy): Eukaryota > Viridiplantae > Streptophyta > Pinopsida > Pinales > Pinaceae > Pinus > Pinus tabuliformis. The sequence goes on along the minus strand of CM062804.1, from coordinate 1,634,524,405 downwards.
AGTGTTTAATGAAATGCTTAAATGGTTCAATGATTAATTGCATACAAATTGTTTGATAAAATGCCCCAATGAGTATGTTGTTTCTGGTTGGGGATAGTATTGATGTGTAATAATATTGTTGTAGTTGATATATACTTACTTGTATGCAAATAGTTTGCTGTTTGCATGTAAAGTGTTTGAAGAAATGTTTACATGCAAATGTAATAGTATAGTCGTTGTTTGAAGAAAAATGTGAAAGTATGGTAATTGTTTAAAAAAAAATGTTATTTTTTTGGATGCGTTAGTATTGTAGCATGATAATATGGATGTAGCTGATTTATGCCTATTTGTGATCTGATAATCACCTTATGAGTGACCTCAGTGAAGATTTATTAAACAAAAGGTATTACAGACCACGTGCTGGTGTGTGTTCTGTGTTATTGAAACAACGGATCGATCAGATTGCCAATACAAAAAAAATAAATGGAAAGACAGCAGAGAAATACAGTAAGAAACACAAAGACACAAGCAGTTTTAATAAGGAGTTCACCCTATTCTCCAGGGCTACGTCTTCGGTCCAGCTTCAGTGGTGGCCTTGTTTTATTGTGTCTTTGAGCAGATAAATTACAATGCATAGACTCAATATGAGTTCTCTTGAAGCAGATTTTTCTTGGCAGGGTGGTTCTTGGATTCCCCAAGCCACTCGAAGTGCACAGATTCTTGTTCTTCCTACCAGCTCCGTGACCCTCGGCCTACAGTGGAAAGAGCCAACTGTGATGCTCAATCCTGATATATTCCTCTATGGGAAGGCTTGATTCTTGAAGCTCTCTGCTGCCTGATGCTACCTATGGTCAGCTCGGTACTCTATCTCCTCTACTTGGCTTTACTGCTCTCTGTGTTCAGTCCTCCTCTCAGGGTTCACTGTTCACTATCTCTCTTGGTCACTTGGACTCTTCGCTCCCTCTCTTGATCTTCGTTCAACTGTCTCTCTTCACAGCTTTAGCCATTTGGTCTCCATGCCTGTTCGGTTCCTCTCCTACCTGCATCGATTCTCCATTTTCCTGTGTGCCTGGAGTTCCCTGTTCAGCATCAGCATAACACTCAGAAAGTAGCCACGTGTCCTTATTGGAATAGCGCTAGCCTGTTCATCGATTCATTTCTTCGGCTATGTCGTGGATACGTTCTTTCTCCACCGTAGCGGTCAACGGATTCCAAATCCCCTTAAATTGCGGCTTAATTCCCGGTCAATTCTGCTTCTGTCTATCGGGTGCAATCTCAGCCATCCGATCTGGGATCCTCCAAATCCAACGTCATACTACGTTGAGTGCGGTTGACTTGCTTTACCAATAATGTGCGATCATGATGGTTTTTCTCTCACCTCCGCTGCCAAGCGTCAATCGCTGAGTGGGATCGCTCCGCTCTCCTCCAAAACCTCTTACCATTCAAGGGCACCTCGATCAAACCATCAGTTTCCAGGTTGTGGGTCCCACCTTCGTATGTTGGCGCTATTCGTCTCTCCGTCGGCGGTCCTCTGGCTCCCAACGTGACTGAGTGCTTAAGGCTCTACCATTTCGGCCCTGTTTTCCCAGTAATGCGCTAATTGCACATCGAAAATCAGCTCCTTTTCCCATTCCAGGGCTCCCAGGGGCTACATCGACCTCCTGCACAGTCTCCATGGGCCTCGGTCAGCGTGCTTTGACCGACGTCCTCGTCATTCCACGTCAGCTGCCACGGCCACTAGTCCAGGGTGTTTTCGATTCCGGTTTTCGATTCTTCAAGGATTTGTTTCGTCCCGATACAGTCATGGTTCTATGACAGTCGTTTATGGATTTGATTTGGATCACGGCCTCCCTACTAAAAAGATTTTGGACCACCAAAAGTTGGTTTTTTTCAAGCATCGACTAAGTGAGGAAACTGTTGTCTCACTTGTCCAATCTCAATCCACTTCACACTGCTCGGCTTCGAACCTTTAAGCCCAATCCTGAGGTATTCCACCTATCCACTACGCGTCATTCTTACCTTCTTGTCTAGCATTGTATCTTCCTCCAACTCATTAAGATATTTAGGTAGTAAGTCATCAAAAGAAGGCAATTGACTTTGCTCTTCAGGGTCCTCAATCATTGAAGGTTCAAACAACCTCAAGCAATTTGCGTTCACAACTGAGTAGATGTGCATGTAAGCTGGCGGATCAAGGCGAAAAGCATTTTCACCAATATTCTCAAGTATCCTGAAGGGTCCATACCTGATAGGTTTTAGCTTCTTTCCTTCACCTTGCATCCTGTCCTTGCTGATATACAACCAGATTTGGTCTCCAACTTGAAAACTATGCTTCATTTGATGCCTATCATGCCTAGCCTTGTACTTGGCTTGGCTCTTTTCCAGCTGTTCCTGTACGGCCTGGTGGATCTCGTGGATCTGTTCAATGAACCTAGTTGCTCTTTCCACATCACTGTGTCTATCAACCATGGTGTCTTTAGCAAAGACAAAATCCAAGGGAGACCTTGGTATGGAACCAAAGTAGGTCTCAAAAGGATATCTCTGGGTAGAAGAGTGTTTGGCTCTATTGTAAGCATGTTGCACATAACAGAAGTGTTCATCCCAAAGCTTAGGGTGTTTGCTGCAATATCCTCTCAGTACTGGATCACTGTCCTGCTAACTACTTCTGCCTGGCCATCTGTTTGTGGATGAAAAGCTGTGCTTTTCTTTAATTTGGTGTCCATTAGTTCCCATAGACTGGACCTAAACTTTCCCACAAATCGGGTGTCTCGATCAAATATAATAGAAGTGGGTAATCCAAAATGAACCCATACATGTTCAAAGAATAATTTTGCATTTTGTTCAACTATAATCTGTTTACTACAGGGTATCAAAATACACATTTTGTTGAACCTATCCACAACAACATATAGATAATCATGACCTTTCCTAGATTTAGGCAGTCCTCCAACAAAATCCATGGAAATGCTTTCCCAAGGGTGAGAAGGAATTGGCAATGGGGTGTACAAGCCTAGTTTTCTGTTGCTGGGCTTGCTTTTAGCACACATAGCACATCACTTTACATATCTAGAAACTGTCTCACTCATTCTTGGCCAATAGCAGAACCTTTGCAGCTGTGCAACTGTTTTACTTACCCCAAAGTGACCTGATATCAAAGAAGTGTGTGCATCCCTAATTATCGTTGCTCTCTTAGTTTGTGGAACGCAGAGTTTCCCACAATGATATAAGAGTCGGTCCTTCACATGATAGTCCAATTCTTCTACTCTTTTCCCTAGACTCAAAGTTGCATATACATCCTTAAAGTCCATGTCCTGAGCATACTGTTCTATGTAGCTTTCATGCAGCACAGAATTATGCTTAAGTATGGTAGATGCATTTATAATAGGTCTAGATAACATGTCTGCAACCTTGTTATGTATGCCCTTTTTATATCTGGTGACTAAATGAAACTATTGTAGAAAACTAATCCATTTGTAATGTCTTGACTGTTGCAACTTAGTTTGGGAGTGTAGATATTGAAGTGGCTGATGATTAGTATGTATTACTGTTTCTTTTCCCATTAAGTAATGTTTCCACTTTTTCACACTCTGAACTAATTCATACAATTCCTTATCATATGTAGGATAGTTGACTACTGTAGGATTAAAAGTCTCAGAATGATAACATATGGGTTTACCATGCCGTGTCATCACTACTCCCATGGCATAGTCACTAGCATTAGTTTGGATCACAAATGGTATTTGTAGGTCTGGCAATGCTAGTATAGGTGTTGTACTAATTTTTTCTTTCAAGGTGTCGAAGGCTTTCTACTGTTTGCCTCCCCACTGAAACACCTTGTTCAATCCTGTCAAAGCATGTAAGGGAGCTGCAATTGAGGAAAAATTTGAAATGAACTTCCTCCAATACTGTGCTGCTCCTAAGAAGCTTCTCACTTTTGTAGAAGACTTGGGTTTAGGCCAGTTTACATTGACTGCCACTTTAGAGGGATCTATTTTCAATTCACCTCCCCCTACTATATGACCCAAATAATTTAGAGAGGTTTTTCCAAATTAACATTTGGAGAGTTTAACATAAAGTTTTTCTCTTTTCAAAATATCTAATGTCTGCTTAACATGCTTTAAATGTTCTTCCCATGTTTTACTAAAAATCAGAATGTCATCCAAATACACAATAAAAAAATCATCAAGAAAAGGTCTGAGTACATCATTCATTTATCTCATGAAAGTAGCAAGGGCATTAGTTAGGCCAAAAGGCATAACCAGACATTCATACAATCCTTGCTTTGTTTTGAAAGTATTCTTCCATGCATCTTGCTCTGCAACTCTGACCTGATGGTATCCACTGTGCAAATCTAGCTTGGTGAAATAAACAGCTTCCTTCAATTGATCTAAAAGATCATCTATGCGAGGAAGGGGATAACAATTTTTTATTGTTATGTTATTCAGTGCTCGGTAATCAATGCACATTCTCCACGAGCCATCTTTCTTTCTCACCAAAACGATTGGTGACCCACATGGTGATGTGCTAGACCTGATGAACCCTTTCTTGAGAAACTCCTGCACCTGCTTCTTGATTTTAGTATTCTCTAAAGCAGATAACCTTTTATACCTATGGTTGCGAGGATTGTTTCATCTCCCAAGTCTGTCCCCAAATCTTTCTGAATAGCCATAGCAGTCTTCTTCTTCTTGCCCTCAGACTTCTTAGGTCTCAGCTCTGGATGCAGAATCCAACAATGCTCATCATCATGCCCCTCCTTTTTACAGTGAGTGCATGATGCTTTGCCTTTCTGTGTAGTGTTAGCCTTCCTTGCTTTCCACTTCTGCTTTCTTTTCTCCTTGATCTTCCTTACATTGGGTTGGGATAGTCCCCCAACTTCTGGATTTCCATTCTTTCCTCTAGCTTCTAGATGAGTAGCTTGTACAGATTCCTCATCTATACTAGTGGGATTAAACATGAGGATGGTATGCCTCATGTAGATGTGTAGACCACCAATGTACTTCAAAAGAGTTTCTAGTTAGTATAGTGAAATACCCAACATCAATGCTCTCTTTCTGAACTCTTGAGTATACCCTTGTACACTTTGCCCTTTCAACTACCGAAGAGTTTGCCAACTCATCATAGCTTGTTGCATGTAGGCCAATGGATAGAAGTTCTTTTTGATTGCAGTAACAAATTCACTTCGGACAGATATGGTCTTGCCATGCTTCCTCATATCAGCTTGGGTTTTACCTTCCCACCAAACCAAAGCAGTGGCCCCTAGGTGAAGGCTTGCCAGCTGAATCTTGCTCTTATCTATGTCTATATTTTGTACTCTGCAATACACATCAATTTGTCTAACCCAATTGTCCAACTTTTCAGCATTTATCTCTCCATCATATATAGGAAAATCAAATTTAACATCTAACTTAATTAAAGATGCTTTCTTATTATGCACAGGCCTACTAGGAGGTGTAGGGAAGCTTTCTTCCTTTCCCTTTCCTTTTGAGTGGTCATGGGAATGAGATTCATATTCTTCTTTATCTTGCTTAGAGCCTGATGAATCTTCACCCTTATGCTTTCTAAAGTCCCTATACATTTCTTCTACCATAGAATTTATAGCTAGGAAACTTTCTATGAATTGAGGGTCTGGCCCTATAGAACCTTCTTCTGAGATGGTCTTCCGAGAATAGACTCTCCCAATTTCAAGGTTAGTTTCCACCAACTCTCCTTCTCCTAATTTGAGCTTTGATCTAGTGAGCATTCACAGCTAAACAAACACAAGCTTGTCTAACCTTACAACGTAGAGCTCTGATACCACTTGATCTGATAATCACCCTATGAGTGACCTCGGTGAAGATTTATTAAACAAAAGGTATTATAGACCATGCGCTAGTGTGCGTTCTGTGTTATTGAAACAATGGATCGATCCGATTGCCAATACACAGAAAATAAATGGAAAGACAGCATAGAAATACAGTAAGCAACACAAAGACACAAGCAATTTTAATAAGGAGTTCACCCTATTCTCTAGGGCTACGTTTCCGATCCAGCTTTAGTGGTGACCTTGTTTTATTGTGTCTTTGAGTAGAGAAATTACAATGCAGAGACTCAATATGAGTTCTCCTGAAGCAGATTTTGCTTGGCATGGTGGTTCTTGGATTCCCCAAGCCACTCGGAGTGCACAGACTCTTGTTCTTCCTACCAACTCTGTGACCCTCAGTCTACAGTGGAAAGAGCCAACTATGATGCTCAATCCTGATAGATTCATCTATGGGAAGGCTTGATTCTTCAAGCTCTCTAGTGCCTGATGCTACCTATGGTCATCTCGGCCCTCTGTCTCCTCTGCTTGGGTTTACTGCTCTCTGTGTTCAGTCCTCCTCTCCGGGTTCACTGTTCATTGTCTCTCTTGGTCGCTTGGACTCTTCGCTCCCTCTCTTGATCTCCGTTCAACTGTCTCTCTTCACGGCTTTAGCCATTCGGTCTCCATGCCTATTCGGTTCCTCTCCTGCCTGTGTCAATTCTCCTTCTGCCTGTGTGCTTGGAGTTCCCTGTTTGGCGTCAGCATAACACTCAGAAAGTAGCCACATGTCCTCATTGGAACAACACCAGCCTGTTCGTCGATTCATTTCTTCGGTTATGTTGTGGATACATTCTTTCTCCACTGTGGTGGTCAATGGATTCCAAATCCCCTTAAATCACGGCTTAATTCCTGGTCGATTCCACTTCTGTCTATCAGGCATAATCTCAGTTGTCTGATGTGGGCTCCTCCAGATCCAACGTCATACATACGTCGAGCACGGTGGTTTTTCTCTCACCTCCACTGCCACGCATTGATCACTGAGTGGGATCACTCCGCTCTCCTCCAAAACCTCTTACCGTTCAAGGGTGCCCTGATCAAACCACCGATTTCTAGGTTGTGGGTCCCACCTTCATACGTTGGTGCTTTTCGTCTCTCCGCCCATTGTCCTCTAGCTCCCAATGTGACCGAGTGCTTAAGGCTCTACCATTTCGGCCTTGTTTGCCCAGCGATGCACTAATCGCACATCGAAAATCAGCTCCTTTTTCCCATTCCGGGGCTCGCAGGGGCTACATCGACCTCCTGCGCAATCTCCATGGGCCTCGGTCAGCGTGCTTTGACCGAGGTCCTCGTTGTTCCACGCCGGCTGCCATGGACACTGGTTCAGGGTGTTTTCGATTGCGATTTTGGATTCTTCAAGGATTTGTTTCATCCTGATACAGTCATGGTTCTTTGATAGTCGTTTATGGATCCAATTTGGATCAATTTGCATGAAAATAATTTGAAGAGTTGCATGTAAGGAATTTGAAAGGTTGCATGCAAGGAATTTGAAAAGTTGCATGTAAGGAAATGGAAAAGTGGCATGTTTTTAGTTATTATGTTACAAGTGGAATAAGTGAAATGTTTTGACTTAATCTCATACAAAATGTATGAGAAATAAAAATCAATTTCTTTTCAAGTGTGGTTAAATTTAGTAGAGCTTTGGAGATCCCATTTCCATAATTGGACATTGGAGATCGGACCATTATAGTAGCTTCCTCCTTCTACCTTAGTCTGGAACATGGATAGTAAGGGGGTATTCTTATAGGTTGTTAGTATTGGTGAATGTTGATTTCAAATTAATAGACATGATGTCTTGATTTTTGGAACATGTGTCTGACTGTGTATGAATTATATGTCGCTTACATATTGATTTCATGATACCTACTTACATCCTTGTATGTTAGGTTACATTTTTTAATATTTTGATTACATGTATGAGTCTTGTAGGTTGATTACAAGAATTGATCACTTATGTTTGACTACATTGGTTTATACGTAAGTGTATTTGATTTGGCATTGCTTATGCATATTGTTGGTTTCATGTGGCAATGTGTACAATGGAGTAATGGTTTTTGTTATGCATGTATGGTCGTGGCTATGATTATGCATGTATAGTAGGTCAAACATGCCTTGTGAGGTCATTGTATGCAATTTAAGTCATCATGATGTTATTGGTTGTTATGATGCAAATGAGCTAGTTGAGATAGAGCAAGGGATGCAGATCATCATAATGAGGTTGCAGCATTAGACTTTGGGATAAGAGAGGTTCGCCATACATGTAGTGTATGTTTTGCATATAGGTATATAAGTTAAGGATTATTATATGCATTAGGGTTATATACATTAGGTTTATGAACATGCATTTGATGTTATGGTTACATTCACGATAGATGTTAGATGATTAGTGTGGTTATATGCACATGTGTCAGATAGTCAAGAATGATAATAACCTATAGTTGTATGCATTTCTATTGTTGTTTTATAATAGATAACCTGATGATTATGTTGTATGTTGTTGATGAGTATTATATATATATTATTTTTGTTATATGCTATTAACTTGATGATTAGGGTGATTTCATTGAGATATTGATGTTATAATCTGGATTGGTCATATGTGTGATCGTTATGTTCATTTCCTTGAAGATCTTGATGTTATATGTATTGTGTTAACCTAGTTTGACCTATGTAGATGGTTATGGTTGTGATATTCAAGTATGAACCAACATATTTGTGATATGGTGTCATACTAATCTAGATTGACTTTGCATATTTGTGAATGATAATTGTGTATAAGTTTACGATGTGAACATGTTAGTTAGATATTGTTATGGATATCATGATCTTATGAGTGCTTGAGCTGATGTGTTGTACAGTTATATAGTGTTAACTAGATTGATTTGTGCAGACAAGATCACCTCCCTTGAGATACATTAAGTTATCAGTTGCTTATGTCATATATTTGGTGCTTGACTGTTGATTATGTCATGTAGTTGATTTATTTAACATGGTATGTTTGAAAGTGGTTGAATGATTGATGAATTGATTAATATGAGTATGTGTTTTAAGATGATTGTACTAACCTGTATGTGTTGAGACAGTTGATATGTACTTGAATGGAGTTGATAGTTGTAGTATTATGACTGATGACTATGGATTATGACATGATTTTTAGTCATGGTAATAGTTGATTTCAAATTAATAGATATGATTGTCTTCATATTTGGAACATGTGGTTTATATGTGTGAGCAGTTACAGGGTAACATGCTTGGTATCAGCATGACAAGGTAATAGTTGATGTGTATATATAACTAAAAGTTGGGTGGTGTGACGGCATATAGTAAGCCTCAATTCCAACAAGGTAAAAGAAATAAATTGGGCAAGAATTCCTTTGGCTATGTCTGGAAACCCTAATATCGAATGAATGAGTGCTTTGCACACATTATGTCTTCTTAACCTTAATTTTTTTTGACATTATGTGGATATGTGCTATATTCATGAACATATATTTGACAGGTATATTAGCTAGCCTTTAGCTACAGGTGGATATGTTAAAGGATTGGAGTCCCTTGAGAGATGGCGTGGATGTGTTCAGTTGCAAGCAACATGCTTGGCACAACAAGATGAGGTAACAGGTGTATTGTTATGTTTATTTATGCATTAACAATTATGTGTTAATGAAAGCATGATGCACAGAGTTGCATGGCAATAGAGGTTGCCATGAAATCTTGAAGAAGGCTTGGGTTGAGCTTTCCCTGGGAACCATGGGGACTGAGTCATGGTGTTTGTTGTTAGTCTTGTGCTTTTGGTCTTTTATGAATTATTGAGCTTGATTTGCAGCTTTGTTTATGTCTAGTGTATGGCCATACCACTTTGTTTGTAGAGTCATGTTGTTATTGGTTTTTATGGTCTTCTTCTTGTTTGTTTCTTGTCTTGTCTTTTATGCTTTGAGTCTTGGGAATTGGTTGGGAAAGAGGAAAGTTGATGGAAATCTAGAGTGATGTGTCATACGCAACCGATAATGTAAGACCCAGATGAAGCTCTGTGCATGAGTAAGCGCAACGAAAGGTAAGACTATGAAAATTGGTTGGACTGATTGGGTCCATTGTGCTAAATGGATAGTAGCAGCACAGACATAAGAAATGTAACCAAAAAAGGTAAAGTAAATGGACCAGAGTTGTCATATGCCTTGGCGATGTTGGGAACTATTGTTCTTAATGTTGCGCATGTGTTGCATGAATAAAGGAATTTCTCTTAACCTAGAGCTTATGTTATCTAGTAATTATTTTATAATCATGATTATGTTGAAGTTTATATATGTATACATGTATGAATGTATGTCATTGTCTGACAAGATCACAATTGTTTTATGATAACGTTTATATATGTATGTATGTATCCATGTATCTATGTTACTATTTGACAAGGTTGTCAAGGATCCTTCTTGTGGAGGAATGATTTCCTATACAGGTGAATGGCATGATGAGTTCCTGGCGATGAGGAATCAAGTGGGAAGACTAGTCATGAAAAATATATGAGGTCAGTATCATGTGTTTATGAGTTAACATTATGCGATTACATTATGTCTATGTTATGGATAGGTTATACCAAAGGATACACCAGCAAAATGAAAGTAGTGTGGTTCGCGGCATGCTAAGACAAGCATGGATAAGACACCGGAAGCAAGGTTGCTTGGTAGAGTCAATGTGGTTCTGGATGTGTGGTACTACTATTATGCATATGTTGTATATGTTGTATATGTTGCATCTATGATGTGTGCACTTGTGGTGTTGTGTATACATAACATGTCTACATGTTATTTATGCAATGTTATGTATAGGGTGGTACAGATAGTGTTGTATGAATGTTACATATTCAATACTGGGTATAGATGGTGCTATGTACATGTTGGATATGTGGTATTGTATACATATTGTACTGTGTACATGATGGATATGTGATGTTGTGTGCATATGGTGCTATGCGCATGTTTGATATGCAGTGATGTGTACAGATGATGCTATGTACATGTTGGATATGCAGTGCTATGTACAAGTGGTGTTGCGTGCATGTGGTACATTGGTACTATGTACACATGGTGTGGTGTGCATGATCGTACAAGTGGTTCTGTGTGTGTGTGGTGCTGTGTACATATTGTACAAGTGCATTGTGTGCATGTAGTTCCATGTACATGTCGTGCATGTGGCGTTGTGTACATATGGTGTCGTGTACACATCACGTGTGTGGTACTGTGTGCATGTGGTATTGTGTACACATTATACAATGGTGTAGTGTACATGTGGCGTTGTGTACACATGGTGCAGGTGGTGTCATGTACATGTGATGTTGTGCACATGTTGTGCAGGTGGTGCAATGTATAACTGGTATTGTGTACATGTTGTACATATGGTACTGGTGCACATGTCGTATTTTGTGCATGTCATACATGTTGCATCTAGGGAATCTAGTATTATTTATGTGTATCATGTAGTCATTGTATTTCAGCATATGTACTCGTTTTGTGGTACTCTATGTAGGTACATGTACTGGGTGGTATTTCATATCGGGTCTATATGGACGCATTTTATTATATACATTGGGTGTAGGTGTATGTGATGTATGTCAAGTGTAGATGCATGTATTGCATGGTGTTGTATGTCGTGTGGTTGTATGTGTGTGATGCACACTATGTGTCGATGCACATGGTTGAGGAGAAAGAACTAGGTGTTATTCAGGTGTAGAAACCAAGCTGGAGTGCATATGGAATAAAGACGAAGGTAGAAGCTCAGGATTGATGAAAGGATAAGTATCAACATTTTATTTCAGTTTTATTATGCATGTGATTTATGACTATGGTATATGATGATTATATCTGATCTATGATTTTGGTCGATTTATGATTTTGATCTATTATGCTTGTGTTTGAGCTACCCTGATGTGATATATTTATATATGTTGATTTGGTCAAATATGCTAGTTTGACTTGTTGTGACAGGAAGCAAACAAGATTGCAAATGTACCTTATTGACGAGCTACCAATGAGGTACGATGTGAATTTATTTTAATTTATTTTAAATCTAATGGAAGTTATGTGCTTGGTACAGGAATGCATGAAATTCTTGGTTGGGTGGTTGAAATCGACTGCAAGAATTAGCAGCAACAGAAAAGGAATTTAAACATGCAGCAGTATGCTGGTAAATCACTTTAGGAGCAGGGCCATTGTGGGACACTGGTACCCAATAATGTCCATTGATTTCCATGAGCATGCTATGACAAGTATGATGTGTTGAGGTAGATATATTCCTTGGTTTTTATATCTTCTGATGCGAGGAAGCCTTGCCAAGGTATGGACTTCCCAGGATGGGGGTGCCAACAAAACTTGGAAGGTGAGTGACTGCATGGAAGCGGTGATCGGATTCTTGAGGGACTATGTAGCAGAGAAGAGAAGGTCATAGATGGATTTGTTTTGGTCATTAGAATTGCCAGATGGAATTAGATGCACATTGGGGGTGCACCCTGGGACAATGAGCCAGTAAAATTTCGCTGAGAGGATAAGTAGCGCAAGATTATAGCGCTGGACATTGGATGCATACTTGACTTTGCAGTGGATCTTGGACTTCCTGGGAAGGTGGTGAATCCTGGTGTTACTTTGAGGGTGGAGGTGTGAGCCTCTTGATTCCCTTATTGATTGATACTGGCATCGTGTCCTTTATTTGTTGGTTAAGAAAATGTGTATATGTGTATATCATTGTAAATATCATAATGAGTTGTGTTATAAATCTCCAATATGTGGTATGGATTTTATCTGGTCATGTTGTCATGATGTTTTTCTTTTGAGTGGGTCATTCATTGTAAATACTGCAACGAGCTGTGTTATAAAGCTCCATGGGCAGTGTGTTTTGTTTTCAGTAGTCATGTTGGTTATAGGTGTCATTGAACACCAAGGACGGTGTTCCCCCAAGGGGGAGGGTTCTGTAACAGCCCTAGTGAAAATTCCATGAAAAAATATATAAATACGATGGATGATGGGACACATTTTCCAAGCTAAATGGTGGGAAGGACATCCTACTAGGTGTTCATTTGATTGTTTATGGTTAAGGAAATTGGAAATGGCAATGGCTAAGGCATTAAAGATGCACAAAGGTATTTTGGCACATTTATTTATGAAAATAATGGAAATTAGGAGAAAATGAAGTTGAAAAGTCACATTTTGCATGTGAGGAGGAAATTAATGGAAAATAATTGAAAATGAAGAAAATAGAGGCCTCATTAATAAAAAGGATTATGAGGATTAGTGGGGAAGACTTGGTCAGTTTAGCTTTGGAGCTCTCTCATTATCTCTCTCTCTCTCTCTCTCTCTCTCTCTCTCTCTCTCATACACTTGGTTACTTAGAGTTTTCTTGGAGCATTCTTGGAGGGTGTGGCATACTTGGATTCTTGGAGCAAGAAGGAAAAGGAAGAGTATGAAAGCGCAAGAAGGCATCGACATCAACAGCTACATCAGATTTTCTTACAAGTACCGAGTTGCATGTATGATTTCTTCACTAGTTTTGGCATGCATGGAACATGCATGTGGTTTCTTGGTTATGATCTGTCATTGGCATGGAGGATAGCCAGGATTGATAGTGGATTGCTTAGCCTTGCCATTTCCCGGATAGCCATGGTGATTGTCGGTTTACTTTTATTGCTTTGTTTTGATTGGTTCTCATGTTTCCTTAGCTTGGGTTGAGTTATTAGTCCTGGAATCCCTAGTTGAACAAATGCTCTGGAAGCCCTGTAACAACTTGGGTTGAGTTACTAGTCCAAGAAGCCCTGGCTGGAAAAACGCTCTAGAAGCCCTTGGTGGGTTGAGTTACTAGTCCTGGAAGCCTTTGTTGGACAAATGCTCTGGAAGCCCTGTATAAGTTGTGGGTTGAATTACTAGTTCTGGAAGCCTTGGTTGGACAAATTATCTGGAAGCCCTGGAAGGCTTGGATGGAGACCAATTTGATGATGGTTTTTTTTGATGTCCGCCCGCAAGGTGGAATCACTATTTGATGAGTTGAGGTGGGTGGCCTTTGAAAGCCCTAGATGAGTTTTGATTGATGTGTTCTATGAGATCCCACATTCATGCTTGGAATATGGCATGGGGGTGATTAGCCTAAGAGAGACTTGGCTCAACCAATCTATGGTCGAGTGGAACATGGTAGTCCCATCTCTGATTGGTTCATTGCATTTGTTAATGAAAAAAAAAATCATTCCCTTGATTTTCATATGCAAATGTACTGATATATATATGGATTTTGATGGCTGGTATGCTTATTGTATTTCTATTCTTATTACGTTGTTTATATGCACATTTACCCCAGAGGTTGTTACACTCGAAATGATAGAACGCATGGCCTAGTAACCCCTGAACCGGACTATGGGTTGTGGTAAAGTTGGATTATGTGTTGCGTCGGTGGGCCTAGGAATCCTCGACCAATGAATGGAAGGATATATGGTAAAGCCTAGAGGTGGTAGCCCTTGAGTAGGCCTAGGAATCCTTTCTATTGAATGGTGAGATATATGGTAAATCCTAGAGGGTGGTGTCTTGGTTTAGGGCCTAGTGATCCCTTGATCGGACTGTAGATTGCTACAAATATTGAGAGACTAGGAGATAGTAAAATTCCTCACAATGTAGGTGAAGAAATCCGGTGGCATCCATGCTTATTTTGGCCTAGCGATCTGGTGGAGATCATGGTAAATCATGTTATTAAATTTTTATTATGTTGGCCTAGTGATCCGGTATGGATTATGGTAAAGCCTAGTTTCTACTGATGAGGGTGAGGTGGTTTAGCCTTGGGATGCCCTGGTTGGTTCTTTTGGTTTGAGTCCCACATTCATGCTTGGAATATGGCACGGGGGTGAATGGATGAAGAGATAATTGGCTCAACCATTCTATGGTTGGGTGTAATGTGGTAGCCCCATCCTAGGTTGGATTTTGCATTCATTAATAAGAGGTTCTCTCCTTGATATCTTATGTATAGATGTAATGATTTATATGTGAAATTTATGGTTGATGTATCCTTGATATTTCTATTTTTATTATGCTAGTTATAACCATGTATTATGATAATGATGATGTATGGATTTCCTCATGTTTTGATTTGTAAATGAATGAACAATGTATCTATGACCTAATAGATGATAATGCATCTAATCATATAAGGGAACAATGCTTCTTAGAAATTCTCAGATAATTATGAGACCCCTATTCTTAAATTTGTTGTTTACACCTATAGATTACATATTTGTAATATGTTTGATGAAATTCCTGTCATGGCTAGTGGTGCTCCAATGAATCCCTTGTACAATTAATTGTATTTTTATCATTATTCCCTTGTTATCTTTATGTTCTGAAGGTGTCATTTAGTTTTGGGCAGAAACCTAGGCTCTAGGCCTGAAAATGTGGCTGAAATACCAGGGACGTTGGCACAACACTTAGCAGAAAATTCCCTGGATTTTGGCATACCCTGTTGTGGGAGCATCTAGAGCCTTCTAGATGCATGCATGTCCATATCATGGGAGCATCCACGGGTTAATTGGTATAAAAACTCAATGGGACCTAGGGGCTAGTTACCTGAGAGGTTGGGTTGGTTCCTTGGAGTCCTGTTGCTGATGTGGAAGGTTTGTATGGTGTGTTTCCATCAATTCCACTTCCTTAAGGTCATGCATTTATGTCAATTACACGTGTGTTAATCATCCTTCTGGTTTATATGTTTGTTGCATATGCATGGTGTTGGTCATGGTTGTAGTGATGTTTCCATGTGAAAGAGGATGTTTTTGTTGTGAAGTGTTTCATCATGAGTGTATGATTGGTTACATGTTTTTTATGCTTTTGTATTGTTAATGTACATTGATATGGTTGTTGTTGTCACGCATGGGGTCATGGTATGTGTAATTGATATGGTCATGCATTAATGGCTGGACTCTAGCTAGATTGATGTTTATTTGTTGATACACTTAATTGTTATATGTCTATACGTTGTTATTATTATGTTATAAATGTATTATGATGATCGTTTGATCTTGCAGATGAGATATCCTCCCCGAATTTTGCTAAGGTACGTTGGTTTATTGTGATTTGGCTTAGCTGAAATAATATGCCTTGACTAGCAATGTGGTAGACTACAAAGACTCTCCCTATGAGTCAGATGAGTAGCATGGTGTTGGGCACTCTTCGGACTTAGGAGACACATTGATAAGCTTGAAGGAAGAAATAAGGAGTTGTAAGGTGGGCAATGACAAAATCATGCAAGAACAAGAGAAACAAGTAGAAGTTAATGCAATACTCCTTCAAAGCTTGTTAGAATTGCTACGACACGTGCCACCTTAGATTAGCCATGGTCAAGAGGACATAGCTAATGGGGCATACGACAGTAGGTCTCATGGTGGTCATAGGTCAAATAGAGATGACACGGTTAGAGATGGAAGTTTGTTGGATACTCTTGATTGGAGAGGTGATGGATATAGGTACTATTCTAGTTTTGGTTCTGATAGGAATCACGATTGTCATTGTTATCATCCTTACATGAGGAGTGATAGGGGATACTTTCCATATGATTTTAAGAAATAAAATCCACCTACTTTTGATGGAGACTTGAAGAAACGAGAAGATGCAAAGGCTTGGATACTTGGGATGAACAAGTTCTTTGAGTTGCATCAATACATAGAAAACATGAAGGCCAGATGTTATCTTCAATGTGAAGGGTAAAACAGACATCTGGTGGGAAGATGTGAAGTGGGTCAGAGACATTAGGACAGACAACTTGATTTGGCATGAGTTCAATAGGATTTTCAGGAAGAAGTACTTGTCATGAAGGTACTACAAAAGTAAGGCCAAAGAATTCTATGAGCTAAAGATGGGATCAATGATAGATGAAGAGTATATGACCAAGTTCTTGGAGCTATTGAGGTATGTATCATATCTTAAAGATGAGAAGGCTAAATTTCAGAGATTTTTCAGTGGTTTGCTATTAGAATTTAGAGATCAGATTGAGTATGATGAGCCTTAGTAACTTGAGGAAGTTTTGTAAATTGAAGCATTGCTATGAAAAGTCAAAGCGTAAGAATGAATCTCATCAAGGATGGAAAGGCAAGGATAATGATAAAGGTAAGGGTAAACGGAAGCTGAAAAGGACAAGGCCTCAGAATGCAGAAGAGAAAGAAATGTGGTGCCACAAAAGAAGTTCAATGCATCTAGACATAGACATGGATCATAGAAGCAACATAGGGGTGATGGTACTGGATGGTTGGAGTGTTGGACATGCAGTAAGGAACACCTTAAGAGATATTTCCCATAGAAGCAGGGTGGTATGCCTCATATATATAGTGCATAGGATGCACAGACTTTTGGGTATGTTTGTCAAAGAGTTCCTTGTATCTATGAAGTAGTAGATAATAGACAAGCAGACCATCGGGCATCTATCATTGAGATGGACGATAAGCTTTGTGATCAAGTTGCTTTTATTTTGACTGAATCTGGATCTAATTATAGTTATATTATTCCTGACTTGGTGGATACATGTGGTTTGAATAAATAATTGCATGAAGAATCTTGGTTAGTGCAGTTGCCTATAGGTACAAATAAAAGAGTGCATCATTGGGTAAGATCTTCTGCATTTGAATTGAATGGCATGTCTACTGCAACACATTTGAATGTATTACTATTGGCATCATACAATATTTTTTTTGGCATGGATTGGTTGTACCTTCATAGGACCAAGGTGGATTGCTATGAAAAATCCATTGATTGTGTCGATGACAATGGGGAACCAAGAGTCTTACAGGGAAAGAAAAAAGCCACATCAGTTAGGATGGTGATAGCTATGCAAACCAAATGTAGTCGTAGGAAAGGGTGTGTGTTATTTGTAGTGCATATTTCTAATGGAAAAGGTAAGGAAGTTGAGGTTGCAGATGTTTTGAGAAGGTACCCAGTTCTATAACAGTTTCAAGATATGTTTCCCACGGAGATTTAAGATATTTCACCTCACATGGAAGTAGAATTCTCTATTGAGTTAGTGCAAGGGGAAACTCCAACATCAGAATCACCATATAGGATGAGTACACCTGAGTTGGTAGAGTTAAAGTTGTAGTTGAAATAGATATTTGACAAGGGATACATTAGGACAAGTGTATCACCTTGGGGCACACTGGTATTCTTTGTGAAGAACAAAGATGGTACTCTAAGATTATGCATTGACTACAGGAAGTTGAACAAAGTGACCATCAAGAATAGGTATCCATTGTTGAGGATTGACGACATGTTTGATCAGCTGAAGGGAGCAGCAGTGTTCTCGAAGATCAACTTGAGATTCAGATAGAATCAGGTACGCATCAAGGAATAGGACATTTACAAGAAAACTTTTCGGACCCGGAATGGGCATTATGAGTTTATTATAATTCCATTTGGATTGATTAATGCTCTAGCTTCATTTATGTGATTGACGAATAATGTGTTGTGTCCCTATTTGGACAAGTTTTTCATTATGTTCATTGATGAAATATTGGTATATTCTAAAAATGATGAAGAGCATGTCGAGTATTTGGTAGGAGTGTTGAGGTTATTGAGAAAGCATCAGTTGTATGCTAAACTTAGCAAGTGTAGTTTCTTTCAGACTTAGGTACATTACTTGGGACATGTTGTCTCCAAGGAGGGCACAACAGTGGATCCAAAGAAGATAAGAGCTATCATGGAGTAGGAAACTCCTAGGAATGTATATGAGGTGAGAGCTTTCATGGGATTGACAGGTTACTACAGGAGGTTCATTAGGAACTTCTTACATATTTCTTATCTTATTACATCATTGCAAAGCAAAGGTAAGAAGTTTGAATGGATAGAGGAGTGTGAGGCCAATTTTGAGAAGCTTAAGCAGTTGTTGACACATGTACCAGTTGTTCGGTCAATTTAGTGTGTTCTAAATTGCTATTTAAAATGTCAATCCGGGGTTCGTAAACTGACGAATTGAAGTGTACTATATGTACTAGATAACCATTTCCTTAGTCATTTGTCATTTTTGAGTTCTTTTTGGTTGTTTATGGATTTATCTTTCCCTAATGTGTGATGGCGAAAATGAAAGTTAAGTATGAAATATGGATGGATGGTGATGGTGATTTCTACAGTGATTTTTCAAAACTTAAAAGTGCTCAAAAAGAAAGCTTTAAAACAACTGTAATGAAATCAATTCTTAAGAAAAATAGTGAACTAATGACAATGGCCTAGTATCCTTACTGCTGAATGAAAAGAAAGTAAAAACTGAGCTTAAAGCAACTCAAAGTAAAGCAACTAATTCACACTACTTTAACTCTTTTGATCCTTTACCCTTCAACTCAATCTACCTTGTGGGAAGCAATCATGAACAAGTCAAGCAATATGATATCTAAATGGCAAGAAATTAAATTGCAGAAAAGAAACTAGTCACACTACTTCAACTCTTCTGATCCTTTACCCTTCAGCTCAATCTACCTTGTGGGAAGCAATCATGAATAAGTTTAAACAATATGATAACTAAATTGCAAGAAATTAAATTGCAGAAAGGAAACTAATCACACTACTTTAACTCTTCTGATCCTTTACCCTTCAGCTCAATCTACCTTGTGGGAAGCAATCATGCATAAGTTTAAGCAATATGATAACTAAATCACACTACAATAAGTAATATTCTGATTTCTTACTAATAGAGTCACTTGACTATAGAAAGAAACCATAAACTGATGAGTAGTATGATGTCTAAATAACAGAAAAATAAATAAGCAAATCACAACTTGAAAAAGGACAGTGCTGGAATTAAACTTCAAAAAATGAAAGTTAGCAGGAAGGACAAGATGATCTCATATGCCAATAGTTATCAAAAAGATGAAAATTTGCCCCGGCTGCCTAAGAAAACCTGCAGAAAAACATTGTTCAGCTAACAGCTACAAGAAAGAAGAAGTGAAAATATAAATAGCAGTGAATTAAGAAGCATTAAAACAGCGTGTTATGTACAGACTAATGATTATGAAAACATAAACGTAAGGAAATCAAATAACAACTATACAGGGCTTTAGTGCGCAGGGGCCCTCTTCCACCTCAGCCAGTCAATGAACAGTCACAAGAACGAGCTCAACAAAGTAGTCTTCTCATGTATTAAAGCAGCAACATATATAAAGCAAAGTACAGTGGGGTGATAACAACAACAATTCAGAAATTACATATCAAAAAGCTCCTCCACAGCGTTCATCAACGCATTATTTATAATGAAAAAGTGTTGAAACTAACTAACTGAATCCTACGCTATTAACTGTGTTTCCAAAGACACGTAGATCTCCTCAGACGAGATCTAGCGTAACTGTCATCATGTCTATTAAATCTTCGGAGTGGTAGCTGTTGGATTCAGGTTACGAGGATGATCTCCAGATGTGCCGGTGTCTTCGTGGGCTGAGGACTGTGCCACATAAACGTTCACGTGCTCAAAACAGAGACGTGCCACCGCTGAATTCCTTGGTTGGCTTTGCCTTTGACCCTTGTTGACCGTGACCTTCCATGGATGATTTGGCTGATTTGAAGGGACACATTCCATGTACCCGTCACCTGTAGTTTTCCCATGTGGCTCGTTTCTTCATAGGACACCTGTAGCACAACTTTTAAAAAAATAGCTGCGGAATCTTGTGCTGGTTGCGGAAACCTGTGCTGGCTGCGGAAACTGACAAGTTTCCGCAGCTGCATGAACAAAAACTAAACCAAACAACAGTCATAAGCATAGTCATAAAACCATGTAAAAGTCTCTTTTTAGACTATAATGCAATGATTTAACAGCTGGGTGGATGAAGTAAGTGGAAAAAAAAGGCTGAGAGGGTGTATACGAAGGTGCAAGTTTGAGGCTCAACATACCCCCACTGTGAAGGTGTTGCATGTCCTCATGCAACCAAAATTGAGTTATTTCCCTCTAATCCACATGTTCTGAGGCTTCTGCAAGGACATATAGCCCTCTTTTCTTCTTCTTTGATGCTAACATCATCATCCTTGGTTTCCTGACTAGACATTTGAACTTGAGGTTAATCAATGCTCTGCTTAACTTTTTGCACTTCTTCTTCAGTTTTCTGTTTTTCTTTTGCCACAGTCCTAAATGAAGCATAATGTTATCATGGAAAATCTTGTCTACCTTACTCTACTCTTTGAGTGCTTCATTTTCCTGTTTGATATGCCTATTTAGGACTTCTAACTCAAATACCTCCTGTTTCAAAGACTGAACTTGTGCATCAAGTGGCAGAGTGGTACTCGGTCCTGCAGCTGATTGTTCTAAGGATTCCAGGTAGTTATATGCCTCTTGCTGATTAGGATCTACCTCAGGTGTCTTTCTCGGACTAGGCTCAAAATCTGGTGGAGGAGGAAGACTGCTCTCTCTTTCCGACCAAAAAGGGCTTTCCTCATGTGGAGGACTTGGTTCAATGCTTGGCTGAGCTGGAGATTTCTCAATAAAGTGAGACTGTTTTTCTTTGGTTTTATTCCCCTTCCCTTTTATCCTAGTGCTCCTTCTTAAGTATGAACTAGTACTCTTCTCTTGTGCACTCTGTTTTCCTTTTTGCTTTTTCTTGGCTATAGCAGCAACCTAAAGATCTATTAATATTTCTGACAGAGGCTGATAATCCTCTTCTATGGATTTCTCAGGGGATGGATAAACTTCTTGGATGGTTCTTTTGCCTTTTTCTTTCCTCTGTTTCTTACTTTTAGCTCTATCTTCTTCTTCTTTTTGGACAGTTTCTTGAATTTCTATTGTAGGGGAGTCTTGGATTGTAATGTTCTTTTCTTTCCTCCTACTTTTCCTTGGAATCTTTGGTGGACTGCTTCCAGAGGCCTCTGATGGCTCTTGGAAGTAGTTTCTTGTCAAGAATTGCTCCCAAGTATCCTTAGTTTTCTTTAACTGGTCCTCAATAAGAATTTTTATGAGCCCATGATGGTAGAGATGAGGCTCAATGTTGCCTACGTGTTTTTGAACTGTAAAACTCATCTTTTTCAAACTTAATAGTAGAAAATGAGGCAAATTAAGAGTGTGACCTTCTATGAAATTCATCATCAGTCTGGCATGATACATATACATAGAACCAAAACAACCTTCACACGTGATAAATTTCTGGATGACTAACAGTAGACTAGACCATTCCTCTTTTAGTGCATGAACAGGGATGCCTTTTGTAAATACAGTGGTATCCATACCTTGGTTTTGTAGCATGATTCTCCATATTTGATCGTCCACACTTCTATTTTTAAACCACCTTTCACCTTCTTGAGGTAGGCCCGTGGCAGTTGCTATTGTGGCCTCAGTCACTGTAAATTTCAAGTCTCCAATCTCCACTGTTTGTCCATTAAAATACCTCGCAAAAGCTTTGGTCACCTCCTTGTTATGGCCTTTAAACTTCTGGATGAATCGTAGCCATCTGACTTTCTTCAGCAATTCCTTAGTTTGAGGATAACCCTCCAAGTATTTTGGTCCTTCCGACTCAGCTCTCAGTAATTTTCCCATCTTCTGTTTTAAATTCCAACTGAGAGTTCTTCTGCATGTGAGGGTTAAGGGGAAAAAAAAAATAGCTCTGTTATAGGGTTTAGGATAGACTGTAGTGACTGGAAGTAGGGTTTAGGATGACTGTAGTGACGACAGTCAGGGTTTAGGATGACTGTAGTGACTGCAGTCAGGGTGTAGAACGAACTGTAGTGGCTGCAGTTAGAAATGGATAACAGGGGATGGAAGTATCCAAATTACCGGAGGAATAGAGGGTGAGCAGCAGTGAATAAAAATGTGGATGCATGCGAGGAGTATGGTATAAGTGGAGTGATAAAAGAGTGGAGTAACGGCGGGATTCTTTGAATCGGATGACTGTGTATGAAATTTTACACGTCTCAACAGATGGCTGCGGAAATTACGGCTAAAAAGAGCCGTAACACAATAGGTCACGTCTCAAGAGTACGGTAATAAATGGAAGTGCAGTCAATCTTGAGTTTAAACTCGGAATAATCATGAGACCGTTAGGGAAATGAATGCGAGCTGTGTGGAGTGATATCGTGGAATAGGAGTGGTAGTGGAGCTATCGCTTCAAATCATTGCACATAGTAGAACTTGTTATGGTTTAATGACTATGCGTAATTATGACTTGAATTGTTATTTGATAAAGATTTTTTATCATACCTTTGTAAACTTTGTCATTTCTTGCGCAAGGCTTCTAACCAATTGCTCTTCTTTGTTTTCTTGGAGATGCCCCATGTCTTTAGCTCAATTACACCTGCATTTTATGATTATGGCACTAACAGTTGACTGTAAATTTTGAAAACAGAGTGATGCTGGCTGCGGAAATCGTTTCTGGCTGCGGAAATCGTTTCTGGCTACAGAAACGGTCTCCAGCTGCGGAAACTGAGACAACACCCCCTTAACTGCACAAAGATAGTTAGAGGAAAACCAACTGAATGAAAATAGTCCTGAAGGGGACTTTTATTGATGGAGTGAAATGGAATGAGTGGAGTGAAATGAAAGTGAAGTGGAGTGAAGTGAAATGGAAATGAGAATGAGATGGAGGTGAAGTGAAATGGTAAGTGAGATGAAGTGAAGATGAAAAGAGAAGGAGAGGAGATATTTTTTTTTTTTGGAAAATATAGAGTGTCAGATGTCCCTGATTTTCACTCTATATTTTCTGTATAAGACCGCCAATCTATGATTGGTTTTTAGGCTTATACACATTTTTTTTTTTTTTCAAAAACTGAAAGAAACAAAGATTAGGTTGGTGGGGGAGAAGGATTCTTCTCCACTAGCCTGATTGCAGAATTCTCTTGGAACATTTTGACAAACTCCTCTTTTGAAAGTGGCTTATGATAAATTTTCAATCGGTGGCCATTCACAATAAGAGGAGTCTGAAATTCATCAATGGTCTTGATTCTTACCGCTCCATTGTTAAAGACTTTGTCAATCTCATATGGCCCAAGCCAATGAATCTGAAATTTTCCTTTGAAGTCTTTAAACTTGGAATCAAACAGTAAAGCCCAATCTCCCTCTTGAAACTTTCTTTCTTTGATATATCTGTCATGCCACTTAGCTCTTTGATGTTGAACTAGATCAGTCCTTAAAATTGCATCTTGTCTGATCTCATCTAGCTCATTCAGCTGCTCCATTATGTGCTTTTGGGCTTCTGATAGATTCATCCCCAACTGAACTGCCATCTTGAAAGTCTTGACTTGAAACTCAATGGGGAGCAGGACTTCTTTCCCATAAACAAGTTCATAGGGAGGTTCCTCCATGTAGTTCTGTAGGCCCATAAGGCTTCAGGAAGCCTTTCTACCCAATCTCTTCTGTGTAGATGAACATTTTTGGTGATGACGTTCTCAAGAACTTTGTTTGTAGATTCTACTTGGCCATTTGCTTGCGGATGGTAAGGAGTATATTTTCTGTGCTTGATTTTGTATTCTTCCATCAGCTTCTCCATCAAATTAGATGTAAATTGACTTCCCTGATCTGTCACAATTTCTCTTGGGACACCAAAACGAGTAAAAATATCCTCAAAAAGAAATTGAACAACTGAATTTTCAGTGGCAGAAGGCAATGCTTTGGCTTCTACCCATTTAATGACATAATCAGTGCAAACCAATATATATTTCTTTTGTCTAGATGGTGGATTAATGGGTCCAATGAAATCTAAAGCCCATTTTTCAAAGGGTTCGATGAGTACCTGTGGCTGTAATGGCATTTCATTTGAAAGAGTTGGTCTCCCAACTCTTTGACAGCTGTCACACCTTCTGACATATTGTTTTGCATCTTTGAAAAGGGAAGGCCAATAATATCCTAAAGAAAGGATTTTATAGGCCGTCCTCTTGTCAGAAAAGTGTCCACCGAATGGTTCATCATGACATGCCTTGAGGATGTCAGGCATTTCATCTTCCCGAACACATCTTCTGATCACACAATCTAGCCCTGTTTTAAACAATTCATTAGAAATCGATGAATAACTTGAACTCTCCTGAATAATTTTTCTCTTTTCATTAGGAAATAAATGTGGAGGTAGCTTCCCTGTAACCAAATAGTTAGCAATATCTGCATACCAAGGAGTCTTAGTAGTTACTGCAAACAAATATTCATCTGGAAACTTATCCTCTACAGGAGAATCTTCGTTAGTATTTTGGATTCTAGACAAGAAATCAGCTACTGTATTTTGTTTCCCTGGCCTATCCAACACAGTAATATTGAATTCTTGTAAAAGTAAAAGCCATCTTGTAACTCTGCCATTAGTAACAGGTTTGTTCATGAGATATCTAATTGCAGAATGATCAGTATGGACAAAATTTTCATAGCCTGTTATATAATGTCTAAACTTGTTGATTGCATGAAGAACAGCTAAGAATTCTTTCTCAATCATAGTATAGTTTAATTCAGTGGGAGTCAAATTTTTACTGGTGTAGTAAATGGCATAAGGAACTAAATCCTTTTGACCCAACACAGCTCCTAGAGTTGTATCTGAAGCATCTGTAGAAATATGGAAAGGAAGTTTCCAATTTGGCCCTCTCAAAATGGGTGCTTCAGATATTCTTGTTTTCAAAGTTTCAAATGCAGATTGACAATCAGGATCCCATTTGAATTCACAGTCTTTTGTAAGTAATTTGAAGAGTGGAGATGCTATTTTGGTGATTTTTTCAATAAATCTTCTATAGTATCCAGTAAATCCAAGAAAACTTCTAACATCTTTTTAACAATTTGGAATAGGCAACTTGGAGATGACCTCAACTTTTGATCTATCAACTTTAATCCCATTTCCTGAAATATGATGTCCTAAAACAATCCCTTCAGTAAAAATCATAAAGCATTTTTAATGACTTAATGATAGGTTTGTTTCTTTACATCTTATAAGGAATTTTTCCAAATTCTCTAATGCCTCTTCAAACGAATTACCATAAACTGTAAAATCATCCATATAAACCTCTACACAATCATGGATTAGATCGGAAAAGATTCCTAGTACTGCCCTTTGAAATGTTGCGGGTGCATTACATAACCCAAAAGGAATTACTTAGTAAGCAAAAGTTCCCCATGGACAGGTAAATGTGGTCTTGTCCTGATCTTCAGGTGCTACCTGAATCTGATTGTAACCACTAAAACCATCCAAAAATGAAAAATACTTTTTGCCTGCTAAAGTATCTAATACCTGATCGATAAAGGGTAAAGGAAAGTGATCCTTCAAATTTTCTTTGTTCAATTCCTTGTAATCAATGCATATCCTCCATTTACCATTCTTTTTAGGTACTATAACCAAAGGAGAAACCCATCAGCTATCTGAAATTGGATAAATGAAGTTCACATTAAGTAACTTTTGGAGCTCTTCTTTCACTATCTCCCTAAGGTTTGGATTCATCCTTCTTTGAGGTTGTCTGATTGGTCTACTATTTTCCTCAATGTAGATGTGGTGAATGCAAGTCTTAGGATCAATACCTTTCATATCGGTATACTCCCATGCAAATGCAGTAGAATGTTTTTGCAAGATTTTGGTTAGCTCTTCCTGTTGTGATCTTTCCAAGTTTTTGTTGATATTCAATGTTTTACCTGGAAAGATATCAATGGCGGAACTACCAAACTCTTCCATAGAGAAAAGAGACATTTGTCTAGATGATAGATACTCAATGTCAGAATCTAACTGAAATTGTGTGTGGTCATATTCTGAAGATGTTTCAAAATTTTCTAATGTGTTCAGAATTTGACTATCTTCACTAACTTTAGAAATGGTAAAGACAGGTTATATAGTATCTTCATCATCAACCCACTCATTATCTCCTATTTCTATAATTTCTTTTTCTAGAGGATACAGATTGAATTTCTTTGTCGAATTACCATCAGAAATATACATATCCCTAGACCTACAACTGATAAAATCATCAGCTGTGGCTAGCCAAGGTCTTCCTAAGATGAGAGGATGTCCTCCTAAATTACTCTTGGGAGTTAAAATCATGAAATCTACTGGATATTCCCAAGAGTCTAAGGAGACTGAAATGTCTTCTAATACACCATCTGGTTTAATAATTGATCGATCTGCAAGTTGCAGTAAAGTAGGTGTAAAGAGAAGGTTAGGAAGTTTCAACTGTTCCATAGTCTGTCTACTCATAATGTTGATAGCAGCCCCTAAATCAATCAAAGTATTTGGAATTTCTACCCCATTGATATGTGTTTTGACAATTGGACTACCGGGATCTACATACTTCTGCATAGTAATTTTTCCCATCAGGATGCCTGCAATTTTCCCTACCAGGTGGATTCTCCTTGTATCTCTAGGTTTCCTTCCTGGTCTTTTAAGACTCAACTCCTTTATTGTTTTTGCTAGAATAGGAATCTCTTTAATGGCTTGTAACAAGGGAATCTTGATACAGACATTCTTCAATTCATCTAGAAAATCATAGTCAGGCAACAAGATTTGTTTTTCCACCCCTTTGTCAATTTGTAATCTTTCAGGAAAAGGAGGTGTGGATGAAGATGCAGGTTGCTCAACTATAGGAGTTGTGGAGGTTAGTTCTTTTTCTTTTTCTTTCTGAGTGTTTGGGTTTTGAAGAGATGCTTCAGAACCCTTATTGGCTTCAAGAGATTCTTCCTTAGAAATGCTTTGATTTTGGGCATCTATAGAAGGTTTATCTAAAACTCTACCAGATCTGAGTTGTACATCATTGAGAGGAACAATCATATAGGCAGGAAATTGTTGACCTTCTATCATGTAAGCATTTTGAGGGTTTTTATTATTGGGGTTTGGCAATGGTTGAGAAGGAAGTTGATTTGACTTCTGTTGGAATGGGAGCAAGAGTTGAGAATTTGGATTCTGTTGAGAAGGTTGTTGTTGTTGTGGAAATGGCAATGATAATTGCGGATTTTGATTTGGAAGTTGTGGAGCTTGTTGACTTTGAAAAGATGGAGGATATTGATGAAATTGAGAAAATCTCCCATAAGGATTTTGCATACCTTGTACCCATGATTGAAAAGGATTTTGAGGTTGGGACCAAGGTTGTTGCCAAGGATTCCAATTTGGTGGGGGTTGAAAATTCATAGAGTTGTTAAACCCTTGATTTTGCTGCCCCTGCCAAGGTCTCCTTGAAACAAAACAGAGAGACTCAATTATATTTGGATCTTCTTGAAAGACAGCTTTGAGCCCAGGAATTGAAGGACAATCCTTGGTCTCATGATTCTCTAAACAGATCACACATGTTTCTACAACTTTTGCATCCAAGGGACATTCCCTGAGAGCATGTTTTCTCCTACATTTTGGGTAAAAGATGGCTAAAGCTTCAGCTTCTGCTTTCTGTTTATTGTGGATCTTAAGAGTGTCTAGTTGCTCACTAAGACTCCCTAAGATATCAGTTTTGAATTCATCAAGCATGTTGCCAATCTCAGCCCTACTTACTGATCCAGTTGCAGATTTGTTTGCTCTGATGAGAGAAGGATCTCTAGGCCCTTTTTTAGTTTTAGATTTCCCCCTTGAGAGATGGACACACAGTTCTACTATATCATGAAGTGGAAATTGAGATATGTCTCATTTTCCCATCATGTTCAAAATATCTATCCATTCATCTCTAATGGCTTTTAATAAAAGGGCTTTCAAGGTTTCCTCATCTAAGTTACTCATTTTTGCTCTTTTGAGATTGTATTGAAATATTTCAAGTAAATCCTCCAAGTTTTCGTCTTCTTTTTGTACCATTTTGAATACCTCATCCTTGTGATTGGTGGGCATACAATAGTCCAAATACCTATCCAAAAATGTTTGTTTCATATCATTCCAAGTCCTAATGGATTGAGTGAGTAATCCCATGAACCATTTCAAAGCTGCTCCTTTCAATGTTGAAGGAAACAGTTTGAGTTTTTGAGAGTCTTCCAGATAATCATAGGTTCGACACACGACCTCAAACTCAAATAGAAATGTTTCAGGATCCTCGTTTCTTAACCCATGATGGTTTGGGAGGACAGATGGTGAAATATTTTTCATTGTTGCTCGAGAATCCTCATCGACTATAGGAAATCCAAATGAGTTATCTCCATCCCTATTTCCCCCATTGTTACCTCTACCTCCTCCATTATTTCCTCCTCCTCTACCTCTACCTCTACCAAATCCATTTACTCCCTCTTCTGTCATGGTAGTTTCCCTAGAGACTTCAGAGTCCTCTGGTTCCTCTATTAAGGGCGAACGAGGAGGAATTTCTCCCTCTTCTTCCTTAGGTGATTCTACTTCTTCAATTACAATTTGTCTCCCTATAGAAGGAAAGGAAGGATCTATTCCTAATTCAGATTCGATGGATGGTGTGGGAGAGTCAACTACTGCCTCTTGAATTCCAGGAATCCTAGGGCTAGGAGTGTAGGTTGGAGATGATGGAGGTGTCTCTTGTCTATTCCTTGAAGTAGATGGAGTTGTAAAAATCGAACTCTTGGCTCTAGCTAAAAATCTTCCCCTGGAATCTCTTGCTCTATGCATCTCATTTTTTTTATTTTTCTTCAAGTTGGGCTAATAATTCTCTTTCTGATCTTCCAGGTCACTCTAGGTGCAAGAAGAGAGCATACTCAAGAAACTATTAAACAATTAACTTTCTCTTTTCTGATCCTCCAGGTCACACTAAGTGCAAGAGGAGAGCATACTTTGAGAGGTTATCAATTTCCCTTCCTTGAAATTTTCTTGTTTTTTTTGTTTTAAGAAATTGGCTACCTAATTTCACTTCCCCGGCAATGGTGCCAAAATGTTTGGTCAATTTAGTGTGTTCTAAATTGCTATTTAAAATGTCAGTCCGGGGTTCGTAAACTGACGAAGTGAAGTGTACTATATGTACTAGATAACCATTTCCTTAGTCTCTTGTCATTTTTGAGTTCTTTTTGGTTGTTTATGGATTTATCTTTCCCTAATGTGTGATGGCGAAAATGAAAGTTAAGTATGAAATATGGATGGATGGTGATGGTGATTTCTACAGTGATTTTTCAAAACTTAAAAGTGCTCAAAAAGAAAGCTTTAAAACAACTGTAATGAAATCAATTCTTAAGAAAAACAGTGAACTAATGACAATGGCCCAGTATCCTTACTGCTGAATGAAAAGAAAGTAAAAACTGAGCTTAAAGCAACTCAAAGTAAAGCAACTAATTCACACTACTTTAACTCTTCTGATCCTTTACCCTTCAGCTCAATCTACCTTGTGGGAAGCAATCATGAACAAGTCAAGCAATATGATATCTAAATGGCAAGAAATTAAATTGCAGAAAAGAAACTAGTCACACTACTTCAACTCTTCTGATCCTTTACCCTTCAGCTCAATCTACCTTGTGGGAAGCAATCATGAATAAGTTTAAGCAATATGATAACTAAATTGCAAGAAATTAAATCGCAGAAAGGAAACTAATCACACTACTTTAACTCTTCTGATCCTTTACCCTTCAGCTCAATCTACCTTGTGGGAAGCAATCATGAATAAGTTTAAGCAATATGATAACTAAATCACACTACAATAAGTAATATTCTGATTTCTTACTAATAGAGTCACTTGACTATAGGAAGAAACCATAAACTGATGAGTAGTATGATGTCTAAATAACAGAAAAATAAATAAGCAAATCACAACTTGAAAAAGGACAGTGCTGGAATTAAACTTCAGAAAATGAAAGTTAGCAGGAAGGACAAGATGATCTCATATGCCAATAGTTATCAAAAAGATGAAAATTTGCCCGGGCTGCCTAAGAAAACCTGCAGAAAAACATTGATCAACTGATAGCTACAAGAAAGCAGAAGTGAAAATATAAATAGCAGTGAATTAAGAGGCATCAAAACAGTGTGTTATGTACAGACTAATGATTATGAAAACAGAAACGTAAGGAAATCAAATAACAACTATACAGGGATTTAGTGTGCAGGGGCCCTCTTCCACCTCAGCCAGTCAATGAACAGTCATAAGAACGAGCTCAGCAAAGTAGTCTTCTCATGTATTAAAGCAGCAACATATATAAAGCAAAGTAAAGTGGGGTGATAACAACAACAGTTCAGAAATTACATATCAAAAAGCTCCTCCACAGCGTTCATCAACACGTTATTTATAATGAAAAAGTGTTGAAACTAACTAAATCAATCCTACGCTATTGACTGTGTTGCCAAAGACACGCAGATCTCCTCAGCCGAGATCTAGCGTAACTGTCATCATGTCTATTAAATCTTCGGAGTGGTAGTTGTTGGATTCAGGTTACGAGGATGATCTCTAGGTGTGCCGGTGTCTTCGTGGGCTGAGGACTGTGCCACATAAACGTTCACGTGCTCAAAACATAGACGTGCCACTGCTGAATTCCTTGGTTGGCTTTGCCTTTGACCCTTGTTGACCGTGACCTTCCATGGATGATTTGGCTGATTTGAAGGGACACGTTCCATGTACCCGTCACCTGTAGCTTGCTCATGTGGCTCGTTTCTTCATAGGACACATGTAGCACAGATTTTAATAAAATAGTTGCGGAATCCTGTGCTGGCTGCGGAAACTGATAAGTTTCCGCAGCTGCATGAACAAAAACTAAACCAAACAACAGTCATAAGCATAGTCAGAAAACCATGTAAAAAGCTCTTTTTAGACTATAATGCAATGATTTAACAGCTGGGTGGATGAAGTAAGTGGAAAAAGAAGGCTGAGAGGGTGTATAGGAAGGTGCAGGTTTGAGGCTCAACACCAGTGTTAAATATTGTAGATCCAAACAAAGAATTTGTAGTATGTATAGATTCTTGTAAGAGAGGACTTGGTGGAATTCTTATGCATGATGGACAGGTGGTATGTTATGAGTCATGAAAACTGAATGAGCATGATAAAAGCTACCCCACACATGATCTTGAGTTGGAAGCAATCATACATGCGTTGAAGATGTGGAGGCATTATCTTCTTGGCAGGAGGTTTTTATTGATGAGTGAGCACAATGGGTTTAGATATTTGTTTGACCAGTCGAATCTAAATGCTAGGCATGCTAGATGGATGGCCACGATCAATGAGTTTGAATTTGAGATCAGGTACATCAAAGGAAAGGAGAATGGTGTTGCAGATGCTCTTAGTAGGTGGATACAGGTAAATCATATAGCATATATGAGTTCTTATGGTATAGATCTACAAGATAGGATCTTACGAGAAAATCAATAGGATGTCAGGTATATGGAGATTGTGCATAGGTTGTGGTAGAGTACAGGTATAGGTACAACTAGTGGTACAAGTATAGGTACAAGTGAAGGTGCATAGGGTGTGATCTATTATCTCTTAGCATATGGATTGGCCGGGTTTAGAGATAGGATATATGTGTGAGATAAATTTGAGCTCAAGAAGGTGATCTTGAGGGAGTTTCATGCAAACCATATTCAGGTCACCCATGCTATCAAAATACATTGATGCAATGAAGAAGTTTTATTATTGGCCAAATCCGAAGAGAGATGTAGTAAAGTTTGTGGCTAGGTGCTTGGATTGTTAGTAGGTGAAGGCAGAGTATAAGCATCCAGGTGGACTACTACTACTAATTGTGATTCCATAATGGAAATGGGAGGTCATTTCCATGGATTTTATCGTAAAATTTCCTAGGATAGTAAGACAGCATGATTCCATCATGGTAGTGATGGACAGGTTGACAAAGGTAGTGCACTTCATTCCAGTGAATTCTACATTCTCTGCTAACGATGTAGCATAGGTCTTCATCAGGGACATCATCAGATTGCATAGAGTTGCAGAGAAGATTGTGTCAGACAAAGATGCAAAGTTCACTTCCAAGTTTTGGAAGGAGTTGTTTGTAGGTTTGGGCATAGAGTTAGCCTTCATTACATCTTATCATCCATGGACAAATGGATAGACTGAGAGGGTCAACAAGATATTGGAGGACATTTTGATGATGTGAGTGATGCATCAACAAAAGAAGTGGGAAGAGTATCTTACAATGGTAGAGTTCGCTTACAACAATGGGTATCAAGAATCTTCGAAGATGAGTTTATTTGAGGCATTGTATGGGTGGAGTTGCAATACTCCCATCAGCTGGAGTGATCCAGTTAACAGGGTGTTTCTTGGACCATATATGTTCGCAGACATGGCGCAAGAAATGTAGGTAATCAAGAAGAATTTGAAAACAAAATAGGATAGGTAGAAGAGCTATGCAAATCAGAATAGGTTGTTTAAGGAGTTCCAGGTTGGGGAACAAGTGTACTTGCACATCAAACCAAAGAAGAGCTCCTTGCTGATTGGATCATGTGCCAAGCTGGTACCCTGGGTTTGTGGACCTTTCAAGATCATTAAGAGGGTTGGGCCAGTAGCCTATTAACTTGCACTGCCTCTAACAATGAAATTCCATGATTTTTTCCATTTGTACTTGCTTAAGAAATATGTTAATGATGTTGATAATGTGATTGACTGGTCTATATAGTCGGTTGAGTATTGCAGGTGCAGCTATATGGAGAATTCCATACGGAGCCCTAGTGTATATTGTAGAAAAAGGTGATCATGCTCCAAAACCAAGAAATCGAGCAGGTTAAGGTACAATTGAAGCAATTTGGGCCCGATGAAGCTACATGGGAGATGGTGGATCAGATGTGGTCTATGTATCCTTCAATGTTTGTCGGTTGAGGCAAAGTAGTTTTGGTATGATGTTTGGTAGATGTTTTAGCATATGTTTGGGTGATGTTTTGATATATGTACATATGTATATGGATGTAAGTACCACCATGAGATATGTTATAAATCTCCAATAAGCGGTATGGGTGTCATGTTATTATGGTTATCATGTTTTTATGTTCTCATGTTGGTTTTCCGAGGTGATCATTGTAAATACCACATAGAGCTATGTTATAAAGCTCCATGGGCACTATGTTTTCTTTTCAGTGGTTTTGTTGAGGTATAGGTGTGGTTGAACACTAATGGTGTCCCCCAAGGGGGAGGGTTTTGTAACATCCTTGGTGAAAATTCCATATAATAAAGTTAATAAAGGAAAATTAATAACCACGGTTGGTGGAACACTTATTCCAGTTTGAATTTTCAGAAAAACATCCTAGTGGGTGTTCATTTGGTTTATTATGGCTAAGGAAATTGGAAAACGAAATGTCTAAGGCTTTGGAAGGGAAAATTGGCATTTTTGGCACATTTGTTTATAAAAATAATGGAAATTAGGAGAAAAGGGAGGTGAAAGGTCACAGGTTTCATGTGAGGAGGAAAATGAAGGAAAATAATGGAAAATGAAGAAAAGGGAGTCCTAATTAATAAAAAGGCTTCTAAGGATCAGTTTGTAACCTTTTGTCAATTCAATTTTGGAGCTCTCTAGTTATTCTCTCTCTCTCTCTCTCTCACTCTTAGACACTTAGAGTTTGTTGAAGCACTTTGGCATTGGATCAAGAAAGGAAAAGAAGGCAAGAGGAAGGAAGGAGAAAGAAAGGAAGAGCAGGATCAAGCAACTACAGCAAGATTGTAGGTATTGATTTGCATGTGTGTTAAATTCCTTCCTAGATTTTGTATGCATGGTATTGCATGTAGTTATTTGTTGTTTTGGCATGGGTTTTGCCAGGTGTGACAATGCTTTCAGCCTAGCCTTTCCATTTCCAGATAACCATGGTGTGATGGGGTTCTGTTGTAGCGGCTACAACCACCCTCCAAACTTTTTACTTAGCCCGTTTTGGAGCCTTCCTACGAACCTTTCACAACACCTTGTCTTGCTCCGTCAATTACACAAGCTTCGGTTTTTTTCATGCACAAAGGCTGCCTGTCGAGCACAACTTGATGCATTCCCCTCATAGGATGTTCACCCAGACTTGGTCCAGCTGCAGGCTAAGCAGTTTCCCCAAGAAAATTGCACATTTCTAGAGGGCAACCATCCTTCCCTCCAAAAATTATGCAATTCTGTCTAGCAGCCTTCTGGGCTCCATAATTGTGCAATTCTGCCAGCCAACACTCCCACTAGAAATTGTGCAAATTTCCCTAGTAGGGCTACTCAACGAAGAATTTGTGCAAATCTAGGTAGCAGTCAGCTGCTCTTCCCAGAAATTGTGAAAACCTCTTGGGTATTTTGCCCAGCTCCTAGCCCAAAATGTGCATTTTTCTCAAGTAGTTGAGTAGCTGCATGCATGAGAAGTCTAGTTGACCAATTCCACCTGGGACCAAGGAAACTTGACTTGCATACATGCATGACTTGCTCTTCCAAAAATAGCAAAAGGAAACATGCAAAGGCATCCCATGATTCAGGGAGTTATTTTTAGCAGCCGAAGGTTACATGCAAAGTTGTTTTAGAAACTTCCTTCCAAGTGTTGCGTTTTCCTAGATTTGTGGCATGCGCATCATGAACCCAAACTCATTTATTCGAGGCATCATAGCTCATTCTTTCACATCGATATTAGATCTTTGACATCCCACAGCACATCTAGAACTCTTTGACACATTCATCTTAGCTATTCACAGCTAAGTGGCCTCAACTTGTCTTTTTCAGCATTTTTGTCACATTTTGTGTAGTCACTTGTGTGAGTGTTGTTTGCCTGATTTATTTGAATGCTTACTCTTGTTTACATGTATACTAGCTTTTCCTAGATTTTTTTTAGTTTTCGTTGCTATCTCACTGTTGTTGCATGCATGAAATTATTTTTCACGAGCATTTGCCGAACCGATGAACTGCTTCACCCACATGCATGTTGATCTGTTTATTGAATCTTTCATTCATGTTTTGCATGCATTGTTAATCACTTCTCCTATCACTTAGTGTCACCATGCATTCACTGTCTTATTTACTTTCAGTTTCTTGTTGGTGAGTCGAGCCAACCTTGACCCAGACTCTGCCTTCACTTAGACTGCATTGTGCAAACTAGGGAAGGAAGGCTCTACCTTCCTCTCCAGAAATGCACATTTTTTCCCATCACCGCCCTCCAGGACTATTTTACACATTTATGAGGGTAGTGACTGCTGGTCCAGAAAATTGTGCAATGCAATCCCTGAGCCTATAGTCACTCCCAATTGTAATTGCGCATTGCAAAATCCCAGCAGCCAGTCTAGATTATGCATTACACATATCCAGCAACCAATCCTGCCTCCCAGACATCCTAGACTACATTTTTCTTAGTTCTTGCAACTAGTCACCCAACCTCCTAGAAGAAATTTTGCAATCTTGCCCATCAGTTTCCCATGTATGTGTTGTGTCATTCCCTGAAGTTTCTTTGTCTTTACTGACAGGTTTCTTGCCATGCATGTTGCTTGTCTCTAGATATTTCAGGTATTCATCTGTCTCGATGGCTTCCAAGAGAACAGGATCTCAGGACACTGATGGAAATGCAGCTGGAGCAGCAACTGAGAAAGTGTCCTCTAGTCTGTCGATATACGAAGATACAAAGTTGTATCTAGACAAGGACATCGAACTGAAGTGGCAAGAGGTCAATGAAAAATTTGCAAGCACTTTTGGGGAACACATCAAAGACCATTAGGTGTATGTAAACATTCACAAGTCTGGCTTGTACGGGATTGCATGTAGATATCCTTTGTTCCCATGCACGGACATGATACACTGGATCATGTCTCACACTGATGCTAAGACGATGACCTTGAGTAGTGTCAGTGCAACGAAGCTTGCGACCTTCTAGGAAAGAGATTATGATGAGATGTATTAGATGTTAGAGCCTGTAAGTGTCATGGAGACTCTGTTTAGCTTACCCAACAGTAGCGCTAACTCCAGAGACATTATAAATAATTGGGCAAAGGAGCCAGCTCAATTTAGGTTGACACCCAACCAAGTCTACAAGACAAAGATGCTGAGGAAGGCATACCAGTACTTGATCATATTTTCTTGTCAACTGTATGGCCAAGCAAGCACAGAAACCTTCCCACAGAGTTGGGTGGTTGCACTGGACCAATTAGCTAGAGAAGGAAAACCATGTAACTAGTCCAGCATACTAGCTCGTCAACTAAAGGAGCAAGTAAAGAAGGCTCGACAGTCACCCAGAGGTATGCATGTAGAGATTTACATGTCTGCCTACGTCTTAGATGCAGTCTGTGCCTGACAGGAGTTCCTGGGCTTGGAGTGGGCATGGTCACTGGTGGAGACTGCTATGAACACATATTTCAAGTTGTTGTCCAAATGTAGCTTCAAAGGAGTAATCACACAGTTGTCTGATCATTTTTTCGCCCCTATGTACAAGATGATATTCGAATAGGATCCACCCTGCATGTCAAAGGAAGCAATGGAGGCATTGATGGGCATTGCATATTGGTATACCTCACTATCTGGCACTTTCATCTGAATGTTCAGTGTGGAGAAGCCTCCACATGTTCTTCCAAAGTTTTCCTTGAACATACTTGTCATGTAGGAAGTAGCCTATCACATCTCGATAAGATTGATAGCTAGACTATAACGGACGAAGAAGGCACCTTGGCCCACTCTTCCATTGCAGATTGGGTTATATGAGATCCGTAGTATCAAGTAGGTGGATGTCCAAGCAGAACTGATGAAGAAGTGTCCATTCGACCTCCAAAGCTACAATCCGTATGACCTACATTGCATTGTGAAGGATCACTGCACAAGAGTTCAGTTCAACTGGATCTATGGGGAATTTCATTGGGTTGAGGAGGACCCATGGAGATATTGCTATAGTTTCTCCAGACCCAATGAACCGGTTGGCTTTGTTATGGAGTGGTTAGCAAAGCAGCATGAAGCAACAATATGGAGAGCACCAGCAGTAGCATCAGTGGCAACAGAGCCAAGCATACCAGTGCACGACAAAGGGAAGAGGAAGATTGTCGATCGCATGGAGGAGGTACAAAGGTGCAAGTTTCAAGTAGATCCACTCATAGAGAAAGAAACTATGGCTATAGAGGCAAAGATGCAACAATGCGACAAGAAAATCGCATGAAGGAAAAAGGATGAAGAGAATGGAAGAAGCAAAGAAGGAGTTGCATGAGCTGAGGGAGCAACTTTGAAAGGAACGAGAGCTATGCAAATAGGAGAGGCAAGTGTAGCAGCAGAAGTTACAGCAGGGGGCACAACATGTGCAAACAGATGAAGCAAAGCCCATACAAGTAGTCGATTCATCTAAACAGCTGGCGTCAGGCAAACAGGGTGAGCCATTACAGGGGAAAGACTTTTCTCATGAGATAAAATAGGCATTTTAACAATTGGATGCAGACATGGAGCAGTAGGAGTTGGAACAGGATACTGACTTCATGCCTCGCCACAAAGAGGTCGACTCACCCACTTCAATGCATCTAGATGATGAGCAAGTCTCGGATGACCAAGGAGGCACTGAGATCCTTGGTGATCAATTGGAAGACGATATGCACAACATCTCGTTTGATGAATCCCAACATAGATTTGTGCATTCTCGCGGAGTGTCAACTCTGGAGGATGAGACATCTCCTATGCAAGTTGAAGAATGAGTGATTGTGACTGATGTGCACAAACATCCAGTTGCCTTGGATGATGCAACTAGAGTGTATGTCGAAGCCACTAGCTCAAGTGTTCACTTCCTAATAGCTGAGAATGAGTGAATGGAAAAGGAACTACAAACAGCCAAGCAAGGAGGAGACTTGGTGACAATGTCTGCCCGAGCTGAACTGAAGAAGGAAATACTAGATGAAGTATTGTCCCTTGACATAGTTATGTGAGCATTGTACTCCAAGTTTGGTACCGTGCACAAGGAAGTCGTCCATCTCAACGGATGGCAGTAGTGATGTGCTAGAAGAGAATGCATCTTGACGAATGTGCATGTTGTTGTTGATGACATGCAAACATGGACGATGAAGTACAAGGGATCCGCACTTCACTTTCCTAAGATGATGAGGGTTAATGCGGTCAAGCTGAAGGCACACATCCGAAGTCAAATCGGGAATTATGAAGAGCTCTTGCAATTCATCACTAGCATACAAGCCTCCCATGCACGAGTATTCAAAGTATGGATGTTGTGGTGCGCATGCATGCGATACCATCAACCAGGACTCTGACCCAAGCAAAGACAAAGAAGCAGGTCTGACTAGAGCTTGACTCGTACTTCGACAAGTTGATGCGCATCACCACCAGCTTAGACTTACCTATCAGTACAAACATCATGTACAAGTATGTTTCTAGTCTAGCCACATTGAAGACAATGATGTGCATGCTTTCAGACGAGTTGGAGAGAGGAGCCCGAGCAGTGTACCCAGATGCTATGGAGGCAAAGGTCAGGTTTCAGATGGATGTCACCGCATAACACACAGACACTATCAGAGACTATAGAGCTTGGCATCAATATGTTACTGTTGATCAGCATGAGGATGTTGAGTAGTTTAACTTTTATAGTTGTCTAAGTCAGAGTGATGTCTAGTTTGGTTTTCTCAAGCCATTGTGTTCACATGGATACATGTGCATTGTAATGTTGAGTCATGTCAAGTGTAATTCAAGTGTCAATAGTAGATGTAATAGTCATAGAGTAGGTGAAGAGTCATGAGGGTAGTTGAACAGTCACAAAGGGGAATGTCAAGGGCCACCCCACCCTTTTCTATAAATACTCCCTCTTAACTCATTGTATAGGCTTTTGGTTATCCAAGCTTCTAATAAGACTATCTTGGAGAAAGCTTGGACAGTATTGTAACGCGCCTTGGCTTCTCCACTGCATGGAACTAGTTCATCTCCTTGGAGGAGCAGGCAGATGTGGCTGTAATGTTCCACTGTTGGGGCTAGTAGGTTTACATGGATGTATTGTATGATTGGGACTTACACTTATTTATATAATAAGAGCTAGCACATCTTCATGCATATGTTGTTATTGTAGTTAGACTGTTCCAGTTGCTTAGCAATGTATGTTGTTTAACTTACGTAGTTGTGTATGAACTGCTTTGTATGTAATTATATGAATCTTGTTACAGATGTGCTATTGGTTTAACCATCACTTTGGATTGTAGGCTGACCTTCTTTCTAGCTTGTGATGCATTTTCGCACGTGTGTTCCCTTCTCAGCTGAGTACTGCTACAATTTGCCAAGGCACTCACTCATCTTCCCCCCCATGTGTTAGAACCTCTTATTCACCTTCCTTGAATCACTACAGCGGTCACACCCTTGCTACTGACAGAGTTATCTTACTTGCCTCTATGCGACATCACAGTTAAGGCATTACCTTGTGACCCACTGCTGGAACTCCTACACCAAACAGTCTGAGGTCTAATTGGGACTTCTTACCGAGGAGATACCCTTGACTTGTTGATGGGTCCAGCACCTTCAACAGGTTCTCATGTATTGGTTGAGAAAGATTGTTGGATGGATTCGAGGCTGAGTGAGGCAGATCTCTGAATGATAGAACACATGGCCTAGTAACCCATAAATTGGATTGTGGGTTTTGGTGAAGTAGTATTTTGTGTTTCCCTGGTGGGCCTAGGAATCCTCGACCGGTGAATGGTGGAATATACAGTAAATTCTAGATGTTTTTCCCTTGAGTAGGCCTAGGAATCCTTGTCAGTGAATGGCAGGATATATGGTAAATCCTAGAGGGTGGTGTCTCAGTTTAGGGCCTAGTGAGCCCTAGATCGGATTGTGGATTTTGGTAAAGCCTAAGAAACTAGGAGACAGGAAAATTCCTCACGGTGTAGGTGGAGAAATCTGGTGGTATCCATGCTTGTTTTGGCCTAGTGATTTGGTGGAGATAATGGTAAAGCCTATTATTACATGTTTATTGTGTTGGCCTAGTGATCTAGGATGGATTACAGTAAAGCCTAGTTTCTATTGATGAGGGTGAGGTCGTTTAGCCTCAGGATGCCCTGGTTGGTTCTTTTGGTTTGAGTCACACATTCATGCTTGGAATATGGCACGGGGGTGAATGGTTGAAGAGAGAATTGGCTCAGCCATTCTATGGTCGGGTGGAACGTGGTAGTCCCATCCTGGGTTGTATTTTGCATTCATTAATAAGAGGTTCTCTCCTTGATATCTTATGTATAGATGTACTGGTTTATATGTATAATTTGTGGCTGATATATCCTTGATATTTCTATTGTTATTATGTTGGTTATAAGCATGTATTATGATAATGATGATGTATGGATCTCCGCATGTTTTTATTTGTAAATGAATGAATAATGTATCTATGACCTAATAGATGATAATGCAGCTAATGATATAAGGGAAAAAAGCTTCTTAACGATTCTCAGATAAGTATGAGACCCTTATGCTAAAATATGTTGTTTACACCTTTAGATTACATATTCGTCATATGTTTGACGAAATTCCTGCCATGGCTAGTGGAGATCTAGTCAAGCCCTTGTATAATTAATTGTATTTGCATCATTATTCCCTTGTTATCTTTCTGTTTTGAAGGTTTCATTTAGTTCTGGGCAGTGACCTGGGCTATGAGCCTAAAAAAGTGGCTCAAATCCAAGGGATGCTGACACAACACTAAGAAAAAAGTCCCTGGATGTTGGCATACCCTATTGTGGGAGCATCCAGAGCCTTTTGGATGCATGCATGCCCATATCATGGGAGCCTCCGGGGGTTAATTGGTCTAAAAACTTAGCAGGACCTGCTATGTTCCTATACCAATAGGAGTCATAATTTTTGAATGACTGAGGTCAAATCTGTAATATCTACATACCTTTGCTTTCTAAAATGTTTTCCATATTAAAAAAATCAAAAAATATAAAAAATGTAAATAGGGTATGTCCTAAAAGAAAAATCAAAGGACAAAAAGAATAAAAAAGGTCAAGAAAGATGAAAAAATGAACCCCAAGAAAGAAAAAGACCATGAAAGTGTGCAAGAAAAAATGCCACTACTATTTACTTTTGATGCAGAATAAATGATTGTTTGCAGTTTGTTACTTTTGCCACAATGCATGGATAGTCAAAATGTTTAAACTAGACTATTTCATGTTTTCAATTTTATGCTTAGATACAGAGAATAAAATCTGACCAAACTGTTTAATCTTGGAAGATAAGTAGATAGGTAGAGTAAATAAAAGGAGCTCAACTGTTTAATCTGAGCCCTTGGATGTAATAAGGTTAGACTTAGATAGATTACTTTTGTAAAAGAAAAGTAAAAGTTTTGATAAAGGGTTTGCCAGCTTAAGTGCACCCTAATAAAGAGAAGTAAAAACGGTAGGATGAGTAGGTGGGTAAGTAGTTGAATGGTTGTGGAATTGTGATGATTTATTAGATAAGGTCATATCATTTACCTTCATCATCAAATTTATAAATATGGATGAAAATTGAGCATTTACCAAAGTACACAAAGTCAATTTATTAACCTCCCTCATTCATTACATTTTTCACTTAACTAATTTCCAAGGAAAGTCTTAAAGTACCTAAAATCTTGAGTTAAAGGGGCTCAGAGAATTTCTATCAATTCTGGAGGAATCGAGCCCTC
The DNA here is from genome assembly GCA_031772625.1 of Pinus tabuliformis. Taxonomy (NCBI): domain Eukaryota; kingdom Viridiplantae; phylum Streptophyta; class Pinopsida; order Pinales; family Pinaceae; genus Pinus; species Pinus tabuliformis. The sequence continues at coordinate 1,634,482,295 of CM062804.1, read as the reverse complement.
GGCTCAGTAACTTGTAGGTCCTAAGTACTAAAAGTCCCCTCATAAGCATTCACCCCCTTCATAATTCACTCATACTCCCAAATAAACTCATTTCCCCCAATAAATCCCTTTCCCTAAGGATAAAACCTTAGAAAAGTGATCACCTCCCATGTAAAAACCCCTTTTTACAAAAACCCACAAATATACACTTAGCCTAAGTTTTTATGTTTTCTATGCGAAGAGAAAAAACAAATGCAAAGAACTCATTTTATACTTAGCGCTAAAACATTTTCTGCCTTCATTCATATTAAATTTTGACTTTATTTATATATTAAACTCCCGAGAAAATAACTCTTTTCCCTATGTATTTATTAAAACCCCTAAATATTAATATCTCGTCCCAAAGTTTGAAATATAAACTTTATTAATAACATGAATGATTAATGGGTTAATTAGTCGATCAACGGCTAATTAAAAACCAAAACCCTCAACCGAATAAAAGAGATTAATTAATCAATCTGTGGTTAATTAATAATCGACCTCTTCTAATGAAATCACCCTCGATGCCCTTAACCCACTATAATTTGTGATTAATTAAAACCTACCACTTTTTGAACCCTACCAGGCCCCTCATTAGACTTCATGTCAAATCCCCGCCCCAATCACCGTACGATCAGGTCCCATTTGATCCGACGATTGGCGATCATATCGGGTGGCCTCCGAAGGCAGACCTTTACCCACCTGATATGAGTGGTTTCACTATTCATCCCACTGCTACGTGGTGCCCGATGAGTGGCATCGGGCGGCCTTCCCCCAAAACCACTCCAGCCCAAAAGCTATGTGAAATAAACCTGCTTACCACCTCCCGCTAGATGAAAAAACGTCTCATCCCCCACTTAAATCCAAACGTACCTTTCCTCGTGCACCCTCCAAAGCAGTTGATTTTGCAAATAAAACTAAAAAAAATCATTGTTTCTAGTTCTATTGTGAAAAGGACTGCTCTGACCTCCATGCAAGCACCAGATCACATGCAACGATCAACCTATGTCCAACTGCCAACCTGCTGAAGTTGTTGAACTTCCAGACCACCCTTCAGTCATGTATGCTTCCTGCAAACCATGCATAGTTTCCCATCAATCCATTCAGAGCCGAAACCAGGTATTTACCCAAAATCAGTAAGAAACCCTGTTTAATTACCAAACCTTTACTCAATAGCTTTAAGCTATTAAGTAATTAAGTAAAACAATTGCCCATAAAACTCCAAATCATTCTGAATTAAACCAATTTTCCCCCAGTTTGACTAAAACCCTTTCACCCCCGTCCTTGAATCCACAAGAACCAAGGATGGTTGCTCTAGTTGCATTGAATGTCCTACCAATTTCTACTCCCCACAGGGACTTAGACCATCTCCCTTTGGCAGATAAAGACTTTCAAATCAAATATGCCTCTGTCCGAGAATCCCCACTGAAGGTATACTACAAGTACAAAGACCAAAACTTAAACCACGCAGAAAAAAATAGGTCTTTGGGAATCAATTTTGCCCAAATACCAATTCCCGAGAGTTCATATTTCCCTCTATCCACCACAGAATTATCTCCCTATATCCACCACAGAATTCCTGAAATAGAACAGTATGCAAATCAACTAAAATGGGTGGAGAACGCTTTAGTAGACCGAGATAGCACAGAAGTTGTTATCAATATTGTGTTGATTGATCTAGAAAGAAGACTTGATGAATATTCCTTTTTATAGGTGTCAGGAGAATCCCAATCCCAAAGGGAAACATAGGAACACAGCGAGCAACTAGCAGAAGAAGGACCTTAAGAGCAAGAAGAATCAGAGCAACTAGACATATCAGAAGAGTTGGCTCAGCCAGAACACATCACGAGTAATCCTCCTATTGTACAAACTCCTCTAAATGAGGAGAAGAATCCCAAAAGAGATAGAGAGGAGGCCACCCCTTCTAGAAGACCTATTACACAGACTTATGTTAAGAGGCAAAGGTCAAATCCTTTTTTAGAACAAGAGTTCATAGAGGAAGCAACTGGAACTCCAAGTACAGAAAGAGCAAAAAGCAGGTAGACCACTCCCTCTACAAATACACAAGAACCTTCCACTTCACAAGCTCAAATGCTAGAGATAAAATAGAGCATGGAAGTATCCTCATTCAAGGCTCCAACTAGCCAAAATCAGGACATTAGAGAGAAATACAAAGAAATAACGGCCAAAATGAAAGATTGAAGGCCCAAAGCTATGCACAATACCTTAAAATCACTCCCACTAATAAAAAAAGGCTAATGTCATCCTTTGATGTAAAAGAAGGTAAGATGCAAATGACTTTCATGAAGCGTACCACACAACAGCCCAGATCTATAGCAGATTACTTGAAGACAAATTTTGAGGTGTTGGCGAAGGATATACATCCTATTGACCAAATAGAGTTACAAAAACAAACTGGGGAAATGGTCTATTACAAATTTCCCAGCAAGGCCATTGCAACACATCAACTTTAAAATTCGCTGAATAATATATCAGTGCAATTCTAGTTAGAGAAGGCCTCTTAACAGGCCAAGGATACTAGGATAAAGTCCTTAGAAGACTTAATCATAGAGCTGGGGCATGATCCCAAGGATGTAAAGGCTGCAGAAAAGCTAATCAAAAAGAAAAATGATGACATAGCTGCATTAAAAAAGCAGCTCAAAATTGCTCCTCTGCTTCATCCAAAAACAGCTGAAGTATTGGAAACTCGAAAGGAAGAAGAGCTTATGGACTTAGTCCTTAAGCTAATGATCAACTGAAAGAAACAGAGAAAGAGCTGGATAACTTGATATATTCTAAACAGAGTGAGTTGGCCACGACTCCATAGACTGTCATTCCTACAGTCTCTATAGCAGTGCCCTCCACATTGGCTGCTTCCTTAGCACCAACAGTTCCACTAGCTACATCTCTGCCAGTCACAGGTACATCTACAAGCGCAGGTACATCCACAGAAATGACAGCTGAATTGGTAAAAGCCATGGAGGAAATGACCATCTAGACTACTGAGCTCAAAAAGCTTAGAGAAAAAGTGTCAAGTTTGGAAACTGATTGCAAACTTGCACAAATACAACATAAGGAATAAGCTCAGAAGAGTCAAAGAATGGGAGAAAGGATAAAAGTCCTTGAAAAGGACTTGACACTGTAATAGCCACTAGGAGATAAAAAGGAAATACTCTAGGCCAACATCATTGATTCTGTCAATGATGTTTGGCCATCTATTCAAGTAATTTTTGAGCAAACTGAACTGGTAAAAGTGGCCACAGAAGTAATTCACAAGACAATGGAAGAGTTGGGAGACAAGCCTAAAGAGGCCAACCAATTGATAGCACTCTTGATTAGCAAGAACATGTATCATTTGGATGAATTGGGCATAAAAGATAGGACAGGGACCATCACAGAAATCAAGAAGATTCTTACCGAAAGGAACCTTATGCTCAATCTTGAGAAAAAATGCCAAAGCATCCAAGTTGATATTGATAGATTTATGACAAAATTTGGTATCTTAAGGGAAAAAGGACTCCCAGTCCTATGGCAATCCATGAAAAGCTTATGACCCAAGATGACTATGTTGAAAGACTAAACAAGTTGACAAGTAGCCAAGCTAGTACTTCAGGGGTAAAATCTCTGCCCATAGGAAAGGTATTATATGATAATCTGGAAAATCTATTTTTTCTAGAGCATGAGGTAAATCACTTGTTTGTCAACAAGCCAAATTTTGCCAAGTACACCAAAGCTGATGAGATATATAGAAAGATGATAAATATGAAATTACCTGAAGGTGAATGGTGGATGAAATTGATAGATTTACTATAAAGTTACTGCAGTAAATCTATATGACAGCTAGGTAAAATAGTTAAAACAGAGTCAAAGTGTAGCAGGTAAAGAGTATCAGTAGATTGAAGACATAAAGTGATTCCATCACATAGGTATCAAGCAACTGAAAGAGCCAAATCTCAATTAGAACAGCCATCACAGTCATAATAAAAGGGATAGCAAGAAGACAGTTCTCCATCTGTCTCTATCTTCATGCTTGAAGATATTTTTGGTTTCCCAGAATAATTCTCATATTGTTATGAGATATTTTGTAACATTTTTTGTATAGATACTTCACAATTTGAAGTAATTAGGGTGGATTAAAATACATTTATGTAGAAATGTTATATCAATCTAAGGATCTATTGTATTCAAGAATGGACTGGTTTTTCTGGGTCATGAAATAAAGCTAAAAACATTTCAATGGATTCTTGTGCACTGTTGGAACCAAATAAGTATTATCTCTTCATGTTTAATTATTTTTTTCTCTTCATGTTATAAATATTCGCATGTGTTCTCTATGAAATCCAAATAGTAAACAAGGAATGATATCTCAGAATTTGCTTTAATGCTCTCTATTTTGACTGTTTACTTTCTCATTGTTTTCTGCTAAACTATCTTGGTCTGGGAATTCTTAATTGCTCCCTTACTTTTGTAGTTTCCCCCCTTAGGTCCATAGTAAAGGATTCTTAGTTTCCCTTTGCTACTAATCTCCTTTTGTTCTTCATCTTGATCCCGGTTTAAGGATTCTTCATTGCCCTTTTACCCTTTTTAGGACTACCTCATCCATTTGAACCTGCAGATTTGCTTTTTGTGTGCTAGCCTGCCCTATGAACTCTTCCTTTAGTAATTGATTTGATCCAGTTAAGCCACTCTTTGATTGAATCCATAGCCTAATGGCTTGAATACTTGTTCTGCCCATCTGTTTTCTTAAGTCCACCACCCAATCAAAACCAAAACATCATGAGCACTAAGAGCTAGCTTGAAATCCTATTCAAAACAAAGTTAAATTATAAACAGAGAGCCCTCTCTAGACTTAGGTTGGCTAGAACCCAAGTCTAAAAGATTAGGTTTTTGGTTACATCTGATTATTCCTTCTTTTATAACTTCTAGGCAAGACTTATGAGTGATAACATAGTGGCAAACATATTGGGGAATCAAACCCCCAGTCTTAATAAACCTTTGAAAAATTCAAATTTTTATTTTCAAGCCTCTTAAAGGGTTTATTAGAAGTTATTTCAAAAATTCATAAAAAAAAAAACAAAATAATTAGAAAAAACTCGAAATCTGGCTTCAAGGAAAACTCACTATACAAGGGCCAACCCTGATCCAAATCCTCCCCCTGTATTTGACAATCCCAACCTTATTTCAAGAATAATAAAAAGACAAGAAAGTTCAGTAAGCCCAAGACCTTTATTTAGATCCAATTCCTGCCCTAATGAGTGGTTTTTCATAGAAGACCTCCCTTTTGACGAATATTTTGACCTTTCCCTATTTAGAAACAAGTCTAAGAGTGCACTTGAGGACACAGTTCTAGATCCAAAATTTACAAAGAACTTGAAGTCCAAAGGGAAAACTTGTCAATTGATCAGTACCTTCTGAATTCCCCTCAGTCATCCCTTACTACTGGTAGAATCCCTGAACTTTATAAAATAGCTTCAACTTCTTTTAGTTCACCATCATTTCCTCACACTTCTGAAGTTCATTCCTCATCTCCGTTCATACCTTCGCTTCCCCATCAACCTATCACTACCCATCAAATACCCATTACCCATGTTACCCCAAATCCCCCTGTTATCCCAAATCCTCCTGTTACCCCAACTGCTATTCTCAATCCTATCCAACTTAGAACTATGGCACTCAGATATGCCCCTCTTGTGATGCCTGCTCCTCAAGGTGTCTTACCACTAGACTATCAGAGTAAAATTGTCCTATTTGATGGCACTAGATCTTACACAGCACAACAACACACAAGAAAAATGACAAATTATTTTGAATTGCATGAAATTGACATAGGAGATGTTCAAATGAGAATTTTTTCCCAAACTCTAGCTGGAGAAGTGACAACATGGTTTAGACCTCTACCTAATAATAGTATATATAGTTTAGATGTTTTTTACCAACAATTTTTAAATAGGTGGTTATGAGCCCCGAATTGGGTAACTTATTGGGCTCATTTTGCCTAATTATCCTTGATCAATCCACCATTTTTCATAGATTATGCATGTTTTTTTAGTATGTTTATGTTATTTGAATGAATAAGGGTGGTCACTTTACCAAGGAGGCTAATACGTGGTTATTTCAAGTTTTTTGGACAAATTTTGGAGCAAAGCCAAGCAATTATGAGCAAGGTGACAGCCAAGCTATTATGAGCAAGGTGACAGCCAAGCTTGAGGAAGCAAGGGTGAGGATTAGTAGGGAGGTTGTCTCTTGCATTAAATGGCCCTTCCTTGAAATCTCCACCCTCAACTCAGAGCTCAACAGGCCACCAAAACGAATCCTAAAGGCAGCCGAGCAGCTTTGGGAAGAGTGACTGTTTACTGGCAGTTTGAACAGCCGAGTCCCTTGAATTAAGGAGGGTTGCTAGGCCCCTCATAGTGTATAAATAGGAAGGCCTCAGCCTTCGTAGTTTACTTTTTGGAACTGTTGGGTTTTGCACTATAGTGCTATCATTATCTCAGCACGTTTTTGTAGCTACTGCTGTATAACTTTCTTGTGACATGATTATTTTTGGATAATGAAAAACAGCTCTATTTGGCATCAGCTCTGAGTTTTCTTTAGGAACCTGTAGCTCTTGGGGTTGGGCCCAACCCAAGTGCCAAGGCTTCCTTATGTACTGTTATTTGCTTTTTATGTCTTTGCAAAATAATTTCTGTAAGTAGATTAAAATCTTGTTGATTATCTAGGTCACTATTGATGATTAGAAATACTTTTGATGTTCAGATTGATTTGATAGGTTATTAATAGGGACAAGCTTCAGAAAAATGCCATCAAGCACCTCTGATTTCACCTCTCCCTCAGTGGGATCAAGAGCTGGGATCAAGGTGACCTTGCTGCCAACAAAAACACAGTCTTTGCTTCGCCATGCAATCATTAGTGTTCGATTTTTATTTGCAGAAGTTGGTTACATGTTCAGAGTCTTGATTGCTTCACTGCATATTTGGTATACATGGTTTTAGTGCAAATAAACTTCTGTTCATTCTCTTTACTATTAGCTAGATTAGATTAGGTCAACGTAACTAGGTCTCTGATTTTATGAGTCTTCGTTGGTTCAGCTGTAAAAAAATTGCAGAGCACTCGTACCACTTCTCTATCTGCCCATACTCCATCAATATCATCTGGTCCATCTCCTAACATGGATTCTTCCCTCACGTTTGCCACATTTTCTCACCTAACCCTAATTTTTGTGCAACATTGCTTCTCTCCTCCTTGAACAAATCCAGCCATATTCATCTCTCCTCAACTCCATCCACCAAGTCATGGACCTCTTCACACCTTTTCTCTACCTCCATACTCACTCCTTCACCTTTCTCTCTCCATCCATTCTCCAAAATCCCATTTCTGAGCATCCTGTAGAAAATTACAAACATCCTGTAGAAATTCCTGAACATCCTGTAGAACCCCTGCAAACTTCCTGTAGAAGCTCACGAATGAGGTTTCTTGATATCTAAACTCTGTGAAACTCTCTGGAAGGGTGTTAGGGACCCCTTAGGCCCTCTCTGAACCTTCCTGACCTCCTCCAAGCATTTCCTCTCGCCAATCCACCTCTGCACAGTCAAAAACAATTAAATCGCATGCATGATAATTCTGACAACTTATTCAAAAATACAAAAAGATGTTTTTTTTTCAGATGTTACTGTAGAAGTATCTTAGACACATGTATTTTACCTTCCTAGAAGTCAATGCATCTCTTTCAGTAGCTTGCATCCTCTTTCTTGCATCAGTAAGGCTAGCTGGTAAAATTAGGGTTTGTTAGGGTTTACGTTTCCTTCAGCTTTCCAGTTTCTTTCTACAAGTAGATCAACCTTATTTTAGTTAGCTTTCGTCCATCAGTTAAAAATATTCTTCTCAGAGCTCATAGAAGTTGGCCTAAGCTCCCAGCATACTTGTGCCAACTGACCAAGTGACAGTTGCGGCAAGAGCTAGTACTTGTGCATACAGCACCGCCGCTTCCAAGTTTGTTATGAACTACCGGGTTGATAAAAGTAAAGAAGGGAGTCCCAGGAGTTGCAGCATTATTGCTTCAATACTGGAGCCCACCAGGTGGGAGAAGAAAAAGAACCCTCTTTAAATTCTTTCTGAATATGAAAACCTAAAGAGGGGACCAAACGAAACCGTTTAGGACTACTGTACTAGATTTAACAATGTATATAATGCAATACCACTTGACCTTAGGTCCCCACCTAGCTTAACCTGATAAATTTTCCAGACAGGTTTGACACTGACACGGCTTTTCAACTTAGAGAATGGAATCCCCCTACACTAGAAGATATGCAAAGTGTAGCAGTTAGCATAGAAGCTAATCTGCGATCCAAGAGAGCTAGGGTTAGAAACGAAAGGAGAGAACCGTTGAAAGATGAAACTTCACCCTTTGATAAAAAAAATGGATGCTTTAGCTAAAGGAATGGAAAAATTGATGGATAGGATAGAAATAATCAAAAGGAAACCTCAATGGGATAATCAATAGGCACCTCCAGTAAGAAATCCAAACTTCAGGAAGAACCAGAACCCAAATACTAATAAAAATGGACCTGATTAGAACATTAGACCTCCTTTCCAAGAGAACTATGCTGAAACTTCCCATCAAGAAGACCCTGAACTAGACACTCAAATTAGCTTAATGGGGTTAGATGATGAAGAAACGGTCTTTCTAACTCGGGATGACTAGGAATTATACATGTTTAAGTAGTTACAGACCCAAATTGGAGAATCTTTCCACTACAAGAAAGGGTATGATTCTGTTATCTTCGAAGTGCATAAACAATACAATTTGAGGAGAAAAAAGAAAATTGATGTTTCAGAACAAAACAAGAAAGCAGTACCTAATCAGCTTAAGAAAGTGAAAGCTTCTCTAGTTACAAAAGCTCTACAAATCCTTTCTAGATCAAATCAGAACCCTCCTAGTCCCACCATTGAAGATGTAACCAATGACCAACCTTCTAATGAGCAACCTTCCGAACAGTCTCCAAAAATTATATTAGAAAATCCAATAAAAAAGACTCCAAACACTGAAAAGGAAGAACAAACTTCTCCTAACCCTGTTGTTAAGGTTTCAAATGTTCAAACAGAAAAATCGCCTTTGCCTTTCAATTTGGGGGCAGAGGTGGCCAAACTTAAAATCTCAGTTCCTTTAACAGAACTGGTTAAACATGAAACTTACAGATCTCAAATAAGCAAATCTTTAAACTTCGTTGAAAATGAAGACTCTGTTAACTTATTTTATGATCAGTCTAAGTTAATTATCGGTCCTGATGTTAATGGAAAACCAATGGAAGGAGGGATACCACCCTTCTACATTAGCCCTCACATCCACGATAAAATCCTACATAATGCCATGCTAGACTCTAGGGCTTCACACAATCTTATGCCTAAATCTGTTATGGAGAAGCTAAACTTGGATATCACTAGACCTTGCAAGGACCTGTTTTCATTTGATTCAAGCCGAGTTAAGTGTCTAGGACTTATAAGAGACCTGTGTGTTTCCCTAGTGTAGTACCCTGCTAAGACCATTCTTATGGACAGAGTTGTTGCTGATATACCACCTAAATATGGCATGTTGTTGTCTAGATCATGGGGTGTCAAACTCTAGGGATATTTGCAACTTGACATGTCGTATGCTACCATATCAGTCTTTGGACATCCTAAAAAACTATATAGAGAGACTCTGATGAAGTATGTAGTGAGTACCGAGGAGAGACCTCAAAACTTTCCTATATATTCAATGCATTCTGATATTGATTCTTTCATTCTTTACAATGCTGAATCTAACCAAGAAAACACTTCAGATAGCATTATTGCAGAACCAAAATAAATTACAGTAGCAGAAGACAATCAAAGCATCCAAATTCAAGAGATTTCAAATAATAATGATGACCTAGATACCTTAGTCATAGAAGATTTTTTTCCCCTAGATAGTAAGAATTATGAACATGAAATTCTATGGCATCTTGAATTCGATGGGTCAGTAAACAAACTAGGTGCAGGAGCAGGAGTATGGATTTACAACTTAGAAAATGATCATTCAGAGGGTCATGCCTACAGATTGAAATTTAAATGTACAAACAACATGGCCGAGTACGAAGCACTTTTCTTAGGTCTCAAATTGGTCAAAAGGTTAGGAGCCATAAGAGTTTCTATTATGGGAGATTCTGAGTTCATAATAAAACAAATTAATGCTATTTATATGAGTAGGGATCCTAGGTTAGGATTTTATAGAGGAACAATTGTAGAAATACTAAATACCTTTTTAGAAACCAAGCTTGTTGTTATTCCAAGAAAACACAATATGCAAGCTCACAGTTTAGCTATGTTTGCTAGTAGTTGCAAGTTTCCATTTCAGTTCAACTATCAGTACACTGCTGAGGTTAGGCATAGACCTACTATTCCTGACAACTTAAAGAACTAGCAAGTGTTCAATAATGATCAACAAATTAACAATTATCTAACTTTAGATGATGATTTTGTAAATGGCAACATAGACACAGACATAACATTAGATTTTGATTACACTGATAAAGTAGAAATTAACGAAGTAGAAGATGAAAGGATAGATAGCTTACATCCCACAAAGTTTACAAAATCAGATATTCGAAACCTAAAACAAATTAAAATTGATGAAGCAATCAATGAAGAATCTGAAGTCATCAATCTTAAAGACAAATTTTTGCCCAAAGTGTTAATTCCTTTGGAGGACTTGTTTGATTCAAACGATGTCCCTAAAAAGCCGAAAATAGAACCCTTAAAATCAGACATTGAGGAGTGCAACACAGGTTCTGAAGAATATCCCAAAATGATAAAACTTTCAAAGTCTTTACCTCCCAATAAAAAAATTAAATACATAGAACTGTTAAAGGAATTCCAAGAAATTTTTGCTTCGAATTATGAGGACCTCAATTCCTATGATACCAGCATAATACAACACACCATTCCCTTAAAATAAAACCAAAAACCTTTTAGACAGAAGCCTAGAAGGATTAACCCCATTCTATTTCCTTCTATTGAGAAAGAGATCAAAAGAATGTATGATCTAAGACCATTGCACCAATTAGATTCTCAGATTGGGTTTCTAATTTGGTACCTACAAGAAAGAAAACTGGCGAAATTAGACTGTGTGTTGAACTTAGGAATCTAAATAAAGTTTCACTCAATGATAATTACCCTCTTCCTAAAATGGATCACATATTACACAAGGTAGTATGTTCAACCAGAATCTCACTACTAGATGCGTTTTCTAGTTATAACCAGATTTTAGTCCACCAAAATGATCAAGAAAAAACTATATTCACTACATCTTGGGGCACTTTCATGTATGTGAAAATGCCTTTTGGGTTAAAAAACACAGGGGCCACCTTCCAAAGAGCAATTTACATAGCCTTTGCTAAGGAAATCCATGACTTCCTGGTAATATAACTAGATGATATCAGAGTATTCTCTAAATCAGATCAGCAACACCTGGATCATCTAAGGCAGGTCTTCACCAAGTGTAGGAAGTATGGAATTTCTCTGAATCCTAAAAAATCTTTATTTGGGTTGGAAGAGGGAAAATTACTAGGCCACATAATCTCCAAAGATGGTATCCATATTAACCCAACAAAAATTTAGTCCATTTTATAGATACCACATCCTTGGAACATCAGATAACTACAAGCATTTTTAGGTAAAACAAACTTTTTGAGAAGATTTATCTCTAACTTAGCTGAACTAATTAGATTACTAAACAACATGTTAAAGAAAGATTTGACTATTAAATGGACACTAGAGGCTAAAAGGTCTTTTGAAGATATAAAGCTAGCCTTAACACAAACACTAGTTCTCATCAGTCCAATGTTTGATAGAGATTTCATCATATTTTCTTTCGCCTCAGAACATACCATTGCTACAGTCCTACTGCAGAAAAATGATCAGGGTTTTGAACAACCAATAGCCTTCTTTAGCAAAGCCCTAAGAGATGCACCTTTAAAGTATAATATAATGGAAAAGCAAGATTTTGCTTTAGTCAAAGCTATTAAATATTTCAGAGTTTATATCTTGTATTCTCATATATTAGCTTATGTTCCCAATGTTGTAGTCAAATACATCCTAACACAGGATGGACCATATGGAAAAAGAGGGAAGTGGATAGCTACCATTTTAGAATATGACTTAGAAAATAAGCCTACAAAATTGATCAAAGGCCAAGGTTTAGCCAAGCTCATGGATGAATCGAACTGTCAGGCCCTAGACATAAATTTCATTGCAGAATTGGATAATGAAGAGGAAATGGCGACTCCACAGATCAGCCAAGCCTTTACTGACTCACCATGGTATGCTGGCATTATATACGTTCTACAAAATCTTCAAGCTCCTCCCGATTTATCCAGGACTAAAGTAGGTTATTAAAGATGAAATCTTTGAAGTTTTGCATAATTGACCATGCTTCATTTTGGAAAATTCACGAAGACATCCTTCTTAATTGTTTGTTAAAGGAAGAATATGACAAAATATTATAGGAGTTTCATGCAAGTGACTGTCGGGGACATCTTTACTGGAAGACCACAACTGATAAGATCTTAAGAGTTGGTTTTTACTGGCCCACTCTATTTTCTGATGTAAAGAAATTTGTAACCTAATGTCACAAATATTAGATTTTTGAAGGAAAAAGAAAACTATTACCATTACCTTTGAAACCAATATCTACTGAAGTACCATTTCAACACTGGGGTCTTGACTTCATTGGTGAAATTCATCCCCCTTCCTCTGCCCAGCATAAATGGCTCTTGAGTACCACAAATTATTTTACAAAATGGATAGAAGCCATACCCTCAAGACAAGCTACTGATATTGTCATAATAGGTTTCCTTGAGGCCAACATTCTGTCCAGATTCGGTTGCCCAACCAAAATTATCACAAACAATGCAGCAACTTTTAAATCAAAGAGGATGATTGATTTCTGCAACAAATATCATATAACTCTGGGTCACTCCACAGCCTACTATCCCCAAGGAAATGGACTAGCAGAGTCTTCCAACAAGAGCTTAGTGAATATCATCAAAAAATTGTTGGAAGATAACAAGAAAACCTGGAACAAGAAGCTAGTAAATGCCTTGTGGGAAGATAGGCTAACCACAAAGAAATCAATTGGTACCAGTCCTTATGAGCTATTCTATGGAATGGAGCCTGTTTTCCCATCTTCCTTGGGAACACCAGTGATGAAATTGCTCCACGAAGCACAGGTTGAGCCAAATGATATTCAAAGGAGGATCAACCAGACAACTCACTTACAGCATACTAGGGAAGAAGTGTATATCAAATCCCAAGTTGTGCAGGAGAGAATCAAGAAATCCTTTGACAAAAGAACCAAGGTAGAATATTTCTATCAAGGAGATAAAGTTTTGAAATGGAACTCAAGAAGGGAGGATAAAGGTAAACATGGGAAGTTCGACTTCCTATAGAAAAGCCCTTACATCATTTATGCTTTTAGGGGTAATAATGCTTTTTTCCTCAAAGAATTGGATGGTGCAGAAGTAGGAGGACCAGTTAATGGTTGAATGCTTAAACACTATATAGATCCCAGCCACTAATTTCACTAATCACTTGTACATATTTTATTCTTCAAAAAATTTTAGTGTTGATTGGATGGTAATTTTGGAGTTGAAGCCCGAAGAGAAGGCCCTAAGCTTCAAAATTTCACTATCATAAATATCAATAAAGCAGCAAAGTAAAAAGGAAAAGCTGCAGAGTAAAATCACAATAATTCAGAAGGCCATTGATCTACTAGTTCTTGACATTTCACCAGGAAATGCCATCCCCATGTGGAGCCACTGTTATGTTCCTATACCAATAGGAATCATAACTTTTGAATGACTGAGGTCAAATCTGTAATATCTACATACCTTTTCTTTCTGCAAATGTTTTCCATATTCAAAAAATCAAAAAATTTAAAAAATGTAAAGATGGTATGTCCTAAAAGAAAAATCAAAGGACAAAAAGAATAAAAAAGGTAAAAAAAGATGAAAAAATGAACCCCAAGAAAGAAAAAGACCATGAAAGTGTGCAAGACAAAATTCCACTACTATTTACTTTTGATGCAGAATAAAAGATTGTGTGCAGCTTGTTACCTTTGCAACAATCCATGGATGGTCAAAATGTTTAAACTAGGCTATTTCATGTTTTCAATTTTATGCTTAGATATAGAGAATAAAATCTAACCAAATTGTTTAATCTTCGCAGATAAGTAGATAGGTAGAGTAAAAACCCCTTTTTACAAAAACCCACAAATATACACTTAGCCTAAGTTTTTATGTTTTCTATGCGAAAAGTAAAAACAAATGCAAATAACTCAATTTATACTTAGCACTAAAACATTTTTCGCCTTCATTCATATTAACTTTTGACTTTATTTATATATTAAACTCCCAAGAAAATAATCCTTTTCCCTATGTATTTATTAAAACCCCTAAATATTAATATCCCGTCCCAAAGTTTGAAATGTAAGATTTATTAATATCATGAATGATTAATGGGTTAATTAGTCGATCAACGGCTAATTAAAAACCAAAACCCTCCACCGAATAAAAGTGATTAATTAATCAATCTATGGTTAATTAATAATCGACCTTTGCCAATGAAATCACCCTCGATGCCCTTAACCCACTATAATCCGTGATTAATTAAAACCCGCCACCTTTTAAACCTCGTCGGGCCCCTCCATTAAAATTCACGTCAAATCCCCACCCCGATCATCATATGATCAGGTCCCATTTGATCCGACAGTTGACGATCATATCGGGTGGCCTCTGAAGGCCGACCTTTACCCGCCCGATATGGGTGGTTTCACTGTTCACCCCACTACTACATGGCACCTAATGAGTGGCATCGGGCGGCCTTCCCCCGAAACCACTCTAGCCCAAAAGTTGTGCGAAATAAACCCGCTTAACACCTCCCACTAGATGAAAAAATGTCTCATCCCCCACTTAAATCCATACGTACCTTTCCCTGTGTACCCGCCAAAATAGTTGACTTTGCAAATAAAACTAAAAAAACTCATTGTTTTTAGTTTTATCATGAAAAAGACCGCTCAGATCTCCATGCAAGCAACAGAGCACGTGCAACCGTCAAACTACATCCAACTGCCAACCTGCCGAAGCTGTTGAACTTCCAAACCACCCTTCAGTCACGTACGCTGGCTGAAAACCATGCACAGTCACCCATCAATCCATTCAGAGCCGAAACCAGGTATTTACCCAAAATCACTGAGAAACCCTATTTAATTCCCAAACCTTTACTCAATTACTTTGAGTTATTAAGTAATTAAGTAAAACAATTTCCCAATAACTCCAAATCATTCTGAATTAAACCAATTTGCCTGAAATTTGACTGAAAACCTTTTTCCCCTGTCCTTGAATCCACAAGAACCAAAGATGGCTGCTCCAGTTACATTGAATGTCCTACCAATTACTACTCCCCACAGGAACTTAGACCATCTCCCTTTGGAAGATAAAGACTTTCAAATCAAAGATACCTTTGTCCAAGAATCCCCACTGAAGCTATACTGCAAGTACAGAGACCAGTACTTAAACCACGCAAACAAAATAGGTCTTTGGGAATCAAGTTTGCCAAAATACCAATTCCCCAGAGTTCATGTCTTCCCTGAAATTGTCCACTATTGCCATATGAACTACAATCTCAGCCAAAGAGCAGTGATAACTCCTGACGATACTGTATTATTTACCATCACTGCTCAATCCATCAATGAAATGTTGCAGTTGCAACCAGGCCAAAACCTGACCCCCCTTTCTATTAGAGTCCTGCTTAATAGATTTCCTACACTCACCTCCATCAAACTTGCTCAGTTATTCCAGAACTTCATTAGGGAATAGCAATACATTCCAAAGCACCCTCCCCCATACATGTGGACCATATTCTCTGATCTTGGCCGAGACATCATAGCAATGATATCCAGTGTGTTAGGCCAGACTACAAGTGAATTTGTTGATGAGATTATTATAGCCTTCATGTCCATTTACACTCGTGGACAACCCCCTGCCATCATGCTTGACTATGCTAAGTTCATTGCAGATAAGATGCATGATCAATTCATGAGAATGGACAATGAAAGAGTATTCAAATATTCATCTTTTTTATATCATCTTTTCATGTACTATCAAGCTGATAAATTCTCATTCACACTCCAAAAGCTTGATACCAGAGGCAACCCCAGATCAGTAGTCTTTTGGACTTCATTAATCCACCAATATGACTCCCCATGTATTTATATAGATGTCATAGATCTCTTTGTGCACCTAGTCACAACTATGTTGTTAAGAAGTCCTCCTCCTAGAATCAGTACAGATATCAGGAGTGTCCTATAGTTGTCCAAACAATACAGAGTGGAAGATTGGTACTTGTACCAAAATCACACTGAAATCAGAATATACGGTTGTGAGTTAGCACCCTACAAACTGCCAAGATACCTCCCCATGAGATTGTTTGCTCTGGAGTACTACAAGAAAATGATCAATTCAGATGAGGTACATTTTGTGAAGGCCAAGAAGAAAGCTCAACTCAGAATAAAAGACTAGCTTTGCCCCTTTATATGCAACAGTAGGGAAGCTGGAAAGGAAGCAGAAAAAATCCTTCAAAGGCTAAAACTGGAACAAAGCTTCATATAGAGATATGACCCTTTAGATTTCATTTGCAACAGAAGACAAAAGAACAAATTATCTCCCTATATCCACCACAAAATTCCTGAAATAGAACAATATGCAAATCAACTAGAATGGGTGGCGAACACTTTAGTAGACCGAGATAGCAAAGAAGTTGCTGTTAATATTGTGTTGATTGATCTAGAAATAAGACTTGATGAAGATTCCTTTGTACAGGTGCCAGGAGAATCCAAATCCCAAAGGGAAACACAAGAACACAGTGAGCAACTAGCAGAAGAAGGACCTCAAGAGAAAGAAGAATCATAGAAACAGGACATATCAGAAGAGCTGGCTCAGCTAGAACACATCATGAGTAATCCTCCTATTGTATAAACTCCTCTAAATGAGGAGAAGAATACCAACATATATAGAGAGGAGGCCACCCCTTCTAGTAGACCTATTGCACAGACTTATGTCAAGAGGCAAAGGTTAAATCCTTTTTCAGAACAAGAGTTCACAAAGGAAACAGCTGGAGCTACAATTACAAAAGGAGTAGAAAGCAGGCAGACCACTCCCTCTGTAAGTACACAATAACCTTCCACTTCACAAGCTCAAATGCTACAGAGACAATAGAGTGTGGAAGTATCCTCATTCAGGGCTCCAACTGGCCAAAACCAGGACATTAGAGAGAAATACAAAGAAATAAAGGCCAGAAATGAAAGATTGAAGGCCCAAAGCTATGCACAATACCTTAAAGTGGCTCCCACTAATCAAACAAGGCTAATGTTAGCCTTTGATGTAAACGAAGGTAAGATGCAAATGACTTCCATGAAGCCTACCACACAACAGCCCAAATCTATAGCAAATTACTTAAAGACATATTTCGAGGTGTTGGCGAAGGATATACATCCTATCGACCAAATAGAATTACACAAACAGACCGAGGAAATGGTTTATTCCACATTGACCAGCAAGGCCATTGCAGCACATCAACTTCAAAATTCGTTGAATAATATATCACTGCAATTCTAGTTAGAGAAGGCCTCTTCACAGGCCAAGGATACCAGGATAAAGTCCTTAGAAGACTTAATCATAGAGCTGGGGTATGATCCCAAGGATGTAAAGGCTGCAAAAAAGCTAATCAAAAAGAAAAATGATGACATAACTGCATTGAAAAAGCAACTCAAAATTCCTCCTCTGCATCATCCACAAACAGCTGAAGTATTGGAAACTCGGAAGGAAGAAGAGCTTATGGACTTAGTCCTTAAGTTGAATGATCAATTGAAAGAAATAGAGAAAGAGCCGGATAACTTGATACAATCTAGACAGAGTGAGTTGAACACCACTCCACAGACTATCATTCCTACAATCTCTACGACAGTTCCCTCCACATTGGCTGCTTCCTTAGCACCAACAGTTCCACTAGCTACAGCTATGCTAGTCACAGGTACATCTACAAGCGTAGGTACATCCAGAGAAAAGACAACTATATTAGTCAAATCCATGGAGGAAATGACCATCCAGGCTACTGAGCTCAAAAATCTTAGAGAAAAAGTGTCAAGTTTGGAAACTAATTGCAAACTTGCACAAATACAATAGAAGGAAGAAGCTCAGAAGAATCAAAGAATGGGAGAAAGGATAAAAGGCCTTGAAAAGGACTTGACATTGCAACAACCACTAGAAGATATAAATGAAATACTCTGGGCCAACATCATTGACTCTGTCAATGATGTTTGGCCATCTATTCAAGTAATTTTTTAGCAAACTGAACTGGTAAAAGTGGCCACAGAAGCAATTCACAAGACAATGGAAGAGTTGGGAGACAAGCCTGAAGAGGCCAACCAATTGATAGCACTCTTGAACAGCAAAAATCGGTAGCAGTTGGATGAACTGCGCATAAAAGATAGGACAGGGACCATCATAGAAATCAAGAATATTCTTACCAAAAGGAACCTTATGCTCAATCTTGAGAAAAAATGCCAAAGCATCCAAGCTGATATTGATAGATTTATGACAAAGTTTGGTATTTTAAGGGAAAAAGGACTCCCCAGTCCTATGGTAATCCATGACAAGCTTATGACCCAAGATGACTACGTTGAAAGACTAAACAAGTTGGCCAGAACCAAAGTAAGTACTTCAGGAGTAAAAGCTCTGCCCACAAGAAAGGTATTATATGATAATTTGGAAAATCTATTTTTTCTAGAGCATGAGGTAAAGCACCTGTTCGTCAACAAGCCAAATTTTTCCAAGTACACCGAAGCTGATGAGATATATAGAAATATGATAAAGATGAAATTACCTGAAGGTGAATGGTGGATGAAATTGACAAATTTACCATAAAGTTACTACAGTAAATCTATATGATAGCCAGGTAAAACAAATAAAATAGAGTCAAAGTGTAACAGGTGAAGAGTATCAGTAGATTGAAGACATAAAGTGATTCCATCACATAGGTATCAAGCAACTAAAAGAGCCAAATCTGAATTACAATAGCCAACACAGTCACAATAAAAGGAACAGCAAGAAGACAGTTCTCCATCTATCTCTATCTTCATGATTGAAGATATTTTTGGTTTCCTAGAATAATTCTCATATTGTTATGAGATATTTTGTAACATTTTTCATATAAATACTTCACAATTTGAAGTAATTAGCGTGGATTAAAATACATTTCTGTAGAAATTTTATATCAATCTAAGGAGCTATTGTATTCAAGAATGGACTAGTTTTTTTGGGTCATGAAATAAAGCTAAAGATATTTCACTGGATTCTTGTGCACAATTAGAACCAAATAAATATTATCTCTTCATGTTTAATTATTATTTTCTCGTCATGTAATAAATATTCACATGTTTTCTCTATGAAATATGAATAGTAAACAAGGAATGATATCTCAAAATTAGCTTTAATGCTCTCTGTTTTGACTGTTTACTTTCTCATTGTTTTCTACTAAACTATCTTGGTCAGGGAATTCTTAATTGCTCCCTTACTTCCGTAGTTTCCCCCCTTAGGTCCATGGTAAAGGATTCTTATTTGCCCTTTGCTACTGATCTCCTTTTGTTCTTCATCTTGATCCCAGTTTAAGGATTCTTCATTGCCCTTTTACCCTATTTAGGACTACCTCATCCATTTGAACCTGCAAATTTGATTTTTACAGTGCTAGCCTGCATTGTGAACTCTTCCTTTAGTAATTGATCTGATTCAGTTAAACTACTCTTTGATTGATTCCACATCCCAATGGCCTGAATACTTGTTCTTCCCATCTGTTTTCTTAAGTCCACCACCCAATCAAAACCAAAACATCATGAGCACTAAGAACTAGCTTGAAATCCTATTCAAAACAATGTTAAATTATAAAGAGAGAGCCCTCTCTAGACTTAGGTTGGCTATAACCCGAGTCTAAAAGATTAGGTTTGCGGTTACCTCAGATTATTCCTTATTTTATAACTTCTATGGAAGACTTCTGAGTGATAAAATAGTGGCGACCATACTGGGGAATCAAACCCCCAGTCTTAATAAACCTTTGAAAAAATCAAATTTTTATTCTCAAGCCTCTTAAAGGGTTTATTAGAAGTTATTTCAAAAATTCATAAGAAAAGACAAAATAATTAGAAAAAGCTTGAACTCTGGCTTCAAGGAGAACTCACTATACAAGTGCCAACCCTGATCCAAATCATCCCCCTGTATTTGAAAATCCCAACCTTATTTCGAGAATAATCTGAAGACAAGAAAGTTCAGTAAGCCCAAGACCTTTATTTAGATCCAATTCCTGCCCTAATGAGTGGTTTTTCATAGAAGACCTCCCTTTTGACAAGTATTTTGACCTTTCCCTATTTAGAACCAAGTCTAAGAGTGCACTTGAGGACACAGTTCTAGATCCAGAATTTACAGCAGAACTTGAAGTCCAAAGGGCAAATTTGTCAATTGATCAGTACCTTCTGAATTCCCTTCAGTCATCCCTTACTACTAATAGAATCCCTGGACTTTCTAAAATAGCTTCAACTTCTTTTAGTTCACCATCATTTCCTCACACTTCTGAAGTTAATTCCTCATCTCCATTCATACATTCGCTACCCCATCAGCCTATCACTACCCATCAAATACCCATTACCCACTATTACCCCAAATCCCCCTGTTATCCCAAATCCTCCTGCTACCCCAACTCCTGTTCTCAATCCTGTCCAACTTAGAGCTATGGCACTCAGATATGCCCCTCTTGTGATGCCTGCTCCTCAAGGTGTCTTACCTCCAGACTACCAGAGTAAAATTGTCCTATTTGATGGCACTGGATCTTACATAGCACAACAGCAAACAAGAAAAATGACAGATTATTTTAACTGCATGAAATTGACATAGGAGATATTCAAATGAGAATTTTTGCCCAAACTCTACCTGGAGAAGTGAGAACATGGTTTAGATCTCTGCCTAATAATAATATAGATAGTTTAGATGTATTTTACCATCAATTTTAAAATAGGTGGGAGAAGAAAAATAACCCTCTTCAAATTCTTTCTGAATATGAAAACCTAAAGAGGGGACCAAACGAAACCGTTCAGGACTACTGTACTAGATTTAACAATGTATATAACGCAATAACACTTGACCTTAAGCCCCAACTAGCTTAGCCCTAATAAAGTTTCCAAACGGGTTTGACACTGACATGGCTTTTCAATTTAGAGAAAGGAATGCCCCTACACTAGAAGATATGTAAAGTGTAGCAGTTAGCGTAGAAGCTAATCTGCTATCCAAGAGAGGTTAGAAATGAAAGGAGAGCACCCCTGAAAGATGAAACTTCACCCTTTGATCAAAAAATGGAATCTTTAGCTAAAGGAATGGAAAAATTGATGGATAGGATAGAAATCATCAAAAGGAAACCTCACTGGGATAATCAACAGGCACCTTCAGTAAGAAATCCAAACTTCAGGAACAACCAGAATGCAAATACTGGTAAAAATGGCCCTGATCAAAACATTAGACCTCCTTTCCAAAAGAACTATGCTAAAACTTCCCATCAAGAAGACCTTGAGCTAGACACTCAAATTAACTTAATGGGGTTAGATGATGAAGAAATGGTCTTTCTGACTCAGGATGACCAGGAATTATACATGCTTCAGCAGTTACAAACCCAAACTGGAGAATCTTTTGACTACAAGCAAGGGTATGATTCTGTTATCTTCAAAGTGCATAAACAATAAAATTTGAGGAGAAAAAAGAACTTTAATGTTTCAGACCAAAACAAGAAAGCAGTACCTAATCATCCTAAGAAAGTGAAAGATGCTCCAGTTACAAAAACTCTACAAATCCTTTCTAGATCAAATCAGAACCCTCCCAGTACCACCATTGAAGATGTAACCAATGAACAACCTTATAATGAGAAACCTTCCACTTCAGTCCCCCTCAAGGGAACAGTGGAACAGTCTCTAGAAGTTATATTAGAAAATCCAATAAAAAAGACTCCAAACACTAAAAGGGAAAAAAAAACTACTCCTAACCCTATTGTTAAGGTTTCAAATGTTCAAACAGACAAATCCCCTTTTCCTTTCAATTTGGGGGTGGAGGTGGCCAAACTTAAAATCTCAGTTCCTTTAACAGAACTAGTTAAACATGAAACTTACAGATCTCAAATAAGCAAATCTTTAAACTTCATTGAAAATGAAGACTCTGTTAACTTATTTGATGATCAACCTGAGTTAATTTTCGGTCCTTATGTTAATGGAAAACCAGTGGAAGGAGGGATACCACCCTTCTACATTAGCCTTAACATCCATGATAAAATCCTACATAATGCCATGCTAGACTTTGGGGCTTCACACAATCTTATCCCTAAATCTGTTATGGAGAAGCTAAACTTGGATATCACTAGGCCTTACAAGGACCTGTTTTCATTTGATTCAAGCCAAGTTAAGTTCCTAGGACTTATAAAAGACTTGTGTGTTTCCCTAGTGTAGTACCCTGCTAAGACCATTCTTATGGACATAGTTGTTGCTGATATACCACCTAAATATGGCATGCTATTGTCTAGATCGTGGGGTGCCAAACTCCAGGGATATCTACAACTTGACATGTCGTATGCTACCATATCAGTCTTTGGACATCCTAAAAAACTGTATAGAGATACTCTTATGAAGTATGTAGTGAGTACCCACGCGAGACCTCAAAACTTTCCTATATATTCAATGCATTCTAATATTGATTCTTTCATTCTTTATAATGTTGAATCTAACCAAGAAAACACTTTAAATAGCATTATTGTAGAACCAAAAGAAATTACAGTAGCAAAAGACAATCAAAGTATCCAAATTCAAGAGATTTCAAATAATAATGATGACCTAGATACCTCAGTCAAAGAAGGTTTTGTTCCCCCATACAGTGATAATTATGAACATGAAATTCTATGGCATCTTGAATTCGATGGGTCAATAAAAAACTAGGTGCAGGAGCAGGAGTATGGATTTACAACTTAAAAAATGGTCATTCAAAGGGCCATGCCTACAGATTAAACTTTAAATGTACAAAAAACATGGCCGAGTACGAAACACTTCTTTTAGGTCTCAAATTGGTCAAAAGTTTAAGAGTCATAAGAGTTTCTATTATGGGAGATTCTGAGTTGGTAATAAAACAAATTAATGTTGTTTATATGACTAGGGATCCTAAGTTAGGATTTTATAGACGAATAGTTGTAGAAATACTAAATACTTTTTTAGAAACCAAGCTTGTTGTTATTCCAAGAAAACACAATATGCAAGCTCACAATTTAGCTATGTTTCCTAGTACTTGCAAGTTGCCATTTCAACCCAACCATCAGTACACTGCTGAGGTTAGGCATAGACCTGCTACTCCTGACAACTTAAAGAATTGGAAAGTGTTCAATAATGATAAAAAGAATTAACAATTTTCTAACTTTAGATGATGAATTTGTAAATAGCAACATAGAAATAGACATAACATTATATTTTGATTACACTGATAAAATAGAAATTAACAAAGTAGAAGATTAAAGGATAGATAGATTCCATCCCACAAAGTTTACAAAATCAGATATTCGAAACCTAAAACAAATTGAAATTGATGAAGCAATCGACGAAGAATCTGAAGTCGTCAATCTTAAAGACAATTGTTTGCCCAATGGGTTAACTCCTTTAGAGGACTTGTTTGATTCAAACGATGTCCCTAAAAAGTCGAAAATAGAACCCTTAAAATCAGACATTGAGGAGTGTAACATAGGTTCTGAAGAAGATCCCAAAATGATAAAACTTTCAAAGTTTTTACCTCCCAACGAAAAAGTGAAATACATAGAAGTGTTAAAGGAATTCCAAGACATTTTTGTTTCGAATTATGAGGACCTCAAGTCCTATGATACCAGCATAATACAACACACCATTCCCTTAAAAGAAAACCAAAAAACTTTTAGACAGAATCTTAGAAGGATTAACCCCATTTTATTGCCTTCTATTGAGAAAGAGATCAAAAGAATGTATGAAGCTAAGATCATTGCACTAATTAGATTCTCAGATTGGGTTTCTAATTTGGTTCCTACAAGAAAGAAAACTGGTGAAATTAGGCTGTGTGTTGACCCTAGGAATCTAAATAAAGTTTCACGCAATGATAACTACCCTCTTCCTAAAATGAATCACATATTACAGAGGGTAGTAGGTTCACCCAGAATCTCATTGCTAGATGGGTTTTCTGATTATAACCAGATTTTAGGTTTTCTGATTATAACCATATTTTATTCCACCCAGATGATTAGGCAAAAACTGCATTCACTACACCATGGGGCACTTTCATGTATGTGAAAATGCCTTTTGGGTTAAAAAACACAGGGGTCACCTTTGAAAGAGCAATGGACATAGCCTTTTCTAAGGAAATCCATGACTTCTTGGTAATATACCTAGATGATATCATAGTATTCTCTAAATCAGATTAGCAACACCTGGATCATCTAAGGCAGGTCTTCACCAAGTGTAGGAAGTATGGAATTTCTCTGAATCCTAAAAAATCTTTATTGGGTTGGAAGAGGGAAAATAACTAGGCCACATAATTTCCAAAGATGGTATCCGGATCAACCAAACAAGAATTGAAGCCATTTTACAGATACCACATCCTAGGAACATCAGAGAACTACAAGCATTTTTAAGTAAAATAAACTTTTTGAGAATATTTATCTCTAACTTAGCTGAACTAATTAGATTACTAAACAACATGTAAAAGAAAGATTCGACTATTAAATGCACACTAGAGGCTAAAACGTCTTTTGAAGATATAAAGCTAGCCTTAACAAAAACATCAATTCTCATCAATCAAATGTTTGATAGAGATTTCATCATAGTTTCTTTCGCCTTAGAACATACCATTGTTGCTATCCTACTGCAGAAATATGATAAGGGTTTTAAACAACCAATAGCCTTCTTTAGCAAAGCCCTGAGAGATGCACCTTTAAAGTATAATATAATGGAAAAGTAAGCTTTTTCTCTAGTCAAAGCTATTAAATATTTCAGAGTTTATATCTTGTATTCTCATATAGTAGCTTATGTTCCCAATGTTGTAGTCAAGGACATCCTATGCCAGGATGGACCAAATGGAAAAAGAGGGAAGTGGATAGCTACCATTTTAGAATATGACGTAGAAATTAAGCCTACAAAATTGATCAAAGGCCAAGGTTTAGCCAAGCTCATGGATGTATCGAATTGTCAGGCCCTAGACATAAATTTCATTACAGAATTGGTTAACGAAGAGGAGATGGTGACTCCATAGATCAGCCAGGCCTTTACTGACTCACCATGGTATGTTGGCATTATATACGTTCTACAAAATCTTCAAGCTCCTCCCGAGTTATCCAAGACTAAAAGTAGGTTCTTAAAAATGAAATCTTTGAGGTTTTGCATAGTTGACCATGCTTTATTTTGGAAAAATCACAAAGGCATCACCCTAAAGTGTTTGTTAAAGGAAGAATCTGACAAAATATTACAGGAGTTTCATGTAGGTGACTATGGGGGACATCTTTATTGGAAGACCACAACTGATAAGATCTTAAGAGCTGGTTTTTACTGGCCCACTCTATTTTCTGATGTAAAGAAATTTGTAACCTCATGTCACAAATGTCAGATTTTTGAAGGAAAAAGAAAACTATTACCATTACCTTTGAAACCAATATCTACTGAAGCACCATTTCAACAGTGGGGTCTCAACTTCATTGGTGAAATTCATCCCCCTTCCTCTGCCTAGCATAGATGGATCTTGACTGCCACAGATTATTTTACAAAATGGATAGAAGCCATACCCTCAAGACAAGCTACTGATACTGTCATAATAGGTTTCCTTGAGGCCAACATTCTATCCAGATTTGATTTCCCAACCAAAATCATCACAGACAATGCAGCAGCTTTTAAATCAAATAGGATGATTGATTTCTACAACAAATATCATATAACCCTGTGTCACTCCACAACCTACTATCCCCAAGGAAAAGGACTAGTAGCGTCTTCCAACAAGAGCTTAGTGAATATCATCAAAAAATTGTTGGAAGATAACAAGAAAACCTGGAACGGGAAGCTAGTAAATTCCTTGTAGGTAGATAGGCTGACCACAAAGAAATCAATTGGTACCAGTCCTTATTAGCTAGTCTATGGAATGGATGTTGTTTACCCATCTTCCTTGGGAAGACCAGTGATGAAATTACTCCATGAAGCACAGGTTGAGCCAAATTATATTCAAAGGAGGATCAACTAGACAATTCACTTACAACAAACCAGGGAAGAAGTGTATATTAGATCCCAAGTTGTGCAAGAGAGAATAAAGAAAGCATTTGACAAAAGAACCAAGGCAGAAGATTTCTATCTAGGAGATAAAGTTTTGAAATGGGACTCAAGAAGGGATGATAAAGGTAAACATGGGAAGTTCGACTTCCTATGGAAAATCCCTTACATCATTTATGCTTTTAGGGGTAATAATGCTTTTTTCCTCAAAGAATTGGATGGTGCAGAAGTAGAAGGAGGACCAGTTAATGGTCAAATGCTTAAACACTATATAGATCCCAGTCATTGATTTCACTAATCACTTGTACATATTTTATTCTTCAAAAACGTTTAGTGTTGATTGGATGGTAATTTTGGAGTTAAAGCCCAAAGAGAAGGCCCTAAGCTTCAAAATTTCACTGTCATAAATATCAATAAAGCAACAAAGTAAAAGGGAAAAGTTTTAGAGTAAAATCACAGTAATTCAGAAGGCCATTGATCAACTAGTTCTTGACATTTCACCAGGAAATGCCATCCCCAAGTGCAGCCACTGTTATGTTCCTATACCAATAGGAGTCATAATTTTTGAATGACTAAGGTCAAAACTATAATATGTACATACCTTTGCTTTCTGCAAATGTTTTCCATATTCAAAAAATCAAAAAAAAAAATTTAAAAAATATATAGAGGGTATGTCCTAAAAGAAAAATCAAAAGACAAAAAGAATAAAAAAGGTCAAAAAAGATGAAAAAATGAACGCCAAGAGAGAAAAATACCATGAAAGTGTGCAAGAAAAAATGCCACTACTATTTACTTTAGATGCAGAATAAAAGATTGTGTGCAACTTGTTACCTTTTCCACAATCCATGGATGGTCAAAATGTTTAAAATGGGCTATTTCATGTTTTCCACTTTATGCTTAGATATAGAGAATAAAATCTAACCAAACTGTTTAATCTTGGCAGATAAGTAGATAGGTAGAGTAAATAAAAGGAGCTCAATTGTTTAATCTGAGCCCTTGGATGTAATAAGGTTAGACTTAGATAGATTACTTTTGTAAAAGAAAAGAAAAAGTTTTGATAAAGGGTTTGCCAGCGTAAGTGCACCCTCATAAAAAGAAGTAAAAATGGTAGGATGAGTAGGTGGGTAAGTAGTTGAATGGTTGTAGAATTGTGATGATTTATTAGATAATATCATATCATTTACCTTCATCATCAAATTTCTAAGTATGGATGAAAATTGAGCATTTACCAAAGTACACAAAGTCAATTGATTAACCTCCCTCATTCATTACATTTTTAACTTAACTAATTTCCAAGGAAAGTCTTAAAGTACCTAAAATCTTAAGTTAAAGGGGCTCAGAGCATTTCTGTGACTTCTGGAGGGACCGAACGCTCGGCTTAGTAACTTATAGGTCCTAAGTACTAAAAGTCCCCTAATAAGCATTCACCCCCTCCATAATTCACTCATATTCCCAAATAAACTCACCCTAATAAACCTCTTTCACTAAGGATAAAACCTTAGAAAAGTGATCACCTCCCATGTAAAAACCCCTTTTTACAAAAACCCACAAATATACACTTAGCCTAAGTTTTTATGTTTTCTATGCGAAAAGCAAAAACAAATGCAAAGAACTCATTTTATACTTAGCACTAAAACATTTTCCGCCTTCATTCATATTAAATTTTGACTTTATTTATATATTAAACTCCCGAGAAAGTAACCCTTTTCCCTATGTATTTATTAAAACCCCTAAATATTAATATCCCATCCCAAAGTTTGAAATATAAACTTTATTAATATCATGAATGCTTAATGGGTTAATTAGTCGATTAGCAGCTAATTAGAAACCAAAACCCTCCACCGAATAAAAGAGATTAATTAATCAATCAGTGGTTAATTGATAATCGACCTCCGCCAATGAAATCACCCCCGATGCTCTTAACCCACTATAATCCAGGATTAATTAAAACCCACCACTTTTTAAACCCCTTCGGGCCCCTCCATTAAACTTCATGTCAAATCCCCGCCCCGATCACCATACAATCAAGTCCCATTTGATCCGATGGTTGACGATCATATCAAGCAGCCTCCGAAGGCTGACCTTTACCCGCCCGATATGGGTGGTTTCACTATTCACCCCACTGCTATGTCAAGCCCGATGAGTGGAATTGTGTGGCCTTCCCCCAAAACCACTCCAACCCAAAAGTTGTGCGAAATAAAACTGCATACTGCCTCTCGCTATACGACAAAATGTCTCATCCCCCGCTTAAATCCAAACATACCTTTCCCCGTGTACTTGCCAAAACAGTTGACTTTGCAGATAAAACGAAAAAAACTCATTGTTTTTATTTGTAGCTTAAAAACGACCACTCAGACGTCCATGCAAGCACCAAAGCATGTGCAACTGTCAACCTACGTCCAACTGCCAACCTGCTGAAGCTGTTGAACTTCCAGACCACTCTTCAGTCATGTACGCTTGCTGCAAACCGTGCACAGTCACCCATCAATCCCTTTAGAGCCGAAACCAGGTATTTACCCAAAATCACTGAGAAACCCTATTTAGTTCCCAAACCTTTACTCAATTTCTTTAAATTATTAAGTAATTAAGTAAAACAATTGCCCAACAACTCCAAATCATTTTGAATTAAACCAATTTTCCCCCAATTTGACTGAAAAACTTTCGCCCCTATCCTTGAATCCACAAGAACCAAAGATGGCTGCTCTAGTTGCATTGAATGTCCTACCAATTACTACTCCCACAGGGACTTAGACCATCTCCCTTTGGTAGGTAAAGACTTTCAAATCAAAGATACCTCTGTCCAAGAATCCCCACTGAAGTTATACTGCAGTGTTACACTAAAAAATGTCACCTTGACTACTTACAGTTAGTATGGCTTAAATCAACAGTCATGCTACCCTCTCGGGCAGGTCTCATGCCTCTGTTATCCATCTCAAACTCAATGAAGAGAGAAAGTCTTGTAAAAACTATGTTTATCTCTGGGGTCGCAGGTTCTCTCTAGCCTTACCTGCGGGGACGCTGACCATGTTCACAAAATCTGCGTCCATGGACGCTCTGTATGTTAAGGGACAGGTGCGTCCCTCTGTAAAAGGCAAAATGCGCGAGTTTTATCTTGAAAAAGTTACTTGTGGTTACTTCTAGAACTTTCTAGAGGTCGGTTTGATGAAATGGATGCGCCTCCAGTTGGTTCATGTATCCCTATTAAGGAGGAACTTATCCCATCAATAAGGGAGCTATCCCACCCAAAGAGGGGGATTATCCCATTGATGGTGGACCTGAATAACCTCTTTACAGCACTATAAATAAAGACATTGAGCCAGAGGGAGGAGAGGTTGGAGCTATACATTTTCTTTGGGTAAATGCTGCAGGAATTAGGACTCCCATTTAGAACCTTGTGAGGAGAGATTGTCTTTGCTTGATTCTACTTGGAAGTGGGTGAGCTTTGTCAAAGTAGAGGAAAACCCTTGATGGACCCTGGGAGGAACTTGCACAACACCAAGGCCAGGTTGTAAGAGTTTCTTTGTTTCGTTATTAATACAAACTGGTTTATTTTTCTCAATAGCTTGTGTTAATGAGTTATTTCATGTGTTCCTTGGTCTGCATGTTGAATATATGTTTTATTATATGAAATGCAAGTGCTTGGTAATTGTTTGATTGTTTGTGGTTGCAGGAATTGACTTGAAGGAGGAGCTCATCCGGATCGTCAAGAACGGACTTCAACAACAGCGTTTTGGAATAAGGTAAGCCTAAACACTTGTAGTTTTCATGTTGTAAAAGGTGTATTTAGAGAAAGATCACTCCATTTTGTCTTGTTTGTCATTAGAACGTCTTAGACTTCTAGGAAGGTCAGTCGTGTCCGCACCCTTGACAAATTCCATGTGACAAATTGGCGACTCGTTTAATTTGTCAAGGGTGCGGACACGACTGACCTTCCTAGAAGTCTAAGACGTTCTAATGACAAACAAGACAAAATGGAGTGATCTTTCTCTAAATACACCTTTTACAACATGAAAACTACAAGTGTTTAGGCTTACCTTATTCCAAAACGCTGTTGTTGAAGTCCGTTCTTGACGATCCGGATGAGCTCCTCCTTCAAGTCAATTCCTGCAACCACAAACAATCAAACAATTACCAAGCACTTGCATTTCATATAATAAAACATATATTCAACATGCAGACCAAGGAACACATGAAATAACTCATTAACACAAGCTATTGAGAAAAATAAACCAGTTTGTATTAATAACGAAACAAAGAAACTCTTACAACCTAGCCTTGGTGTTGTGCAAGTTCCTCCCAGGGTCCATCAAGGGTTTTCCTCTACTTTGACAAAGCTCACCCACTTCCAAGTAGAATCAAGCAAAGACAATCTCTCCTCACAAGTTTCTAAATGGGAGTCCTAATTCCTGCAGCATTTACCCAAAGAAAATGTATAGCTCCAACCTCTCCTCCCTCTAGCTCAATGTCTTTATTTATAGTGCTGTAAAGAGGTTATTCAGGTCCACCATCAATGGGATAATCCCCCTCTTTGGGTGGGATAGCTCCCTTATTGATGGGATAAGTTCCTCCTTAATAGGGATACATGAACCAACTGGAGGCGCATCCATTTCATCAAACCGACCTCTAGAAAGTTCTAGAAGTAACCACAAGTAACTTTTTCAAGATAAAACTCGCGCATTTTGCCTTTTACAGAGGGACGCACCTGTCCCTTAACATACAGAGCGTCCATGGACGCAGATTTTGTGAACATGGTCAGCGTCCCCGCAGGTAAGGCTAGAGAGAACCTGCGACCCCAGAGATAAACATAGTTTTTACAAGACTTTCTCTCTTCTTTGAGTTTGAGATGGATAACAGAGGCATGAGACCTGCCCAAGAGGGTAGCATGACTGTTGATTTAAGCCATACTAACTGTAAGTAGTCAAGGTGACATTTTTTAGTGTAACATGCAGGTACAGAGACCAGTACTTAAACCACGCAGACAAAATAGGTCTTTGGGAATCAAGTTTGCCCAAATACCAATTCCCCAGAGTTCATATCTTCCTTGAAATTGTCCACTCTTGCCATATGAACTACAGTCCTAGCCAAAGAGAAGTGATGACTCTTGACCATAATGTATTATTTACCATCACTGCTCAATCCATCAATGAAATGCTGAAGTTGCAACCAGGCCAAAACCTGACCACCCTTTCTGTTGGAGACCTGCTTAATAGATTCCCTACACTCACCTCATCAAACTTTCTTAGTTATTCCAGACCTTCATTAGGGAAGAGCAATACATTCCAAAGGACCCTCCCCCATACAAGTGGGCCATATTCTCTGATCTTGGTTGAGACATCATAGCAATGATATCCAGTGTGTTAGGCCAGATTACAAGTGAATTTATTGATGAGATTATTATAGCCTTCATGTCCATTTACACTCCTGGACAACCGCCTGCCATCATGTTTGACTATGATGAGTTCATTGCAGATAAGATGCATGATCAATTCATGAGAATGGACAATGAAAGAGTATTCAAATATTCATCAGTTTTATATCATATTTTCATGTACTATCAAGATGATAAATTCTCATTCACACTCCAAAATCTTGATACCAGAGGCAACCCCAGATTAGTAGTCTTCTGGAATTCATTAATCCACCAATATGACTCCCCATATACTTATACAAATTTCATAGATCTCTTTGTGCACCTAGAAGCAACTATGTTGTTAGGAATTCCTCCCCCCAGAATCAGTGCAAATGTCAAGAGGGTCCTACAGTTGTCCAAACAATACAGAGTGAGATTAGTACTTGTACCAAAATCACACTGAAATCAGAATATACGGTTGTGAGTTAGCACCCTACAAACTGCCAAGATACCTCCCCATGAGATTGTTTGCTCTAGAGTATTACAGGCAAATGATTAATTCAGATGAGGTACATTTTGTGAAGGCCAAGAAGAAAGCTCAACTCAGAATAAAAGACCAGCTTGGCCCCTTTATATGCAACAATAGGGAAGCTGGAAAGGAAGCAGAAGAAATCCTTCAAAAGATGAAACTGGAACAAAGCTTCATATGGAGATATGACCCTTTAGATTTCGTTTGCAATAGAAGACAAAAGAACAAATTATCTCCCTATATCTACCATAGAATTCCTGAAATAGAACAGTATGCAAATCAACTAGAATGGGTGGAGAACACTTTAGTAGACCAAGATAGCACAGAAGTTGTTGTCAATAATGTGTTGATTGATCTAGAAAGAA
The DNA here is from genome assembly GCA_031772625.1 of Pinus tabuliformis. NCBI lineage: Eukaryota > Viridiplantae > Streptophyta > Pinopsida > Pinales > Pinaceae > Pinus > Pinus tabuliformis. The sequence goes on along the minus strand of CM062804.1, from coordinate 1,634,449,623 downwards.
TACTTGATGAAGATTCCTTTGTACAGGCGCCAGGAGAATCACAACCCCAAAGGGAAACATAGGAACACAGTGAGCAACTAGTAGAAGAAGGACCTCAAGAGCAAGAAGAATCAGAGCAACCAGACATATCAGAAGAGTTGACCTAGCCAGAACACATCTTGAGTAATCCTCCTATTGTACAGACTCATCTAAATGAGGAGAAGAATCCCAAAAGAGATAGAGAGGAGGCCACCCCTTCTAGTAGACCTGTTGCACAGACTTATGTCAATAGGCAAAGGTTAAATCATTTTTCAAAACAAGAGTTCACAGAGGAAACAGCTAGAACTACAGGTACAGAAAGAGAAAAAAGCAAGCAGACCACTCCCTCTGTAAGTACACAAGAACCTTCCACTTCACAAGCTCAAATGCTAGAGAGACAACAGAGCATGGAAGTATCCTCATTCAGGGCTCCAACTGGCCAAAATCAGGACATTAGAGAGAAATACAAAGAAATAAAGGCCAGAAATGAAAGATTGAAGGCCCAAAGCTATGCACAATACCTTAAAATGGCTCCCACTAATCAAACAAGGCTAATGTCAGCCTTTGATGTAAAAGAAGGTAAGATGCAAATGACTTTCATGAAGCCTACCACACAACATCCCAGATCTATAGCAAATTACTTAAAGATAGATTTCGAGGTGTTGGCGAAGGATATACATCCTATCGACCAAATAGAATTACACAAACAGACCGAGGAAATGGTTTATTCCACATTGACCAGCAAGGCCATTGCAGCACATCAACTTCAAAATTCGCTAAATAATATATCACTGCAATTCTAGTTAGAGAAGGCCTCTTCACAGGCCAAGGATACCAGGATAAAGTCCTTAGAAGACTTAATCATAGAGCTGGGGTATGATCCCAAGGATGTAAAGGCTGCAAAAAAGCTAATCAAAAAAGAAAAATGATGACATACTTGCATTGAAAAAGCATCTCAAAATTCCTCCTCTGCATCATCCACAAACAGCTGAAGTATTGGCAACTCGGAAGGAAGAAGAGCTTATGGACTTAGTCCGTAAGTTGAATGATCAATTGAAAGAAATAGAGAAAGAGCTGGATAACTTGATACAACCTAGACAGAGTGAGTTGGCCACCACTCCACAGACTGTCATTCCTACAGTCTCTACAATAGTTCCCTCCACATTGGCTACTTCCTTAGCACCAATAGTTCCACTAGCTACAACTCTACCAGTCATAGGTACATCTACAAGCGCAGGTACATCCACAGAAAAGACATATGAATTGGTAAAAGCCATGGAGGAAATGACCATCCAGGCTACTGAGCTCAAAATTCTTAGAGAAAAAGTGTCAAGTTTGGAAACTGATTGCAAACTTGCACAAATACAATAGAAGGAAGAAGCTCAGAAGAATCAAAGAAAGGGAGAAAGGATAAAAGTCCTTGAAAAGGACTTGACATTGCAACAGCCACTAGGAGATATAAATGAAATACTCTGGGCCAACATCATTGACTCTCCCAATGATTTTTGGCCATCTATTCAAGTAATTTTTGAGCAAACTGAACTGGTAAAAATGGCCACAGAAGCAATTCACAAGATAATGGAAGAGTTGGGAGAAAAGCCTGAAGAGGCCAACCAATTGATAGCACTCTTGAATAGCAAGAATAGGTAGCAGCTGGATGAGCTGAGCATAAAAGATAGGACAGGGACCATCATAGAAATCAAGAAGATTCTTACCAAAAGGAACCTTATGCTCAAACTTGAGAAAAAAATGCCAAAGCATCCAAGCTGATACTGATAGATTTATGACAAAGTTTGGTATTTTAAGGGAAAAAGGACTCTCCAGTCCTATGGTAATCCATGACAAGCTTATGACCCAAGATGACTACGTTGAAATACTAAACAAGTTGGCCAAAACTAAAGCTAGTACTTCAGGGGTAAAAGCTCTGCCCACAGGAAAGGTATTATATGATAATCTGGAAATCTATTTTTTCTAGAGCATGATGCAAAGCACTTGTTCGTCAACAAGCCAAATTTTTCCAAGTACACCAAAGCTAATGAGATATATAGAAAGATGATAAATATGAAATTACCTGAAGGTGAATGGTGGATGAAATTGACAGATTTACTATAAAGTTACTGCAGTAAATCTATATGACAGCCAGGTAAAACAGATAAATAGAGTCAAAGTGTAGCAGGTAAAGAGTATCAATAGATTGAAGACATAAAGTGATTCCATCACATAGGTATCAAGCAATCAAAAGATCCAAATCCGAATTACAACAACCAACACAATCACAATAAAAGGGATAGAAAGAAGACAGTTCTCCATCTGTCTCTATCTTCATGCTTGAAGATATTTTTGGTTTCCTAGAATAATTCTCATATTGTTATGAGATATTTTGTAACATTTTTTGTATAAATACTTCAAAATTTGAAGTAATTAAGGTGGATTAAAATACATTTTTGTAGAAATTTTATATCAAGCTAAGGAGCTATTGTATTCAAGACTGGACTGGTTTTGCTGGGTCATGAAATAAAGCTAAAGACATTTCATTAAATTCTTGTGCACAGTTGGAACGAAATAAGTATTATCTCTTCATGTTTAATTATTGTTTTCTCATCATGTTATAAATATTCACATGTTTTCTCTATAAAATCAGAATAGTAAACAAGGAGTGATATCTTAGAATTTGCTTTAATTCTCTCTGTTTTGATTGTTTACTTTCTCATTGTTTTCTGCCAAACTATCTTGGTATGGGAATTCTTAATTGCTCCCTTACTTCCATAGTTTCCCCCCTTAAGTCCATAGTAAAGGATTCTTAGTTTCCATTTTCTACTGGTCTACTTCTATTCTTCATCTTGATCTAGGTTTAAGGATTCTTCATTGCCCTTTTACCCTAGTGTTGAGGGCCCCGAAATCGGGTCAACAACAAGGGGGATACCCACCCGGTCGGGAACCTGGTTGGCGGCTCCGTGCCCGTTTGGAGTAGCGGGTCCGACTGGGGATAATGGGACCAGTTTCCCAATATGAGGGGTGTGTGTGTGTGTAGAGTTTGATGGTATTAATTTAGGGTTATTTTAAGCTAATTTAATTCTAACTTCTAAACTAACTCTATGCTATTGTAATCTAATGAAAAACAATACATCTAATCTACACTAACCCGGGGTAAAATTCTTTCATTATACGATCTAAAAAGATTTCGAACAATAGCTGGTAATAAAGATCATTCAGCTATCATAAGAATATAAATCAATTAAGATGAACCATTCTGCATAAGAATTTAGGCAAAACAGTTGTGAACAACATATCACATAATTAGTTATTCATATTTCAAGCACAAATAAATGACTCCACCGTACAGAAGTGCCAAATGGTAATACACACATTCATACATTAACATATAAAGAACTCAGCTGCATATCACTTTAGGAATACAAGCAGAAATTAGTCAAGAGATAAAAGTACCATATATGACTGATTTCACTAATAAACTTCAAGCAATAACGATTTAATTCTACTTGTTCTAATATCTGCTAAGAGTACAGAAGTGCAACATCAGTAACAGACATTAAAATGCAAACATAAATAAATCTCGATCCATCCATTCATCAAAAACCCCCTCTGAGGGTGCAAAAGTGCATGTTCTGAGGACAAGTTTTTTGACAGATTTCCGGACCCCTCTCCAAATGCCATGAGAAGGGTTAAATACTACTAACTAATTAATCTTAATTACACAAATTTAGGGAACGGCTTCAAATGACCGCCCTTTTACTAAAAGCAAATTTATTTCTAAAAATCAAATCTAATTTCTAACCATTTCTGTATTTGCTCCTTAGTGCTGTAAGCAATGCGCCGTTCGCCATGAAAGAGTCGGTTGGTTGTCCTTTCCTTTTGTTCGAGCTTGAAAATTAGAAATGACAAGAGCTGGCACCTCTTTCTGACAGACTAGAAGATATTTTCGAAAACCTTTCTCTAGCTGGGTGTATTCGCTGTGCGTATACTTAGTACAACCCAGGTTCCTTTCGAACTGATTTTGTTGTTGCTATTTCGGTTTCCGGTCGTGCGAATGACTCAATGAGTTAGGAGTCGTGTTGTATGGAAAATCCCCTGTATCAAGAATTGCTTCCGTTCTTTGTTCCAGGCTTTTCTGGAGCGTCCTCCTTCTATTTCGTTTCTCTTTTTGCTTTACCCAGTCTGAGCTTCAAGATCTTTTGCAAACACGCTGCTTTTGTGCGCCTTTGACTCTGAGTCTTAGATAGTCTATTTTCATCAGCACCTATTGGGTGATACTCTGGAATCCGCGGTCCTGTTGCATGCAGCATCCATTTGCGGAGGCATCTTCTCTCTGTTACCCCATTGGCGCTTTCCTCTTTTCCTTAGATGTTTCCTGCATATAGATTTATATCAGTTACATGTCTTGCAGTTTACGCAAAGAAGAAGAGAAATGACGAAAAGATTGACATGAAAGCATTAAGTTCTAATGAATGCGTAATTCTGACACTCATCATGATTTGACTCTTCGAAAAACGCGACACAATCATTCTTGGATACTGAAGCATGCGATCATTAATTTCCCTTAAGGTGCGCGCTCAATTTTGGGTTTACCGTTTATGTCGGAGAATTCTTGCGATGAGTCCTTTCTACGATTGGAATCGCAGTATCGAGGACTGCGACGTCATTAAGTGTTATCGCAAATTGCCAATATCGCAGATCGTAGTTTTGAATGATCGCAGATCGCAGATCACAAGATCGCAAGGTTTTCGCTTTATCACTCTGTGCTGCTTATGTGACATTGCGACGTGCGACGTCGCATATCGGCCGACGACGATTCCTTTGGTTTTCCCTTTTTGAGCGTTTTTAATGCACGCGATGTGATGGGTTCTCGCGTCGCTCTTTTTTCAGTGTATTCATGCGCTTTGGGAAAACGCTTCTCTCTACCTTTGCGACGCGATATAGCTCTTAGGGAGTTAATACAAACGATTTTTTTTAAACAAAACATTTGTTGGATTTTTGGTTAAGGGTCCCCCTTTGCTTGATGTTATTACTAAAATCAAACAAAGAGGGGGGTTGTTGGTGACCACAACAATGGCGATTCACTGTGAAGAACCAGTTATCTCTGCTTTTCTATTGACCGTTCACTTCCGAAACAACAAAATTTTAATATGTCTAAATTTTGTTATGGACAGATAGAGTAGATTACCCCTCACCTTGTCAACGATACTTTGTCTCAACCTTCTTATATCCCAATTGCTTGCTTCCTCAGGCTTTTTCTTGCATTCGCACCAGACATTACTTGGTCTTGATTAAAGATAAAATAAGGTCTTCTCTGCGTACTGGCTTAAAAGTATGCTCATTTGTCGTAGGTAGAGCCTCTGCTGCCCGCAAGCGTCCATAGCCTCGACAGGGTTACCATGTTATCTAGCAATGATCCTTTTTCCTGCTTGAGGTTATTCGCAACATTCCAGAGAAAAAAAATCCTTTTTGACACACTTTTCCTTTTTTAATTCTCTAAAGAACAATGTCTTGGTTTGGTGGCCAAATTATGACACAGTCATTCACTTGATTTACACTTTTGCTGAACAATCCGGCTCATGATGAGACCTCTTGTCTTTTGATTGCAACAATCTTAAGTCGTTTCCCTGTTTTGATAGACAGTATTGGCAAAGTCAGCAAGTTATAATATCTGTGATCATGATAAGCCGGCTCATGATGAGACCTCTTATTCTTTGAGATATAGTGTTTTGCTTGGATTGTTTCTCTGAATGCTGCAATTTCCTTTTAGCAGGGAGGAAGTCATTGTTTTTCCTTAAGAAAGCTCTGGACGACAATAATAGAGTTTTTGAAAACAACAGTTTTGCAGAGAATACTTATTTTATTATTGATGATACCTTTCATTGTGCTGATACAAAACAATTCTTTACCAAAGGTTGCTTTCGTCAAAGTTTTTTAGAGGTTGAAACTAGCATCGTAATCAAGGTGAAGTTAACTCTATTTTTCAATAATAAAATTCAGATTTCCGAAAATTTTGCTATTTGTACAAGCGAAATCAAAATCTGATAGAGAAATGGCGTGCTCTTTCATGAATCCTTTTTAAATGATCATTTACAACGGGTTTTATTCACAAAAAGAGAAAAACAAAACAAAATAAAAACTAAAAATTAAATCTATCCCACAAAAATTAGAAGAATTTTCTTCTATGGAAAATACATTTTGAGAATTTGTCCATTCACAGGCAGAGAATCTCTCTTGCCTGTTAAATCCTGCAACACAAAATTCGATCGGCGTATGACCTCTACAATCTGAAAAGGACCAAGCCACAGCTTCTGGAATTTCTTATGTTTTCCCTTTTCTTCATGAGCCTTATCCCATTTTAAAACTACATCACCCATCTGAAAGTTTTTTCTGGTCATGATGCTTGAGTCAAAAGAAGATTTTATTAGCGCTTGGTGATGAGCATGGGTTTTCCTAGCTTGTTCTCTTTGCTCTTCTAGTTTGATTATTTCCATTTGTCTTAATCGTAAAGAGGAAGTAGATACTTCATCGATATATTGGACTAAAGACAAAGAGGGAATGACTAGGTGAGTCGGAAGAACCACTTCTCTCCCATAAACTAAATTAAAGGGAGAAGTGCCGATAGAAGCTTTCTTTGTAATTCTATCTGCCCATAAGGCGTTTACCAGCGCTTTGTGTCAATTCTTTTGGTTTTGGTCGATTGTCTTTTTAATAATCCTGATTAGGTTCTTGTTTGTTGATTCGGCCAACCCGTTACCTTGCGGATAGTAGTTGGCAGAATACTTCAATTTGAACCCTCTTTTGAGCGCAAACTCAGTCATTGCATTTCCAGAAAAATATGATGCATTATCAAACATTAAGGCCATTGGCAATCCAAACCTAGTGATGATAAACTGATCTATGAATTCAATAATGTTTTCAGAATTAGCTGTCTTGAGAGGAACTGCTTCTACCCATTTGGTAAAATAGTCAGTTGCCGTGAGGATATACCTATGCTATTTAGAAGAGTGAGGAACGATCTCACCTATTATGTCCAGGCCCCATTGACTGAACGGTTGCTCAATGTTAACCGGCTGCAGTGGCATGGATGACTTCTTTTGTTTCCCTACAGCAGTCTGGCAGACTTGGCATTTCCTTACGTAATTGTATGAGTCTTTGAACAGCGTGGGCCAGTAATATCCTGCATGCAAGATTTTATGTGCGATGGTTTCTCTAGCATAGTGTCCACCTGCTGGTCCATCGTGAAGTTCCTGCAAAACCTTTTCGGCTTCAGTTTTCTCAAGACATCTAAGAAGCACAGAATCGTAATTTCTTTTAAGCAGAACATCATTTATGAGCTAGTATTGTTTAGCTTTCAACCTCAGGGCTCTCTTCTTGGTGTGATCCAGGTGAAATGGAGCATACCCGTTCTTAAGAAAATAAATGGTGTCAGCATATAATGATTCTGCGTCGTTTAGGCTTACCTCATACGTGTGTACCTCTTCAGACGAGTTCTCAGGAATTTACGATGCTCCAGCTAACATCTTGCAGAAGCCTTGACCTCTCACGATGTGTGCTAGCTTGATCTCAAGATCGTATTCTTGTAAGGCGGTGATCCAATTCGCTCTCTTTTCGCCCACGTCCTTCTGTATCAGGAGGTTTCTTACCACTGGGAACGGTACTATGACTTTGGTATGGGATTTTAGCAAGAAAGGTCTGAAATATTTGATCACTTTGAAAACGGCATATGCCTGTTTCTCTACGTCTGAGTAATTAAGTTCAGCACCTTGTAAGTTTGAGCTAAAGAATGCGATTGGAGCTTCTGCCTTTTCTTGATTCGCTTGAGTTAAAATCGCAGCATAGGATTTCTCTGAGGCAAACGTGTATAAGATAAAAGGTTCTGAAAAATTTGGGGTTGCTAGAGATGGAGCGTTGATGATAGCTTGTTTGATTAAGTTGAATGCTTCGTGCTCATCTAGACCCCATTTGAAATTTGAATTCTTTTTTATCATATTTTGTAAGGGAGAAATAATACGTGAAAAATCCGGGACAAATCTTTTGACAAAATTGATCTGTCCAAGGAAGGATTGCATGGCTTTCTTGTTATGGGGCATGGATATCTCGGAAATTTCCTTGATTCTGTCGGGTTCTATGTGAATACCAGATTTCGACACTATGAATCCGAGAAATTTCCCTTCGCTTAATGCAAAGAAATATTTCTTTGGGTTGAGCGAAATCCCATACCTTAAACACCTTTGAAAGATTTGCTTCAAATCTTTGAGATGGTCGCTTCGTTTTTTGGAGTACACTGTTATATCATCCAGGTAAATCACTACTGATTTATTGACTAACCCTTTAAACGCGATTTCCATGGCTCTCTGAAAGGTAGCTCCGGCATTGATCAGACCAAATGGCATCTTCCGATATGCATAAGTGCCCCATTTGGTTCGGAACGTAGTCTTTAACTGATCATCGGGATGCACCAGTACTTGATTGTATCCTGAAAATCCATCCAGGAAAGACATTAATTCTGAGCCTGCTACTGCCTGTAATATTTGTTCCATAGGTGGAAGGGGAAAGTTATCTTTCTGACAGGCTTTGTTGAGATTTCGGAAATCGATACAGATTCTAATGTCTCCGTTTTTCTTCCTAATGGGTACCATATTGGACACCCATTTGGAATGCCTGACGGGGAAAATTATTCTGGCTCTCAACAACTTATTAAGCTCAGTTTTTATCTGATTTTCTAAGTTAGGGTGTATTTTTCTGAGCTTCTGCTGGACAGGTTTTTCATTTTCAATCGTAGGGATAGTGTGTTGAATGATAGAAGTGTTTTAAGTCTTCAGCTCATCGTAATTCCAAGCAAAAACGTTTTTGTATTGTCTCAGAAGACGGATGTATGCTGATTTCTCTTCAGGGGCTAGGCCGTGGCCTAGGTTAACGTTTTGTAGCTTCTCGTCGGTTCCTAGGTTCACTGATTCATAGTTCAGAGTTGAACTGTAGAGTTTGGCATTAGCTGACCTTTTGAACCGACTTTTCAAATCATATAGGTCTTCTAACTTGACCACCGATTTGGGTATAGCATTGTCAGTGCTACTTTGTTGTATTTGGTGATCATGATGGCCTTCATCGATTATCTGATTTGAGTAGGATCCTTCAGAGGTGAGGAAACTTACGATGTCTGGATCGTCGTTGAATACTCTCCAGTTGGTGATGTTGTCAGGGATGGACGGTCTAAAGATTAATTCTATTGAAAACCTATCAGGACTAAAATCTTTGGAAGGAATCAGTCTAGAGACTATGTTAGCTAACAGGTCTGTGCTCGCATTTTGAATTCTTGGAATTGACGAGATGTTGAATGCTATGAAATGTGCAGTGAGATCTTGAACTAACAATTGATAGTGCTTTAAATGACTTGACAGGTAGTGTATGGTGTTACGTACCTGTTTTACGACGATCTCAGAATCTCCAAAGACTTGAAGATACTTAACGTTCAATCCGATTGCTTTGTATAGGCCTTGAACCAAGGCTTTGTACTCCGCTGTGTTGTTCGTGCAATCGAACTCAAGTCTGCATGTGAGCATAATCTTGTTCCCGTCCGGGCTGATTAGAATGCATCCTGCTCCTGCTCCCTCATTGGATTTAGACCCGTCAAAATATAATTTCCAAAATAAAGATGTATTTACAGAATTATCTAAAAAACTAAAACATTTTGAGTCATCAATTTGGGAGAAATTTTCAACTTGGGATAAAACTGAATTCTCTAAGTAAGGTGAAATATGAGCATTGAAATTTCCGAGAAAAGAATCTACTGCGTAATTGCCTACAATGCTACTATTGTATGTTATGGCTTCATTTTCTCCTTCTAGTTCTGTCACTATGTATTTTTGGTGCAACTCTCGTTCAACCTTTATCTGATTTGGTTTACCATTGTATGGTAACCACATGTGCGACCAGTCGGTTGAGAAATATCCGTGGAGTTTCTCCGACCAATCCCTGCTAAGAATCAAACCATAGAACTCAGGGATATCAGCTACTAGAATGTCGATAACCTGACACACCTTTGGGTTAGACGACAATCTTATGGTCACCTGATTAAGTTCACCAATCACTTCGACTTGGGATCGATCAAATTGAACTATACGTACTGCGGATTTTTGAGGTTGCACATTCAATTTGGCGCATATTGACCTGGGTAAAATATTCGTTGAAGCACCAGAATCGACCAAGCAATTGTGCACGTTTTTATTGAAGATTTCATATGTGAGAAGAAAAGGAGGAGTATGAGATCTTGATCTTCCTCCAATCAAGGCGATGTCACTTGGATCAATCTTATTGATCGCGTTGGTTGGAGGCCTTCCCATATTGTGGGAAGCTACAGCTGTAGGTAAAGATGTAGTAGGCACAACATGTAATTCTTTCATCATTATTTTCTGCTGGTGTTTCAATTTACTCAATTCATAAAGAGTGATGTTAGCCCTAGTCTTCTTCATGTCGTCAATGATGTTATACTCCATTTCATCCGACACTATCAGTGTTCTTGATGGAGGTGCTTGATCAGATTGGAATGGGCTAAACTGGGTCGCTTTAGCAGTTGTCTTTTTTGTTGCGACCTTATCTTTTGTTGCAGGGCTTGCGCCCTTTTGTTTTGGGGTAGTTTGGGGAGGATCAAGTTGATTTTTGCTTCTCGTGCTAACAGGAAATGATTCTTGATCCTCTTCTTGTGGGAGGATGAAATCCCACATTCCTTGTAGTTCCACCACCTCTTCATCGTCGGTCTGCCCTTCAGTGGTATTCTCTTCTTCTTCTTCTTCAGATTCAATGTTTGAGATAGCATTGGGTGGCTTCGTCTCCATGGGAGGGTTTCTTTTAAAAGTCCTGAAAGGCTTTCTTGAAGACGTTTCTGCTACTTGTTTTTTAATATCAATCATCTCATTGGACATGGCTTTCAACACTTTTTGTAATCCTTCCATATCGAAAGGATCTTTCGTTTGCTTCTTCTTGGTGTCTTCTTTGAAAGAGATCTTCTTAGATTTGCGTTCTTCAATTGCAGATCTCTTTTCAAGGGCTACTACGCGTTTTTCAACTGCCAACGCCTCTGTCAAGTTGTCAACTAAGGTGGTCTTGTTTGCCCTATCTACGAAGATAGCCAAGTTTGGAGGTAAAGCCGTGATGTACCATTCACATCTTACTTCCTCGCTGGGTTGTGAAGCAGCGGGGATTTTGTTGAGGATCTTATTGAACCGTAAGTTAAAATCTTTAATGGGTTCTCTAGCCTCAGCCTTAAGATTAGATAGGTCATTGATCAATGTCGCCGTGGATCTGTCATCACCAAACTTGGTGAGGAACTGACTTTGAAAAATGTCCCAGCTTGTGATGGATCCGGAAGGTAACGAAAAGTACCACGACCCGGCTGTTCCTTGCATTTTATAAGGGAAAAGCTGGACAACAGCGTCTTCGTTAGTAACTCCGTTGAGATTAACAGAAAGCATGAAATTATTGATATGTTCTTCGGCTAGCATGCTTGCTTTTCGATTGAATTTAGGCAGCCACTTCTTAGGATGGGCCGGTATAGGGCTCAGGGGTGGAGGCATTAAGACTGCCCCAGGATTGTTCCATGGAGACTGGGCCATCATTGAGCTGCTAGTCAATGGAAGCGCAGAAGATGATCTCTGATGCTGAGAAGATTGAGATATTATGATCTTCGATGATCGTGGAGGAAGGGTTGCGGAAGATGGATGAGTGATCTGGGGTGAAGATGTGGGTGGCTGACTTCACGGTGAGGGAGTTGAAATGGACGAGGTAGATGAAAGAGTCTCTTTGTCAGACTCTGGAAGTGCTTTCCTTGCTCTTTTCCTAGTGGGGAGAGGGATTTCAGTTGGCTGGCTGCCAAACTTTTCACTCTTCAATCTGGTCAGGGGATGAGCAGGATTGTACTACGAAGTCACGCTGCCTTTAGATTTATCAGACCTCTGAGTAAAAATAGAGAATCCCTGGAGTTTACGAATCAAAGTTTGAAGTTCAGGGGGATCAATGATAAGTTGGTATGATATATTCGAGTGTGTAGCAGCGGTGGATACCCGAGCGACTTCTAGCTCCGAGTTTAATCGTACCGGAGAAGTCGGGGGAGTTGGTGAGGGTGATTTGCTCTTAGAATGGTATTTAGATTTTGACTTATGTTCCATTCATAGCTCATGCCCTCCTTCTAGTGCCATTCATAGCTCATGCCCTCCTTCTAGCGCCAAATATGTCGAGGGCCCCGAAATCAGGTCAACAACAAGGGGGATACCCACCCGGTCGGGAACCTGGTTGGCGGCTCCGTGCCCGTTTGGAGTAGCGGGTCCGACTGGGGATAATGGGACCAGTTTCCCAATATGAGGGGTGTGTGTGTGTGTAGAGTTTGATGGTATTGATTTAGGGGTATTTTAAGCTAATTTAATTCTAAATTCTAAACTAACTCTATGCTATTGTAATCTAATGAAAAAAAATACATCTAATCTATGCTAACCCGGGGTAAAATTCTTTCATTATGCGATCTAAAAAGATTTCGAACAGTAGCTGGTAATAAAGATCATTCAGCTATCATAAGAATATAAATCAATTAAGATGAACCATTTTGCATAAGCAGTTAGGCAAAACAGTTGTGAACAACATATCGCATAATTAGTTATTCATATGTCAAGCACAAATAAATGACTCCACCGTACAGAAGTGCCAAATGGTAATACACACATTCATACATTAACATATAAAGAACTCAGCTGCATATCACTTTAGGAATACAAGCAGAAATTAGTCAAGAGATAAAAGTACCATTTATGACTGATTTCACTAATAAACTTCAAGCAATAACGATTTATTTCTACTTGTTCTAATATCTGCTAAGAGTACAGAAGTGAAACATCAGTAACAGACATTAAAATGCAAACATAAATAAATCTCGATCCATCCATTCATCAAAAACCCCCTCCGAGGGTGCAAAAGTGCATGTTCTGAGGACAAGTTTTTTGACAGATTTCCGGACCCCTCTCCAAATGCCATGAGAAGGGTTAAATACTACTAACTAATTAATCTTAATTACACAAATTTAGGGAACGGCTTCAAATGACCGCCCTTTTACTAAAAGCAAATTTATTTCTAAAAATCAAATCTAATTTCTAACCATTTCTGTATTTTCTCCTTAGTGCTGTAAGCAATGCGCTATTCGCCGTGAAAGAGTCGGTTGGTTGTCCTTTCCTTTTGTTCGAGCTTGAAAATTAGAAATGACAAGAGCTGGCACCTCTTTCTGACAGACTAGAAGATATTTTCGAAAACCTTTCTCTAGCTGGGTGTATTCGCTGTGCGTATACTTAGTACAACCCAGGTTCCTTTCGAACTGATTTTGCTGTTGCTATTTCGGTTTCTGGTCGTGCGAATGACTCAATGAGTTAGTAGTCGTGTTGTATGGACAATCTCCTGTATCAAGAATTGCTTCGGTTCTTTGTTCCAGGCTTTTCTGGAGCGTCCTCCTTCTATTGCGTTTCTCTTTTTGCTTTACCCAGTCTGAGCTTCAAGATCTTTTGCAAACACGCTGCTTTTGTGCGCCTTTGACTCTGAGTCTTAGATAGTCTATTTTCATCAGCGCCTATTGGGTGATACTCTGGAATCCGCGGTCCTGTTGCATGCGGCATCCATTTGCGGAGGCATCTTCTCTCTGTTACCCCATTGACGCTTTCCTCTTTTCCTTAGATGTTTCCTGCATATAGATTTATATCAGTTACATGTCTTGCAGTTTACGCAAAGAAGAAGAGAAATGACGAAAAGATTGACATGAAAGCATTAAGTTCTAATGAATGCGCAATTCTGACACTCATCATGATTTGACTCTTCGAAAAACGCGACACAATCATTCTTGGATACTGAAGCATGTGATCATTAATTTCCCTTAAGGTGCGCGCTCAATTTTGGGTTTACCGTTTATGTCGGAGAATTCTTGCGATGAGTCCTTTCTGCGATTGGAATCATAGTATCGAGGACTGCGACGTCATTAAGTGTTATCGCAAATTGCCAATATCGCAGATCGCAATTTTGAATGATCGCAGATCGCAGATCGCAAGATCGCAAGATCGCAAGCTTTTCGCTTTATCACTCGGTGCTGCTTATGCGACATTGCGACGTGAGACGTCGCATATCGGCTGTCGGCGATTCCTTAGGTTTCCACTTTTTGAGCATTTTTAATGCACGCGATGCGATGGGTTCTCGCGTCACTCTTTTTTCAGTGTATTCATGCGCTTTGGGAAAACGCTTCTCTCTACCTTTGCGACGCGATATAGCTCTTAGGGAGTTAATACAAACGATTTTTTTTAAACAAAAGAAATTTTGGATTTTTGGTTAAGGGTCCCCCTTTGCTTGATGTTATTACTAATATCAAACAAAGAGGGGGGTTGTTGGTGACCACAACACCTAGTTAGGACTACCTCATCTATTTGAACCTGCAGATTTTCTTTTTGCTGTGCTAGCCTGCCCTATGAACTCTTTCTTTAGTATTTGATCTGATCCAGTTAAACCACTCTTTGATTGACTCCATAGCCCAATGGTCTGAATACTTATTCTGCCCATATATTTTCATAAATCCACCACCCAATCAAAACCAAAACATCATGAGCACTAAGAACTAGCCTGGAATCCTATTCAAGAAAAAGTTAAATTATAAAGAGAGAGCCCTCTCTGGACTTAGGTTGGCTAGAACCTGAATCTAAAAGATTAGGTTTGTGGTTACCTCAGATTATTCCTTCTTTTATAACTTCTAGGGAAGACTTCTGAGTGATAACAGGACCCAGGGGCTAGTTACCTGAGAGGTTGGGTTGGTTCCTTGGAGTCTTGTTGCTGATGTGGAAGGTCTGTATGGTGTGTTTTCATCGATTCCACTTCCTTAAGGTCAGCTAGGAGTTTGAATCCCATCATAGTAGCCCCTCGTCACATGTTTACCCTGGTTGGCCGATTAATTGGTTATATTTGGGAGGATGGTGTTAAAGAGAGTCTATTTAGAGTCATGTAGAGTGGTTCCTAAATTTTAGGGGGTTAGGTTGAGTTATTCTGAGTTGTAATTATTTAATTCAGTTTAACAAAGTTAAATTAAATTAAACTAGTTCCAACTAATGGAGGAATTAGTGGAGAGATCCAATAGTGGGGTATAACTTGCAGTAGTGGGTTGTAATCAAAACTGCTCAACTAGTAAACTAAATATTTACTCGTAGATAACTCATGCACGTCATATCCGAGAAAGACCTAGTTCAGATTGGAGTTTAGGGACAATGTACTATCAGTTGTATAATCATTTGAATTATATAGGTAGAGCAGGCAATCAGAGGAAGGCCTATGATGGATTTCACAGTGATGGATGAGGAATATCCCAAATAAATATGGGATAATTCCTTAGGAAAGTGCACAATGAAATAGGAGCTTGGCAGGCAGTAGATTTGGCTAAGTATTGGATGGAGCTTGTTTGTGAAGCAGTGGGATAGAATGAGATTTTGTAGAGGTTCCTCGTGCTTGAGAAAATAATTATAATGTTCTCATTTTTTTTTTTGTTAATGCAATATACAGATAGCAACGGTTTTTAGCTGTGGCTTTCCCTAGAAAATTATTGTATTATGTGTGATTGAATTCTTTCTCTTTTATGCGTCGTGATTTCATTGATTGTTTATTGTTTCCACTTATTAGTAGATTAGAATCAAGTCAATTGTTTTAGCATATTACAATTTGCAGTTTGAATATACAAGGAATTTTTATATGGTAACAAAGTTGAAATCACTATAGAAGAGGAGAATAGGATTTTGTCTTTTGCAGGAGAAATCGAATTTGCAGCATCATACTTCAAAGCCAACAGGATTTCATTCTACAGATTGAGACTCGAATATGCCCTTGAGGGTATTTTGAACTATATTTCTTGGAAGGACAAGATCGAGGTAGTGTTGGAAGACAACAGGTTGAAGGAATTCATATATCATGATATCCTGAATCCTCCAACATCTTATGCTAAGGATCTGGCAGAATGGAGAAAGTATGGGGAAAAGGTGAAAAGGATTATCCTAGAAGGAGTTTGAGATAATATTCTCTTGAACCTCCATGGTAAGGAAACTCCATTTGCTATGTGGAAGGCCTTGGCGAACCTGTTTCAAAACAACTGTGACCATAACAATATCGCACTGAAGGACAAGCTTAGAAAGATCAAGATGGAGAAGGGAAACTCAATACTGAAGTACTTGACCAAGTTCACCCAATGTCAGGATGAGCTTGGAAGTGTTTGTGTTACTATTGTTGAAGAATATCTAGTGATCCTAACACTTCTGGGAGATCCCAAAAGCTTTCACAACTACTAGGACTCAATTAATGGGAGGGAGAAGCTACCAGAGTGGGAGCAATTGTGGTTTTACTTGGTAGAAGAAGAGATTTGATGGAGCACTAGATATGGATCCTCATCTAAGCATGATTATGAGGAGAATTGTGCCTTAGATGGAAAGGCAAAGAAAGGGAAGGGAAATTCATCCCATTCCAAATCAAATTCCAGTGAGGGCGACAAGAAGAAGAACATGTCAAAGATTAAAAAATTTCATTGTCATGAGCTAGGACATGTTGGGTGTGTGTTATATTCTTTCCACAACTAGCCCCAAACGCGAAACTAGGGGGTTATAGGTGGGGCGACCAGCCCCCCTTTGTTGTGTTAGGTGATGTGGGGACATCGCGGGAAAAAAAAAATGGACCTTATATTAGGTTGTCGAACGTACCTATGGTTTTGTGCATGGATTTCGCACATGGTTTTGGGCATGATGGTTTTCTGACCATGGTATTTTGTAGATCCATTCAAGGGAACTATGGTTATGTTCTAATCCATGGTTAATAAATTAGGGTTTATGGATGCTTCATCATGTATATATATGTATTGTAACATTGAAAGGAATATAATGAAAAATCAATCTGGTAGTCCCAGTTTTGGGATCCAGGGGAAATATCTGTGTATATTTGTTTTATGTTTTATCCTCTTGCCATCGTTTATTTTATGATTTTAAGAATTCGTTTGTAGGTAGTTTTTGTACAGGGTTAAAACCTACATTTGGTATCAGAGTTTTTTCAGCTTCAAGGGGATGCCTTTGCTGCTAAGGGGTTTTTTTCCAGGGCCTGTGTTAGACCTTGTTCTATGGGAGATCTGCGGGATCGATTCTTGCGGTGAAAGAAGATGGCGAGCAGTGGAAATATAGAGATCAATATATTTATTGGTCATAGTTTTGAGTTGTGGAAACTTATGATGGAGGATCTTCTAGTGGATAAAGATCAATGGATCGTGGTAGATCCAGGTACTAAACCAACATCAATGTCTGATGAAGAATGGAAGAAGTTAGATTGGAAAGAAAAGAGAAAATACAGTTTTGTATCTCAGATTCAGTATTGTTGAATCTATTAGGGGAAGCTTTGGCGAAGGCTTTGTGGGACAAGTTAGGGACTTTGTACCAATCTAAGTCTTTGGTGAATAAATTGTTCCTACAAAAAAAGTTGTATAACCTAAGAATGAAGGATGGAGACTTGATGACAGAGTATTTGAACACCTTTAATACTATGGTAAGCTAGTTGTTATCTATTGATATTAAAATATGAGATGCAGGTAAGTCAATTAGTTTGATGTGTTCTCTACCAAATTTGTAGGATAGTCTGGTTGTTGTAATAGGTAGCAATACAACTACCTTGCAATTTGATGAAATAGTGTCATCCTTGTTGTCAGAGGAGATGAGACAGAAAAATATGGATGGCCAGAATGGTGATGCCTTGTTTGTATGAGGTTAGTCCTGGAACAAAAATAAAAATAATTCCTTGAGTGGGAGATCTAAATCTCTAGGAAAACCTACAAAGGTGTGTTGGAAATGAGGAATGGAAGGGAACTTCAAAAAGGATTATAGATCTAAATCTCCTGAGAAAGGAAAGGGATCTGATGATTCTCCTTCTATAGAGGAAAAAACAACCTCGGATGGAGGTGGGGATGTGTACTTGGCTTCTTCTTCAAGTACACATGTAGATCATGAGGCATGCTTGATTGAATGAGGTGAATCCTTTCACTTCACTCCCCATAGGGAGTGGTTCTACGAGTATGAAAAATATGATGGTGGTGATGTCTTCTTAGGGAATGACAGGAAGGCTAGAATTTTCAGACGCAAAAAAGTAAAGTTAAAGTTGTAAGGTGGAAGGATTAGAACACTTCTGAGTGTTCTGTATATTCCTTCATTGGCTAGAAATCTAATTTTTGTAAGAAAGATGGATGATGAGGTGTAAAAACAATGTTCAAGAAAGATACCTGCAAGATGGTTCAAGGAGCACTAGTATTGATGCAAGGAGTTTGGATTGGATCTCTGTACAAGCTTATGGGTAGCACTGTTATTGACGGGTGCAAAATTTTTGTGGTTCTTGAAAGTGGAGCAAAAAATCTAGTGGTCTCTACAGAAAATACCATGCTATGGCATCAAACGTTTGGAAATATTGGAGAGAAGGGCCTTCAAATACTTCATGGTAATGCTATGGTAGAAATTATGTCTAATTTCTCATGGATTTCGATTTCTATGAACATTGTGTATATGGAAAGCAGAATCAGGTGAGTTTCCCCTTTGTTGCTAAGAGGGCGAAAGGGATATTAGAGCTTGTGCACAATGATGTGTTTGGACCTATGTTGGTTCCATCACTAGGTAAATCTATGTACTATGTATCATTCATAGATGACTTCTTAAGGAATACATGAATATATTTCCTCATGAAGATATCTAAAGTCTTTGACAGGTTTACAGAATTTAAGGCTCTAGTGGAAACCCATACAGAGAAGAAGATAAAGGTGTTGAGGACAAATAACGATGGAGAGTTATGCAAGAATAAATTTGAAGAGTTTTGTAATAAGTGTTGTATATCACGGAAAAAGACTATTCCATGCACACCTCGGCAAAATGGAGTTGCAGGAAGAATGAATAGGATGTTGATGGAAAATTCAAGAAGCATGCTCAGTGGTGTCAGGTTAGGACAAGAATTATAGGCGGAGGTGGTCGATACTTCATGTTACCTGGTTAATATATCACCTTCATCAGCGTTGGATGATAAGTGTCCACATCATGTATGGACTGGTAAAAAAACCCTCTATTTCACATCTGAGGGTATTTGGCTATGATGCATATGTAGATGTTCCAAATGAGAAAAGAACCAAGTTAGATAGTAATATGAAAGGTGCATCTTTATTAGGCATAAGTATGGTTTAAAAGGTTATAAGCTTTAGGACCCAAAAATGAGGAAGGTTGTGTACATCCGAGATGTGGTATTTGGAGAGGTGAAAGATGTTATTAAACATGAAGTCCTACCCAAGGAATCTAAGAAGATAGAGTTTGAGCTAAAGGAGGAAGAATCAGACTCTACAATAGAAGAGGAATCAGAAGATGAAGAGCCACAAACTCCAGTTGTGAAAAGATCAATTCAAGAAAGAAGTGAACCAGAAAAGTATAGTCCATCTGCTTTTTGTTCAAGTTTTCTTTATTTATTACTGATGATGATCCCATAACTGTTAAGGAGGTAGTAGTTTCAGAGGACGGAAAACTCTAGGAAGTGGCCGTGGTTGATGAAATGGCATCTTTGGACAAAAATGAGGCTTGGGATCTGGTAGAGTTTTTGGCTAGAAGGAAACCCATTGGTAGCAAATGGGTGTTTAAGAAGAAGATGAATGCAGAAGGCTAGGTGGAGAAATACAAAGCTTGGTTGGTAGCAAAAGGTTATTTTCTGGTGTCGAGAATTGATTTTGGTGATATTTTTTCTCGTGTTTCCAAGATAGCTTCTATTAGATTATTTTTATCTTTTGTTGCTTTTGATTTTGAGGTCTAACAGATGGATGTGAACACAACATTTATTCACGCGGATCTGGAAGAAGAGATCTACATGAAGAAACATGAAGGATTTGCGGTGAACGGTAAGAAAGAATTGGTATGCAAGCTATAAAAAGTCTTTGTATGGGTTAAAAAAGTCACCAAGGATGTGGTATCAGAAATTTGATACATATATACTTGGACTTGGCTTCACTAGAGTCAAAGAAGATCATTGTGTGTATTTTAAATTAATTGGTGACCATATTATTTATTTGGTCTTTTATGTGGATGATATGTTTTTGGCTGGAAATAACAAAAAAAATTATCCAGGAATTGAAGACTCAATTGTCCTCCACATTTGACATGAAAGATTTCAGTGCTGTAAACTATATTTTGGGCATGGAAATTAAATGAAATTGGGAAAAGAGGAAGCTTTGGTTAAACCAGAGGAAGTATGTCAAGACAATACTTCAGAGGTTTAATATGCATGATAGTAAACTAGTGAAGGTTCCTATTCCTATAGGTGTAAATTTATCTGTTGAACAATGTCCCAAGACACAAGAAGAGGAGGAGGACATGCCCCATGTTCCATACACAAGTGCAGTTAGTATCCTGATGTATGAAATGGTCTATATTACACCAGACATGGCACATGCAGTGGGAGTATTGAGCATGTTTATGTCAGGAGAATTAGATAGCAGTGAAGCAGGTTTTTAGGTATTTGTGTGGCACTAGTGATTATGGTTTGTGCTACCAAGAAATACCAGGATTGGACAGAGTTTGGGACATCTATGGCTTTGTTGATAAGAAAATGGGTTGGATATCTGGATCAGAGAAGATCTACAAGTGGGTATGTGTTTAACCTAGTTGGAGGTGCAGTCAGTTGGATGAGAAAGAGACAGTCTGTAGTGGCACTTTCAACTATAGGGGCAGAATACATGGCAGCCACTCATGCAAGGAAGCAGTTTGGTTGCAGAGATTGTGTTCAAGTATGGGGTTAGTATAGTGAACCATAGGCATAGAATGTGACATCCAAAGTGCAATTTTCTTAGCAAAGAAGTATTCTTATCATTCAAAGACAAATCACATTGATGTTCTGTATCACTTTGTGAGGGATATGGTTGAGGACAAAAAGGTGTTGCTGATAAAGGTGGACACTTTGAAGAATAATGTAGATGCATTGATGAAGTCGGTGAGCACCAGAAAGTACCATATGAAAATCATGTCAATTTAGTAAGCAAACCAAGGTGTAGTTTAATGCCAAAGAAGGTACTTCAAGTAAGCCACTTGAACTTATTCATATTGATTTGTGTGGTCCTATGAAAAACAAGTCTCCTCTGGGGGAGCAATAATTCATATTATTCATTGATGATTTTACTCGCATATGTTGGATTGGCTTATTAAAACATAAATATGAAGCATTTGATAAATTTAAAGTCTTCAAAGCTCTGGTAGAAAATTAGTTAGATTTGAAAATAAAATGTCTTATATCTTATAAAGGAGGAGAATTTATATCAGATTAGTTTTTTGACTTTTGTGAACAACATGTCATAAAGAGGAATTTTTATATAGCTAAAACTCCTTAAAAAAATGGAGTGGCAGAAAGAATGAACAGAACAATCCAACAAATGGCACGTTCCATGCTTGATTAGTATGGAACACGTCATACCTTCTAGGGGGAAGCAACAGATACAGCAATAGATATCCTCAACAAAGCTCATGTTCAGGTAAATAGTGACAAAACCCTTCATGAACTATGGTTTAGTAAATCTCCAACCATTAAGAATTTTAGAATTTTTGGAAGCAAATGTTGCATAAAGAATAATTATGATAAACTTGGAAAGTTTGAAGCTAGAGCTAATGACGGAATTCTCCTTGGATACTCTTCAAGAAGAAAAGGATATACATGCTACAATAAATGACTTCAAAATATTTTTGAATGCATTGATGTTGTTATTGATGAAGCATCCACATGTACCAAAGAGGAAGCACCAACAGATGACGAATATACTCCTACAAGAAGCCAAAAGAATGTTGAAGAAAGAATCATTGAAGCATCAGAAGAAGGAAGTAACAATACAAAAGCATCAGAAAAGACGCCATCAAGGTATGTTCAAGGTTTATGGTATCCCAAAGATGAAAATGTTACTCTTCATGCTTACAGATGGAGATTGGTCACCAAATGTTGATGACCAAAAAAGAACTAGTGGAGGATCATTTTACATGGGACCCTGCTTGGTATCATGGTTCCGCAAGAAAGAAAGCTCCATTTCTTTATCTACTACACAAGATGAATATGTTGTTGATGCATCTTGTTGCACACAACTTCTATAAATGATGCAAAAATTGCAGGATATTCAAATCAATTGCTCTCCACCTATTCCCATTCTATGTGATAATACCAGTGCCATAAGTATTTCTAAAATTTTTGTCATGCACTCAAAAACCAAGAATATTCCAATCAAATATCACTTTCTGAGAGAACATGTGATTGAACAAAAGGTCAAACTAGAGTATGTTCCCTCAAAAGAACAAGTTACAGATATATTTACAAATCCTCTTCCACATGATTCATTTGAGTATCTCATACAGAAATTAGGAGTGGTCTTTGTTTCGTCACTATGTTAATAATTTTGACCAATTCTTCAAGTGTACGAGGAGCTGAAAGTGAAATTTATTGTAGTTTATTTTCCGTACACAGATTTGATGAAGCACAGTTGTGTATATACGTGTATTTTGATCTGTACAGTCGTGTATGTTTCCTTGTGATGAAGTATCAGTAGATCTAACTCAAAGAAAAGTTATGATATGCTTCTAACAAGTGTTGTTTGCTAATTCTGATATTAGTTAGATACAGTCTATTGAGGATCAGATACCTATGGTTTATGAGTTGCTCCAATATGACATTGATTCTTTGATGAATAAAATTTCGTTGATGACCTGATTGGTGAATAAGTTGATATAATTAGTTCTAAAATTGAATAGTTGGCAGAAGTTCAAGGGAAGCATTTTTCCTTGCTTCTTATAGTAAATTGTTGGGATTATGATTTCTTGATGATGCTGCTGAAGAAACACATGTTCTTGACTTACTTTTTGATGAGGTTCATGGTTTTGTTGTCCAATGCTTATAGTACAAATCCTATATGGTATATAGTATTGACGATTATCATGATCTTGCTACCTCCCTATTGAGGTCTTTGGTCTTGTTTATAAATATCATATCTATCATTTGATGTAAAGTTCATGTAAATACTTGTGATGTAATAATTGTAATATTCAGTCATGAATGGACTATTGGGGTCAACTCAATTATATATTCCATCCCATGTTGGCGATTTGATGTAATATGTAACCCCATTGCATTGGGAGAATGGTCAATATCAGTTATTGGTGATAGGAAAAGTCATGTCTAGTTACTTATTTGTATATCTTCAATCCAGCATGTGCTCAGGGGGAGCAAGGTCCACATTCAGTGATCAATATTCAACAACACTTAATTCCATGATCTACAGCACTTCATTCAACGTTGGTCAGCTTCTCTTGATGTCAAAGGGGAGGGGCGTAGCTTGGTGTTTGGAGAAAGCTTGCTTGGAAAGCAACTTGGTATATCTACATGTATCTACAGATGGTTGGTAACCAAACATCACAATGGTGGTCATCAACTCCAAAGGGGGAGATTGTTGGCATTACAATAAATGTGTTGTATTTGATGGCAACCTTCTTGATGAAGATTTTTCGACATGATGCTAACATGATGATTTTATAAGATAGTACATATGTGACAGAGAGTTTGGACAAAGGCATAGCAGTCTAGAGATAGAATAATGACAAAGGTGATGTTTTGATAAATACATGTGGGTTCTGTGAAGCAAAATTGCGTACATATGTGGGTATGGAGAAGACAAAGCATGTATAGTTTTTGCACCATGGTATCCTAAATGCTAGGGATCTTTACCATGCTATTGGCCCATAGTAATGAACGCAACAATAGATATTTGATCCCGTCTAAGAATACCATCGGCATTAATAAGGATTTGACCCGTGGTATTGGATAAGGCCTAAGCTATATAAGGAGTTGAAGATCAAAGTGTTTCATGTGTGAGAAATGCAATATTGATGAATTTTTTAATTTGAAATAAGGGTGCACAAGGAATGTGATGTGGGATCAAATCATGTAGATCTGAAATGACTACATTATTTGCTTATGGGTTGATTTGTGATAACAATTTTCTAACATATGTTTGTCACTGGGTTTTTCGATATTTGGGTTTGATTGAAGTTCTATTGTGCATCGAAGGAATGAGTCAATAATTACAAATCTATACGCAAGTTTGTCTTATAAAAGGAAAGTACATACGCGGGTCTGCCTCTATATAGTCGTGTATTGATTCTACAGGATGAGCAGATTTGTACGTGGATATGCTTCGTGAAATGTATGTACACATGCGAATGTATTTTGTAAGGGTCACGTACATATGATACAGTTTCTGAAGTATGTCTAGTTAATGATGTATTATTAGTCTTGCTATGATTGTTGTTTTCTGTTGATGAGGTATTATTCATAATAATCTATATGTGATAGTTTTGATGAAGTTGAATGGTTTGTGAACGAAATATTGAACTGGTATGAATGATCTGTAAGTAGCTCATAAATCTATGATGAATGATATATGTGATTGTGATTTATTTCAGTAATGCAATGATTCAGTCTGAGGGTTCATGTTTTGATATCTGTACACATGTATGTTTCATTAAAAGTGTGTATATATGTGGATATTCTTAAGAACAATAGTGTATATATTTTGACATATTGTTGATCAGGGTTTGCAGTGGCAACAATTGGTTTCAGTAACAATGTATGGGTTGATGATTGACAGTACATTCACATGACTTGTATTGGTTTGGATTGATTGGTTGCAATGCGATTCACTGATTGATCTGTTTTAGTTGATTCAGTGATTTGATGATGGTAGTGGGTCCTATATGAAAATCTGATGAAAGGTGGCCTACAAGTTGTTCAGGTGGATATAGTTTGATACATTTTGAAAAGTGATCCACAAGGAATTGAAGTTAAGGGGGTTTTAGGTCCCTTCCAATAGGTGCTAGAGAATGAGATAAGGTTGTAGCCTTCTACAAGTGGGTGACTATGTGCTGGAATAAGTCTGCGTCAGTAAAAGATTGTAAAATAATATCTATCTATATATATATATATATATATATATATATATATATATATATATATATACGTATGTGTTGACTACGTGTGATGCTTTATTTTTTTCTTACTGCACTTGTTTACTATTTAATTAATGCCTAATGAAGGATTGATACATTGGTTCAAGTTAAAATGATGAAGAATTAATTGAAAAGATAGTTAACTAGATATATGATGGTTGTCTGCATAACAATAACGCACATATGCAGGTTCAATTCATTAAAGTCGCGTACATAAATATGACTAGAAAATCAGAAGGTCAAGTAAGTTTTAAAATACGGATTCACCTCCCACCCCCCCCAGCCCCCCAATATTTTTCCTAACATACATTCCTACAGAGGAGCAGGATACAGATATTTTGACAAAGGCATTGTCAAGATGTAAAATCGAGTTTCATAGAGGCAGGATCAGGGTAGAAGATAATCCCTTTCTTGTTGAAAGGGAGTATTGAAAAATGCAACAAGAAAATCCTCATTTAAATTTGTCCTTGAATTAAATTAGGAATAAATTGTAATTCTAATTCTCATAACAGCTTGGAATAGTTAACTAAGTTAATTTGACTTAGTTGACTCAGTTAATTCAAGTTGGGAGTCTATCTAGGGTCATATAGAGTGGTTCCTAAATTTTAGGGGGCCAAGTTGAGTTCTTTTGAGTTGTAATTATTTAATTCGGTTTAACTGAGTTAAATTCGATTAAACTAGTTCCAACTGATGGGGGAATTTAGTGGGAGATCCAGTAGTGAGGTGTAACCTGCAGTAGTGGGGTGTAATGAGCACTACTCAACCAATAAATTGAAGATTCACTCATAATTAACTCATGCATGTCAGATCAGAGGAAGACCCAGTCGAGATTAGAGTTCAGGGATAATGTATTATCAGTTGTATAATCATCTGAATTGTACATGTGGTGCATGCAATAAGAGGAAGGCCTATGATAGATTCCACAATTATGGATGAGGAATTTCCCAATTAAATATGGGCTAATTCCCTAGGAAACTGCACAAGGAAATAGGATCTTGGTAGGCAATGTCTTTGGATAAGTATTTGCCAGAGATTGTTTGTGAAGCAATGAAATAGATTGAGATTGTGTAGAGGTTTCCTAGTCTTGAGCAAAGAATTTTAATCTTTTCATATTTTTTGATTAATGAAATATACAGATAGCAAGGGTTTTTATTTGTGGCTTTCCCTGGAAAATTATTATGTTATGTGTGATTGAATTCTTTCTCTTTTATGCTTTGTGATTTCATTGATTTTTTATTATTTCTACTGATGAATAGAGTAGATTCAAGTCAAATATTTTAGCATATTACAGTCTACAGTTTGAATCTACAAGGAATTTCTACAAACCTTGGGCTTGATTCGGGCTTGGGCCTTGACTTGAATTTTGATTGCTGCCCCTTGCACTAGAGCTTGAGGGGTTTCCTCTTCCACCTATGTTTGGGATTCTTCCTCTTCCTCTAGCATTTGATCTTCCCCTGCCTCTACCTTGATAAAATGAAACTTGTGTCTTTAAGGCATGCTCCAATGAGGATTTTATTGTTCTCTTCATTCTATGTTCATGAGAAATCAATGATGCATGAAGCTCATCCATTGAAAACTGCGAGAGATCCTTTGTTTCTTGTATGGCCACAACATTGGTATCAAATCTTACTAGAAGACTTCTCAAAATTTTCTCAACTATTCTTCTTTCCTCAAGTGTCTCACTATGAGACTTGATTTGAGTAACCTATCCAATTACTTATGTAAAAAATGAGTCTACATTCTCAGACCCTTTCATACAAAGTGTCTCAAAATCTCTCCTTAACATTTGTATGTTTTTTATCTTTACTTTTTCCATGCCTTGGTAGGTTGTTTGGAGGGTATCCCATGTTTGTATGCACTTTGTTGCTGCCGCAATCCTTGGGAAAATACTTTCATGAACTAGTTGAAAAATGTATAAGAGGGCTTTTGAATCCTTCTTCCCGTTGTCCCTCAACAAATCATTTTCTTCTTGTGTCAAAATTATTATACGTTGATGCATCTGTTGGTTCTTGGAATCCATTCTCCACCAAATCCCAAATATCTTGAGAAGAAAACAGATCCTTCATTGTTATAGCCCAATAGTCATAATTTTTGCCATAAAATGAGGTATTTGAGGATTAGTCAAGCTTGTGCTTGATGCTTCCATCTTAATCGTTAAGAAAAAAATTCTCCCTGCTAGTAAATATGCTCCAAAAATAATGTCGCCGGACCAATTTTTAACTCCTAGTAAAAACACTTGCACTTACACTAATTAAATTTTACACGTACTCAATTTTTAACTCCCATAAAAACACATGCACCTACACTAATAAAAGTTTACACGTGCTTTGATACCACGTGAAAGTTTAGGCAGAGGAGTCTTCCTCAATACAGTTGTTGTGAAGATTAATTCACACATTTGACTTCTGCAACAAAACAAAGTTAAAAACCCAAGCAAGACAATAATTGTGGATATTAATTCACATAGTTGACTTCCGTAGCAAAACATAGCTAAAAACTCAAGCAAATTTATGCACAACAAAGAAAAACAGAGTAAATTGGAGCAACAAAATAAAATTTTGGATTATAATTTTGAATACATGAAATACTTTTATATGGAAGTTGTGGCTCCTTCACTAAGTAAAAAAAGTAGTTCTTACGAAGATTTACACTCCACTAGTCAAATTGTAAAACCTAGTAACTATTTGTTTTCACGGACCCACCAAAAATTGCTCCACAATTTTGTCACCTTGACCTTGACCTTTCAGACTTACATCTGCCAAAAAACAAAAGACTTTGTACTTGTATATTAAAACATACATTTTAACACATTAAATCATGAATAGTCAAAGTATTAAAGCATAGAATGGGTGCTTGTATAAAAGATAGTTTTTTGAGCTGCACATGTTGAGGAATACATGTTGTAGAATACAAATAACAGACCAAAAATTGCTCCACAATTTTGTCACCTTGAACTTGACGTCTCAGACTTAATCCACCAAAAAACAAAAGACTTTGTACTTGTATATTCAAACATACATTTTAACACATTAAATCATGAATAGTCAAAGTATTAAAACATAGAATGGGCACTCATATAAAAATAGTTTTTTGAGCTGCACATGTTGAGGAATACATGTTGAGGAATAAAATTCTTGCCACAAATTTTTACCAACCATGCATTAAATGTTCATTTGTTTTTAGTCTGACCAAACATTTTTACCAACCTGACATTAAATGGTCACTTGATGTTTTGTGGAATGGAAAGTTTGTACTTCCACTCAGAATTTCATTTAATTTATGTCCTTGAGTCTACAAGCAAAATATTCTCCATGCAAAGAAAAATGGTCTTCGATTTGTTGTTGTAATTTCAGAGGATGGTTGTTGTGAGTATCATGACCACTGTGGTTTGGATTAATTTTCCAATAGGTTAAAAAATTCATCTAGGTGAAGTTAAAATAGGAAGCCTTTAGATACGAAATCTTCATTCAAAATTATTTATTTATTAATTTGTATATGAATTTTGTACAATAATTTTGAGTGTGTATCGCTATGTAGAAAAGCGAAATTACAAGATGTGTCATGAAGACACCTCAAATTTCACAAAAGATAATATCGAGGTTTTAGGGGGAGGTTTTATGATAAATAGTTTTTTCATTTTATTATTATTGTATAAATTAAATTATCATAACTTTCAGTTTATATATATGTGAAAATGACATAGAAAGAGAGTTTCATTTATATCTCATAGGGAAGCATACGATTAATTTAATTTTAGTTTAGGTTAATTTTTAAAAGAACAAGGTAGGATGCAGGGAAGCAAGTCCCTGTCTTAAGTAGTTGATCGCATCTTATCTTATGCTTATTTGTCCTTAAGCAATTGATTCACTTATTTTTCCTTAAGCAATTGATTCAGTTGACTAAGTAATTGATCCAATAGTAGCATAGTTCCCAACAAAGGAAAATAAAAGTATAATTAAGCAAATGCCAAAGGAAAATACAAGTATAACTAAGCAAATGCCAAGAGAATTTATTTTGGACCTGTGCGGGATGTAAATTTAATTACTATGGCCCCAAAACAAATAGGGCAGGACCAGCTCAAAAACAAGACTAGAGCTTGTTGTTCAAGGAGATATCTAAGGTCTTTAACATCATGGCATATGATAGGCTAAGAGTACCCCATCTAAATAATATTTATATGGGTAGAATATGTACCAAGTAACCACCACAAATTCCACTATGTGCCTCTTGTAAGATGGTGTCCACTTCGATTTAGTCTTCATAATGCAATAAAATGAAATCAAACAATGCTTGTAGAGTACATGACATACTACAACAAATCAATTGCAATTTTTAATGAAGGCTCACTTGTCTTGGGATGAATCAAATTTTATTGGTTGCAAAGTATATTGAGAGATCTTAGTCCCATAAAAAGGTGGTTTCAAATCCTAATCTCTAGATACTGAGCTACATCGTTAAGGATAAGGTCCTCAAGAATTCCCATACACTTTTGAAAAGATCCAATAGTAGTTTATTATGTCAGAAAATAAACTTAGAGATTCTTGTTTATATATTCAGCATATGTTATATTATGAGTATGGAATTGGGAAAGAAACCATATTACAATCATGTAGTACTTAACAAGTGATACATTGTTGACAGTAGACTCACAAAGCATCACCCTCACCCATTAGATCAGATTGGAGTGCATAAACAAGTTGGTTAGTAATTGGTTGGCTTTTATGGATTTTTTAGCTATTAATTAAAGATAAATTTCTTAAAACAAAAGGATCCACTTGGCTACTCAACTAGAGAGTGGCCTAGTTTTTATATTGAAAAGTGTGAAGGCTCATATTTACAAATGATCTTCTAGTATAGCGTGTGGTGTCTAAATTATTGGGTGGGTAAAAAGAATGGTGAGGTTGTCGTGGATGTTTTATATACACTGAAGCTTACTCTTTTGCTTTTTCATTTCCTCTTGTTGCTCGTACCTTTTACTCCATGGATCGTACCAGATAAGCCTTCCATCTTTACATTAACCAAGCAATACCACTGTAGTAGCTACCCACTCTTCCCAACACATATCTTTGTCAAGCAAGTAGGTGTAGCCAATCTGTAGCTACCCTTCCACCAAACACGGGCCTGCACCAAAAAGAATTGTATATGAGGCACTATCGACAAGAAAAGTTGATCTTCCAGTCCCAGATTCTATTGAGAAAACTGAACTTATGTCCATTGCAGATCTTCCTCTCTTGTTTTCCCATATTATATTGAGGAAACCAAACTTATGTCCATTGCAGATATTCCTCTCTTGTTGTGTGCAAATTTGATCTTCCAGTCCCAGGTTTTATTGAGAAAACGAAGCTTATGTCCATTGCAAATTCCAAAATGTAACAGAGAGACATCAGTGAGGTCAAGTGGACAATTTAACTGAGAAGGGACCTTTCATTGTGAAGACTAGGTCTGCACCAGCATACGTGGAAGGAATCCTAGGATAGTGGACTTGAGCAAAGCACCCAACCTAAGGTATGATCCTAATGGTATATTGTCAAGAATGAGGGCGAACATGAGGTTGTCTGCATATAACCATGACAAAGATGAGATTCTAGAGAAAGCATCCAACCTAGAAACATGGGAGCAAGTGAGGCAAGCCATCCCTAAATGATATTCTCAACAATTGGCCCTTACAACTATATTTGCAGCACAATCAGACAAGAAGAGGATAACCAGTGAGGCAGGTTCATCAACAAAGCATCCCTCGAGTAAAAAAGAAAAGTTAGTTGATGCCCAGAGATTCCCTTTGATGAAGGTTCAGAACTTGTCCACTATTGATCTGAAATCACTCGTGAATGATCTCAGTTAATTAATGAAGGTATTACAGACTTATGTGCTGGGGTGTGCATATGTTATCTTATGTAATGGATCGATAAGATTGCGAAATACACAGACACTGAAGCAGTAAGAGAAGCACAATAAGCAAACACATAAACGCAACAAGTTTAATAAGGAGTTCACCCAATCCTCCTGGGCTACGTCTCCTGGTCCAGCCTTCAGTGGTGGCCTTTCTACTGTGTCTTAAAAAGAAGATTTTTTACAACAATGAGCTTAATTTGAGTCTCACTCAACAGATGATGATCAGTAGGATTGTACTTGGATTCCCCAAGTCTCTAGAGTACACAGACTCTCCTTACTGAATCTTGACCTCAACTAGTCACAATGGTATGAGTCTAATCTGAGAATCAATACCTGACAAGTTTACTCAGAGGAGTATGCTTGAACCTCTCAAGCCTTCTCTGGAGTTAACAGACTCTCGGACTCTCTCTGTCTCTGTCTGGATCGATGTTTCCTTTGCTCTGCAGGTCGGCTCAGCTTTTCTCTGTTCTTTGCAATTCACTTCTCCTAGCCTCTTAGATCTCAGCTTCTTGTCTACCTTCTGCTTATCTTTCTCTCTGTTAGTTCATGGCTTAAAGCTAATCCGCTTCCTGACAGTTCCTTTCCGCTTCCCGGCTGTCTAGATCTCCTGCTTCTATCCATTGGAATTTCCCCTTCTCTGCATCATCATCACTATATAACGCTTCATAGAGAGGTGGCCACCTGTTTCCTCACAAACTGAATGTTAGTTCTCTTTGAATGGTCGTTATTGTTGTTGCTTCAAGATTGCCCGTGAAACTAATTCCTCTGCCAACTCATCGGTCATGCCGGATCTCAAATCTTATCCGCCTCAGCCTATTTCCCCGTCGAATCTAGTCATCCATCGGATTGTTTCTCCGTCGTTGATCTGGAGCCTCCCACTCCTACGGTCTCCGTACATATTAGGCGGGTAAGTAGCATGCCTTTTACTCGTCCGATGTGAGCGATTTTCTCTCTCATCCATCGAACACTTGTCACCTGTTGTATGGCATCAGGCGGGACTCGGTCAAACCCACTTACCACTTGAAGCCCTTTCGATATCCTGTCGATTTTAGCATGGGGCCTGCCTCTAACAGAATTGGCGAATTTCGTATGGTTTTATGCTTTCCTCGAGACCGAGCGCTTAGGGGATTTCCTTCACTGGGGGGACGCCTTGCAATATGCGATTAGCGCTTAGCACTAATCGCGTATCAAAAACTACCTCTGTTTTTGGATTTGACCTCCCGTTTGTCAATTTGGGCCAACGCACGGTTACCATGGGCCAACGGTTTGCATGCTTTGATCGAGGGTCCTCGTTACTCCGTGTTGATCACAAATTGCCATTGTTTAGAGGTTATTTCTGATAAGCTCGCCATCCATAAGACTTTGAAACTTCGGCATGGGTTTTACAGAGTTCATGAAACTTTTAATAGTATTTAAGGATCTGATTCGGATCACAGCCTTCCCACTGAAAAGGCTTTTGAACCACCAAAAGTTGGTTTTCAAGCATCGACTAAGTGAGGGTATAGTTGTCTTACTTGTCCAATCTCTATCCATTTTGCACTGCTTGGCTTTGAACTCTTGAGTCTAATCCTAAGGTACTCAACATCTCCCCTGCGCGTCGTCCTCACCTTCCTGTCTAGAACTGTGTCTTCCTGCAATTCATTAAGATATTCAAGTAACAGATCATCAATAGAAGGCAATTGACTCTGCTCGTCAGGATCTTCGGTTAATGAAGGTTCAAATGGTCTCAAGCTGTATGCATTAACGACTGAGTAGATGTGCATGTAAGATAGTAAATCAAGGTGAAAAGCATTCTCACCAATTTTCTCAAGTATCTTGAAGGGTCCATACCTTATTAGCTTCAACTTCTTACCTTCACCTTGCAATATGTCTTTACTGATATACAGCCAGACTTGATCACCAACTTGAAAATTGTGCTCCATCCGATGCTTGTCATGCCTTGCCTTGTACTTGGCTTGGCTCTTTTCTAGCTGTTCCTATACTGCCTAGCGGATCTCTTGGATTTGTTCAATGAACCTAGTTGCCTTGTCCACATCACTGTGTCCATCAACCATTATGTCTTTACCAAAGTCAAAGTCCAAGGGAGACCTTGGTGTGAAGCTAAAACATGTCTCAAAAGGAGATCTTTTTGTAGAAGAATGTTTGGCACGGTTGTAAGCATGCTGCACATAACATAAATGTTCATCCCAAAGTTTGGGATGCTTGCTGAAATATCCTCTGAGCAACTGGATCACTGTCCTGTTGACCACTTCTGTTTGGCCATCTGTTTGTGGATGAAAGGTTGTGCTCTTCTTCATTTTGGTGTCCATCAATTCCCACAGACTCAACCAAAACTTCCCAACAAATCGGTAATCTCGATCTGATACAATGGAAATGGGTAATCCAAAATGAACCCATACATGTTGGAAGAATAACTTTGTTGTTTGTTCAGATGTAATCTGTTTGTTACATGGTATAAGAATACACATTTTACTGAACCTATCCACAACAACATATAAATAGTCATGACCTTTTCTAGATTTAGGCAATCCTCCAACAAAGTCCATGGAAACACTTTCCCAAGGATGAGAAGCTACTGGTAGTGGAGTGTACAAGCATAGTTTTCTGTTGTTGGGCTTGCTTTTAGCAGACATAATACACTCTCTTACATATCTAGAAACTGTCTCATTCATTTTAGGCCAATAACAAAATCTTTGCAACTGTGCAACTATTTTACTAACACCAAAGTGACTTGATATTAGAGAAGTGTGTGCTTCTCGAATTATCTTTACTCTTTCAGTTTGTGGAATGCATAACTTTTCCAAATGATACAAGAGTCGGTCCTTAATATAATAATCCAATTCTTTTATTTGTTTGCCATGATTTAAAGTTGCATATACATCTTTAAAATCTATATCTTGAGCATACTGTTCAATGTAGCTTTCATGCAATACTGAATTATGCTTAAGTATAGTAGATGCATTGATGATTGGTCTGGACAACATATCTACAACTTTACTGTGTATGCCCTTTTTATATCTGATGACTAAATGAAACTGTTGTAGGAAACCCATCCACCTATAGTGTCTTGATTGGTGCAACTTAGTTTGGGAGTGTAAATATTGGAGTGGTTGATGATCAGTATGTATAACTGTCTCTTTGCCCATTAAATAATGTTTCCACTTTTTCACACTCTATACTAATGCATACAATTCTTTACCCTATGTGGGATAATTAACTACTGCAGAATTAAATGTCTCAGAATGATAGCATATGGGTTTACTATGCTGTGTCAACACTGCTCCCATGGCATAGTCACTGGCATCTGTTTCAATATCAAATCTTCTAGTACTAGTGCTCTACTAATCTTTTCTTTTAAGGTGTCGAAGGCTTTTTGTTGTTTTCCTCCCCACTGGAACACCTTGTTTAATCCTATCAAAGCATGTCAAGGTGCTGCAATGAAGGAAAAGTTAGCAATAAAATTTCTCCAATATTGTGCTACCCCCAGGAAGCTTCTAACTTCAGTAATAGATTTGGGTTTAGGCCAGTTTACAATGACTGCAACCTTAGAGGTATCTATCTTCAATTCACCACCCCCTACTATATGAGCCAAATAATTCAAAGATGTTTTACCAAATTCACATTTTGAGAGTTTAACATAAATTTTTTCTCCTTTTAAAACATCTAGAGTCTGCTTGACATGCTTTAAATGTTCCTCCCATGTTTTACTAAATATAAGAATGTCATCCAAATATACAATTACAAATTCATCAATGAATGGTCTGAGTACATCATTCATTACTCTCATGAAAGTAGCAGGAGCATTAGTTAAGCCAAAAGGCATAACCAACCACTCATACAATCCTTGCTTTGTCTTGAAAGTAGTCTTCCATGCATCTTGCTCTACAACTCTGACCTGATGATAACCACTATGCAAGTCCAACTTGGAAAAATAAACAACTTCTTTCAACTGATCCAGTAGATCATCTATGCGAGGAAGGGGATAATGACTTTTTATCGTTATCTTATTCAGTTCTCGGTAATCAAAGCACATTCTCCATGAGCCATCTTTATTTCTCACCAAGACAATTGGAGACCCACATGGTGATGTGATAGGTCTTATAAACCCTTTCTCGAGCAGCTCCTGTACCTGCTTCTTGATTTCTGCATTCTCTAAAGCGGACAACTTGTACATTCCGATGTTAAGCAATGGAGCATCTTGCTACAAATTAATATCATGTACTATTTCCTTTTGGGGTGGCAGACTTTTAGGTTCTTGGAATATTATATCATATTCTAAAACAACTTTTTCTAAATCAGCCTGTTGTTTAGCATTACAACCCTCAAATATTTTTCTTTTATTAGGTTTCTTTTCCTTTACAACCATCAGCAAAAAAATTTTGCATGAATTTACAATTCTTTTCATCTACCCTGAGTTTATGAGAGTATAATTAGTTTTGAGTTTGTGAGCTCTTATAGTATATTCAATTCCATCTTTAACGAGTTGATACTTGTTTTCTGCTCTATAGAAAATTGCTTTCCTATCATACAAGTAAGGACTTCCTAAAACAATTCCACATATATCCAAAGGAACTATATCTAACTCAACCTCATCTACAAATGTTGACCCAAACTAAAACTTAAGTTTTCATTGTCTAGTCACTTGTAGTTTTGCTTTATCACATAACCAACCTAATGGATATGGCTTCTTGTGAGGTGTAGTTAGTAATCCCAACTTCTTTACAATTGCTTCAGAAATTAAATTTACTTGTGAGCCACTATCAAACAAAGTATCAATCTTTTGATGCTTGGAAATAAATTGCATATGAAAAAGCTCATGTCTTTTCCTCTCATTTTCTTCATTATCGTAGATTGTGAAGAATTACTAGTAGATTCTTCAGAATTTTTACATTTTACACTGATGGTTGCAATGGTTGTTTTATATCCTGAGTCTGACCCCAAATCTCTTTGAATAACTACAGCAGGCTTCTTCCTCTTGCCCTCAAACTTCTTAGGTCTCAGTGCTGGATGCAAAATCCAGCAGTGTTCATCATCATTCCCATCCTTTTTATAGTGAATGCATGAAGACTTTGTCTTTTGTACAACATTGGCCTTCCTCTCTTTCCATTTCTGTTTTCTTTTCTCCTTGTTCTTGCTTGCTGTGGGTTTGCATGATCCCCCAACTTCTAGGACCACATTCTTACCTCTAGCCTCTAAATGAGTAGCTTGAACAGAGACTTCATTTATGCTAGTAGGGTTAAACATGAGAATGGTATGTCTTAAATAACTGTGTAGACCACCTATATACTTCAACATAGTTTCAGGTGAGTCTAAAGAAATGCCTAGAATCAATGCTTTTTTTCTAAATTCTTGAGTATACCCTTGTACACTTTTCCCTTTTAATTATCGAAGAGTTTGCTAGCTCATCATGGCTTGTTGCATATAAGCTAGTGGATAGAATTGTTTTTTAATTGCAGAAACAAACTCACTCCAGAAAGATAGAATTTTACCATGTTTCTTCATGTCAGCTTTTGTTCGACCTTCCCACCATACCAAAGCAGTTCCTCAAAGGCGTAGATTGGCCAGCTGAATCTTACTTTTGTCTAAGTCAATATTCTGCACCCTGCAATACATATCAATCTATCTAATCCAATCATCTAGCTTCTCTGCATTCAACTCTCCATCATAGATAGGCAAATCAAATTTAACATCTAATTTAATCAAATATGTCCTCTTCTTATTTTCAGGGCTATTATGAGGTGTGAGAAATTTTTCCTCTTTCCCTTTGCCTTTAGAGTGGTCATGGAGGACATATTCTTCTTCTCCTTTATCTTTGGAGTGTGATGAATCTGCATCTCTACCTTTCTTAAACTCCCTATACATTTCCTCTACCATGGACCTCATGGACAAGAAACTATCTATGAACTAGGGGTCTGATCCCAAGGGACTTTCTTCTGACATTTTCTTCTTAGAATAGACTCTTCCTCTTCCACTTTCAAGGTTAGCTTCAACCAGCTCTTCTTCTCCTAATTTAAGCTTTGACCTAGTTAGCATTCAACAATAAAATCCAACACAAGCTTGTCTAACCTTAACAACCTAGAGCTCTGATACCACTTGATCTAAAATCACTCGTGAATGATCTCAGTTAATTAATGAAGTTATTACATACTTATGTGTTGGGGTGTGCCTATGTTATTGTTGGGTTGTGTTATATTCTTTCCACGACTAGCCCACGTAGTTAACCGGGGGTTAGAGAGGGGGAGGTCTCAGGGGGTTTGAGGGGTACCTGTAACCCCACTTTATGGGGTCCGAGGTAGCACCCCAGAAATTTTGGTTTTGGACCCTATGTTAGGTTGGGCATACCCACCTATGGTTTTGTGCATGATTTTCGCACATGTTTTTTGGACGCGATGGTTTTTGGTCCATGGTATTAGATGCTTCGGCGTGTATAAATATGTATTATAACATTGAATGGAACATGATTGAAAATCAAGCTAGTAGTCCCGGTTTTGGAATCCAATGGAAAATCTCTGTGTATATGTGTTTTATGTGTTATGCTCTCGCATTGTTTATTTTCTGTGTTTTAGAATTCGTATGCAGGTAATTTTTGCACAGGGTTAAAACCTACATTTGGTATCAGAGAAATTTTGGCTTCAAGGGGACTCCTTTGTTGCTGAGGGGTTTCGCTTGGGCCTGTGGTAGACCCTGTTTAGGGGAGATCT
The DNA here is from genome assembly GCA_031772625.1 of Pinus tabuliformis. Taxonomy (NCBI): domain Eukaryota; kingdom Viridiplantae; phylum Streptophyta; class Pinopsida; order Pinales; family Pinaceae; genus Pinus; species Pinus tabuliformis. The sequence continues at coordinate 1,634,411,945 of CM062804.1, read as the reverse complement.
ATGAGATTGATTCTGGTGGTGAAAGAAGATGGCGAGCAGTGGAAAGATAGAGATCGAGAAATTTAGTGGTTATAGTTTTGAGTTGTGGAAACTCAAGATGGAGGATTTGTTGGTGGATAAAAATCAGTGGATCGAAGTAGATTCGGGTACTAAACCAACGAGAGTGTAATGAAGAATGGAAGAAGTTGGATCAGAAGGCAAAGAGCACAATACAATTGTGTGTCTTAGATTCAGTGTTGTTGAATGTATCAAGGGAAGCTACGGCGAAGGCTTTGTGGGACAAGTTAGGGGCTTTGGACCAATCTAAGTCTCTAGTGAAGAAACTGTTCCTGTGGAAAAAGCTGTATAACCTGAGGATGAAAGATGAAGACTCGGTGACAGAGCATCTAAATGCATTTAATACTATGGTAAGTCAGTTAGCATCTCTTGATATTAAAATTTCAGATGAAGATAAGTGCATCAGTTTGTTGTGTTCTCTACCAGATTTGTGGGATAGTCTAGTTATTGCAATAGGTAGCAATGCAACTGCCTTACAGTTTGATGAAATAGTCTCATCCTTGCTGACGGAGGAGATGAGACGAAAAAATATGGAGAGCCAGAATGGTGATGCCTTGTTTGTACAAGGACAGTCCCAGAATACAAACAAAAATAATTCATCGAGTGGGAGATCTAAATCTAGAGGGATATCTAAATCTCCAGGAAAACCTGTAAAGGTGGTGTGCTGGAAATGTGGAAAGGAAGGGCACTACAAAAGGGACTGTAAATCTAAACCTCCTCATAAAGGAAAGGGATCTGATGATGCTCCTTCTATAGAGGCGAAAACCACCTCAGATGAAGGTGGGGATGTGTACTTGGCTTCTTCAAGTACACATGTAGATCATGAGGCATGGTTGATTGACTCAGGTGCATCCTTTCACTTCACTCCCCATAGAGAGTGGTTTAGCGAGTATGAGAAATACGATGGTGGTGATGTCTTCTTAGGGGATGATAGGAAGGCTAGAATCATTGGTCGTGGAAAAGTAAAGTTGAAGTTGCAAGGTGGAAGGGTTAGAACACTTCCAAGTGTTCTGCATATTCTTGCATTGACCAGAAATCTGATTTCTGTAAGAAAGCTGGATGATGCAGGTGTAAAAATAGTGTTCAAGAAGGATACCTGCAGAATGGTTCGGGGAGCATTGGTATTGATGCTAGGAGTTTGAATTGAAACTCTGTACAAGCTGCAAGGTAGCATTGTTATTGATGGGTGCAACAGTTCTGTGCTTCCTGAAAGTGGAGTAGAAAATCTAGTGGTCTCTGGAGAGAAGACCATGTTGTGGCATCAAAGGCTTGGACATATTGGAGAGAAGGGCCTTTGAATACTTCATGGTAAAGGTATGGTAGAAGGTATGAGTAATAACTCTCTAGATTTTGATTTCTGTGAAAATTGTGTATATGGGAAGCAGAATCGAGTGAGTTTCCCCTCTGGTAGTAAGAGGGTGAAACAGATATTAGAACTTGTGCACAGTGATGTGTGTGGACCTGTGAAGGTTCCATCACTGGGTAAGTTTGTGTACTATGTATCATTTATAGATGACTTCTCAAGGAATCAGAAGGTAATGGTGGAGAGTTTTGCAGCAAGGAATTTGAATAATTCTGTAAGAAGTGTGGTATAGCACGATAGAAGACTACTCCATATACACCTCAGCAAAATGGAGTTGCAGAAAGAATGAATAAGACGTTGATGGAAAGGGCAAGAAGCATGCTTAGTGGTGTTGGGTTAGGACAAGAATTTCGATCATAGGCGGTGGATACTGCATGTTACCTGGTCAACAGGTCACCTTCATCAGTGTTGGAGGATAAGACTCCACAAGAGGTATCGACTGGTAAGAAACCCTCTCTTTCACATCTGAGGGTATTTGGATGTGATGCATATGTACATGTTCCAAAGGAGAAACGAATCAAGTTGGATAGTAAATCTGAAAAGTGCATCTTTATTGGGTATAAGGATGGTTCAAAGGGTTATAAGCTTTGGAACCCAGTCACAAGGAAGGTTGTGTACAACCGAGATGTGGTGTTTAGGGAGGTAAAATATGTTATTAAACATGAATTCCAACCAAAGGAACCTGACAAGATAGAGTTTGAGCTTAAGGAGTGTTACACTAAAAAATGTCACCATGACTACTTACAGTTAGTATGGCTCAAATCAACAGTCATACTACCCTCTTAGGCAAGTCTTATGCCTCTGCTATCCATCTCAAACTCAAAGAAGAGAGAAAGTCTTGTAAAAAATGTGTTTATCTCTGGGGTCGCAGGTTCTCTCTAGCCTTACCTGCGGGGACGCTCACAATGTTCACAAAAGCTGCGTCCTTGGGCACTCTGTATGTTAAGGGACAGGTGCGTCCTTCTGTAAAAGGCAAAATGCGCGAGTTTCATCTTTAAAAAGTTACTTGTGGTTACTTCTAGAACTTTCTAGAGGTCGGTTTGATGAAATGGATGCGCCTCCAGTTGGTTCATGTATCCCTATTAAGGAGGAACTTATCCCATCAATAAGGGAGCTATCCCACCCAAAGAGGGGGATTATCCCATTGATGGTGGACCTGAATAACCTCTTTACAGCACTATAAATAAAGACATTGAGCCAGAGGGAGGAGAGGTTGGAGCTATACATTTTCTTTGGGTAAATGCTGCAGGAATTAGGACTCCCATTTAGAACCTTGTGAGGAGAGATTGTCTTTGCTTGATTCTACTTGGAAGTGGGTGAGCTTTGTCAAAGTAGAGGAAAACCCTTGATGGACCCTGGGAGGAACTTGCACAACACCAAGGCCAGGTTGTAAGAGTTTCTTTGTTTCGTTATTAATACAAACTGGTTTATTTTTCTCAATAGCTTGTGTTAATGAGTTATTTCATGTGTTCCTTGGTCTGCATGTTGAATATATGTTTTATTATATGAAATGCAAGTGCTTGGTAATTGTTTGATTGTTTGTGGTTGCAGGAATTGACATGAAGGAGGAGCTCATCTAGATCGGCAAGGACGGACTACAACAACAGCGTTTTGGAATAAGGTAAGCCTAAACACTTGTAGTTTTCATGTTTTAAAAGGTATATTTAGAGAAAGATCACTCCATTTTGTCTTGTTTGTCGCTAGAGAGTTTAGACTCCTAGGGAGGTCAGTTGTGTCCGCACAAACGACTTTTTCCGCCACGACAAATTGGCGACTATACTGGGGAATCCATTAATGAGAAAGTCTTTTCCTTTGTGTGAACTTTGCTCTGAGAAAATCATTTTTATTTTCTGGTTTTTGACTGTGAGAATTAGTATTTGGGTGGCTTAGCTTTAGATTTAGTTATATTTGGTTTTTCTTAACTTTTCCAGAAGGACGCACCCTCTGAGTATTGCACAGTGCGTCTTTGGACGCGCTGTTGCCGTTTGCACAGAGCGGGCCCGCACCTGTTATAACGGGTTGCCTGCGTCTTCCTGTAAAATTTAGGAAAATTCCATTTTTTGCTTTAATTGCTTTTAGATTTTGATTTTTCTTAGTGTTTTCTGCCCAGATCCTTTAGTACCCTGTCAAAAATTTTCACCTGAACTTGTTTTGTGAGCTTTGAGTGTTTTAGTGGATTTCAACGAAGTTTAGGCCTAGGGTTTGATTTTTCGATAGGTCCTGTAGTGACTTTGACGGTAGAAAGTTTTCCAGCCTTAGATCTCTCTGGTTAGTCAGCCTTCTTAGAAGTCGGGCCTGTCGTAAAGTCTCCTTGTGTGAGCAGCTTGCCATTTAAGTTGTTTTGGGTCAAATTTCGAATTACTTGTTTATAAAGTGTTGATTTCCATTTTACAAAAGAACAAAAAGATTAGAGTTTTGTTTTGACTAGTTTTTGGTTCTGCAATAAGCTAGTCCTTGATTTGATTGTGATCAAGTAAAACACCTTAGAATAATCATTGTTGGTTTTGGCCTCGTTAAGATTGCTTAGAGTAAATTTACCTTTTAGTTTGCTTATGAGTGAATTTTCGTAGATTTTAATAGTTGTTAAGATTGATTTTTGGTTATATTAGATTTATTTGCTTTATTAAAAGAAAAATACAAAAACATCTTCTTTAAAAGTCTTGTTTCAAGTAGCTTTTTGTTTTTGAAAGAGGAAAAGAGTTTTTTCGTGCATGTAAAGAGCGGTCATGTTTTTATGCTTGGAAAAGACAAACGAATTGTTTCTTTGATTGTCTTCAATTAAGAAGTTGCTTTTATAAAGATTGCATTCTCTCAACTTTTTAGTTAAGCAATTCATCGAAAAAGTAAAGTAGTGGGTAAATCATCCTAGGTGCATTTTGTAGTGGTTTCGAGTCGAGTCAACACACCACTGGTTTCACTTCCATCACCTTTTGACTTAAGAAACAACCTTAAAAGTAACGCTTAAATTAAAATCATTCTAGTAATTTTTATTTTTCTAGGGCTCTGAAACACCAACATAGCTTAGGCTAGGGTCTTGGAGTAGGTGAGTACTTAACTCTCCAAGACTACAAAACCAAACAGATAGTTTATCTTGAGTAGATTAAATCCAATTGTTTCAGTTACACTCTGGGAAAGCTCCTCTTAAAGGAGAAGCACGAGCTCGTGTCCGAACCAGTGAGGGGATCATTCCCCCCTCGTTGGGAACGACGCCAGACAGTACGTATTACAAACGGTAAACCTCGGATTAACCATTGTCGAGGAGCCAGGGGTCACTTATCGGTAAACCTTGGATTATTGTCAAGGAGCCGGTAAGGGGATTGAGCTTGTTACTCTGCCCTTGCGTGCTGTCGGAGTTTAGACTGTTCCCCCAGGTGTAATTGTTGTGATTGGTAACTTTAGTGACCATAATCTTTAGGGTTCTACCGAGGTGACGGTGGAGGGAAGGTCCCACTGTACCTGGAGCAGACGTCGGTTATACTCACTTGGATTTTCCGGGGGGTTCACTTCACTTCGAGACGGTTAAAGTGGAGGAACTTGTGCCGGTCTATTCATTAAGCAGGTTGCCGGGGTAACTGTTCCACCCGCCATTTCTGTACTGAATCCTGCGAGGTTGGGCCTAATCACCAACTAGCGCTTTTGGTCTGGAAGACTACTGTTTGTGTTTGGTTTGACGCTCTAGATTCTTTAGGCGTGTGCTTCAAATTTGTTTGCTTCTTTAGAAGACTTTAGGTGGTTTGATTTGAAATTTTTACTTTGTTTTCGTGTGTTGTAGTTAAAAATCTTTAATTGTGGCGGAATTACCGAGACAGTCCCGTCGACTTTGGGGCAAGTCTCCTGAGATTGTTACCGGAATAGATTTGTTAAGAAAACTCCGTAAATTGCGGGGTGAATCTCCTGAAGACATTCCGGGTCAGTACGAAGGGTTAAAGGTCCTTGTAACTCCTCCTAGTGACAGTAGAGTAGGTTCACCTGAAGAAGGAGAATCTTCCTTGGTAGTCCATCCAGATTACCAAAGTTTAGAAACAGGTTACAATCCCGAAACTGTTACAGTTTCTGAGCTTGCTGGTAGTTTTTCATCTGCCAGTGAAACAGGCGAAGAACCTGAAATTTCCGAACCTGTTACTCCAACTTCTAGTGTCCCTGATTCACCGAGAATAGAAAGAATTATCACCGAAAATCTACCTTCTGGTTTGATTGCTATAGAAGAACTTGCTCCAGAAGAAGATATAGGTGTCTCTCACCTTGAAGGTCAACTTACTATTGATCTAAGGGAGCGTGAATCCATCTTTTACAGTCCTCCTAGAAGTACTTCTTGGTACCTTGCGTTAACCAATTTTTTAGACAACTCAGTAGGTTTTTCTACACCTCGTACTCCTTTTCCACCTGGAGGTATTTATACTCCTGTAAATATGTCTGGTCAGTCGTCCGTGTTTACTCAAAGTTCTGAATCTTTTTTACACGGCGGTCCTTCTGTTCCCACTGGGTATCAGTCACTTTCTGGTACCTTTGCGGGGGCATCTCCTCAACCCGTTGATCATGGGTTATTTGCTGGAAACAGTGGTAATATACCATTGGGTGTAGGAGACATTTACATGATGTCAGGTTCAGTTCCCGTTTCCCAACCTCAAGGTGGCCAATTACCGCCTGGGGGGCAACCGCAGTTAACGCCTGGGGGGCAACCTCAAGGTACACAAATCGTGTCTGGGGGGCAACCTCAAAGTCAGTATGTACCTATGGTGCAATACGTGCCTCAAGGTCAACCTCAGCCTCAATATGTACCCCAAGGTCAACCTCAGTATCAATATCAACCTCAAGGATGGCAACCCCAAGGATGGCAACCTCAAGGGTATCAACCCCAAGGTTATCAACCTCAAGGGTACCAACCTCAAGGTCAAGGTCAACCCCAGTATCAGTATTTACCTCAAGGTTATCAACCTCAAGGTCAATACTCAAGTCAAGGTTATCAACCACCTCAAGGTCAGTCATATGTTCCGAGTATGGGAACTGCACCTTACAATTATCAATCCTACCCTCAATCTGGTTATGGATCTCAGTATCCTCAACCTGTTACGGGTCAGTACCCTGGAATGTTAGTGTGGGATCCATCACAGGGTCAACAGGTGTTGCAGCCAAGTGTACAGATGATTCCTCAAGCTGGACAACCCGTAGTTTCTGGTCCAACCCAGCAACCGCAACCTGTCCAGCCAAATGTTCAAACTTCTGTAGCTTCGGTAGTTACTCAGTCGTCAATTGCACCTAGTACTCCATCTCAAACGGTTGCTGCAACTACCGCTACATCTACCATACTTACTTCTGGAGTATCGACGGCTCCAGTTTCTACTGTCCCTGTTACCACACCTCAGACATCTTTACCGTTGTCTGGATCTACGATTCAAACCACGGTCCAGATGCCTGTAGGTCAGCCTGGTATAAGTACGGTTGTCACTACTCAACCTCAATTTGTTCAACCTCCGTACCAGGGACAGTACCAACATGGGCAAGCTGTCCAACAACCTGTTTACCAGTATCAACCGTATCCTGGGTACACTTATCAACAACCTCAACAACCCCAGTACGGTCCGGTTAATCCTGGTTTTCCAGGAGGATATAATATCCCAAATGCGACTCCTGTTCCTAGTTATCCTGGATATCCTCCTCCTGGGGCTGGTATTGTGACCCAGAGTTTTAGAGATCCTAACCGGCAGTTACCGTTTATTGCAACTTTGGATTTACCCGACTTGACGCGCCTAACGAACGATCCAATTCAATATCTTCAGTTCTGGCCGCCAATGCCAAATAAGTTGCCCAGCGATATACCCAAGTTCGAAGGTAAGTCTGGAGAGGATCCGTCCAATCATGTGATGACTTACCACCTCTGGTGTGCTTCGAATTCTATCTCAGATGATTCCATCCGCTTACGTCTTTTCCAGCGTACACTCATTGGTCTCGCGGCCAAGTGGTACATTGAGTTACCACGGGCCTCTTTTTACAACTTTAGCCAGTTAGCTACCTCGTTCTTAACTCACTTTCAGTTGCCGGTCAGATACGATAACGGCACGGAGTTATTAACTTCACTAAAACAATCGACGTCCACGTATATTTCTGATCACATTCATGAGTGGAGACGTCGAAGGAGATTAGTGAAAGTTTTTATCCCGGACCAAATCTTAGCTGAATGGTTTGTCAAATCATTATTACCGAAGATTACTGAAGATGTAGCTAAGGCCGGAGTAGTTACTGAGGAGCAAGTCATTGCTCAGGCACAATACCTTGACTTAGTTTACACTCAGTCGGGTACGTTACACGAGAAGATTCCGGATCTTCCAAAGTCGAATCAAATCGCTGCTGCTCCTTCGGGATCTCATGCCGCTGATGGTATGATTGGTATCGTGACTACGAAGAGCAAGAAGAAGTCTTCCAAGGCTTCAACTACTCCAATTATCACTTTGCCTGATTCTCCGACAGGAGAGTCTTCTCCTGAACTCACCGCCGACATTCACGCTGTAGAGTCATCTACGGCCAAACCAAAAAACGGTGGAAAGAAGAAAGGAAAGAAGAAGGCTAAAGCAGACAAGGCTCCAAAGGAGAAAACTGAAAAGTCGGAAACCAATGACGAAAAATGCAAACCTCGATATCCTTGTCTTATTTGTGAAGAGGATCATTTTACGAGAGATTGCCCTCATCGGGCCGAGGTTGTAAAAATAGTCAAAGGTTCTCCCACTCCTGCTGTGTTAAAGAATCCATTTCCAGAGCAGGAGAATAAGATGATAGGTTCTTCTTCGAATGCCAGTGAAGAACCCATTTTGATGATGTCTCATGTGAGGATTGCGACTCGATCGCAAGATTATGGTAGTAAGGCTCCTGTTGATGGCAAGGAAGCAGAATCTTCTCACTCTAACCCATCAACCTCAGCTCCTGGTTCCGATCCACTACAGATCGAAAAACCTAACCCAGACTTAGTGATTAAGCCGCCCGCCAAGGGTGTACTTCGAAGGTCTGCTTTCAATCCACATGCGAGAGCAGCCCAGAATTACAACATTGTTGAGGACTTAGCTGTTTCACCTTCAGCAATGTCGGCACTCGAAGTGCTGCAATCATGCCCAGCACAACGGAAATTGCTTTTGTCGGCTATCGGAGCTGTCGATGTTCAGGACCCGAACCTAATGATCTTTGATCTAGAAAATAGTACGCCACGTCTCCCCCATCAAATGGCTTTCCAAATTCCAGTGATAGTCAAAAACAGGCCTATTCATCGGACTGTGATTGATGAGGGAGCTTCTACGTGTATTATGTCGATTCAATGTTGGAGATCGCTTGGTTCTCCTTCGTTGAACCAATCCCCCACCATCCTTAAGGCCTTTGATGGCCGTGGGTTCCGTCCGTTTGGTATTCTACAAGAATTGCCTATAGGGGTTGAAGGTAAAACCGTTAGTCTGGATGTGGAAGTGGTTGATGCCCCTCTAGACTACAACCTTCTTTTGGGTCGAAGTTGGTCATATGCTATGACAGCGGTCGTTTCATCGGTCTTCAGAGTAATTAAGTTTCCACATAACGGTAAGATCGTGACTATTGATCAGCTGACATACTTTTCATCCGACCCAGCCTCTTCAGAGAGTATCCAGCATGTTGGTAAGACGACAATCCCTTATAGGGACGTTGGTGTAGGTTTAGTTAAGGATTCCGGTTTACTGGGAACTTTTCCTCTCCCTCCACTCAGTGCAGATCCTTCGTTTGCAACCATTCATATGATTACATCAGAAAACATTATTTATGATGATCCTTGGTTCGTCCCATCTGACTCTGAGATAGACTCACTCGGTAATGCTATGCCTTTGAGTCCATATGAAATTGCTTATGAAGCTCTCATGTCTTTTACCGACTTTCATTCAACCGACGTCGACCAAATGAATGTGGTCAGTGAAGAGTCACTTTTCACCTCACCCTTAGAACGGATAACGTTTCCCGAAGTCGTGTCATCTGACGAACAACTTCGCGAAATCCTAAGTGTAGATGATCTACCATGGGAGGATCTCCATCACAGATCTTCGTTTTTACCTAAGGATGATGCATTTGAAAATGATTTTTCATCTATCTTTACCGCTGAATATGTCAAAGACGCTCAGGATCCAACGAAACATTCTGATTCAGAGTTGAATTTAGGGAATATTTCTCGTACTATTCCCATTGATATTTCAGTGAAGCCCGGAATCGAGGAAAACATTCATATAGGTGCCGCATGTACTGAAGAAGAAATCCAAACTTACAAGGCCCTATTCCAAGAATTCCGCGACGTGTTTGCCTGGTCTTACGAGGAAATGCCGGGAATTGATCCTGCCATTGTTGTTCATGAAATAAAGACCTACCCGGATTCTAAACCCGTCCGCAACGGTTGCGTCAAATTCACCCTCGAAAAGCGGCTGCGATTAAAGCAGAAGTCGAAAAGCTGTTGAAAGCAGGTTTCATTTATCCGATCCCGTTAACGGATTGGGTATCGAATATTGTTCCAGTCAATAAGAAACAAGGAACAATAAGAATCTGTATCGACTATAGGGATATAAATCGAGCTTGTCCAAAAGACAACTATCCTACGCCTTATATCGATCAAATTATTGATGATTGTGCCGGAAGTGAAATGTTTTCCTTCATGGATGGTTTCTCGGGCTATAATCAAATCAATATTCTACCTGCCGACCAACCAAAAACGGCATTCATTTGTCCTTGGGGGACATTTGCTTATTGCAAATTACCTTTTGGGCTTAAGAATGCCGGCGCTACTTTTCAACGGGCGATGTCTTATGCATTTCATGACATCAAGCACATTGTGCAACCCTATCTCGATGATTTGCCTGCTCATTCTTTACATCGAGCTGATCACCTTGTCCACCTACGAGCAATCTTTATGAGGTGTAGGCATTATCGAATTCGGTTGAATCCCCACAAGTGTGTTTTCTGTATAGAAACAGGTCGATTGCTGGGATTTGTTGTTTCAAAAGCCGGCATTCGCGTCGATCCCTCGAAAGTCGAGGCTATCATCAAATTGCCTCCTCCTTCGAGTTTGCGCCAACTCCAAAGTTTGCAAGGGAAAGCGAACTTTTTACGCCGATTCATCCCAAACTACGCCGAGGTCACTAAAGGTTTTACACGGTTGTTGAAACAGAATGCACAATTCTTTTGGGACGAGATTGCCCAACAATCTTTTGATGCACTTAAACACGCGTTGACCCATGCACCGTTATTGCATCCCAACTACAACCATGACTACTTCTTATACCTCGCAGCTTCGCATTCCACCATTGGAATGGTGTTAGTTCAAGAAGATGAATTCGGAGCGGAGCATGTGATATATTATCTTAGTAGGACCTTGAATCCCACTGAGCTAAAATATTCGCATGTGGAGAAATTGGCCCTGGCAGCCGTTCAAGCTGTCCAGCGTTTCCGTCACTACATTCTTCTCCGCAAAACTACAGTTATTTCGGATTGCAACCCTATGATTTATATTTTGACAAAACAACTGCTAGGGGGCAAGTACTCTAAATGGATTGTCATCCTGCAAGAGTTCGACTTGGAGTTCGAGAAGTCCAAGTCTAAGAAATCCTTAGTTTTTGCGGAATTGATGTGTGATTTCCCGAGTGCTGACACAGAGACTGTGGCAGAGGAGTCCATTGCGGACGAATCTTTGTTTCTTATCAGTACTGTAGATCCGTGGTATGGGGATATAATCATTTATCTCCAAACCCAAACCTTTCGGCCTGAAGCTTCCAAAGCGGAACGTCGAAAAATTCGGTTTCAATCCCAGCCATACAAAATTATTGGAGATACACTTTATCGCCGGGGGGCAGACTTAGTTTTTCGACGTTGTTTAACTCACGAAGAGGCTGAGAGGGTTTTGAATGATTGTCACTCTGGAGCATGTGGCGGTCATATGTCTGGGTATGCCACAGCTCAGAAGGTGTTGCGCGCTGGCTATTTCTGGCCGTCTATGTTTAAGGATTGTATCATTGCAGTCAGGAAGTGCCACAACTGTCAAGTGTTTGATCGCAAGATGCGCGCTCCACCTGCTCCTCTCCACCCTATAATTGCCGTTGGTCCATTCGCCAAATGGGGTATCGACTTTATTACTTGTAACCCTCACTCGGCCGGGGGGCATGCGTATATCATCCTTGCGGTTGATTATTTTACTAAGTGGGCCGAGGCGATGCCTACATTCGACGCAAGCGGCAAAACAGCTGCAGTTTTCGTATTCAATCATATCATAACTAGGTTTGGTGTCCCACAAGCAATCATTACTGACCATGGGAGCCATTTTCGAAACGTCATGATGACTGAGCTTACAAGCCAGCTTGGTTTGCGCCACGATAGCTCTACTCCTTATTATCCGCAAGCCAACGGTTTGGTTGAGTCTATCAACAAAGTTCTAGTTATCATGATCCGACGAACCATTGGTGTTCATCGGTCGAATTGGCACAACATGTTATTTTCAGCGCTATGGGCATACCGAACCTCAGTGAAAAATTCAACAGGGTTCACTCCTTTCCAGCTAGTTTATGGCTTAGAAGCTGTGTTACCCATTGAATGCGAAATCCCATCACTTCAAATGGCTGTCGAATTACTTCCAGCTACTTCCGAAGAGGAGAAACGTTTATTGTACTTGGCTAAATTAGATGAGACTCGACGTGACGCTACATTGGCAATCGAGACTCACGCGAAACGAATGAAAGCTCAGTATGATAAAAATGTAACCCCTCGAAGTTTTTCGGAAGGAGACCTAGTACTATTATATGATCAAGCTAACGATAAGCTAGGTGCTGGAAAATTCGTTCCCATGTGGCATGGGCCCTACATTGTAAAGCGAAAGCTAGCAAAAGGGGCTTATGAGCTAGTTGACTTTGATGGGGACTCTTTGGGTAAACCCAGAAATGGACTTTACCTAAAGAGGTATTATGCTTAAATGATGGGTATGGAGAAATTTTTAGATAGGTTAGATTTTCTTTCTAGCTAGCAAGTGTGTTAGTTTAGTCAGTGTGCTTAGCTTAGAGAGTGTGGTTTTTCGTCGTTATTCTGGCTTATCTTGGTTTTACTCTTGATATTGCAGATGTCGACGCCTCTCCAAACATACATTGGATTTGCTGATGGTGCTTGTCGTAGTACACGGAACATCTCTTCCGCAGCTTGGGTTATCTATTCGCCCTCTGACGAGTTAGTTTCTATGCATGGGGTAAGCCTCGGTCAAACAACGAACAACATTGCAGAATACAGTGCAGTGATTGAATTATTATCCGAATCTATTTCATTTGGAATTCGACGTTTGATAGTGAGGTTAGATTCTGAACTTGTTGTATTACAGCTTAATAGAGTTTATGCCATTAGGAATCCTGTGTTATTAAGGTTGTTTTTGAGAGTGCGTCTCTTGGAACGTGAATTTGATTACATTGAATATCAACATATTCCAAGGTCTTTGAATACATTAGCAGATGCAATTGCTTCTCGAATGTTGGACAGACATTTACGATAATCATGCAAGTAAATTTAAAAAACATTTCATCACATATGTTAAACAAGATAAGCCGGTAATAGTGATATATATAGATAGAAGTGTGTCAAAAAATATATACATCGTCTTCGATCATAGGTTGAAAACACCTTATGATCGGCAAAATGATAGTACAAAAAGTCAAAATGTCACATGTGACTACAAAAGTGACTAGTCAATCACTGGTGGTGCTCTCTGTATGACACCACTGCGCGGGCTACCTTACGCAAAAATCTCCTAAACGGTCCAGGGACCGCGACTACGAAGCGCTGAAGCCGGGTAGGAATGTCATCCATAGTAGTCTCAGGTATATCTGCCGTGAGACGCTCTAGATCATGCTCCAACTCAGCTAGTACTTCTGCAGCCGCGTCCTGTGGGGCCGGTACCGGTGCAGCTGGATGTAGTCTATCAAAAGGCCGGAGGTTGGCTGGACGCTGTGGACCAACATCTGCATTTTGAAAATTTTACTGTTAGTTTTGAGACGATATATATGAAAAATAAAAAAAAAATACATAATTAGAGAACTTGTGAAAATAAAAGTACCTCTGTCATCCCATTGTTCTCCCGGTGGAAGAACCATGTCCGGATCACCTCTAAAATCCACTCCGGCATACGGAAAGTCCTGTATCGAAAAAAACTGGTCCTCTAACCAGTGAAAGTAACTATCTGAGAATCGAACCACTGTCGCACCCTCGTCAGGATGCCGGGCCATCACCGCAACCCATCGTATCAGCTTTGGCTCCCGAGGACCCAAGATATCAACAGTGAGTTGCTGAGGGATCAGCATTGGAACTCTCTCCAAGGCAAAGCTCACGACTAGAGGCCCATATCCAAAAGTCTTTAGTCGTCCGTTCTTTGCCTTGGTCAGTTGGCTCTTCATATGAGCCGACACAGCTTCACACCAGTTGAAAATGGTGCCTTGGTAACAGTCAATTGCCATCCGCATTTGGGATCCGGAAGCAATGTGTAAAGCGGCCGCGCCGCAAATTCTGGTAACCGTGAACGCTATGACTTTGAGTTCAGGCAGAGTGATGTGTTTTATCTCTATGCCTTTTGAATGGTGAGCCCCAGGTGTGCACCACTCGTCGCGGAGACTATCAAGGGATTGGCCACCCGGCCTAGTCCCCGCAAGACTGAGTTGCTCACCTCTGTTCGGCAAGCCAGTGAGAAAGTATACATCCGAGGGCTCTATCTCGAGCTGGTGCCCTCCTATGTAAAAGCATTGTTCTTGAACGTTCCATCGCTCAACCAGCCATTCCAAGAATCTTACCTGGCCCCTCATGCCCGGTATGGTCCAATATTTGTATAATCCGCATGCTCTTAGGGCATCCAGGGAAGGTTGATGATTTATTGCAGCTTCATCATCCTCTACATGCTCTCTTTCTCTCCAATCTAACATGGTTAATGCCCTGCACATCAGAAATAGTCATTAGAAATTGATTTGGGAATTTTTAGATAGTTTTTTGAGGGGGTTGGGGTTTTGAAATGCGCGTTTCACGGAAGACGCACCCCGACTTTACAGCACAGGGTGCCCGGACGCGGATGCCCTGAAGGCGGACTGCGTCTTCCGACCGTTTTCCTGTATAGGAAAAAGTCGGGGGACGCGGGTCACCCGAAGGGCACCCGCGTCCGCCGAGAGGCGCATTCCAAAACTAAAACCCCCCCAAAAAATGAAACTAAGACCTAAAAATTAATTCTAAACGGATAGAAATGCAGAGTAGGATGTGTAAAATACCTGGATAAGACGGTGTTCGATTCCGACGGTCGGATTTTCCGCAGCGACCACGGGAAGTTTCTTGTCAAAAGCTCTTTTTTCAACCTCAACAGTCAAACGGTAAAAATGACATGGTAAAAGGTCTTTTTATAGGTTTTTTGGATGAATTAGTTCATTTTTCACCATGAAAAGATATTTTTCGATGTATTTTTGCCTATTTTAAACAGGTATGAGTAATGTGTTGCTTTTGTGCAGGACAAAGGGATTTCGAGGGAAATTGTCATTTTTCACAAATAAAAATATCAGAGTCATCTTTTAAGCCCTTTTCTGACTCCTAAAACATGAAAAGATCGCCGAGCGTTTCTTTTACACTCGTTAAAACGGAATTAAAAGATGGTCCCCTTTTAGCTCTTTTCTGACCGCAAAATCAGGAAAAGATTGCCGGGTTTTTGTCGTTTCAAACTCGATAAGGAAATAAAACGACGTGTCCTTGATCGCTTTTTACTTTTCAGGTCAACGACACTATTATGAAAGTACTCCTTGGTCGCAAGATCAAGCGGTTCCCCCAGGTATTATTTTATACTTTTTCGGGCTTGAGGGACACAAATATACGAAAAAGTTCAACGTGGAGTCTCCTTTTGTTTTTTCAGACTCTCTAAAAATGAAAAACGCCGAGTTTCTCCTATACTGGGCTCGTTAAACTTTTACAGTAAAGGACCTGTTCAATTACAAACAGGAACGAACCACTCCTTCCTAGGGTTCGAATTTAAACTAGGTTGGACTCATCCGAAGGATGAGCTTATAATCAAGCATATGTTATCCTCCTCAAGCTTGTTAAAAATAAAGAGGTACTTGCCAGAAATGGTGGGGGAAAAGAGAGAAGAATGAACTTGTTTGTTACCTTTTGTCTCAAAAGAAACTTTATTACCACTCTTGAACACGACACTTTTCATTCACCTGGGTTGGGAAATCTTTTACCTCACAGTTGACCAAACCACTTTGAAAGTCTTTAACCGGGTTCCGGGGATTAACTTTGAGTTATTCGTCACCAAGCCATCTGTCGTGTCGTTATGTGTTCAAGAGGTCTGCAAGCAAAACTTTCATCTGCAAAATACTTGTCATCCATTTGACCATCCCTGAGTCAGTCCTTACAGCAACATTTCTTCAACTTGAACAATGATTTCGTGTTGCGGGCTTGCCTGCAACGGGTCGCTTTCTATCGACATCGACACATTATCTAGAAAGATGACTTAGGAATCGACAGTACCTTGAAGTCTGCATGCATCAATGGCAGGTTTCTCGCCTTTGACGTCAGTTTACATCATTGACTTTCGATCAAAGGATTCCGTGAAGTGTTCGACATCAAAACATCTATTCACATTTCACGGGTTGTGCTTGGTACTTTGAGAACCATTGACATTACTGGTGGTCTCTCTCACGCTTGTTAACAGTTTACATCATCGACTGGTAATCAAGTGGTTTCTAACATGTTCGACATCAAATCATTTAATCACATGGCTAGAATCGTACCAATTCGGGAAGTAGAAGTGAAGACCCTGGATCTAGTTTCTACCATCCAGGCTGCGAGGAGTTTTGTATTCATTATCTATGTAGACTAATCATAAACAAATGGCTGCGTCCATACTGTGTCTACAAAAGTCTATAAAAAATGATGTACTGCAAGATCATTCCTGTATCAGAATAGTTAGTCCATTAGTTAAAGTTTTGAATCTGAGTATGGGAATGCCTACCTCAGTGATGATATAATCTTATACATGTATTTTGTGTTGAAAATTGCAGGTTCCAACCAGGTCATCCACAAGACAATCCTTGAAATGATAAAGCGCTTCACCCTTCCTAGAATTACAAAACCCTAATCTATTCCAGGCTTCGCACTTTAGGGGGCAATCTGTTACACTAAAAAATGTCACCATGACTACTTACAGTTAGTATGGCTCAAATCAACAGTCATACTACCCTCTTAGGCAAGTCTTATGCCTCTGCTATCCATCTCAAACTCAAAGAAGAGAGAAAGTCTTGTAAAAAATGTGTTTATCTCTGGGGTCGCAGGTTCTCTCTAGCCTTACCTGCGGGGACGCTCACAATGTTCACAAAAGCTGCGTCCTTGGGCGCTCTGTATGTTAAGGGACAGGTGCGTCCTTCTGTAAAAGGCAAAATGCGCGAGTTTCATCTTAAAAAAGTTACTTGTGGTTACTTCTAGAACTTTCTAGAGGTCGGTTTGATGAAATGGATGCGCCTCCAGTTGGTTCATGTATCCCTATTAAGGAGGAACTTATCCCATCAATAAGGGAGCTATCCCACCCAAAGAGGGGGATTATCCCATTGATGGTGGACCTGAATAACCTCTTTACAGCACTATAAATAAAGACATTGAGCCAGAGGGAGGAGAGGTTGGAGCTATACATTTTCTTTGGGTAAATGCTGCAGGAATTAGGACTCCCATTTAGAACCTTGTGAGGAGAGATTGTCTTTGCTTGATTCTACTTGGAAGTGGGTGAGCTTTGTCAAAGTAGAGGAAAACCCTTGATGGACCCTGGGAGGAACTTGCACAACACCAAGGCCAGGTTGTAAGAGTTTCTTTGTTTCGTTATTAATACAAACTGGTTTATTTTTCTCAATAGCTTGTGTTAATGAGTTATTTCATGTGTTCCTTGGTCTGCATGTTGAATATATGTTTTATTATATGAAATGCAAGTGCTTGGTAATTGTTTGATTGTTTGTGGTTGCAGGAATTGACGTGAAGGAGGAGCTCATCCGGATCGGCAAGGACGGACTACAACAACAGCGTTTTGGAATAAGGTAAGCCTAAACACTTGTAGTTTTCATGTTTTAAAAGGTATATTTAGAGAAAGATCACTCCATTTTGTCTTGTTTGTCGCTAGAGAGTTTAGACTCCTAGGGAGGTCAGTTGTGTCCGCACAAACGACTTTTTCCGCCACGACAAGGAGGAAGAATCAGACTCTACAGTAGAGGAGGAATCAGAAGATGAAGAGCCACAAACTCCAGGTGTGAGAAGATCAGTTCGAGAAAGAAGGAAACCAGAAAGGTATAGTCCATCTGCTTTCTTTTAAAATTTTGCTTTATCTATTACTGACGATGATCCCAAAACTGTGAAGGAAGCAGTAGATTCAGAGGATGGAAAACTCTGGAAAGAGGCCATGGTTGATGAAATGGCATCTTTGCACAAAAATGAGGCTTGGGATCTGGTGGAATTGTCGGCTGGAAGGAAACCCATTGGCAACAAATGGGTGTTCAAGAAGAAGACAAATGCAGAAGGAAAGGTGGAGAAATACAAAGCTCGGTTGGTAGCAAAAGGTTATTCCCAAGTGCCAGGAATTGATTTTGGTGATATTTTTTCTACTGTTGCCAAGGAAAATTCTATTAGATTACTTTTATCTGTTGCTGCTGCTTTTGATTTTAAGGTAGAATAGATGGATGTGAAGATAACATTTCTTCACGGGGATCTGGAAGAGGAAATATACATGAAGCAACCTGAAGGCTTTGCGGTGAAGGGTAAGAAATAACTAGTATGCAAGTTAAAGAAGTCTTTGTATGGGTTAAAACAGTCACCAAGGATGTGGTATCAGAAATTTGATACATTTATACGGGGACTTGGCTTAACCAGAAGCAAAGCAGATCATTGTGTGTATTTTAAATTAATTGGAGACCATGTTCTTTATCTTGCCTTGTATGTGGATGATATGTTGCTGGTTGGAAATGACAAAGAAATTATGCAGGATTTGAAGACCAAATTGTTTTCCAAATTCGACATGAAATATCTTGGTGCTGTAAACTATATTTTGGGCATGGAAATTAAAAGAGATCATGCAAAGAGGAAGCTCTGGTTAAACCAAAGGAAGTATGTTGAGACAATACTGTAGAGGTTTAATATGCAGGATAGTAAACCGGTGAAGGTTCCTATTCCTGTAGGTGTGAGATTATCTGTTGAACAGTGTCCCAAGACACAAGAAGAGGAAGAGGACATGTCATGTGTTCCATATGCAAGTGCAGTCGATAGCCTGATGTATGCAATGGTCTATACTAGACCATACATTGCACAAGCAGTGGGAGTATTGAGCAGGTTTATGTTAAAACCAGGAAAGGAGCATTGGACAGCAGTGAAGAGGGTTTTCAGGTATTTGCGTGGCACTAGTGATTATGGTTTGTGCTACCAATGAAGACCAGGATTGGACAGAGTGTTGGATATTCATGGCTTTGTTGATGCAGACTAGGCTGGAGATCTGGATCAGAGAAGATCTACAAGTGGGTATGTGTTTAACCTATTTAAAGGTGCAGTCAGTTGGATGAGTAAGAAACAATCTGCAGTGGCACTATCAACTACAGAAGCAGAATACATGGTAGCCACTCATGCAAGCAAGGAAGAAGTTTGGTTGTAGAGATTGTGTTCAAGTATGGGGTTAGTACAAGGAGCTATAAGGATAGACTGTGACAGCCAAAGTGCAATTTTCTTGGCAAAGAACTCCGCATATCATTCAAAGACAAAGCACATTGATGTTCAGTATCACTTTGTGAGGGATATGATAGAAGACAAAAAGGTGTTGCTGGTAAATGTGGACACTTTGAAGAATACTGCAGATGCATTGAAAAAATTTGTGAGATCTGAGAAGTTCTCTTGGTGTAGAGAGACAATGGGCATTTCAGGGATGGAAAAATGACTAAGCTCTCTTGTGGCCCCCCTCTAGAAAGAAAAAAACAAGTGGGAGAATGTTGGATTGTGTTATATTCTTTCCACGACTAGCCCACATAGTTAACTGAGGGTTAGAGGGAGGGAGGTCTCAAGGGGTTTGAGGGGTACCCATAACCACACTTTATGGGGCAGACCCACCTATGGTTTTGTGCATGATTTTCGCACATGTTTTTTGGACACGATGGTTTTCGGTCCATGGTATTGGATGCTTTGGCATGTATAAATATGTATTATAACATTGAAAGGAACCTAATGAAAAATCAAGCTGGTAGTCCTAGTTTTGGGATCCAGTGGAAAATCTCTATGTATATGTGTTTTATGTGTTATGCTCTCGCATTGTTTATTTTCTATGTTTTAGAATTCGTATGCAAGTAATTTTGTACAGGGTTAAAACTTACAGTTATCTTATACAATGGATCGATAAGAATGCGAAATACACAGACATTGAAGCAGTAAGAGAAACAAAATAAGCAAACACATATACACAACAAGTTTAATAAGGAGTTCACCCAATCCTCTCAGGCTACGTCTCCTGGTCCAACCTTCAGTGGTGGCCTTTCTATTGTGTCTTAAAAAGAAGAGTTTTTACAACAGTGAGCTCAACTTGAGTCTCACTCAACAGATGATGATCAGTAGGATTGTACTTGGATTCTCCAAGTCTCTAGAGTACACAAACTCTTCTTACTAAATCTCGACCTCAACTAGTCACAATGGTATGAGTCTAATCTGAGACTCAATACCTGACAGGTTTACTCAGAGGAGTTTTCTTGAACCTATCAAGCCTTCTCTGGAGTTCACAGACTCTCAGACTCTCTCTGTCTCTGTCTGGCTCGATGTTTCCTTTGCTCTACAGGTTAGTGGTTGAAGGGAAAGTACCCCTAGAGTCCTTTGGGCTGAGACTCTACCAGACTGAAAATTGCTTATACAAAGAAACACACACACACAGCTATCTTTTTTACTTTTAAGCAAATTCTAATGTTTAGGGTACATACCTAAGGTCCTACGTCCGAGAAGACCGTTAGGGTGCAAACCCTTCTTGGAGTTCCCTTCTTCTTTCTCTGACCTGCAAGACAAACAAATCAAAGAACACAACAGTACATGTATAGAAGTTTATGTATAAATCATCTTTATGCTATAAAGTTAGTTATAAATAATCTTTAAGTAACTACTTTCATAAGAATTCAACACAAGAATCTCATAAGCATAAAGAAAGATTATTCGGGAACAAAGACGTGTTTCTTTATATATAAAGGCAAATAAAGTACATATATCGGAAAGATATCACCTGAACACCTTCAGCAGGCTCCAAGCAAGCTTCCTCCCGGATTCGTTCCAGCCTCCAGCCTTCAACAAGAGCTCCTTCCAAGTCTTACTCAATGATGATGTCAAGGATGAATGATCACCAATACACATGGAAACAAGGGTTTCCTATGCAAAATGGGGGAAGTGCAGGATGCACCAAGGACTTCAGACCTGGTCTAAGGGAAAAATCTCAGCATAATAATCTTGCTCTCCTTTCTCTCTCCCCTTGGCCTTCCCTTTGATGTCTTTTTATACCCTCTCCAAAGTAGTTTTTTAGTTAGGAGTTGGTTGGGAACAGTTGGGCCACGGGCACTAACAGGTGATCCAGCAGGTAAACCCGCGATCACCGCCCGAAAAAGAGGAAATTATATTTTTTTAAGTGTTTTAATAGATACACGCGGGTTGGGTATGACAGACCCGCGTGTACACGCGTTTAACACAGGGCAAAGTCGCGTACAAGGAATAAAACACTGTTTTTTAAATTTTTGGACCAGGTCTGGAAGGAGGGGTTGCCCTAGGCCATAAGTGCAGCATCACAAACCATAAGAGTGAGATTTGGAGCTATAACAGATGCCCCCTAATGTATGAGGTCAGAAGGGGAACATGATGGCCGAAATACATTAAGTAAGTACAAGGAAAGGAACTCTGCCAAAAAACCGAGGAGGACTTCACCAGAATTCAGCCTGCCAAGCCACCGAAAGGAGATCAGAAAGAAACACTGTCTGAGGCGGGCATACCCATGCTCAGGAAAAGTAAAGCATGTCCGCATATCAAGTACAAGCGGATCCACTAAGTATACAAGTATAAATGACTGTAAAAATACATAATGGATCATCTGATCATAATGAGTAAGTACATGTCTGAATATCACATATAAAACTGTCAATGATGCTGAAAGATGCAACGGATCACTGAAATCAAAGACTGATCCCATAAGGTACCAACTGAACATGATGGAATAGGATGGTACTACACTGCAAACTCAGGTGCCAGCATATAGAATGTCGCCATGACTGACTGCAACATATAAGGTGGAATGGTATCAACTAGCAGCAACAGGAGCAACTGTCAAGTGAACCAATGAATGCTGATACAACCTGAGGTCTTCACCGACCGCCGTGGTACATTTCTACACCATGGGAATAAATGATCTGAAGTCGACCATGTGAGAAATCGTTTGATTACCGGTCATTGATGTATACCGTTAACAAACGCGAGACTACCCACCGATAATGATAATGAGCGTCAAGGTACCCAGTACAATCTAACAAGTGTGAATAGATGAGTTGAAGTCGAACACCTGTAAGAATCTATCAATCAGGAGACAATGATGGTTTCCCACTGTCGATAGCGAGGAATCTGCCACTAATGACTGCAAACCCCAAGGTACTGCCAAATGGACTCTAGATCTTTGCCCAGAGCAATGAGTCGGAGTCGATAGGGAAAGATCCGCTAGAAGGAAGGCATTAAGGCATCCTCCATCAATCTAGCGCGAGTGTAACCCGTAGGCCAATAATGTGGAAGGAATCGGACGAAAAAGATGTAGTAACCCAACCGAAAGTACGTTTCCGGCGTACACAAGATGTGGCTAGCGCACGGCAGAAACCCTCTGAACCAACCAATAATGAAAGCTGACACAGAGGCGAGGTATCCACCAATAGGGTCAAATGGAAACCAAGGTACTGCACGAATCCCAATGTGTGATAATGTATGCTGATGTCGAACACAAGGGAAACCACTCAGTCAAAGACCCATGATACTGATCGATGCTGAGCACAAGGTGACCTATCAATAATGAAAATAGGGCCAGGGTGCGGTCTCTAGGTCTGCCCTCAGAGCAATGTGTGCAGCATCACAAACCATAAGAGTGAGATTTGGAGCTATAACAGTTAGCTCGGCTTTTCTCTATTATTTGCAATTCACTTCTCCTGGCCTCTCAGATCTGCCTTATTCTCTACCTTCTTCTTATCTTTCTCTCTATTAGTTCGTGGCTTAAAGCTAATCTGCTTCCTGACAGTTCGTTTCCGCTTCCCGGCTGTCTGGATCTCCTGCCTCTGTCCGTTGGAATTTCCCCTTCTCTGTGTCATCATCACTGTATAACACTTCATAGAGAGGTGACCACCTATTTCCTCACGAAATGAGTGTCAGTTCTCTTTGAACGGTTGTTATTTCCATTGCTCCAAGATTTCCCGTGAAACTGATTCCTCTGCCAACTCATCGGTCATGTCGGATCTCAAATCTTATCTGCCTCAACCTATTTCTCTGTCGAATCTGGTCATCCATCGGATTGTTTCTTCGTCGTTGATCTGGAGCCTCCAGATCCTATGGTCTCCATACATATTGGGTGGGTAAGTAGTGTAGGTTTTAACCCTGTACAGAAATTACCTGCATACGAATTCTTAAACAAAGAAAATAAACAATGCGAGAGCATAACCCATAAAACACATATGCACAGAGATTTTCCCTGGATCCCAAAAACGGGACTACCAGCTTGATTTTTCATTATGCTCCTTTCAATGTTACAATACATATTTATACATGTCGAAGCATCCAATACCATGGACCGAAAAACCATCGCGTCCAATACCATGTACGAAAATCATGCACAAAACCATAGGTAGGTTTGCCCAACCTAATATAGGGTCCAAAAAAAATTTTCCCGGGGCACTGCCCCGGACCCCGTAGAGGGGGGCTACCCGCCCCCCTCTAACCCCCCATTGAACTACGTAGGTTAGTCGTGGAAAGAATATAACACAACCCAACAATCTCCCACTTGTTGTTTTCTTTCCACAGGGGGCCACAGGAGAGCTTAGTCATTTTTCCAGCCCTGAAACACCCATTGTTTCTCTACACCAAGAGAACTTCTCAGAGCTCACAGATTTTGTCAATGCATCTGCAGTATTCTTCAAAGTGTCCACCTTTACCAACAACACCTTTTTGTCTTCTATCATATCCCTCACAAAGTGATACTGAACATCAATGTGCTTTGTCTTTGAATGAAAAGCAGGGTTCTTTGCCAAGAAAATTGCACTTTGGCTGTCACAGTCTATTCTTATAGCTCCCTATACTAACCCCATACTTGAACACAATCTCTGCAACCAAACTACTTCCTTGCTTGCATGAGTGGCTGCCATGTATTCTGCCTCTGTAGTTGATAGTGCCACTACAGATTGTTTCTTACTCATCCAACTGACTGCACCTCCAAATAGGTTAAACACATACCCACTTGTAGATCTTCTCTGATCGAGATCTCCAGCCCAGTCTGCATCAACAAAACCATGAATATCCAACACTCTGTCCAATCCTGGTCTTCCTTGGTAGCACAAACCATAATCACTAGTGCCACGCAAATACCTGAAAACCCACTTCACTATTGTCCAGTGCTCCTTCCCAGGTTTTGACATAAACCTGCTCAATACTCCCACTGCATGTGCAATGTCTGGCCTAGTATAGACCATTGCATACATCAGGCTACCGACTGCACTTGCATATGGAACACGGGACATGTCCTCTTCCTCTTCTTGTGTCTTGGGACACTGTTCAGCAGATAACCTCACACCTACAGGAATAGGAACCTTCACCGGTTTACTATCCTGCATATTAAACCTCTGCAGTATTGTCTCGACATACTTCCTCTTGTTTAACCAGAGCTTCCTCTTTGCCCGATCTCTTTTAATTTCCATGCCCAAAATATAGTTTGCAGCACCAAGATCTTTCATGTCAAATTTGGAGGACAATTGGGTCTTCAAATCCTGGATAATTTCTTTGTCATTTCCAACCAGCAACATATCATCCACATACAAGACCAGATAAATAACACGGTCACCAATTAATTTAAAATACACACAATGATCTGCTTTACTTCTGGTGAAGCCAAGTCCCCGTATAAATGTATCAAATTTCTGATACCACATCCTTGGTGACTGTTTTAACCCATACAGAGATTTCTTTAACTTGCATACCAGTTCTTTCTTACCCTTCACCACAAAGCCTTCAGGTTGCTTCATGTAGATTTCCTCTTCCAAATCCCCGTGAAGAAATGTTGTCTTCACATCCATCTGTTCTACCTCAAAATCAAAAGCAGCAGCAACAGATAAAAGTAATCTAATAGAAGCTACCTTGGCAACAGGAGAAAAAATATCACCAAAATCAATTCCCGGCACCTGGGAATAACCTTTTGCTACCAACCAAGCTTTGTATTTCTCCACCTTTCCTTCTACATTAGTCTTCTTCTTGAACACCCATTTGCTGCCAATGGGTTTCCTTCCAGCCGGCAACTCTACCAGATCCCAAGCCTCATTTTTGTGCAAAGATGCCATTTCATCAACCATGGCCTCTTTCCATAGTTTTCCATCCTCTGAATCCATTGCTTCCTTCACAGTTCTGGGATCATCATCAGTAGCAGACAAAGCAAAATTTGAACTGAAAGCAGATGGACTATACCTTTCTGGCTGCCTTCTTTCTCGACCTGATCTTCTCACAGCTAGAGTTTGTGGCTCTTCATCTTCTGATTCCTCCTTTGCTGCAGAGTCTGATTATTCCTCCTTTGGCTCAAACTCTATCTTCTCAGGTTCCTTTGGTTGGACTTCAGATTGAATAACATCTTTTACCTCTCTGAACACCACATCTCGGCTGTACACAACCTTCCGTGTGACTGGGTTCCAAAGCTTATAACCGTTTAAACCATCCTTATACCCAATAAAGATGCACTTTTCAGATTTACTATCCAACTTGGTTCGTTTCTCCTTTGGAACATGTACATATGCATCACATCCAAATACCCTCAGATGTGAAAGAGAGGGTTTCTTACCAGTCCATACTTCTTGTGGAGTCTTATCCTCCAACGTTGATGAGGGTGATCTGTTGATCAGGTAACGTGCAGTATCCACCGCCTCTGCCCAGAATTCCTGTCCTAACCCAGCACCACTGAGCATGCTTCTTGCCCTTTCCATCAACATCTTGTTCATTCTTTCTAGGACTCCATTTTTCTGAGGTGTATATGGAGTAGTCTTCTGCCGTGCTATACCACACTTCTTACAAAATTCTTCAAATTCCTTGCTGCAAAATTCTCCACCATTATCTGTCCTCAGCACCTTTATCTTCTTCTCTGTCTGATTTTCCACCAGAGCCTTAAATTCTTTAAACCTGTCAAAGACTTCAGATTTCTTCTTAAGGAAATATATCCATGTATTCCTTGAGAAGTCATCTATGAATGATACATAGTACACAGACTTACCCAGTGATGGAACCTTCACAGGTCCAAACACATCACTATGCACAAGCTCTAATATCTGTTTCGTCCTCTTACCACCAGAGGGGAAACTCACTCGATTCTGCTTCCCATACACACAATTTTCACAGAAATCAAAATCCAGAGAGCTATCATTCATACCTTCTACCATACCTTTACTATGAAGTATTCGAAGGCCCTTCTCTCCAATATGTCCAAGCCTTTGATGCCACAACATGGTCTTCTCTCCAGAGACCACTAGATTTTCTACTCCATTTTCAGGAACCATAGAACTATTGCACCCATCAACAACAGTGCTACCTTGCAGCTTGTACAGAGTTCCAATCTGAACTCCCCGCATCAATATCAGTGCTCCTCGAACCATCTTGCAGGTATCTTTCTCGAACACCGTCTTTACACCCGCATCATCCAACTTGCTTACAGAAATCAGATTTCTGGCCAATGCAGGAATATGTAGAACACCCAGAAGTGTTCTAACCCTTCCACCTTGCAACTTCAACTTTACTTTTCCCCGACCAATGATTCTAGCCTTCCTATCATCTCCTAAGAAGACATCACCACCATCGTATTTCTCATACTCGCAGAACCACTCTCTATGGGGAGTGAAGTGAAAGGATGCACCTGAGTCAATCAACCATGCCTCATGATCTACATGTGTACTTGAAGAAGCCAAGTACACATCCCCACCTTCATCTGAGGTGGTTTTCGCCTCTGCAAAAGGAGCATCATCAGATCCCTTTCCTTTATCAGGAGCTTTAGATTTACAATCCCTTCTGAAGTGCCCTTCCTTTCCGCATTTCCAGCACACCACCTTTGTAGGTTTTCTTGGAGATTTAGATCTCCCTCTAGATTTAGATCTCCCACTCGATGACTTATTTTTGTTTCTGTTCTGGGACCGTCCTCGTACAGACAAGGCATCACCATTCTGGTTGTCCATATTCTTCCGTCTCATCTCCTCCGTCAGCAAGGCTGAGACTATTTCATCAAACTGCAAAGCAGTTGCATTGCTACCTATTGCAATAACCAGACTATCCCACGAATCTGGTAGAAAACACAATAGACTGATGCACTTATCTTCATCTAAAATTTTAATATCAACAGATAATAATTGACTTACCACAGTATTAAACGCATTCAGATGCTCTGTCACCGAGTCTCCATCTTTCATCCTCAGGTTATACATCTTTTTCCGCAGGAACAGTTTATTCACCAGAGACTTAGATTGGTACAAAGTCCCTAACTTGACCCACAAAGCCTTTGCCGTAGCTTCCCCTAATACATTCAGCAATACTGAATCTGAGACACACAATCGTATTGTACTCTTTGCCTTCCGATCCAATTTCTTCCATTCTTCATCGGTCACTCCCGATGGTTTAGTACCCGGATCTACCGCGATCAACTGATCTTTATCGACCAACAGATCCTCCATCTTGAGTTTCCACAACTCAAAACTCTGACCATTGAACTTCTCAATCTCGATCTTTCCACTGCTCGCTATCTTCTTTCACCACCAGAATCGATCTCGCAGATCTCCCATTGAACAGGGTCTACCACAGGCCCGAGCGAAACCCCTCAGCAACAAAGGCGTCCCCTTGAAGCCAAAACAGCTCTGATACCAAATGTAGGTTTTAACCCTGTACAGAAATTACCTGCATATGAATTCTTAAACAAAGAAAACAAACAATGCGAGAGCATAACCCATAAAACACATATGCACAGAGATTTTCCCTGGATCCCAAAAACGGGACTACCAGCTTGATTTTTCATTATGCTCCTTTCAATGTTACAATACATATTTATACATGCCGAAGCATCCAATACCATGGACCGAAAAACCATCGCGTCCAATACCATGTGCAAAAATCATGCACAAAACCATAGGTAGGTTAGTCGTGGAAAGAATATAACACAACCCAACAAGTAGCATGCCTTTTACCCGTACGATGTGAGCGGTTTTCTCTCTCATCCGCCAGATGTGTGTCACCCGTTGTATGGCATCGGGCGATACTTGATCGAACCTGCTTACCACTTGAAGCCCTTTCAATATCCTGCCAGTTTTAGTGATGCTCCTACCTCTGACGGAATCGGTGAATTCCGTATGGTTTTATGCTTTCCTCAAGACCAAGCGCTTAGGGGCTTTCCTTCACTGAGGGGAATGCCCTGCGATATGCCATTAGCGCTCCCTTTCTATATCCTATCGGTTTTAGCACAAGGTCCACCCCTGACGAAATCAACGAATTCCATATGGTTTAACACTTTCCTCGGGACCGAGAGCTTAGGGGCTTTCCTTCACTAAGGGGGACACCTTGTGATACGCGATTAGCACTTTAGCGCTAATCGCATATCAGAAACTACCTCTGTTTTTGGATTTGACCTCCCATTTGTCAATTTGTGCTAGCGCGCGGTTACCATGGGCCAACGGTCTGCGCGCTTTAACCAAGGGTCCTCGTTGCTCCGTTTTGAACACAAGTTGCCATTGTTAACAGGTTATTTCTGATAAGCTCGCCATCCATAAGACTTCGAAACTTTGGCATGGGTTTTACAGAGTTCATGAAACTTTTAAGAGTATTTAAGGTTCTAATTCAGTTCAACTATTTCTGCTCAGCTTAGTGCATCACAAGGTCAGCCTAACCCACCCTTGGAGGGTAGTAATTTATGGGAAGAATATGCACAGATGAGAAGGGAGACCTTATGAAAATAAAAATGAACTTATTTTGCAGGTTATGCAACAAGGTAGAGAGATTTTAATACCACCACAATGAGTTTCAATCTCAAGGGGGTGGGCACTGATGACAAACTACAATTGCTTAAACAATCAGGGGAGGGGTTGGCCATAAGGCAAGATAGACCAAGATAGAAAACTTAGATCATAGGTGAATAAAGATGAATACTAATCCCACGGATCTCTAGCCCATCCAAGAGCTTCTCAGCGTTAAGGATAATGAGATCCAGGTTCTCAAGAATAAGTTGAATATCCCTATAATATAACATGTGCAGATAGTTATGAGAATTCACAATCAATATAAATTAGGGTCCATTACGGGCCCCTCACTGTAACAGAAGTTTGGTTGCATTATAAATGCATTTGTTTTTATAATTCTAAACAAAGGTTGAAACAAGCTTCCTAGAGTGGGGCTTTGGCCAACAACAATCCTAAACAAAGGCTGAAACAAGCTTCCTAGAGTGGGGCTTTGCCAACAACAATCCTAAACAAAGGCTAAGACAAGCTTCCTAGAGTGGGCCTTTGGCCAAAAAAATTATGTATGTTTTGTTCATTTTTGTTTTCATGGGAGTAGTTTTGACAGTACGAAAGGTGAGGAGTTTTCCCAAAAACTAGTAACGAAATATTAAGATAGGGATTCTAAAGATAGGCATTGTACTTTTGCTCATACAAAAAAGAGTGATTTTCTGTTGGAGATAAAGTGTTAACCCTAAAGCCGAAGAAACAAAAAAACACTATACGAAGCCATGTGAAATTGGTTGTTGTTAGTGAGATTCAATACCTTATCGATATGTTACAGAAATGGCATAAGGGGTAGGGGAAGGGGAAGGGGTCCATGTCATATCGACATCTAGTCCACTATTACATAGCCATACAACAAGCCTAATGGCAAATATATTGGAGCAAATAATTGCACTATTAATAGAGTAAGAGTGAATAAAAAACAGGAAACACAAGCAAGAAGAAAAGCATGAGAAACTGAACCTAGTATAAATAAATACTTGGTGCCTTTAAGAGCACTCTAGTCATTCTGAAATTCGTCATTATCATTGAAGCAATAAAAAATGACTTACACTTGGAATGCATTGCGCACAAAATGCTCTTTGTGTGCCCACACTAGTAACTTGTCATTTTTTTTAGTTGTTTATATGATATGAAATTATAGATGAATTTATGCATTCAAGTTAGTTTTTAATCTAAACTTACAATTTACATGTCCCAGGCATGATCCAGGATTGTGATATCTGAAACTTTGTATGATAACCAAAGAAGATATCAAGGGCAATTGAATCTAACAAAAACTAAAGTAGTTTCAATCACCTTCCACCAACAATCTTAGTATCAATAAGGAACTTGGAGGTGTAGTAGTAGGTTAGTTAAACTTTCCAATTGATTACTATTCCTTTTCCATAAGCAAGCATGATGCTGATTGACACAAGTCATTTTTGCAATCTTAAATGAAAATTATCCAACAAAGCTTACATAAATATTTAATACAAGTGAGTTAGATATCATACAAGCATGGAGCTTGTATGAATCCCAAGGACTTATTAATCTATGTAGTGAAACAACAACCTTTAAACCAAAAGATCGTGTGCATCAAACTCTATATGAAACTGCAACCTTTGTACCAGGAATGTTACTATTGTATACAATGCACGTAGTTTGATTTCCTGCAACTAACAACTATTTATATCTCATAAGCTGAAATTTCATCAACATCCCAGGGGAATTTACAATTGCTAAATTTGCAATTGCTTTTCAGTAAACAAACATCACATGCTAGAATTCATAATTCATTTTTGTATTCCCTCGTACCTCTTTCAAAAAACTAACTAGTGTGCCATGAACCATAGCAGAAAAAATCCAACTTACAATTGTGAAGACATTATGAGTATCATGACATTCTAAGTATCATTCCATCATGCTTAGATTTTGTACATCTATCCGACATGAAGTTGTGCTGAACTACAAGATCCCACCTCACTCCTTGATCCGAAAGTTCAAATTGAGGATGCAGACACCAAAAGGCTTCAAAGTTTGCTCCAGATTCCTAAAGTTGCACTCTCAATATACCATATGAAAACAAGGCTATGAACAATAGGAAAGCCTCATCACCATTTCTACCTAGATAGGTCACTGGTATATGCATCATGCTTTATGAAAGAAAACACTAAAACATCGAGAATGATGTTATTGGGCAACTGGTCTGCCTCTTTCCTCCAAGATAACGTTGTTATCCCGACTCTGCCTTGTAATATAATGTCACGCAATTTCAACAAATTTCATGAAAAGGAACCAAGAAAGAGCGAGTACCATGGTAGGAAGACACCCCACCATAAGTCATATGAACAAAATGATCAACAGAACTGAGATTGTAACATAACTGAACTCAGAACATTCAACTTCAATCATGTATGAACTGCACCCATCCAAGTATGTCCAGCCAGGAAAGGGAAGGGAGTGCCGAGATTTCAGTGCTTGATCTTTCTTTCCCTTTGATTATTTTTGCATATTAGATTCAAACCGGTCAACTCTCTTCCAACAATAAGGGATGTAGAACAAGACTTGGATGAAGAATAGGTTGGGCCACTCAATGCTTTACCTATAGGGACTTCATTTATTGGATGGGGACTAGTCATCTTGTAGATTTCTGGAAAACTATTTTTTTAAATAATTTGGATCTAGACATATTGCTCATTCAGGAAGGTTGTTTGACTATAATGGTAGATGTGTCGATCCTTTGAGTAACCAAAAATTCAGCAAAGCTCTCAAGGGTTGCTTAGCTCTCAAGGGTTGTACTGGTATAAGGTTCCAAGGAATTATTTGGTAAAATGGCCTTATTTGTGACGTTATCTCTGCAATCCAACTTTAGGTCATCAAATGGAAAAGGCTCTTCTTGGCTTGGATTGCTATATTTTTTTACAACAACAGATAGATGGAAAAATGGATGCGATAAAATTGGTTGATGAAAAAAAGAGGGATGCTATAGACATGGACATAATTATCATCAAAATGACGACAAAAAGTTGTCTGGACAAAGGGTATAATCTGTCAGTATTTTGAGAAGCAGGATTGGCAGCCAATTGTCCTACAACATCCACTTGTTCCACTGATCCTTCAAATTCTGTTCTAAAATCACATCTACATATTGCGGTTCACTACTTAGCTGACCTAAATATTGAGAATCGTCGCTGGATTGATCTACAAATTGTGGGTCATTACCAAGCTGAACTAAAGATTGTGGATATTTGGCAAACGAAAATTTTTCATAATACATGGAATAGTAACAGTAAGGAGTCGATAGTGATTTAGCCTAGGTACATAGTGCCATGCTACCAACAACTCAACATCCTCTTAAGACATGTGTAATACATGAAGAAATGAACTGTCGGATGGATTATCCCTGTGGGCCCATGATCTTAGCACTTGTCCATCTTGCCATAACCCAACACCATAATCCAAAATGTACAATGGAAAAAGAAAACGGTCTATTACTATGGCACATCTAGTTACTTTGCAAAAGCATAGATTGATAAATTGGTGTTCAACAAGGAAGGCTCGAAGTTGGTGTTTGACGAGGATGACACCCTAAAGTGATTATAAGCAATTCCTCCTCATTTTTAAATCAGTAAAACTATCTGATAGAGGGTAACTTGTTTCCGAATAACCTCAAAAGTGAGGGTCAAGTCATACCTTTCCTCTTTCGAGAATAGGGGAAGACATCCATATAGAATGAAAAAGAATACAATAAGAATACCTTATTTAAGCAAGCAAGGGAAACAATTTTGAGGGGCCAAACTCTAGAACTATGGGGATGACCTGCCGTTGAAATCTTAAAATGTTTCCAGTTCTTGCAACCAATGAGACAAAAGTAGATGTCCACCTGTGAATATTTTGGAGGAATTGCAGAAAGTGAAGGTCAAGGAAAATGTGCTTATAATGTCGAGTAATGGAGATGTGCCCTTTACACATGCCAATCTCAATGTCACCCTTACAGACATGGAGTTTCACAAGCCCACCATATAACTTCATGGAATGGTAATTGAACTATTACGATGTACCTGACAGGATCCCACAAACCGAATAGAAGGTAAGCTAACTTCTTCATATAGTTTACATATTTATATGACACAATGGCAATACCTACTGGAATTTGTTACGTTCAACGAGATTCATGCAAACTACCGGATCTGGAATTCAATATTTGATCCTATTTTGTATCATATGCTTGAAGAAAGAAAATGCCTGGAATTCAATATTTGATCCTATTTTGTAATATATGCTTAATGAAAGAAAATGCCATTAAAAGGGGAGCAACCACTTTTTTGTATTGTATACTAATTTCTGTTGTGAATTAATTTCACTTATGTTTTGTGCCATTTTGAGCAAGTTCTTGAGGTGTTGTAAATTGATCCCTTTAGGCTCCGGTGACGCCTATGGTAGAGAGTGGCCTCTGTATTGGGTTGGTCTACAGCAGAAAGAGGAAAGAAAGGGCATTGAGAAAAACAATAGCGCATAAGAACAAAGGTAACATACCATCTGCTCAACGAGATAGAACGGGTTCGACATTCAGATCAAAAGGGGTTGCGTAATTGATTGATCAGCATCACATCAGAAAACACCAATCGTCATACGTGAAGTTTTATCTGTAATCCTCCCCATCTGCATATTCATCCTAGTTTGTTTGTTATCGATGTGGAGATTCAGGGGAGCATTCTGGCAGCTAAGTGAGTGGTTCAGTGTCTGGAGGGTTCTCTCATTAACTTTAAAACAACCACGCAAAACAATGACACATAAGAACAAAGGTAATAGGTAAGAACAATGTAACAAAAGTAAAAACAACACTAACAACAACTAAGAACAACGCTAATAACAACGCTGACAGATTCAATAGCTTACCTTGATGTTGCAGAAGTTACCAAGGTAACCTTGACCTCGCAGAGGAACCGAGGTAAGAGCGTAGAGCTCATATGTCCCCGCCAGGCAAAAGGACCAGATGTCATAGATTGCCAATGTCATAAATGGCCATATGTCACAAATGGCCAGATGTCACAGGTGGTAATAGACTTCCAATATCGGAAATGGCCAGATGTCACATGTGGTAAACCATGGCAAGATGATTTATGTCGGTCTAACACTGTGCTTACTTTACCTTATAATTTAAATACCAAATAACATTTAGTATCGTGAATTAATGCTAGCATTAGTTTGCGGTTTTCGAAATGTTTAGAAATATAAATCGTACATTCATTCGACATAATAACCATGGTTATGGCCTCAGGGAAGAGGCCAAATAAGATGGCCAAAAATTCTATTGCTCTTCGGAAATAAGTCGATAGAAAAAACTATGGAAAAACCTAGATAAAACATTCGAAAACTTATGTACTTGCCACCTTGCTAATGTTAACTCGACCATTTGTTCGATTACTATAGTCTGGTGCCTAACTGCAGAGACTAATAAGATGGAATATATAATTATATAATAAACAATTTCATCCAATAATGAAGAGAGGCCATCTTCATTCAAATTTCTTTATTTACTTTGTATATGAATTTTGTACAATAATTTTGGATGCGTAATGCGAGGTATTTTTATCCTAGAAGAAAACGACTGGACCATCTCACAGGTATCGAGAGAGTGGGGAATTGGGGGAAGAGAGGGTACATTTACACTGCCTTCCAATATCTGCAGCACTTCACTCATTGACGGCCTCGCTTCTTCGTCGTCCTGAATGCACCATCCTGCGACTGTGACAGCCCTCTCCACTTGTTCCGTGTCTGCATCGTTCAACAATTCCTTGTCCAGTAGCTCCATGCCGTTTCCGTTGCTGATGTGAGTTGCAGCCCAAGCCGGAAAGAACAGTTCGGACGATTCAGAGACCTTGTCCATGTTTCTTTGCCCCGCAATTATTTCAAGCAACGTTATTCCGAAGTTGTAGACATTGGCCTTCATAGTGATCGGCAAACCTGAGAGCCACTCGGGGGCCAAGTACCCTCTCGTTCCTCTAATGGTCATTAGAACCTTACTATACTCTCTGCCGAGGAGCTTCGCCATTCCAAAGTCGGCCACCTTCGGGCAGAAATTGGAATCGAGGAGGATATTTTCGGGCTTGATGTTGTTGGAATTTTCTGATAAATTCCATAACAGACAGACAAAAATTTCTCTATTTTTGCACTCTGTTTTTGCACAGAAAAATGAAAATTGTTTTCTGGAAATTGTGTTGCAGCAACACAGTTTGGCGTTGCAGCAACGCTGTAACTGGTGTAACAGCAACAGAAAAAATTAACTTGTATTCATAAACAGTAAACCAACTGATATAAGTTCGTCTTCCTCACATAGAGGGATTTTCAAAAAATATTTATGCTGAAAAGCATCTTCCTCTTGACAGAGGGATTACAACAGGAACGCTTCAGTTCCACAAACCAATTTCTGCTATCTCAGAAAATTACAGTTTCATCCAAACAGGCTGTTGCTGAAACACGTGTTTCAGCATCTGGCAGACAGTTGCTGAAACACGCCTGTAGAATGCATTGTTGCTCCAAAACACAACGAGAGCATCTTCCTCTTAACAGAGGGATTCACCAAGGACTGTGCTTAAGAGCACCTTCCTCTTGACAGAGGGATTCACCAACATGCCTTCTTCAGAGGCACTTCAATCTGTGTCTACAAACAGTTGTTGTTACCAATGTTACAGCAACGGGTAGACAGTTCTGAAATACACAGACAGTTGTTGTAACACGTGTTTCAGCATCTGGCAGACAGTTGCTGAAACACGTTTGTGTTGGCATTATGATTCAAGTGTTGTCCTTGATGGCAACTCACTCAGAGGTTGGTACAGGTGCGCAGAGGTTGGTACAGGTGATTGCAACTTAATCAGAGGACAGATCTTAGTATAGCATGCCAAGAAAGTTCATACACGCAGGTTCGTTAAGCCCAAGTTGCGTATACAAGCAGGTTCACTACATACCAAGTCGCGTATACGCAGGTTCTCTATATATAAAGTCGCGTGTACACGCCGGTTGGCTTCAGTAAAAGCACGTGTATGTGGAAAACTTATCTTTGGTCCACGGCGGTTATTCCTTGGAAGTTGTGCCTATGGTTTTGGACCTTGATGTCTCGACGAACGTGTTGATCCCTAGTTTTGAAGCTGATGGTATTGGGTTACTATGGTTTTGGACCGTGGTATTATAAAGGGCCTAAGGCTATATAAGGAGAAGATCATTAGGCAAGTGGGAGCAAGAAATGGGTGTCTGACGAAGTGAGAAGATCTGGTATTACTGTTTATCTGTTCGGGACGCTTGGCAAGGGTCGGATCTGACAGCGAAGGCATAAGAAACTATTTCTAGATCTGCACGCGGGTTGCCTTTGGTGAAAGCGCGTATACACGCGGTTTTGGTACAGTGAAGTAGC
This sequence comes from Pinus tabuliformis, assembly GCA_031772625.1. NCBI lineage: Eukaryota > Viridiplantae > Streptophyta > Pinopsida > Pinales > Pinaceae > Pinus > Pinus tabuliformis. The sequence goes on along the minus strand of CM062804.1, from coordinate 1,634,375,863 downwards.
ATATGCATAATAAGATTTGATATTTCAGGTTGCTGTTGATTCTGGTGGTTGTTGCAGAGTTCTGGGCTCTGGTTTGGGTTTTGTGTTCTTGATGACAGGGTTTCAGTGATTCAGTATTGAGCTGTTTAATGAATTATGATGCAAGTATAAGTTGATGAGTGTATTGCGGTAATGTTTGTTTTGTACTCTTGTATCCAGTCTGAAAATTGATGAAACGTGGTCCCTGAAGGAAAGCAGGTTGTAGGGTCAGCACCTACGTACTAGTAAATGGATCGGCTAGTACAAGAGCTGAGGGGGTTGTAGCTCCCTTCCAAAAGTAGTTGGAAAACGAGAGAGGGTTGTAGCCCTCTGTAGGTTGTAGCCTGCGTACTGGTAAAGGACTGCACCAGTACATTGTAAAAGAAGTTCTTATTAAAGAAGAAAGAGACGAATTGCAGCAAGTGGTTTTCACCCACATTGGGTTTCCACCTTATATCATGGTGTTCATGTGTGTGGCTCTTGTGTGATGTTCTGTTCTGTTATTTTGCACTTGTTTACTGTTAATATGCTTAATAATGTTCTGATGCATTTACTGAAGATTAAGCTAACTGAATTATAAGATCTCTGGATATACGTGAGTTTCATTAGACACAGTAGCGTGTACACGCGGGTTCACTTAATTGAAGTATCGTATATGTTTCTGAGTATGAAATTGGAAAGTTTTTTACTGATCTGATAATACTGATTCACCCCCCCCCCCCCTCTCAGTATTATTTCCAACAATTGGTATCAGAGCAGGTCCTTCAGAGGAAGCTTGATCGCTTGAAGGAAAAGATCCATCAGAATGGCTAATCCAGAAAGAGAGGCACACATCAAGCCACCAGTCTTTGACGGGAACAATTTTACTCACTGGAAGATAAGAACCACTGCATATCTACAATCACTTGGAGCAGAAGTTTGGGGAATCGTAGAAGGAGGATACAAATTCCCATCAGCAACTCCTACAAATCCAGCAGAGAAAAAGCAATATGAGCTCAATGCCAAAGCTGTTACTGTCCTTTTGAGTAGTTTGACTCAATCAGAATTTATGAAGATCATGCATTTCAAATCAGCTAAGGAAATATGGGACAAAATCGTTACAAGCTACGAAGGAGATGATCAGGTTAAAAGAGCAAAGCTTCAAACTCTCAAAATCCGGTATGAAACTCTTAAGATGCGTAGTAATGAAAGCATAGCTAATTATTTCCTGCGTATGGATGAGATTGTGAATTGTATGAGGGATCTGGGTGAAGAATTTGAGGAAGTTGTCTTAGTTGAAAAGGTTTTGAGATCTCTGTCTACTAAATTTGATTCTAAAGTATCTGCCATAGAAGAAAAGGAGAATGTGCAGAAAATCACCATGTCACAGCTTCACGGGATCTTAACTACTTTTGAAATGCGACAAGAGGTACCACCAGAGGCCGCATTCGAAGTGTCAGAGGAAGAAGATGAGGTAAATTTTGTCAAGAATCGTGAACGGGGAACTGGACGGTTCAAAGGTAAGCTACCTTTCAAATGTTTCCTATGTGGTAGAGTTGGTCACTATGCTGCTAGATGTCCTCATAACAAAGGAAAGATATCTGAAGAAGATGGTAGAAGCTATTATACCCATATTAAAAGTTCATTCAATGATAGTGAAGATATTAGAAGTCTCATGGCACATAAGAAGAAGAATGCTTCATCCAATAATAGCGAAGATATTAAAAGTCTCATGGCACATGAAGAGAAGAATGCAGAAACTGAAGAAGTTGCCAAATTAAAAGAACAATTGGAGATAGAAATCAGGGTAAGGGAGCAATTGCAGGATATAGTAAAGGATCAGAGTACAACTATTCAGAGACTTGAATCAAATATCCTCTCTCTAAAAGAAGATCTTAAAAAATCAAGAGAACAGAACAGAGAAGATCTTGAAGATCAAGAACATGAAGTGACCAAACTAAAACGACAAGTGGAAGAAGGAAGAAATGTTGAAGAAGACCTAAGGAATCAATATCTGAAAAAGGAAGAACAACATCAAGTTGAGGTAAATATCTTGAAAGGTAAAATAGAAGAAAAGGATAAGCTTTTACGATTTCAAGATAGTACTAAAGTCTTGGATGATATTCTTAATAGTCAAAGGTCTCCTGCTATCAAGACTGGTCTTGGTTTTCATGAATATGTTGAAGGTGAATCTAGTTCACAAGGTGAGGCAAGAAACTCTAATGAGAAATCTGAAATGCTCAACAAGGAACAACCAAGGAAAGAAATTCCTCAAGGAAGATCCTTTACTCCTAACTATGGACTTGATAGACGATTATTTCCTCCACTGAATAATGTTGAATGTTATGTATGTCATAATCTTGGACATGTTGCAGCCAGATGTAGAAGTAGAATGGTTCAAGAAAGATCATCGCATCCCAGGTATTTCAGAGGATATTGCTTTGCCTGCAATGCATATGGACACAAAGCAATTGATTGTGATAGAAGGAACATGAAAAATGTAAGGTGTTATACATGCAACAACTATGGGCATAAAGCAAGGGAATGCAGGAGCAGATTTCAAAATTCAAGACAAGAGGACCATACATCATCACAGTTGCAAGAATTGAAGAAGACAGAGACAGAAAGGTGTGGCATAATTCAGACAGCGGACATAACAGACACAGGGGAATCTGAAAGTGATGAAATTCAGTATTCCATCTTGCATACGCTGATATAACGAAGACAAGTCGCGTAGATACGCGAGTTACAGGCTGCAAAGTCGCGTATATGAAGAAAGGGCAGCAGAACAGACCTAGGTTCAGTCATGGTTGGCTCAGGCTCAGGCGGAGCAGAACAAACTTAGGAAATGGTTCAGTCATGGTTGGCTCACACTCAGGGGGAGCATATACTTCAAATAATTCATTGTTGGCATTATGGTTAGAAGTTGCTGATGAAACTAAATGATACATCTTGTTGTTTGATCAAAGGAATAGTATTGCAGGCTGATGCTTATGGTACAGATCTGAATGGCTGGTCTTAGAACCTGCATCTTCTCAGGGGGAGCATGGATGGATTGATACAACTTGGCATATACAAAGGGGGAGCCAAATCAAAAACTTCAACATGAACTCAGCGGGAGTATGGACAACAGTATGGACAGTAAAAGGTATACCAAAGAAGAGAATATCTTGGTCCGCCCTTTGCCCTTGATGTCAAAGGGGGAGAGTGACTTGGTGTGGTGGTTGCCATCAAGTCCAAAGGGGGAGATTGTTGGCATTATGATTCAAGTGTTGTCCTTGATGGCAACTCACTCAGAGGTTGGTACAGGTGCGCAGAGGTTGGTACAGGTGATGGCAACTTAATCAGAGGACAGATCTTAGTACAACATGCCAAGAAAGTTCATACACGCAGGTTCGTTAAGCCCAAGTCGTGTATAAAAGCAGGTTCACTATATAACAAGTCGCGTATACGCAGGTTCTCTATATATAAAGTCGCGTGTACATGCCGGTTGGCTTCAGTAAAAGCGCGTGTATGTGGAAAACTTATGTTTGGTCCACGGCGGTTATTCCTTGGAAGTTGTGCCTATGGTTTTGGACCTTGATGTCTCGACGAACGTGTTGATCCCTAGTTTTGAAGCTGATGGTATTGGGTTACTATGGTTTTGGACCGTGGTATTATAAAGGGCCTAAGGCTATATAAGGAGAAGATCATTAGGCAAGTGGGAGCAAGCAATGGGTGTCTGACGAAGTGAGAAGATCTAGTATTACTGTTTATCTGTTCGGGACGCTTGGCAAGGGTCGGATCTGACAGCGAAGGCATAAGAAACTATTTCTAGATCTGCACGTGGGTTGCCTTTGGTGAAAGCGCGTATACACCCGGTTTTGGTACAGTGAAGTAGCGTATGCATAATAAGATTTGATATTTCAGGTTGCTGTTGATTCTGGTGGTTGTTGCAGAGTTCTGGGCTCTGGTTTGGGTTCTGTGTTCTTGATGACAGGGTTTCAGTGATTCAGTATTGAGTTGTTTAATGAATTATGATGCAAGTATAAGTTGATGAGTGTATTGCGGTAATGTTTGTTTTGTACTCTTGGATCCAGTCTGTTATCACTGAAAATGCTGTAGTAAAAAAAATTTTAGCTTGGCTTAAAGTCAGGGTATTTTCGCAGCGCCAGAATTCTTTTTAGCAGTTTCGCAGCGCTACCTGTTTGAGTGGTTTCGTAGCGTGCTACGAAACTGGGGATTTGTTTGAGTTTTCAGTGAAGGTCCAAATCCTAGCATGCTTATTGTACAGAGTTCTTCTTCCCTCCAGGAATGTTGATGAGAGCAGTGGCAGTATGTTCAAGGAGACACCTTATGATGATGCAGCTATTGTAGGATTGCCATCAAATACATTAAGGGAGTTATCTCTGAATTCTGGCTCATGGGTGATTGTGAAAGATGTACATACTAATGTGGGAGACTTGCAGGAGATTTTGTGTTGAATCCTCTAGACAAAGAATCTATTAAATTTTATAAGTCATAGAGTGTTTGATATTTGGGATTGTCTTTTCACAATCTGTAACTTCTTTCACAAAGCAGGGCGCCACAATGGATTGAAAGATTTGAAAAATATTTATGATAAAGTTCATGTTCCCGTTTGTTGGGTATTGGTGTTCAAAGTTGGATTAGGTAATAAAGGGGCTGCGCTTGCAAATAGCATTTCCAATTGGCTAAATGTGGCACTTCTATCAATTTATGTTAAATCTTCCCCTGCATGCAAGAAGACATGGACATCTTTCTCAAGGGAAGCTTTATATGACATTACAAACTTTCTTAAGCTTACTATTCTATCTGCAGTAATGCGTTGCTTGGAATACTGGTCTTTTGAAATGCTTGTTCTCTTCTCCGGTTTGTTGCCTAAGCCTGAACTTGAGATATCAGTTCTCTCCATCTGTCTTAGCACTGATGCAGTTGCATATATGATCCCCTTTGGCGTGGGTGCTGCTGTAAGTACACGAGTTTCCAATGAACTAGGAGCTGGACGCTCACGCACTGCACAGTTATCAGTGTGTGTCGGGGTTTGTATGGCAGTCAATGAGGCTCTTATGATAGGATATATTTTATTCTCTATCAGAAATGTATGGGGCTATGCTTATAGCAATGAAGTAGAGGTAGTTGAATGCATTTCAACCATGATGCCACTGCTTGTACCCTCAACATTTATGGATGCCATCCAAGGTGTTCTATCAGGTATTGCTAGAGGATGTGGATGGCAAACGTTGGGTGCCTATGCAAATCTTGGGGCATACTATGTGGTTGGCATGCCTATAGCTGTCATTTTAGCCTTTGCACTGCATGCTGGCGGCAGGGGACCTTCGGCATTTGAGCACCTGTTCTGTTGCTAAGAACATTGCGCTAACAAAGGAAAATCTTATCAAAAATTTATCACTGCTGCACAGAAAAGGATATATGGGAGCACCCAAAAGAAGTTGATCAGGATTTGGTTAAATATGAGCGCCTTCAAAAATTTCGCATTCATACTCCAAGGTATGCACTTGTGAACAGAGATTACCCCTATTAAGAGTTGAACTACTTTGTGGAGCAAGGGATTTTGTTCAAAACCATGCATAGCGAATTATCAAGCCTTTTGTGGAAAAAACCAGTTTATGGAGATGATCACAGTGTCTATGGTTTAGTGGCCAATCTTCTGGCTTATCATAGGTTTTCGAGCCTCTTACACTATTATGGAGGATTGAACCCGCGTTATCAAAGGCAAACAGAGCGAAAAGTTGTAGAAGGACAATGGGATTTCCAAGAGCTAAGGCCGCTGCATTACTTGTATCATTTTGTCCGACAATATCCATATGGAGGAGGCGAAGGCAGATATGAAGAATGCAGTTCTGAAAGTGTTCATGTCGAAGGTCGAGGAAGCTAAAAGCCAGAACCTTTATCAATATGAAGGTTGAATCAATTTTGGAAGATTTGTCTTCGGGATTATTAGAGTCTATGAAGAGACACGTCTTTGGTCCCGTGGCAAATTCATGGAATAGCTTAATGTATGGGCGCAAGTGTTTGATGAAACAGACGTAGCTCATTATCATCGTGGCCTAGCTTCATAAGACCTCTTTTTCTACGCAAACAGGTGGCAGGGGTGATCAATAGTCACTGTTGTTATAATGAGACATCTGGCAATTCTGTTTCCAGGAATTCGTTCACTTGAAATAAAGACTCTCATTGGAAATATATACGCTATATATCTATTTGAAGCTACGCAACAAGCTGTGATATGAACCGGTGAATGAAACTGTGATATCTATTATAATAGCTTGATATGTGGGCGCAAGTGTTTGAAGTCACTTCAGGTAGAGTATTTGCTGCTTGGAAGAGATCACAAGGTTGAATACGAGTTGCAAATGAATTGCCTAACAAGACAGTTCCAAGGGCGCAGAGGATTTTTAGAGCATGAGCATGTATCAGAGCAGGAAAAGATGCTCGTTGCTCGAAGATTTGCAAGGAGTGATCAATAGATGGAACAGTTTAGATCTTTTCGACTCCTTCTTCATTTAACATAAGCTCGAGCTCATCATGTCAGCTTGTAGAAGAACTCTGTTAAAGGCTGTCATCCTTGGCAATAGTGCGGTGGGTAAAAAACTTGCTGATGAATTAATATACAAATAAGAGTTTCGTGGCAAGACTGCTACCTCGAGCACATTAGGTTTATTACCAAGATGAAGCAAGGAGATACTTCCAGCAGCTTATTAATGCTGTTGATTACTGCCATAGTAGGAGTGTCTACCATAGGGACTTGAAGCCAGAAAATTTGCTTCTGGATACATATGGAAATCTTAAAGTATCAGATTTTGGCCTAAGTGCACTGTCTCAACAAGTCAGGGATGACGGTTTGCTTCACACTACTTGTGGAACACCCAATTATGTTGCTCTTGAGGTCATCAATGATAAAGGTTACGATGGGGCAACTGCAGACTTGTGGTCATGTGGTGTCATCCTATTTGTTTTAATGGCAGGTTACTTGCCTTTTGATGATCCAAACCTTATGACATTGTATAAAAAGATATATAAAGCAGATTTTACGTGCCCTTCATGGTTTTCTTCTGGTGCAAAGAAATTAAGTACAAGGAATATGGACCCAAACCCTAAGACACGAATTACAGTACCTGAGATTTTAGACAATGAATGGTTCAAGAAAGGTTATAAGCCACCCAAGTTTAATGAAGAAGAAGATGTAAATCTGGATGATGTTGATGCTGTTTTCAATGATTCAGAAGAACATCTTGTTACAGAAAAAAAAAGGAAACAAAACCAGAGGTGATGAATGCATTTGAACTTATCTCCATGTCCCAGGGTCTCAATCTTGGCAATCTCTTTGAAATGGACATGGGTATGGTTAAGCGAGAAACGAGGTTTGCATCTAAACGCCCTGCAAACGAGATAGTATCAAAAATTGAGGAAGCTGCAAAGCCTCTTGGATTCAATGTGCAAAAGAGAAATTACAAGATGAAGATGCAAGGTTCAAAGACTGGAAGAAAGGGTCATTTGAATGTAGCTACAGAGGTATTTGAAGTAGCTCCTTCTTTTTTTATGGTTGAAGTCCGCAAGGCTGGAGGTGATACCTTGGAATTTCACAAGTTTTACAAGAACCTTTCGGCAGGCCTAAAAGTATCTCCAGAAAGCAGAGGAATCCGGGCATGCTGTTTGAGTTTGTTTTTAGGAAAAGCTATTGACATTGAAGCCTGGCAGCTAAACAGGATTATTTGCAAATTGTTGTTCATTTGTTGGAATGAGGAAGATCATTAATAAATGTAGCACAGTGTTAGCAGAAAACCAGTGAGGGGGACTGTGTTTTTAAATCACACAGCAGTTTCGTAGCGCGCTACGAAACTGCTGTAGGTGATGATTTAAAGCGCAGGGCAGCTAGTGTGATACTGTGAGCAGCTAGTCTGACACGGTGAGCGGGAGTTGAGGAAGAAGAACAGCTGTCTATCAAATACCACCTACAGCACATCAGAAGCCTGGCATCATTCCATATTTGGGGTTATTAAAACATTTGGGAGCAGGCTGCTATACTTTAGGAGAATGTTGGGAGACAGAAGCCGATAAATAGGAGCACACCTTCTGGTCATTAAATGAGCTATCAGCGCTTTCAAGCATCCCAAGTCAGCATCCATTGCATCTGTAGCTCAGCCATATCAGATTAATCGAAGGAGGACAGCTGTCAAAGCATTCAAGAAAGCATCCAGCATACGAGGAGAATGGAATTAATATTTTAGTTTGATTAGGATTGTGTGTAATTACAGTTCAGCATGTTTGTAATTAATGCATTAGTTAGAAGCATGTAGGAGGAGTTAATAGGGCATTCGAGCTCATTCTAGAGAGGAGGAATGTATTCCTATATATGGTGAAAACTAGGATGTAATAGGGGTTGGATACTTAATAGAAAAACAGTGTTGTTTTGGGCCATTGTAAGACCTTTTTTTACAGTAATAGTAAAACAGAGTTATTCTCTTCTCAAGATTCTCGAAGGATTGTCATGATCAAATGTAGTGATGATGTGTGGTACTTTATGTTATTTTATGGTTTTGTTGTATGCAATCACTCAGAATTCATAAATATATGCTCTGACTTCCTGTGTATACAGCAAGCTATGTTTTGGTGAAATATGTTTGACATGTAATGCTAAGAGCCTTGATTTCTATGAGGTCACTGTGTTTTTCCTTGTTTACTTGATATTATAGACTCCATAGCCCAATGAGAGCCAGTTTGATGTGTTTCCAACCAGTTATGCTTTCATAAGTAAATAAAGAGTTAGCCATCTAGTGTTTGAAGGATTTTGTCAAGAGTTGTGAGAGAGCCCTCTCTGATTAGGAAGGCTAATTCCTAATCTAAAGTATGGTCTGAAACAGTTACATGAGACCTTGCTTGGTTGCAGTCCCTAGTACTGGTTTTGTGATAACACAGTCTGAAAATTGATGAAACGTGGTCCCTGAAGGAAAGCAGGTTGTAGGGTCAGCACCTATGTACTAGTAAATGGATCGGCTAGTACAAGAGCTGAGGGGGTTGTAGTTCCCTTCCAAAAGTAGTTGGAAAACGAGAGAGGGTTGCAGCCCTCTGCATGTTGTAGCCTGCGTACTGGTAAAGGACTGCACCAGTACATTGTAAAAGAAGTTCTTATTAAAGAAGAAAGAGACGAATTGCAGCAGGTGGTTTTCACCCACATTGGGTTTCCACCTTATATCATGGTGTTCATGTGTGTGGCTCTTGTGTGATGTTCTGTTCTGTTATTCTGCACTTGTTTACTGTTAATATGCTTAATAATGTTCTGATGCATTTACTGAAGATTAAGCTAACTGAATTATAAGATCTCTGGATATACGTGAGTTTCATTAGACACAGTAGCGTGTACACGCGGGTTCACTTAATTGAAGTAGCGTATATGTTTCTGAGTATGAAATTGGAAAGTTTTTTACTGATCTGATAATACTGATTCACCCCCCCCTCTCAGTATTATTTCCAACAGTTTGTAGAATGTATTTCTGTTCCAAAACACAGCGAACACAAGGAACTGTTGTTCATTACATCTTCCTCTTGCACATACGCGCTGCAGTGTATTGCCCTGCAAAACTTCACGCTGTTGCGTGCTCCCCTTTGCTCTCTACTGCTGTCCCAGCACTCTGTCTCAGTAACTCTGTCTATCACTGTTGTTTATCACTGCACTGTTGTGCATAAAACAACTTCTTCTAACCTTACGCTGTTGCGCCTCTCTCTTACTTTTCAGTCCCTGCACTGCTGTGCAAGAGGGCTTCATTCATGTGAGCTCGTGCTGCTGCACATTCTTTCTTAAACACACAGAAATTACATTTGAGCGCTGCTGCGCTACATTGCAGAGAGATTAACACTGCTGTGGCTCTACACATATATAGTGCAGGAAGCGGTCATAACTTATCCATCAACCGCTTCAACTCTCTGACAGAGTCTCTGCTGCACATAATGAACAAATCTGATCTTTTGCTGTATTTCTTGAGTCGGTTGTGCTGAAACCCAAGACTGATAAATGCTGCGGCTGGCTTGAGGCTGGTACTTTCCTTCTCGACCATGCTTCTTCTTTAATGCTGTAGGTGAGCAGTTATTGCGCAGAGCTCGGATCTGATCTTCCTCCTCCTTTGAGAACACAAACATGCAAAGGGTGAAAGGACACTTATGGCGGTGGCATGAATGAATGGGAATAAATGTGGGGTGTTGGATCAGGACAAACAAACGGTGGTTGCTACTGATCAACTGTTCGCAATGGTACCGCCGATACGTCGACTCCTTTGTAAGTCCTCCATTGCGGCTCGCCGATGCTACTGCACAGCAGTTGGAATTAATATTCCAACACTCCCCTTTTAATTTCAACTGCTGGGCGTTCAATCATACCCACGCTAGTACTAACGCTGGTCATTCCTTGCACTTAGATTCTTTCTTGGTTGAGTCTTCACGCTGCTGGAGAAGTTGCTGCTGCAAGATATCTTTCCTTCAGCTTCTTTGACACTTCAAAGAGCCTGGACTAGCTCTGATACCATGTTGGAATTTTCTGATAAATTCCATAACAGACAGACAAAAATTGCTCTGTTTTTGCACTCTGTGTTTGCACAGAAAAACTGAAAATTGTTTTCTGGAAATTGTGTTGCAGCAACGTTGTAACTGGTGTAACAGCAATAAAAAAAATTAACTTGTATTCATAAACAGTAAACCAACTGATATAAGTTCGTCTTCCTCACATAGAGGGATTTTCACAAAAGATTTATGCTGAAAAGCATCTTCCTCTTGACAGAGGGATTACAACAGGAACGCTTCAGTTCCACAAACCAATTTCTGCTATCTCAGAAAATTACAGTTTCATCCACACAGGCTGTTGCTGAAACACGTGTTTCAGCATCTGGCAGACAGTTGCTGAAACACGCCTGTAGAATGCATTGCTGCTCCAAAACACAGCGAGAGCATCTTCCTCTTAACAGAGGGATTCACCAAGGACTGTGCTTAAGAGCACCTTCCTCTTGACAGAGGGATTCACCAACATGCCTTCTTCAGAGGCACTTCAATCTGTGTCTACAAACAGTTGTTGTTACAGCTGTTACAGCAACGGGCAGACAGTTCTGAAATACACAGACAGTTGCTGTAACACGTGTTTCAGCATCTGGCAGACAGTTGCTGAAACACGTTTGTAGAATGTATTGTTGTTCCAAAACACAGCGAACACAAAGAACTGTTGTTCATTACATCTTCCTCTTGCACATACGCGTTGCAGTGTATTGCCCTGCAAAACTTCACGTTGTTGCGTGCTCCCCTTTGCTCTCTACTGTTGTCCCAGCGCTCTGTCTCAGTAACTCTGTCTATCACTGTTGTTTATCACTGCACTGTTGTGCATAAAACAACTTCTTCTAACCTTACGCTGCTGCGCCTCTCTCTTACTTTTCAGTCCCTGCACTGCTGTGCAAGAGGGCTTCATTCATGTGAGCTCGTGTTGCTGCACATTCTTTCTTAAACACACAAAAATTACATTTGAGCACTGTTGCGCTACATTGCAGAGAGATTAACACTGCTGTGGCTCTACACATATATAGTGCAGGAAGCGGTCATAACTTATCCATCAACTGCTTCAACTCTCTGACAGAGTCTCTGCTGCACATAATGAACAAATCTGATCTTTTGCTGTATTTCTTGAGTCGGTTGTGCTGAAACCCAAGACTGATAAATGTTGCAGCTGGCTTGAGGCTGGTACTTTTCTTCTCGGCCATGCTTCTTCTTTAATGCTGTAGGTGAGCAGTTATTGCGTAGAGCTCGGATTTGATCTTCCTCCTCCTTTGAGAACACAAACAGGCAAAGGGTGAAAGGACACTTATGGCGGTGGCGTGAATGAATGGGAATAAATGTGGGGCGTTGGATCAGGACAAACAGACGGTGGCTGCTGCTGATCAACTGTTCGCAATGGTACCGCCGATACGTCAACTCCTTTGTAAGTCCTCCATTGCGGCTCGTCGATGCTGCTGCACGGCAGTTGGAATTAATATTCCAGCAGATGTTGTAGTGAATAATGCGGTCCTTGCACTTCTCGTGCAGGTAAACAATTCCCCGGGCAATTCCCACTGCGATGCTGAAGACCAGACTCATGAGACCATGGTGTATTGGCAGCAAGGCTCATTGATCATTGACTTAAAAAAACAAATGTATAATTTAAATCTTAAACAAACTTTGAGAGGTACGTCATAAACTTAATATCAACCCATAGTCAGTGCTCAAGATTAGTATAGATTAATATTTGTTGGATAATTTTCATTTGAGAATGCAAAAATGACTAGTGTCAATAAGCGTCATGCTTGCTTATGGAAAAGGACTCGTAATCAATTGGAAAGTTTAACTAACCTACTACTACACCTCCAAGTTCCTTATTGATGCTAAGATTGTTGGTGGAAGGTAATTGAAACCAAGCTGGTTTTTGTTAGATTCCATTGCCCTTGATATCTTCTCTGGTTATCATACAAAGTTTCAAATATCACAATCTTGGATCATGCCTGGGACATGTAAATTGTAAGTTTAGATTAAAATGCTAACTTGAATGCATAAATTCATCTATAATTTCATATCATATAAACAACTAAAAAAATGACAAGTTTCTAGTGTGGGCACACAAAGAGAATTTTGTGCGCAACCCGTTCCAAGTGTAATTCATTTTTTATTACTTTAATGATAATGACGACTTTCAGAATGACTGGAGTGCTCTTAAATGCAACAAGTAATTTATTTATACTAAGTTCAGTTTCTCATGCTTTTTTTTCTTGCTTGTGTTTCTTGTTTTTTATTCACTCTTACTCTGTTAATAGTGCAGTTATTTGCTCCAATATATCTACCATTAGGCTTGTTGTATGGCTGTGTAATATTGGACTGGATGTAGATATGACATGGACCCCTTCCCCTTCCCCTTCTGCCATTTCTGTAACATATCGATCACGTATTGAATCTGGCTAAAAACAACCAATTTCACATGGCTTCATACAGTTATCTATTTGTTTCTTTGGCTTTAGGGTTAACACTCTATCTCCAACAGCAAATCACTCTTTTTTGTACGAACAAAAGTACAGTGTCTATCTTTAAAATCCTTGTCTTAATATTCCGTTACTAGTTTTTGGGAAAACTCCTCACCTTTCGTACTCTAAAAACTACTCCCATGAAAACAAAAATGAAAAAAACATACATAAACTTGTTGGCCAAAGACCCACTCTAGGAAGTTTGTCTCAGCCTTTGTTTAGGATTGTTGTTGGCCAAAGCCCCACTCTAGGAATCTTGTCTCACCCTTTGTTTAGGATTATAAAAACATATGCATTTACAACGCAGCCAAACTTCTATTACAGTGAGGGGCGCCGTAATGGACCCCAATTTATATTGATTGTGAATTCTCAGAACTATCTGCACAGGTTCTGTTGTAGGGATATTCAACTTATTCTTGAGAACCTGGATCTCATTATCCTTAACGATGAGAAGCTCTTGGATGGGCTGAAGATTCGTGGGATTAGTATTCATCTTTGTTCACTTATGATCTAAGTTTGTTATCTTGGCCTGACTTGCCTTATGGCCAACCCCTCCCCTGATTGTTTCAGCAATTGTGGTTTTCCATCAGTTCCCACCCCCTTGAGATTGACACTCATTGTGGTGGTATTAAAATCTCTCTACCTTGTTGCATAACCTACAAAATGAGTTCATTTTTATTTTCATAAGGTCTCCCTTCTCCTCTGTGCATATTCTGCCCATAAATCATTGCCCTCCAAGGGTGGGTTAGGTTGACCTTGTGATGCACTGAGCTGAGCAGGAATAATGGACAAGTTCTGAACCTTCACCAGAGGGAATCTCTCGGCATCAACTAACTTTATTTTTTGTTGGAGGGCTGCTTTGTTGATGAACCTGCCTCACTAGTTGTCCTCTTCTTGTCTGATTGTGCTGCAACTATAGTTGTAAGTGTCAATTGTTGAGAATATCTCTAGAATCTCATATTTTTCATGGTTATATGCAGACAACCTCGTGTTCACCCTCATTCTTAAAAATATACCATTAGTATCACACCTCAGGTTGGGTGCTTTGCTCAAGTCCAATAATCCTAGGAGTCCTTCGACATATGCTGGTGCAGACCTAGTCTTCACAATGAAAGGTCCCTGCTTAGTCTAGTTGTCCACTTGACCTCACCGATGTCTCTCCGTTACAGTTTGGAATTTGCAATGGACATAAGTTTCGTTTGCTCAATAAAACCTGGGACTGGAAGATCAAATTTGCACACAACAAGAGAGGAATATATGCAATGGACATAAGTTCGGTTTCCTCAATAGAATATGGGACAACAAGAGAGGAAGATCTGCAATGGACATAAGTTCGGTTTTCTCAATAGAATTTGGGACTGGAAGATCAACTTTTCTTGTCGATAGTGCCTCATATACAGTGCTTGTTGGTGCAGGCCCATGTTTGGTGGAAGGATAGCTACAGATTGGTTACTCCTACCTACCTGATGGAGATCTGTGTTGGGCGGAGTGGGTAGCTACTGCAGTGGTATTTCTTGGTTAATGTAAAGATGGAAGGCTTATCTGGTATGATCCATGGACCAAAAGGTACGAACAAGAAGAGGAAATGAAAAAGCACAAGAGTAAGCTTTAGTGTATATAAAACATCCACGACGACCTCACCATTCTTTTTACCCACCCAACAATTTAGACACCACACGCTTTACTAGAAGATCATTTGTAAATATGAGCCTTCACACTATTCAATATAAAGACTAGGCCACTCTCTAGCTGAGTAGCTAAGTGGATCCTTTTGTTTTAAGAAATTTATCTTTAATTAATAGCTAAAAAATCCATAAAAGCCAACCAATTACTAACCAACTTGTTTATGCACTTCAATCTGATCTAATGGGTGAGGGTGATCCTTCATCTGTCTACTATCAAAAATGTATCACTTGTTAAGTACCGCATGATTGTAATATAGTTGCTTTCCCAATTCCATACTCATAATATAACATATGTTGAATATATAACATATGTTGAATATATAATATATTTTAATTAATATATTATAATACATTAATTTTATAATTAATTATTAATATAATATTTAATTATTATTATTAGAGAATAATAATAATAATTAATCAACTATTATTATATATTATTCAAATAAAAATAGAAATTAATTATTTATTATAAAATAATTGATTATTATTAATATTGATTTATTCATTAGTTATTTTATTAATATATGAATTATTATATTAATCTAGTATAAATAATTAATTATTTTTAATAGTTAATAATTAATAAGATCAAATATTTATTAATTTAATTTATTTGGAAATCAAATAGTTGATCATTATTATTTTAATTATATAAAAATTCTATATTAATTTATATATTAGCTATTTTATTAATTAATATATGAATTAGTATATTCATCTATTTTAATTATTAATTATTTATATTTTCTAATATGATTTAAATTAATATATTAATCAATGAGTATGAATTAAATTTATTATTTAGGTTAGCTGTAAATATTAATCATTTATAATATGTTTTGATCTTATTAATTTAGTTATTAATTAATAATTAGTATTAAAAATTTTAATTATTATTATTTAGTAATAGTTAATTATTTATTATATAATAATTGATTATTATCATATTAATAGTATATTAATTATTATATTAATTTATTTTAAATGATAATCATTAATAATATTTAATATGAAATAAAATTAATAATAATATAAAATTAAGGATTCTAGCCGACTGTTTGTTCCTCCTTAAATTCTTTTGTCCTCGTTAGTATTTATTCTTCCTGCTTGCTCTTCTTTTATCATCATTCTTCAACCCTGATGATGGATCCCACTTGGGATTCGAAACGTTGGTTCAAAAATGTTTATACTGTGGATTCTCTGGGCAATTCAAAAGAATCTCTAAGTTTCTTTTTTGACATAATGAACTACTATTGGATCTTTTCAAAAGTGTATGGGAATTCTTGAGGACCTTATCCTTAAGGATGTAGCTCAGTATCTAGAGATTAGGATTTGAAACCACCTTTTTGTGGGACTAATATCTCTCAATATACTTTGCAAACAATAAACTTTGATTCATCCCAAGACAAGTGAGCCTTTATTAAAACTTGCAATTGCTTTGTTGTAGTATGTCATGTACCCTACAAGCATTGTTTTGATTTCATTTTATTGCATTATGAAGACTAAATCGAAGTGGACACCATCTTACAAGAGGCACATAGTGGAATTTGTGGTGGTTACTTGGTACATAGTCTACCCATATAAAGATTATTTAGATGGGGTACTATTAGCCTATCATATGCCATGATGTTAAAGACCTTAGCTATCTCCTTGAACAACAAGCTTCGGTATTGTTTTTGAGTTGGTCCTGCCCAATTTGTTTCACGGCCATAGTAATTAACTTTACATCCCTTTTGCTTTCTTTTTATTTATGGTATGCTTTGTATTGTTTGCTAGTATAGAGCCTGCTAGGACTGGATCCAACACTTGTGCTTCTGCTTGGGAAATATATAAGTACTTACCTTTATTCAATGCTTTCTTAGGAAAGTCGGAAAGGCCATAGAAGGCAACCAAAAAAAAGTAACTCTCAGGAGAAGCTCAGTCAAGGAGAATGTAAAGGAAGCCATTCCTCCATCCTTCATTGGTGGATTAGTAAAACCAATCAATATTCCTTCTTAATACAATATAGTATTGAGTCGAATCCATAGTGTGGTAGGTAGGTAAGAGAAAATCTCATGTAAGACTCGTAATTGAAAAACATGTTGTTTTATGAACTCTTATGTTGTGCTTCTTGGTTCATATCATGTTTGCCTACATTAAATAAACTGGTTTGTGTCTATTTACCAAAGATTTGGTTGTGTGTACATTGATTATTTGTGTACTTAGTTCAGTTTGTCATGCTTTTCTTCTTGCTTGTTTGTTGTTTTCTATTCACTCTTACTCTGTTAATATTGCAGTTATTTGCTCCAATATATCTGCCATTAGACTTCATGTATGCTTGTGTAATAGTGGACTGGATGTAGATACGACATGGATCCCTTCCCCTTCCCCTTCCCTGACCCCTTCTGCCATTTCTGTAACACATCGATTAGGTATTGAATCTGGATAACAACAATCAATTTCAAATGGCTTCATATAGTTGTTTTTTTGTTTCTTTGGCTTTAGGGTTAACACTTTATCTCCAGTAGCGACTCACTCTTTTTTCTATGAACACAAGTACAATGTCTAGCTTGAAATGCCCTGTCTTGATATTTCGATACTAGTTTTTGGGAAAACTCCTCACCTTTCATGTGTGCAGTCAAACAAAATTATGGAGAGAAAGTTCTTATCCAGTTTGGTTGCTCAACAATTGTTTCTTTTGTGAAGATAATTGATTTCAGCTGTGAATTTAAGTACTTACTTGGGTGTGTATGGCATATAGTGATGACTGTAGAAGTGGAAACACAATAGCTCCATCAATTCTTTGCCATTTGTTAACAAAATAATCTCTCTTGCCATTTCCTTATGTCAACAAAATAATCTCTCTTGGCATTTGCTTAAGGATCAAGTTGAAATTTTCTTAAGGATCAACTATCTTCAATTAAAGTTGCTAGAGCAATTACTTAGCTCCACACTGCTAGATCAATTACTTTGCTCATGTGGGCTAGGTGAATTTAGTTGTTTACTATGCACACATTTCCAAAATAAATTCTCTCGACATTTGCTTAGTTATACTTGTATTTTCCTTTGAAATTTGCTTAATTATACTTGTATTTTCCTTTGCTAGGAACTCTACCTTTGTTGGGAACTATGCTACTACTGGATAAATTATTTAGTCAACTGAATCAATTTCTTAAGAACAAATAAGTATTTTCCTTTGCCAGGAACAATTAGCACTCCAGGAAGATCTCCTAGGTTGTAGCTCGGAGATGCCTGGAAACATATAAATCTTCAATATCGTTCTCTAAACTATTGGAATGGATTGGGGTTTGGATCAATTCAGATGACTGTTTCAACTCTATTTTCACTTAAAACATGCATGAAAACACTCAGCTTGACAAGGCTTTCAACCACTAATGCTCAATAGTTTATAGATTCAATGAATAGATGGAGAATCCTGATTGTACCAGCAAATACATACATAAACACATATGAATGGCTAGCTATAGAAAGTAAATGAAGCTTACAAATCTAATGTATTAACGCAGAGATAAGATGATAGTTATCTCGCATTCAACAGAGAAGAAAACATGAATAACCCATTCAAGTGCAAGCTTAGGACAAAGGGAAAGATGGCGATTGAACATATAACAACAAAAGAAGCTTGTATTACTGGAATGAAGATGAGACGCTGAGAGGAGTAGAGTCTCCACAGTCTCCAAAAGTTGAACATTTGATACTTCTAACTTTCAGCCATTTATAGGCTTTTTACAATGCTCTCAAGCTCTTTGAGGCTCGAGGTGTCTTAATCTATCCCCTCTGGCTTCTAACTGCTTGATGCCATGATTATACAGACATGAGCCAAAGGTCTCTTTTTCTAACAACATAGTAACGAAATTCTGGTAATTTTGTCGCGTTGTCAGGTAGCTCGCTCATGCCAGCGATGCTCCATGATCACTTCTGTTGGTTCGACTACATTGTGCTATGGCTTTTTCCCCTTCTAGCCATCTGTCTCCTAGCTTCTATCCTGTAACGGAATGGGTCTTCGGGCCTTTGAAATCCTTTCGAATACCAAAAACAACTGTTTTCTGTTTTACACAGAGAAACGCTGCAACACTGTGAAATTCCGCCAAAAATCTGTTCATTCCGGACTTCAAAAGTCCTTAAATACGGTCTATTCCTCTATCGGGTCCGTCCTCATCACTATCACAAGTCGCTTCGGCCTTGCTCCTTTGTATTTTAAAAAATACGTTAAAAATCGTGAAAATAACGTGAAAATTGGCTCCCTTCGGACTTCAAATATTATATATTTCCCTTCACGAACCCTTTCGAGTCTGGGTCTTATCACATCGGCATTGTTTCTTTGTATTTCATTAAATAAAAAAATATGTGAAAATACATTTAAAAATGCCTTTCGGCAGATCTCACAATCTATGCAATAATGTTTATATAGCCATAGGGTCTGGCTAATCGCATCGCATACATGTATGCGTATGGGCCCCACTCCATAATGTTTCTCCGATTACGATATCTCGATGCGATTAGTCGCAATCAAATATTGCGATAGCCCTGGGTTGTTGTAAGTGCTCTATTGTGGTTGCCGATTGCGATGTTGCCGATCAGATTTGGATTGTTGATCGGCTAGATCTGACGGCTACTGTGCCTTCACTTGTTTAAGCCTCAGATACTCTGTTTTTCACTGTTTTTACGTGTTTTTGTATAGGCTTTTTACAATGCTCTCAGGCTCTTTGAGGCTCGAGGTGTCTTAATCTATCCCCTCTAGCTTCTAACTGCTTTATGCCATGATTAGACAAACATGAGCCAAAGGTCTCTTTTTCTAACAACATAGTAACAAAATTCTGGTAATTTTGTCGCATTGTCAGGTAGCTCACTCGTGCCAGCAATGCTCCATGATCACTTCTGTTGGTTCGACTGCATTGTGCTGTGGCTTTTTCCCCTTCTAACCATCTGTCTCCTAGCTTCTGTCCTTTAACGAAATGGGTCTTCGGGCCTTTGAAATCCTTTCGAATATGAAAAACGACTGTTTTCTGTTTTACACAGAGAAAGGCTGCAACACTGTGAAATTCCACCAAAAATCTGTTCATTCTGGACTTCAAAAGTCCTTAAATACGGTCTATTCCTCTATCGGGTCCGTCCTCATCGCTATCACAAGTCGCTTCGGCCTTGCTCCTTTGTATTTTAAAAAATATGTTAAAAATCGTGAAAATAACGTGAAAATTGGCTCCCTTCGGACTTCAAATATTATATATTTCCCTTCACGAACCCTTTCGAGTCTGGGTCTTATCACATCGGCACCGTTTCTTTGTATTTCATTAAATAAAAATATATGTGAAAATACATTAAAAAACGCCTTTCGGCGGATCTCACAATCTATGCAATAATGTTTATATAGCCATAGGGTCTAGCTAATCGCATCGCATACATGTATGGGTATGGGCCCCACTCCATAATGTTTCTCCGATTACGATATCTCGAAGCGATTAGTCGCAATCAAATATTGCGATAGGCCTGGGTTGTTGTAAGCGCTCTGTTGTGGTTGCCGATTGCGATGTTGCCGATCAGATCTGGACTGTTGATCGGCTAGATCTGACGGCTACTGTGCCTTCACTTGTTTAAGCCTCCGATACTCTGTTTTTCACTGTTTTTACGTGTTTTTGTATAGGCTTTTTACAATGCTCTCAGGCTCTTTGAGGCTCGAGGTGTCTTAATCTATCCCCTCTGGCTTCTAACTGCTTGATGCCATGATTAGACAGACATGAGCCAAAGGTCTCTTTTTCTAACAACATGGTAACGAAATTCTGGTAATTTTGTCGCGTTGTCAGGTAGCTCGCTCGTGCCAGCGATGCTCCATGATCACTTCTGTTGGTTCGACTGCATTGTGCTATGGCTTTTTCCCCTTCTAGCCATCTGTCTCCTAGCTTCTGTCCTGTAACGGAATGGGTCTTCGGGCCTTTGAAATCCTTTCGAATACCAAAAACGATTGTTTTCTATTTTACACAGAGAAATGCTGCAACACTGTGAAATTCCGCCAAAAATTTGTTCATTCCGGACTTCAAAAGTCCTTAAATACGGTCTATTCCTCTATCGGGTCCATCCTCATCGCTATCACAAGTCGCTTCGGCCTTGCTCCTTTGTATTTTAAAAATACGTTAAAAATCGTGAAAATAACGTGAAAATTGGCTCCCTTCGGACTTCAAATATTATATATTTCCCTTCACGAACCCTTTCAAGTTTGGGTCTTATCACATCGGCACTGTTTCTTTGTAATTCATTAAATAACAAAATATGTGAAAATACATTAAAAAAGGTCTTTCGGCGGATCTCACAATCTATGCAATAATGTTTATATAGCCATAGGGTCTGGCTAATCACATCGCATATATGTATGGGTATGGGCCCCACTCCATAATGTTTCTCCGATTACGATATCTCGATGCGATTAGTCGCAATCAAATATTGCGATAGCCCTGGGTTGTTGTAAGCGCTCTGTTGTGGTTGCTGATTGCGATGTTGCCGATCAGATCTGGACTGTTGATCGGCTAGATCTGACGGCTACTGTGCCTTCACTTGTTTATGCCTCCGATACTCTGTTTTTCACTGTTTTTACGTGTTTTTGGCCTCTCGATAGTGTTTCTCCGCCATTCTAAGGGCTCTTCTCATGCGATTGTTTTGATCTTTGGCATGATTTTACGAGATTTTGAAGACTTAGAGAGCATATTTGGATCCATTTGGATCAGGACCCGATGCAATTATAGATGCGAGAGTAATATTTTTGAAGTTCGGCTTATGGCCAAAGCGGAGCAAGAGGAGACGTGGCCATTGGAGCTAAAACAGGGGACATTTCTACTAAAAATAGCAGCACTACACCTCAGGGGCTAACACTGGCTCCTTCTGGGGATGAAAGCCTCCTTGTGAGGTTTCAAGAACTACAAACTACTACCTTTCTAGTAACAACCAAAACAAACTTATTTCCTAGTGTTCCATTGGGCATGGAGTTTATTTGCATAGAAAACAAAAACTGAAAAAACCTATTACAATATTAAGGCCTTAAAACCTCATATGAAGTAAAGTTTCAAAAACCACCCATTGATTGGGCCATCAAAAACACCTTCACCCTCCAAATTGTGCAGAATGAAAGTATTTTTCATCTGAACTTGAGCAATGACAAACGGTCCCGTCCATAAGGCATCAAATTTACCATGGTTGCCCTTCTTTTCCTTCAATGCATCCCATTTGAGGACCCAGTTACCAACCTGAAAACTGTCCATTTTTGCCTTTCTATCAAAGGTTTCTTTGATCTTCTTCTGATGAATTCTTGACTTCTCAACCAGTTGTTCTCTGATCTGCTGTAATTCAACCAAGTTACTCATTCTCCTCGCTATGTCATTCTCTTCATCCTATTCTTCTTGCAAGAATTTGGCCACAGGGAGAATCAGCTGGATAGGAAAAATAGCATCAGTGCCATAAACCAGCTTAAATGGAGAATTTCCTATGGACTTCTTGTTGGTAACTCTGTCAACCCACAGTGCAAACTTCAACTTGGAATCCCAGTTCTTTTTGTTGTCCTCCAACAATTTTTTGATTATCCTTACAAGACTCTTGTTAGATGATTCTGCTAGGCCATTTCCTTGAGGATAATATGAGGTAGAATGCACCAATTGAATGCCCATGGATTCACACATGTCCACTAATTATTCCGCCCTGAAAGCTGTTGCATTATCAGTGACTAGTTTGGTTGGGCAACCGAATCTAGTGAAAATATTCTCATTCAAGAACTTTATGATAACCTGATGATTAGCGTTTTTAGTGGGTATAGCCTCAATCCATTTAGTGAAATAATCAGTGGCTACCAAGATCCATTTGTGATGGCCACTAGAGTGCGGATTGATCTCACCTATGAAGTCCAAGCCCCATTGCTGGAAGGGACCGTTGACGTGTAATGGCTTCAAGGGCAGAGATTTTAGTTGTTGTCTTCCTGCAAACCTCTGGCATTTGTCAAACTTCACAAAAGAAAACACATCAAAGAACAGAGTAGGCCAATAATACCTAGCTCTCAAGATCTTGTGGGTCATGGTTTTCCAATAATGATGCCCTCCGCAGATGCTAGAATGGAACTGATGCATGACTTCCATAAATTTTCCTTTGTTTAGACATCTCAAGAGGATCCCTGATAGGTCTTTCCAATAGATCAGGTTTTCATTAATGCAGAATTTGGCTGATCTGAGCTTAATGGCCCGGGCTTGACTCGAGCTAAGCCTTAGAGGGACTTCTAGCTTCTGCAAAAAATGAACTACACTAGAATACCATTCACAAGTGGCTAGATTTTCAACCAAAGACTGATTCTTCTCTTGCTCTTCTGTTTCCCCCTCTGTCTGCTCACCACTTGAATTTGAACCCACGCAATTGATGTCTAACAAACTGCAATTTTCCTCGGCCGTAAGCTTAGCCAAGCCCTGGCCTTTGACAAGCTTGGTGGGCTTCACCTCTATGTTGAACTCTATGAATTTTGAAATCCATTTAGCTCTCTTTCCATCAATATCTGGCTGAGTTAGGAAGTCTTTTACTGAGGCTGAAAGTACATACACAACCACATTTTAATGTAGAATATAAATTTTGAATTCCTTTAAATATTTTATGAGAGCATAAGCTTGTTTTTCAATAAGGTCATACCTTAGTTTAGAATCCCTCAAAGTTTTACTGAAAAAGGCCACAGGGTGTTCTACGCCTTCATCATTTTTCTGTAATAGAATTGTTGCAAGTGTATCATAAGAGACAAAAGAGAAGATATAAAACTCCCTAGTATAATCTGGGCTGATTAGAGTGGGAGCTTCCATGATAGCTTTTTTTATGGCTTCAAAGGAGCTTCTTGCACCATCTATCCATTTTATTTCTGATCCTTTCTTTAGCATGGAAGTGATGTGCTTCACTAGCTCTACGAAGTTTGGAATAAACCTCCTCACAAAGTTAATCTTACCCAGGAAAGATTGAATGTCATTTTTTGACCTTGGGATGGACAATGTTTGAATTCCTTGAACTCTTGCTGGATTGATCTTCACACCTTCAGCGGAAATAATATGTTCCAGCAATTTGCCTTCTTCTAGAGAAAATTGTGACTTCTTTCGGTTTATAGAAATTCCAAAATTTCTGCACTTTAGAAACACCTTCTTCAAATGTTGCAAATGGTCCTTGTGACTGTTGGAAAAGACTGTTATGTCGTCAAGGTAAATAAGGACAAACTTGTTCTTCTCTCCCACAAAGGCTATGTTCATGGCTCTCTGAAAAGTAGCCTCAGCATTCATCAGTCCAAAAGACATCTTAGAGTACATGAAAGTACCCCAAGGAGTAGTGAAGGCGGTCTTTTCCTGATCTTCTGGATGTACATCAATCTGATTGTAACCTGAAAATCCATCTAGGAAAGACATGACTCTAGCCCCTGAAACCTTTTGCAGCAAGTGTTCCATCTTAGGCAGGGGGTAGTTGTCTTTTTTAGAGCATTTGTTCAGATTCCTGAAGTCGACACAAAGCCTGATTTCTCCATTCTTCTTTCTTACTCCCACAAGGTTAGCTATCCACTTTGAATACCTTAGGGGAACTATGATCTTGGCATCTAGTAGCTTCTTGATTTCCTTTTCAATCAAAGGCAATAAGAGAGGGCTGATAGGTCTTAATTTCTACTTAAAAGGGATGGTGTTCTTCTCCAGTGGAATCTTATGCTAAATGATGTTGGTGTCATAGGTCTTAAGATCACTGTATTCCCAAGCAAAAATATCAGCAAATTGTTTCATCAGTGTGCAATACTTGGAACTTTGGGCAGAAGACAAGTGAGTGGACAAATTTATGTACTTTGGATGGGCTGGACTCCCTACATTATGTTTATGAACAATAGACTCATTTTATTTCTTGGAAATCTTATAAGGTACATCATTATGATCAAACAACTTCTCTAGGGGCACCAATCCTTTGGGTATATGGTTACTAGGTAGCTGAATAATGATGTCCTGACCAATCTCGTCCTTTATCTTGGACTGGTTTCATTCTTCAATGGTTTCGTTTTCTTGGTCGATGTGGATTTCAGAAAATTCATCAACAACTTGTAAAAACCTTCTAATTTCATCATCATCTTCAAAAACTTTCCAGTATTTGACATTGTCAGACAAATATGGTCTATATTTCACCTTAACTTCATAAGTCAATTTAGGAGGCAAAGGAGGAATAATGTGCTAGCAGACATAACAAGGAATCAGCAAGATGGTTCTTCATTCTCGAGATGTAAGAAATGCTGAAAATATTAAAAGAGTCCTTGATCTTCCATACCTCATCTCTGTATGCTTTCAGGCTTGGATGCTTTGCTTGGAAATTTTTGTTGACCTGCTGAATGATAAGGTCTGCATCTCCAAACACCTTTAGACCTTTGATTCCCATTTCTTTAGTAGCGTTTAAGCCCAATATCAAGGCTTCGTATTCTGCTATGTTATTTGTGACCTGAAAAGTTAACTTGAAAGATAAATGAATGCATTTTTGTGTGGGGGACACAAGGAATACACCTACCCCTGCAGCTTCCTTAGAGAAAGCTCCATCAAATAACATGTCCCAAATTTGTGGGGCTTCTTCCTGTGTGATCTGGCAAACTGGTTTCTTAAGCTGCATGGAGGCCAACTGGGATTCTTCAATCTGAAGAATACGGGCTCCAAAATCAATGTCAACAGCATAGATGGGATGATTAGTGGGATTCCTTTCATCACTGGTGATATAAGACAACTGAGCTTCTCTATATAATCTCCTACTCTCACCTCCAAAAACTGGGACAGTAGCATAGGACAGATCATTTTGCAATGTTCTGCGTAATCTCTTGATCCAACCTCTGGAGAGAAACCTGCCAAACTTGGGGGGTACATCTGCTACCACAATATCCATCACCATGCTCTTCATGGGAAGCTGAAACAAGGTGATGGATAGGTCCTTGATTAATCCCAAACATTTCACTTTTCTAGAGTCAAAAGAAAACAGGTCATGATAAGACTTGTTAATGTCAAGACCCAACTCATCCATGACAGCCTTGGGCATTAGATTATGGCTGGCTCCTGTGTCTAGAATGCAGTTGTGAAGGATTTTGTCATGAATATGTTGGGTTGTGTTATATTCTTTCCACGACTAGCCCACGTAGTTAACTGGTGGGTTTGAGGGGTGCAGGTAACCCCACTTTATGGGGTTCGTGGCAGCACCCCGGAAAATTTTGGTTTTGGACACTATGTTAGGTTGGGCGGACCCACCTATGGTTTTTTGCATGATTTTTGCACATGTTTTTGAATGCAACGGTTTTCGGTCCATGGTTTTGGATGCGTTGGTTTTTTGGTCCATGGTATTTGATGCTTCGGCATGTATAAATATGTATTGTAACATTGAAAGGAACATAATGAAAAATCAAGCTGGTAGTCCCGGTTTTGGAATCTAGGGTAAAATCTCTGTGTATATGTGTTCTATGTGTTATGCTCTCGCATTGTTTATTTTCAGTGTTTTAGAATTCGTATGCAGGTAATTTCTGTATGGGGTTAAAACCTACATTTGGTATCAGAGTTGTTTTGGCTTCAAGGGGACGCCTTTGTTGCTGAGGGGTTTCGCTCAAGCTTGTGGTAGACCCTATTCAATGGGAGATCTGTGAGATTGATTCTAGTGGTGAAAGAAGATGGCGAGTAGTGGAAAGATAGACATCGAGAAATTTAATGGTTAGAGTTTTGAGTTGTGGAAACTCAAGATGGAGGATCTGTTGGTTGATAAAGATCAGTGGATCGTGGTAGATCCAGGTACTAAACCAACGGGAGTGTCCGATGAAGAATGGAAGAAGTTGGGTCGAAATGAAAAGAGCACAATACAATTGCATGTCTCAGATTCAATATTGTTGAATGTATTAGGGGAAGCTACGATGAAGGCTTTGTGGGACAAATTAGGGACTTTGTACCAATCTAAGTCTCTGGTGAATAAACTGTTCTTGTAGAAAAAGTTGTATAACCTAAGGATGAAAGATGGAGACTCGGTTATAGAGCATCTGAATGAATTTAATACTGTGGTAAGTCAGTTATTATTTGTTGATATTAAAATTTCAGACGAAGATAAGTGCATCAGTTTATTGTGCTCTCTACCAGATTCGTGGGATAGTCTGGTTATTGCAATACGTAGTAATGCAACTGCCTTGAAGTTTGATGAAATAGTCTCATCCTTGCTAACGGAGGAGATGAGATGGAAAAATATGGAGATCCAGAATGGTGATGCCTTGCCTGTATGAGGACGGTCTCATAGTAGAAAGAAAAATAAATCATCGAGTTGGAGATCCAAATCTAGAGGGAGATCTAAATCTCCAAGAAAACCTGTAAAGGTGGTGTGCTAGAAATGCAGAAGGAATGGCACTACAAAAGGGACTGTAAATCTAAAACTCCTGATAATGGAAATGGATCTAATGATGCTCCTTCTGCATAGGCGAAAACCACCTCAGATGAAGGTGGGGATGTGTACTTGGCTTCTTCAAGTACACATGTAGATCATGAGGCATGGTTGACTGACTCAGATGCATCCTTTCACTTCACTCCCCATAGAGAGTGGTTCTACGAGTATGAGAAATATGATGGTGGTGATGTCTTCTTGGGGGATGGATGGAAGGTTAGAATCGTTGGTCGTGGAAAAGTAAAGTGGAAGTTGCAAGGTGGAAGGGTTAGAACACTTCTGGGTGTTCTGCATATTCCTGCATTAGCCAGAAATCTGATTTCTGTAAGCAAGCTGGATGATGCAGGTGTAAAAATAGTGTTCGAGAAGGATACTTGCAAAATGGTTCGGGGAGCACTAGTATTGATGCGGGGAGTTTGGATTGGAACTTTGTACAAGCTGCAAGGTAGCACTGTTATTGATGGGTGCAATAGTTCTGTGGTTCTTGAAAGTGGAGCAGAAAATCTAGTGGTCTCTGGAGAGAAGACCATGCTGTTGCATCAAAGGCTTGGACATATTGGAGAGAAGGGCCTTCAAATACTTCATGGTAAAGGAATGGTAGAAGGTATGAGTAATATCTCTCTAGATTTTTGATTTCTGTGAAAATTGTGTATACGGGAAGCAAAATCGGGTGAGTTTCCCCTCTAGTGGTAAGAGGGCGAAACATATATTAGAGATTGTGCACAGTGATATGTTTGGACCTATGAAGGTTCCATCACTGGGTAAGTCTGTGTACTATGTATCATTTATAGATGACTTCTCAAGGAATACGTGGATATATTTCCTTAAGAAGAAATCTGAAGTCTTTAACAGGCTTAAAGAATTTAAGGCTCTGGTGGAAAACCAGATAGAGAAGAAGATAAAGGTGTTGAGGACAGATAACGGTGGAGAGTTTTGTAGTAAGGAATTTGAAGAATTTTGTAAGAAGTGTGGTATAGCATGGTAGAAGACTACTCCATATACACCTCAGTAAAATGGAGTTGCAGAAAGAATGAACAAGACGTTGATGGAAAGGGCAAGAAGCATGCTCAATGGTGTCGGGTTAAGACAGGAATTCTGGGCAGAGGCGGTGAAGACATCATGTTACCTGGTCAATAGATCACCTTCATCAGCGTTGGAGGATAAGACTCCATAAGAGGTATGGACTGGTAAGAAACCCTCTCTTTCACATCTGAGGGTATTTGGATGTGATGCATATGTACATCTTCCAAAGGAGAAAAGAACCAAGTTGGATAGTAAATCTAAAAAGTGCATCTTTATTGGATATAAGGATGGTTTAAAGGGTTATAAGCTTTGGAACCCAGTAACAAGGAAGGTTGTGTACAACCGAGATGTGGTGTTAAGAGACGTGAAAGATGTTATTAAACATGAAGTCCAACCAAAGGAACTTGAGAAGATAGAGTTTGAGCTAAAGGAGGAAGAATCAGACTCTACAAGAGAGGAGGAATCAGAAGATGAAGAGCCACAAACTCCGAGTGTGAGAAGATCAGTTCGAGAAAGAAGGCAGCCAGAAAGGTATAGTCCATCTGCTTTCTGTTCAAATTTTGCTTTGTCTATTGTTGATGATGATCCCAGAACTGTGAAGGAAGCAGTGGATTCAGAGGATGGAAAACTATGGAAAGAGGCCATGGTTGATGAAATGACATCTTTTCACAAAAATGAGGCTTGGGATCTAGTGGAGTTGCCAGCTGGAAGGAAACCCATTGGCAGCAAATGGGTGTTCAAAAGGAAGACAAATGCAGAAGGAAAAGTGGAGAAATACAAAGCTCGATTGGTAGCAAAAGGTTATTCCCAGGTACCGGGAATTGATTTTGGTGATATTTTTCTCCTATTGCCAAGGTAACTTCTATTAGATTACTTTTATCTGTTGCTGCTACTTTTGATTTTGAGGTAGAACAGATGGATGTGAAAACAACATTTCTTCACAGGGATCTGAAAGAGGAGATCTACATGAAGAAACCTGAAGGCTTTGCAGTGAAGGGTAAGAAAGAACTAGTATGCAAGTTAAAGAAGTCCCTGTATGGGTTAAAACAGTCACCAAGGATGTGGTATCAGAAATTTGATACATTTATACGGGGACTTGGCTTCACCAGAAGCAAAGTAGATCATTGTGTGTATTTTAAATTAATTGGTAACCATGTTATTTATCTGGTCTTGTATGTGGATGATATGTTGCTAGCTGGAAATGACAAAGGAATTATCCAGGATTTGAAGACCCATTTGTCCTCCAAATTCAACATGAAATATCTTCGTGCTGCAAACTATATTTTGAGCATGGAAATTAAAAGAGATAGGATAAAGAGGAAGATCTGGTTAAACTAGAGGAAGTATGTCGAGACAATATTGCAGAGGTTTAATATGCAGGATAGTAAACCGGTGAAGGTTCCTATTCCTGTAGGTGTGAGGTCATCTATTGAACAGTGTCCCAAGACACAAGAAGAGGAAGAGGACATGTCCCGTGTTCCATATGCAAGTGCAGTTGGTAGCCTGATGTATGCAATGGTCTATACTAGACCAGACATTGCACATGCGGTGGGAGTATTGAGCAGGTTTATGTCAAAACCAGGGAAGGAGCATTGGAGAGCAGTGAAGCGTGTTTTCAGGTATTTGCGTGGCACTAGTGATTATGGTTTGTGCTACCAAGGAAGACCAGGATTGGACAGAGTGTTGGATATTCGTGGCTTTTTTGATGCTAACTGGGCTATATATCTGGATAAGAGAAGATCTACAAGTGGGTATGTGTTTAACCTATTTGGAGGTGCAGTCAGTTGGATGAGTAAGAAACAATCTGTAGTGGCACTATCAACTACAGAGGCAGAATACATGGCAACCACTCATGCAAGCAAGGAAGCAGTTTGGTTGCAAAGATTGTGTTCAAGTATGGGGTTAGCACAGGGAGTTATAAGGATAGACTGTGATAACCAAAGTGCAATTTTCTTGGCAAAGAACCTTGCATATCATTCAAAGACAAAGCACATTGATGTTCAGTATCACTTTGTGAGGGATATGATGGAAGACAAAAAGGTGTTGTTGGTAAAGGTGGACACTTTGAAGAATACTGCAGATGCATTGACGAAATCTATGAGCTTTGAGAAGTTCTCTTAGTGTAGAGAAACAATGGGCATTGTAGGGCTAGATAAATGACTAATCTCTGATGTGGCCCCCTGTGGAAAGAAAACAACAAGTGGGAGAATGTTGGGTTGTGTTATATTCTTTCCATGACTAGCCCACATAGTTAACTGGGGGGTTTGAGGGGTGCAGGTAACCCCACTTTATGGGGTTCGGGGCAGCGCCCTGGAAAAATTTGGTTTTGGACACTATGTTAGGTTGGGCAGACCCACATATGGTTTTGTGCATGATTTTTGCACATGTTTTTGGACGCGATGGTTTTCAGTCCATGGTTTTGGACGCGATGGTTTTTCGGTCCATGGTATTGGATGCTTCGGCATGTATAAATATCTATTGTAACATTGAAAGGAACATAATGAAAAATCAGGCTGGTAGTCCCAGTTTTGGGATCCAGGGGAAAACTCTGTGTATATGTGTTTTATGTGTTATGCTCTCGCATTGTTTATTTTCTGTGTTTTAGAATTCGTATGCAGGTAATTTCTGTACGGGGTTAAGACCTACAGAATAGTCAAAGATACATAGAATGATGGGGAGTTGTCATCACAATTTTCAATCGTTGGGCTGAGAAAAACAGCTGGTTTGTCGTCTTGCAGATTTACATAGTCAGTGGAGGCTTGGATGGCTTTAGGATCAAGGGCCTCGAGGATAGATCTCTTGAAGGAATCATTCTTCACTAGTTCAATCAGAGGTATAGGTATGCTTAGCTTCTGAATTTTTGATTCAAAACTAAAAGGAGAAGGAGACTTGTCAAGGCCTCTTACCTCATGAGCTGGAGCTTTGAGGATGATGGGATCAACTGCAGGTCGTTTTTGCCTTTTAGCTTGTTGTATTGCAGGGATAGCAGCTCTCTGAACAGGAGTTTCCTTGGCATTATTCATCTTCACCCTCAGATCATATCTGTGTTGATCATTAGTTTTCAGAATGGCTCCACCATCCCACTTTTGGTTGATCTGGTCATTGAATAATGACTTTTCATAGGCAGCTGAGGTAAAAAAGGAGGCACTGCCTTTGTCTTCCAAACAATGGATCTCATCATCTTCTTCAAACTGCTCTTCTTCCATGACTACATTCTGGAAAGGGGTCTTCACCCTTTGGTCTTCATTGGCATCTTTGCTTCTTTGTAGAATCTGCAACTACTCATTAGCTCTTCTATATGGATTTGGATTTCTAGGAGCAAAGGTATTAGGAACTCTTCCTTTCCCAGGGTGCTGCTCAACCTTTAATTTGGATATTTCAGAGGCTAATGACTCTATCATCTTGGTCATTTTATCTATCTTTGGATTTGAAGATGATGAAGATTCGCCCCTCTATCTCCTTCTATCACCATTCCCCTTGAGCTTCTCTGCACCCATGATGTTTGATTCTACTTCCAAGGCTATGTACTGCATATCAGCCAAGGTAGCACATCGTCTCTCCCTCAATAGTAGACAGAAGTCAGAATCAAAGGGACTGGCACAGGTGAGTTTAGCAAAGGTAGTGGTGGGTTTTACTTCAGCTTGTATCTTGTTGTACATGCAGTTAAACCTCTTATTAAAATCAGATAACAACTAACCATTTTCCCTCTTTAAGTTCCCAAACTCAGTGTGGTAGTAGAGTAAATCCTTCTTATCCCCCCAATGCTTTAGGAATGGATCATCTAAAGCCTCAATATCTGCTATAGAACTTGGGGTCAGTTCTCTAAACCATTTTCTAGCCTCTCCATATAGACTTTGGACAAAGACTCTCATCCATACATCATCTTCACTAATGTCCAGGTTATCAGCATAGCTATAGAATGATTCAAGATGTTCCTCAGCAGAAACACCTTCAGTCCCAGTGAACATAGGCCTATACTTTTGATATTCTCCAGTAGGCATGGCATTCAAAGGAGTGGGCAGTACTAGAGGTCCATACCTAACAACTATTATTCTTTCCATTTTGGTAGGTGCTTGTGGTCCTACCATAGCTATGGTGGCTATAAGGGTACTGGAAGTCTGAAGGACAGAGGGCTGAGGAGTGATTGATAAGACTAAAGGAGTATGATGGATAGGAGGAGAGGCTTCCTTCAGGCTTAGAATGGAAGGAGGACCTAAAGAATAAGGAGCTCTATGAATCTCTGAGATTTTTTCTTCACTACTAGTATTAGATGTTATACTCTCAACATGTATTTGTTCTATTACAAGATTTTCTTAAAGAGATATAGAATATTGTTTAGAGCTACCTGAACCTGATGCTCCTTTCTGTAATGCCTTTCTTTCTTTGATGATTTTTTAAGGGTCAGATACTGGGTCAACTTGTGGTTCTGAGGATTTCTCCGAGTATGCCTCACAAACTGAGTCAGAACTATGAAGTGGAGTCACCAAGAGGTTCGTCCTCTAGTAGAGTCGCCAGATAGCTGTTTATAACCGAAAAGGTGTCTATACATTGTCTATCATCAAAGTTGGATCTGTGTCATCCCCTAGAAAGCTGAGCTTCAGTCTCCTCTCCCTAGAAATGGCGCCAATTATGTTAGCACTCTAGGAAGCTCCCCTAGGTTGTAGCTTGGAGATGCCTGGAAACATATAAATCTTCAATATCGTTCTCTAAACTATTGGAATGGATTTGGGTTTGGATCAAGTCAGATGAATGTTTCAACTATATTTTGACTCAAAACATGCATGAACACCCTCAACTTGACAAGGCTTTCAACCACTAATTCTCAATAGTTTATAGATTCAATGAATAGATGGAGAATCCTGACTGTACTAGCAGATACATACATAAACACATATGAATGGCTAACTACAAAAAGTAAATGAAGCTTACAAATCTAATTTATCAATGCAAAGATAAGATGATAGTTATCTTGCATTTGACAGAGAAGAAAACATGAATAACCCATTCAAGTGCAAGCTTAGGACAGAGGGAAAGATGGCGATTGAACATATAACAACAAAAGAAGCTTGTATTACTAGAATGAAGATGAGACATTGAGAGGAGCAGAGTCTCCATAGTCTCCAAAAGTTGAACCTTGGATATTTCTAACTTTCAGCCATTTATAGGCTTTTTGTAATTCTCCTAGGCTCTCTGAGGCTTGAGGTGTCTTAATCTATCCCCTCTGGCTTCTAACTGCTTGATGCCATGATTAGATAGACATGAGCCAGAGGTCTCTTTTTCTAACAACATAGTAACCAAATTCTGGTAATTTTGCCGCGCTATCAGGTAGCTCGCTCGTGCCAACGATGCTCCATGATCACTTCTATTGGTTCGGTTGCATCATGCTGTGGCTTTTTCCCCTTCCGGCCATTTGTCTCCCAGCTTCTGTCCTGTAACAGAATGGGTCTTTGAGCCTTTGAAATCCTTTCGAATACCAAAAATAATTGTTTTCTATTTTACATAGAGAAACGCTGCAACACTGTGAAATTCCACCAAAACTCTATTCATTCTGGACATTAAAAGCCCTTAAATACATTCCATTCCTCTATCAGGTCCGTCCTCATCACTATCGCAAGTCGCTTCGACCTTGCTCCTTTGTATTTTAAAAAATACGTTAAAAATCTTGAAAATAACGTGAAAATTGGCTCCCTCAGGACTTTAAATATTATATATTTTCCTTCACGAACCCTTTCAGGTCCAGGTCTTATCGCATCGGTGCTGTTTCTTTGTATTTCATTAAATAACGAAATATGTGAAAATACATTAAATAACGCCTTTCGGCGGATCTCAAAATCTATGAAATAATGTTTATATAGCCATCGAGTCTGACTAATCACATCACATACATGTATTGGTATAGGCCTCGCTCCATAATGTTTCTCCAATTGTGATATCACGATGCGATTAGTCGCAATCGCATATCGCGATAGCCCCGGGCCGTTGTAAGTGCTCTGTTGTGGTTGCCAATTGTGATGTTGCCAATCAGATCTGGACCGTTGATCAGCCAGATCTGACGGCTACTGTGCCTTCACTTGTTTATGCCTCCGATACTCTGTTTTTCACTGTTTTTACGTGTTTTTGGCCTCCCGATAGTGTTTCTCCACCATTCTAAGGGCTCTTCTCATGCGATTGTTTTGATCTTTGGCATGATTTTACGAGATTTTGAAGACTTAGAGAGCATATTTGGATCCATTTGGATCAGGACCCGATGCAATTATAGATGCGAGAGTAATATTTTTGAAGTCCGGCTTATGGCCAAAGCGGAGCAAGAGGAGACGTGGCCGTCAGAGCTAAAACAGGGGACATTTCCACTAAAAATAGCAGCAGTGCATCTCAAGGGCTAATAGGAACTATGCCTTTGCTCGGAATACTGGATCAATTACTTAGGATTCTTGGGTTCTTGGGTTCTAAGGGTTCTTGTGTTCTTAATGGTTCTTGATGGTGGTATATTATATTAAACTATACTAAAATATAATATTACACTACATAAAATGTAATATTAGAGATACATAATTTATGATCATGATGAAAAAATATTTATTTAAATTTACATTAAAAAAAATTAAATGAAAATGCAATAATAAATTTAAATAAATTTATTGACTTCTACCATTTAAAGGAGACTAAAATTTCTTATGATTATAATTTTTTATTTTTAAAATGACTTGGAAATGAAAATTATATATTTATTTAAGTATTAATAAATTAAAAATATTTTAAAATTAAATTTTATTTAAATATTTAAATTATTTTAATCATTTATTTTTTTAATTTATAAAATAATTAAAACATTTTAGTTATTTTTTATTACATAATAAAATTAATAAAAGTTGTTATTAATTTAATTTGTTCTTATTTCTAACTTTTCTATGTAAACATTATTGGTCTTGGTCTTTTTTCATCTTTCTTTTTTGAATGAGATATTTTTTTTTGTGAGTTGTAACTTGGCATAGGAGTTTTTATCCATTTAGATGTCATAATTATTTCTTAGTTAACATTAGATTTGCTTCTTGGTTATAAATGGAGAATTTCTCTATCTATTTTATCAATGAGTAATATAATATTCTTAAAATAGTGGTTAATTAGATCTCAAGTTTTTGTCTTACAACAAGTGCAAGTTATTACATTATCATAATAACTAGTTGGAAGAGACTTCTGAAACAAAGATTTAAACTACATTACCATAATAACTAGTTGGAAGAGATTTCTGAAACAAAGATTAGGTGTTTAAAGTAAACAATAATTTGACATCTTGTTGGGCTAAGAAATCGAGAGCCCTTTTTTCTAGATTTCCATAAGCAAACTAACAATACTTCAATTGTGGTGTATCTCTCAACTTATGTTTGTGCTTTCTCAACATCAATTTATTGTATTCAACTAGTGTGGCTCTCATTTTTTAGTGGCCCTAATTCTATTACATCGCTGTTACTATTTCTATTTATTTTTATTTTTTTCTTTTATTTTATTTTATTTATTTATTTATTTTTATTTTTCTTTAGATTTTTGGATGTCATGAATGGCATTTTTGGATTGTCCTAAATGGTACATAGAATGTTAGGCATGTGACAAGTATTGTTAGAGAGCATGCTCACCAGTACGACTTATGCTCTAGACACAATGACCTTCGAGTCGAATTGACAATGTTTAATCTTAGTTAGTGAAGCCTTGTGTTGACACCTAATCCTTAGGGATTTGGAAAATATTGTAAATATTAAATAAGAAGACGAATAGATCTTGGAATATGAATTCCAAGAGACTCTCCTCTATTTGTATATATTAGAACTATTCTTAATTAAAATCCAACTATTCATGGAGTTACCAAGGATAATCTAACATGTTATCAGAGCACAAGTCCTAGGTTCTAAACTTGGCTCTCTCTGCCCCCATAATTCCTTTGCCTCAGTCCTACTATTGTTGGAGGTCTATCGCTCTGTCAATACACTAGTCTGCTATTCTTCTTGAACACTATATTGAATGTTGAACTGTATGTTGAATCTTTGTTGTGAATGAAGCGTAATCTCTTCATATTCTTTGTGTTGAAGCAAGGTGGGAATGCCTCTCTGTTCACTACGATGATTGCATGGGAATGGATTGAAGCATTGATGTATTGATTCGATCACTGATTTATCCATTTGGTTATATGTCGATTCATACATAACATTTAATGGTGTAAAAACCTTAGGTTAAAAGTTCATGTATTAAGGTTAATAAAGCAAAATAGGACCAAGGTCAACGGACACTTATTCCAAGTTGAATGTTGGGTGAAATATCCTAGTGGGCATCACTTGTTGTGTATTATGGATAAGGGAAAATTGGCAAAGGGAATGACGAAGACTTTAAAAAGGAAAAAATACATTATTGGTATTTTATTTATGAAAATAATGGAAAATAGGAAAAAAGGGAGGTAAAAGGTCACAGGTTGCATGTGAGGAGGAAACTGAAGGAAAATTAAGGGAAATGAAGAAATTAGAGGCATCAATAATAAAAAAGGATTTTAGAGCATCAATTTGTATCCTTTTGTCGATTTTTTTTTGGAATTAGTCTCAGAGGGAGAAGAGCACCAAGAGGAGAAGGAAAGCAAACAAGCAAAGGAAAGACACGGAAAGTAAAGGAAAGACAAGGAAAGCAAGGATCAAGCAAGGAAAGGTTGGATCAAGTAGCTTCGGTAGGAATACTTACAAGTAATAGGTTGCATGTATTATTTCCTAGTTGGTTTTGGCATGCATGGTATATACATGTGTGTATTTGGTTCATTTGTTGTCATTGGCATGGGTTTTTTCAGGTTTCGATAATGGTTCTAGCCTTGCCTTGTTGATTCTGGATAACCATGGTGTGATGGGATTCTTTTTTGGTTGAGCTTTGGATTGCTGGAAGGTTTTAGATCTAGGTGAGATGTTCTCAGGAAAATTCCCGAGAGCCTAGGAATACCTTGACCAGTAATGGAAGGATACACGGTAAAGCCTAAGCGTGGAGACGGGAAAATCCCTCAAGGTATTGGTGAAGAAATTTTGAGGCATTCAAGCTCAGTTTGATTTTGTAATCTAAAAACATGGTTAGGTGAGATCATGGTATGGTGAGGGTGGAGGTGGTTTAACCTTTGGATTCCCTTGGTTGTTTATGGATTGGTTTATCCCATGAATCCCACATTCATGCTTGGCATATGGTACGGAGGTGATTGGATGAAATAAATATTTGTTTCAGCCCAATCTATCGTCAGGTGGTACATGTAAGTCCCTAATTTGGTTGGTTTTGCATATGATTAATAAGAGCTAAGTTTATCTTGTCTTTGATGAGTAATTATACTTGTTATTATGTGGCTTTAATGGTTTTTCTATCATTGGTATCTATTTGTTATATGTTGGTTATAAGCATGGTTATATGACATATCAAAGTATGACTCTTATACATTTTATTTAATGAGTGTATGGTTAATGAATGCATGACCTAATTGGTGTTATGAAAATTATTGTGAGAAGACATTGGTCATTCTTGTTAAAACTAAGATAAGTTTCAGATCCCTATGTTCAGATATGCATTCATGACATCTAGGTTACATGTTTACCATGTGTTTGACGGAATTCTTGTCCTAGTTGGGAGCGTTAGATCAAGTCCTTGTTCAATTTTTTGGTTTAAAAGTCTTTTTTCCATGTTATTTATCATTTCTAGAAGTTTCATTGAGTTCTACGCAGAGGCCCGAGTCCTAGCCCTGAAAAAGTGGCCCAAAATTCAGGGTCGTTGGCATAGAATTGACTGGAAAAGTCCACAGTTGCTAGGAAGCAGGATTATGGGAGAAATTGGAGGCTTATAGTTGCTTGCATGCCTTTTCAAGGGAGTGACAAAGGCTCTAGGTCAGTGGAAAAGAGAGCCATCTAAGGGGTTGGACACTTGGAGGGGTTGGGCAGCTCCTGCAACACCCGAGGGAAGTTAGTAAGGTCTTAAGTTATCGATTCCATTTCCTTAAGGTCATATAGGAGGTTGAGTCTTATCATAGTGACCGTCAGCTCATGTTTACTTCGAGAAAACTGGTGGAAGTGGGTAAATGTGGGAGGAGGCGGTAATAGGGTGGTACAGAGCCAAGTTGTGCTCTCTTTAGGTAAAATCTCATGTTGTCAAGGTTATGTTTGTCATGAATGGGGTCATGATATACAGTTGGTATGGTCATGCATGATGTTATTATATTGATATGATTATGATTATATATGTATCATGCTAATGTGGATTGATTTTGTAGATGATATAAACCTCCCTTAAACATCATTAAGGTATGGTATTGATTTTGATATCTATTTGGTTTATCTGACATGTCCTACTTGTAGGAAGAAAATAATTAGAGATGCAGAGAAAAATGGTAGACCAAAGTTCATGTGACTCTCCCTACAGATCAGTTGGGAAATAAGGAGATGAGTATCTCCTGGCATAACAGATACATTGGGGAGTTTTAGGGCAAAGATCAGAAGTTGCAAAGCATACAATGATAGGTTGGTTGAAGCTTAGGAAAGACTTGCAAGAGCTCAGGAAAGGCAGGAAAGAGGGATAGTTGAGGATCAATCAAGAATAGGAGGAGACAAGTAATAGAGCCTATGGTACCAGGTCTCGGTTTGGATATAGGTTGGATAGAGGGGATACAGTCAGAGGTGAGAGACCACTGGATACACCTGACAAGAGGACTAGCATGCATGAGCATCATTCTACTTCCTCATCCAGGAGACATTATCACCATCATCATCGCCATCACCCTCATAGGAGGAGTGAGTACTTACTGTAGGTTTTAACCCTGTACAGAAATTACCTGCATACGAATTCTAAAACACAGAAAATAAACAATGCGAGAGCATAACACATAAAACACATATACACAGAGATTTCCCCTGGATCCCAAAACCGGGACTACCATCTTGATTTTTCATTATATTCCTTTCAATGTTACAATACATATTTATACATGCCGAAGCATCCAATACCATGGACCGAAAACCATCGCGTCCAAAACCATGGACCGAAAAACCATAGGTAGGTTCACCCAACCTAATATAGGGTCTAAAAAAAAAATTCACGGGGCGCTGCCCTGAACCCCGTAGAGGGTGGCTACCCTCCCCCCTCTAACCCCCTGGTTCACTACATGGGTTAGTCGTGGAAAGAATATAACACAACCCAACACTTTCTTGAGGAGTTTAAGAAAGTCAAGCCTCCTACATTCGATGGAGATATGAAGAAGTCAGAAGATGAAGAGGCATGGTTGCTTGGGATGAAGAAATTCTTCAAATTGCATTACTGTTCAGAGAAAATCAAAGCCAAAATAGAAACCTTCAGTCTTAAAGGGAAAGCGAACATTTGGTGGGAAGATGTGAAGAATATCAAGGGAATTCAAGAAGAAGAGTTTATTTGGGATGAGTTTGAGAGAATATTCAAGAAGAAGTACCTACTAGAGAGGTACTATGATGATAGAGCTAAGGAATTTTATGATATGCATATGGGTTCTATGACAGATGCTAAGTATACTAGCAGGTTCCTGGAGTTGTTGAGGTATGTGCCTTACATCAAGGATGAGAAGGCTAAGACTCATAGATTAATCAGTGGTTTTCTAGTAGCACATAGAGACTGCATTGAGTTTGATGAACCTAGATTGTTGCAAGAGGCCATCCAAAAGTTGAAGCATTCTTATGAGTACTAAAAGTGCAAAGCTAAGCCTAAGAATAATTTGAAGGGGAATGAGAAATTTAAAAGGGAATGACCAAGAAAATGGGGAAAACCTTAGGATGCAGGTCAGAAAGCAAATGTTCCTCCTTACAAGAAGTTCCATGCAGTTGGGAAGGGATATGGGTCACAACCTAGAGAAAAAAAA
This sequence comes from Pinus tabuliformis, assembly GCA_031772625.1. NCBI lineage: Eukaryota > Viridiplantae > Streptophyta > Pinopsida > Pinales > Pinaceae > Pinus > Pinus tabuliformis. Next base: position 1,634,335,820 of record CM062804.1, on the reverse strand, counting down.
ACAAAGCTGATGGTAGGGGACCATTATTGTGTTGGATATGTGGCAAAGATCATCACAAGAAGGATTGTCCATTGTGGCATGGTAGTAGGCCTCACATCTATAGTGCTTAGGATGCATATAAAATTGGGGATGTTGGTCATAGCATTCATCATATTTATGCAGCTATGGAAAAGAAACATGATGATCTCCAGGAATCCATTATTGAGATGGAAGGTAATCTCTGTGGTTGAGTTGTTTCTATTTTGATTGATCCTAGATCTCATTATAGTTATGTTAATCCCGACCTAGTGGATAAGTGTGGCTTGAGAAAGGAAGTGCATGAAGATTCTTGGTTGGTGCAGTTGACTACAGGTATTAAGAAGAGAGTCCATCATTGGGTAAGATCTTGTGCATTTGAGATGAATGGTATGCCTGTAGCAACACATTTGAGTGTACTGCCATTGGAATCATATAGTATGCTTTTGGGTATGGATTGCTTGTATCTTCACAAAACCGAGGTTTTTATGAAAAGGCTATGAGTGCATGTATGATAATGGAGAAAAGAGAATCTTGCAAGGAAAGAAGAAGCCTACATCAGTTAGGATGGTCACAACTATGCAGGCTAAGCGCATCCACTGGAAAGGGTGCATTGTTAGGTCCCTATAATACTAGTGTATCCCCTTATTTTTATTGTTAGTGTAACCCCCTTAATGTTATTCTTGTGCCCATGTAGTCTCTATATTGTTATTATTGTTCCCCATAGAAGACCAATGTGTATTATTGGAGAGAGTTTGTTTCGCAGTTGTGTGTGTGTCCTAGATTAGGATTAGTTCCTATTTTCTGGGAGTCAGTTCTAATCTCCCTAAAATGATGTAAACTTATAAATTTCTAATTTTTATGATTAATTGTATAGAGTGTTCTGCTTGAGCAGTCTCCAGGGGCAGATTTCTCACCTGTGAGCTGCTAGTTTCAGAATATAAGTTTCATCTTCCATTTTTAACATGGTATCGGAGTTGGTGAGCCTTGGTGGTAAAATTGAGTGCCTTAGTGGAAAAATTGGGAGCCTTGGTGGTTGGAGTGCCTTAGTGGCAGAGTTGAGACCCTTGGTGGCTGGAGAGCCTTAGTGGAAGCAATGGAGCCTTGGTGGTTGGAAAGACTTAGTGGTAGAAGTGGAGCCTTGGTGGCTGGTTAATTTTCCAGCCTTGGTGGCTGGAAAATTGAAGAGCCTTGGTGGCTGAAGCATGGAGCCTTGGTGGTTGGAGAGAGGTGTATTTATTCTCTCGTGCATATTTGGAGCAGTGCGTAATTTTGCACTCGTTTATGCACTGGTCAATAGAGAATGAGATGGGGTTCATCACAGGTTTGAGGGCTCATTCATTCACTGATTGGCATTTCCTTACATTCATTCCAGTCAGCATGAGATATCATGAGGAACCCGACCTCCGAATTGTGTGCTGGTGAATTTCTGATCCCTAATCGGTGTGTTGTTCTTCTGGTCTCACGCTGTTTTAACCTCGATGATTTCTTTTTCGATAGTCATACCGTTCCAAGGATCGTCAATCACCCTATGCTCTAGAGATTATTGATCACATAGCTCCCAAGATCATTCCAGAGAGTTTTCATGCAGTCATTGGCACATTTTGCTGTCTTTCCCAACATTGTTGACAAAGATCCTTTGACATCAGAATCACTCAGCATCATATTACATTGGTTCAATCGATTTATCTTCCGAATTGAAATCATAGGAGTTTAGATATTGGTTAACGCTGAATGCTAGTGGGGTGAAATCGAGATTGGGGCCATAGAGAGGTGTTGTTCCTGGCATTGTTGTCATGGCTATTGTTTTTTTTAAGCTTCGATGCAATTTGTTTTAGATGTGAAGATTCTAAGATCCTTAGACATTTTGGTATGTGTTCTGTTATGGACTTTCATCTAACCTCAAATCCTAGTCACTTGATCCGATCTTAGTGTATCCAATTTTGTTGTTGGCCAATATCGTAGTAAGATTTCTCATGTGTGTTGTTTTTCTATCGTTGAAAGCATCTCTATCGATTGTTGGAGATTGTGGATTTTGTTGTGGATCCATAGATCGATCCTATCATGATAAATAACCATATTGCAGAAGTGTACCTGAAAGAGAGCAATAAGTTCGATGGGTTGAACTACACAAATTGGAATTTCAAATTATAGACACTGCTCGAGGGTTCGAGTGCATGGGCGATTGCAAATGGGGACGAAGTGAAACCGACTATAGCCGGAGCTTGAACAATTGTAGCAATTCAAGATTGGGAAAAGAGGGAGAACAAAGCGAGGGTGTTGTTGAAAATGTCAGTGAAAGACTGCATCATCCCTCACATAAGAGAGTGCAAAACTGCCAATTATATTTAGGTGATTCTCAAGGATCTGTATGAGATAAAGAATACAAATCTCCTATTGTTTCTAAAGAGTAAGATTCTCTCTATAAGAATGGAGGAGAATGAATCATTTGCTACATTCATCTCTCAGATCAAAGAACTGAGAGACAAGTTGAGCGATATAGGAGAGAAAGTGTCCAACACTGATCTTGTCGCAATTACCTTAAATGGTATTACTGATGATTATCAAATGTTCATTACAGGGCTGACAACGAGGGAGAAATCTCCCACCTTTGAAGAAATGATAGGGATCTTGATGCAGGCAGAAGAGAGGCAGATGAATCTGAAGCCTCAAAATGCATATATCCCATTGATGGAAAAGAAAAAGCCCTTCAGAGGGAAACCAGGAGCAGGACAGAAAGGTGGTGGTACAACCCAGAGAAAGCCATTTCAAGGTATGACTTCAACTAGAATTGATTTAAACAATGTAAACTATGAAACGGGAACTATAAACTCAAAACGGGAACTCTGGCCAAAAAACCCCAAAAAAACATCAAAAACAGTGCTCAAAACAAAAAGTGTGTATACTGGAACGATGTTTTTATTTTTTAGGCATCAATTTTGAACATGTTTTAAAATTGGCAGTGACTACAAAATTTACTATGAAATTTTCGTGCAAAATATAGCTTCAAAATGAAACTGATGACACTGGAACAATGATTTTTTTTTTAGGGTCAATTTTCAGTATTTAAAAAAAATGCTAATAAAACCAAATTTCTATGTGTCAAACAAAGTTGTTTATGCAGGAAAAAACACACTAATGTTTTTGGTAGAATATCATTTTTCTTTCCTAAGTATAAATTTAACATGTTTTCAACCATAACATGCTAGATACAAAAAAAATTGAAATTTTTTCAACTATAAAATAAAAAAAAAACCATGACATTTTGAACAAATTACATCACGAAATGCATTCAAAAGTCATTATTTGTATATTGAATAAAACATATTTTATATCTCTAATTTAATATTGCATTGTAGATATTTTAAACAATAAAATTTATCATAACTAAGACATATAATCCAACAACATAAAAATGCCTCATAACTTCTCATTTAACACCATATGGAAAACATTAATTTTATTTGAAGATACGATGCATACATCAGTTATATAAACTGACTTAAACAACTATTCAAAATCACTCATGTTTTCTGGCACACCATCAGAATTCACATCTTCAGAGGAGTGACTGGATGCTGACGAAGATGTTCCATATTCTTCTCTTTCATCAACTAGTGCCCCATCTGAGTCCACATGCATGCCCAACATTTCAGGTCTCAAAATTCTTCTAGATCTACGACTGGTTTCAGGTGACTCCCATGTCAACACTGTTCCTTCTGGTAACAACCTTTTCAGAATCTCTATCGTCTTGAAGCGAAGAGTTCCTCTCTTTGTTAAATTGAAGTCATAAACAAGTATGTCTACATCCTCCAATTTTAATATGTTTGTGCGGCGGCGATTTACATTTGTACCCTTTATTTTTCTTTTTTCGCCATTTTTTTTGTCAACTACCATCTCTGGCTTATACACACCATTGAATGGGTGTGTATTTGTGGCATACCAATGTACTTCAACACTTGTAACATCCTCATTTTCTGTAAAGACCTTTATAACTTTAGCAACCCAAAATGGATAGCCATTGGGATCTCCATCTGCTAGCACTGCAATCATGCAACCCTCCTTAATATCATGTACTGAACCCCTATAAAGGTCTTCCATGGCTTCACGTTGTGCACGAGATCTTCTGGAACCAATATACATCTCTCTTTCCTCTGCCTGTGAAGAATTAATAATACCTTGAGATTGTTGTTGTTCAACAATGTTTACTTCCTCATGTTCATTCGACACATTATGTGGCCAAATAAATGGATTTTTCAAAGGTATATCTTCATTTATTGTTGTCGAAATGATATCACTTTGATTATTGAAAAACGACTCCCACCAAACAGAATCAGCAATGTCAAAGTACTCATATGTATATCTAATACATTTTTTAATTTCTTCCAGGCAATCAGAATAATTTATAGCCCTGTTCTGTCTACGTGCATTCTGAACTTCACCAACTGATTGTAATAACAATATTTTTGATGCAAATATTGGATGATCTGGAATGAACTTCAAAAATTTCAATCCTGATGACAGTGCCCATTCTGTAGTAGTTGAATACTTCTTGCCCCATATTAGTGTGTTCCCATCAATTTTTTTGATACGAAATTGATGCTGGAAGCTAATGTCATTAAGTTGTTCAATGCATCTCCCCTCACCATATGATCCCAGAATAAACCTTTGCATGTCAATAGTTTCTTCCAACACATCAAAAGTAGGCTCTGGCATGTATGATTTCTTAATACATTCAATTAGTGATGGCAAGCTACCAACTTCCTTCCTCCTCAATGTGACTGAAAAACGGCTGAACATCTGATCAATATGGTCATGAGTGTGCCCAACAAGAAGGAAACCAACCTTTACCTTCTGAAAAATTCCCAATTCAACAAGCATGTTTAGATATCCAAAAACAACCTGATTTTTGTTTTCACGACAAGTGTTGTCCAATTGTAGATACAAAACTTCAGGAAGATTACCAGACCAATGAGAAATCACATCATGAATTATAGTTATGGTCAGATTTGCATCATTGTGAATATTTGGAGTTGTGAAGTACACCCTTGGCAACATTTTCCCATTGAAGACCATACAACCGACCAAGTGAAATTGAATAAAGTTTTCCTCCTGTAAATTTTTGGGTGTGCGAACAAAATGTGGTAAAAGTGTTTTCTTCTGGTCCATACCATCAATTATCAAACCCAAATATTTATTCAGATTATCATAGCACTTTTTTCAATGCTTGTACAACTTCTTCCTTTCGTTTGTTTGTTGTTCGCGATGCTCCTGAAGTTGTTTGACAATTAAATCTACACAACATAAAAGAGATTCATTAAGAAATATGTTTTCATAGTTGATGACTATACAATTTTAAAAGTTAAAGTTATAAACGCTTACCTCTTTCTGAGCCTTCACTTTTGTCCCTTTTTGATTTAAGAGAAGCACATGTACTGCAAATCCCCATCCTTGTCTTCTTAGGAATACGGACATTGTTGAATTCTTTCTTCCATACCTTCACAAAATATTGATATGTAATAAACTGGCCATGTCCCTCAGCACCTTCTGCATATTCTTTGTATAAGTTGTAGATTTCTCGTCTTGAAAAATTATCTGGAATATGTATTGTCTCTCCATTTGGCATACACTCTCCATGCTTTGAAAAGAAATCTTTCATCCATGACATTGCAATATTTGATAATGGACCAAAGTGTTTTTTATGACGTACTTCTGAATAAAATGTGGGATCCTTTTCCAACTTTTCTTGAATTCTCGAGAGACGAAAATTCCCAATCGAATGAAACATTTTGAAACCTTTTCTACAGATAAAAAAGTCCCAATATGATAATCATAACCTGACAATGTAGATTGCATGCACCCAACTAAATCTGAATTTTGCATGCTTTTATTCATTGACAAATATCTCTTCCTGCTTTCTAATGCAAATTTGAAATCCATATGTTTCAAGCAATCTTTTTGGCAACATTCACTTGAAATGAGAGCACTGATAGAACTTCTTCTCGTCAGATATTCTGCTCTACCCCTTGTATAACTAGAACAACTTGCATTGATACGAAAAGGCCTGCTCCTACTCCTTGATACAATGTTTCTTAGCAACATCTCCATCATTTGATCATCATTTGTATAAGGATTTTCATCATCATTAAGAGGAATGTTATCCACACTATGATCATCCTTGCTTTTCAAATATTGACTTGGAGGATATTCTTCATCTTCTGCTTCTTCAGTGCTACTGTCGTAGTCCTTAGAATTCGGACTGAATGGAAAATCTGATTCGATGTTTAATGGATATTCTTCCTCATACGCATTGCCAGTGCTACTCTCATAGTCCATAGAATTAGGACTACGTTGAAAATGTGACTTACTTATTGAAGATGCTGCATCCCGTCCTTTGTCACTGCTACCTTTATACTCATTAGAATTAGGACTAAGTGCATCATCCTGTCCTTCATCACTGCTGCTCTCATAGTCCGCAGAATTAGGACTAAGAGGACACAGTGACACTCTATTATTTTGAAATTCATCATCACGCTCTTCATAACTATTGCTCTCATACTCCGCAGAATTAGGACTAAGTGGACACTGTGGTACTCCAATATTTTGAATTTCATCATCCCACTCTTCATCACTGCTGCTCTCATAGTCCTTAGAATTTGGACTAACTGGACACCGTGACACTCCATGCTTTTGAAAATCAACATCATGCTTTTCATCACTACTGCTCTCATAGTCCTTAGAATTAGGACTAAGTGGACACTTTGACACTCCATACTTTTGAAAATCAACATCATGCTTTTCATCACTGCTGCTCTCATAGTCTTCAGAATTAGGACTAAGTGGACACCGTGACACTCCATTCTTTTGAAATTTGCCATCATGCGCTTCAAAACTGCTGCTCTCATAGTCCTCAGAATTAGGACTAAGTGGACACCGTGACACTCCCTTCTTTTGAACTTCACCATTATGCTTTTCAAAACTGCTGCTCTCATAGTCCTCAGAATTAGGACTAAGTGGACACCGTGACACTCCCTTCTTTTGAACTTCACCATTATGCTCTTCAAAACTGCTGCTCTCATAGTCCTCGGAATTAGGACTAAGTGGACACCGTGACACTCCCTTCTTTTGAACTTCACCATTATGCTCTTCAAAACTGCTGCTCTCGTAGTCCTCGGAATTAGGACTAAGTGGACACCGTGACCCTCCATTCTTTTGAACTTCACCATCATGCTCTTCAAAACTGCTGCTCTCATAGTCCTCAGAATTAGGACTAAGTGGACATCGTGACACTCTGTTCTTTTGAAGTTCACCATCATGCTCTTCATCACTACAGCTTTCATAGTCCTTAGAAGTAGGACTAAGTTGAATATGTGACTCTTTATTTATTTGAAATTCTCCATCCCCTCTTTCATCAGTGCTGCTCTCATAGTCCTTAGAATCAGGACTAAGTGGAAGAAGTGACTTTCTATTCATAGTGGAAGAATTCCCGCTATGTTCATCAATATGAATAGAGTTGTTACACGATGCAGAAGTTGATGGTGTATAAATCGAAACTTCACTATCAGAACAATCCATCCCTTTCAAATAGAAGATGTTGAATGATACAAATGGAGAGTCTCCTAAAGATATTATATAGCTTAAAGAATGGAATTTTCCCTCCAAAAATTTTCCCTCCAAAAAATTTCGCGAAAATATTTCCCTCCAAAAAGTTTCGCGAAAATATTTTCCTCCAAAAAATCTGTTAAATTTATTTACCTTTATTACTTTGTTCTACAATTTATTGGAAAATGTAAACTAATTTTTTTTATGAAATCATAATTAAAATTGTACACTACAACTTCTACAATTATTATAATAGTTAAACCATATAATATTCGCTTTCCAATACTACAATATTCACTTTAAAATATTTTAAAACAAATTATCCCACATTCAACCTGTTGTAAAACAAATCAATAATATTCACTTTATAATATTGTAAAACAAATTATCCCATATTAATTGTACAGTAAAACATCCTTGTAACTTCACTTACATATTAAAATTTCATTATCACTACTACTAACATCACATCCAGGTTTTCTGAAAATCGTTGAAAGAGGTCGTGAATTTGTGGAGCAGCTAAATCGCTATCAACAACATAATCAACGAAGAATTCTCGTAATTAAAAGGTAAGTTAAATTTTTTTCTTGAAAACTTTCATATTAAATTAGTTTCATGAAAAATCGTGAGCATGGTGGGCCCGGTCAACCTCATTTTCTTAACACCAGTGGGTGCTCCACACCCCCACTCGCCCGCTCAATCTCACAAGGTGTCCGCCCACCTGCATAGAGTCTGCTTCCACCAAGTCTGCTTCATAATCAAGTGTTCGCCTTATTTTCCCATGCCCAGATCTATGGGAACTCCCATTTTCTCCTGCACGTCCTCTTACCTGCTCAATCTCCAAGTGAGGGCTCATTGCCTTGAACAGCCAACAATGAGCCCACCCCTTTTGTTCTTTAAGAAGATGTCTGGGGAGAGCTTGAGGGCTCTCCTTGGCTAATCAATTCGATCCACCTATCGGGATCTTCAACTTCCATTCTCTAGAGGTATGCTTCCCGATCTTCCTTTTGGTTACTCGGTCTCATGTACAGCTCCTCATCATCATCCTCATCTTCCACTATCTCTAGTCTTCTCGATAGTTCTGAGATACTATCTGAAAGTGTGCGGATGACTATCGTTTGTTCTTCAAACTTTGCTTCTAATGTAGTCAACCTCTTATCCACCTTTGTTTTGTCGTCCATTTGCATGCCTCCCAATTTACGATCAGTCTTGCTTACTCCAATGGTTGGAACACCAATGGGAACATCCTCCCTTCCATCGTAAATGAAAAGCTTCCTCAAATGGGGCACGACCATGGCCTCAAACTGTTTCATAAATTCCATCCCTAATACTGCTTCATAGTCATCGATCCTCACTACGGTGAAGTCTACCTTCCCGGTCCATTCACCAAGTGTGGCATTCACCTTTTCGGTCGTACCAAGGATTGTTGTTGGGGGAGTGTTCACTGTCTTCATTTGTGCCTTTGTAGGTACAAATTTCAGCCCAAGTCTCCTTGCAGTGTCTTCACTCATGAAATTGTGTGAAGCCCCACTATCGACCATAGTGAGAACATCGGCTCCACCTATCTTCATCTGAACATATTCCAATTGGTTTCTTTCAGGATCCCTTCTAGAGGCTACTTCCGTAGTAGCAGCTGCTCCAAGGATCTGTATCATTCCTACAGAAGCATGCTCATCCTCCTCAACAGGCTGTGCAACTGCGGCTATCTTCGGTTTAGATGGGCAATTCTTTACCGTGTGTGGCCCTTCACATAGCCAACACTTCAAGGGCTTCTTGAACTTTGCGCCATCCTCTAACTTCGGAGATTCTTCTTTCTTCTTCTCCCTTGGTTTTTCAAACTTCTTTTTCTCATTAGAAGTTTCATCAAAATGGTCCACCAGTTTGTCAACTGCAGCAAAGGCTTCTTCAAGCGTCCTGATCTTCTGCCTTTTTACTTCGTTGCGGGCCCAAGGCTTCAACCCAATAATAAAGTTAAACACCTTGTCCTTCTCGGCCATATCGGGGAGTTCTGGAGCTGCGCTTGAGAACTCCCGTTGATATGTCTGCAAGCTTCCGGTTTGTTTGATAAATTTGATCTTTGTCCTTGCCTCCCATGTTTCATCTTGCGGACTGAAGTGGGTCTGCAAGGCCTTCTTCATATCGTTCCAAGAAGTGATCTCTTCAGCACTGCCATTGATGATTTGATCCACCCTTCTGCGCCACCACATCTTGGCATCATTTGTTAGAAATTGAGCGGCCACCTTGACTTGGGTCTCGCCATCGGGTAGACTCAACCGTTCTAGGTACTGCTCCATGTCCCATAAAAAGTTACCGAGTGTCTTCGCACTCCTTGTACCGTCATAAGATTCCGGCTCCTTGACCTTTACATGAGGCACTCCTCCACCCGAGTTATGCTTCATGGCTCTTTTCATTATTGCAATTTCATCATTAGCTTGCTCGAGGTTCTTACATACCTTGTCAAGAGCCCCTTTCAAGTTAGTGATTTCTGCGAGACCCTGGTCTCTTGATTCTTCGACTTCTTTGACTCTTCCTTCCAACTGAGTGCACATGAATTCCGTGAACTCATACTGCCTCTTGAGTTCTTCATTCTGTGTACGGAGTTCCACCAATTCCTCCCTGAGTTTCAAAATGGCTTCTCGCTCTTTAACAAGCGAGCTCACATCTTGGCTCCAAGAAGATTCCAATGACTCCATTCTTTCGAACACTTTATCCATGAATTCATGATGAGGATCCTTAGCAGGTTCCTTCATTGTGTGACTGGACCCGGCTTGAGAATCGGCAGCCATCTTCTTTCGTGCTCTTGTCCCGACCATCCACTGTCCTCCAAGTCACCTATATGCAGATTCACCTTCAATTTTTAACCGAGACAACCCTATCAAGTTTAAAAATATTTTGACACCAGCTTGCTGACCGAGCTCTGATACCACCTGTCACGCCCCCAATCTTTTTTTTTCTAATTGGGCGGAGCGTGGCACCACCGAACGCCCAATCTTACCGACCGCACGTTTATGGACTACGCCTCAATCACAAATACTTAGCTTATTTTTGCCGAGTGCATTAATCTTCATTAAACATTATCATAACTCTTCATCAACATTTAACATAGATCAACACCATAATAAAAACACATCAAGATTTACGGGAGGGGCAACTCCCAAAGAGTTCGCCCAACCGAATTATATTATCACCAAGTTACAACTGATTACAAAGGCGCGCCGGACTGAAGTCTCGGCCGCACATCCAAATGATATACAAGAATGGCGTCGGGCAAACCCACGACCACCCTCTAACCAAGATTTACAACTCAGGCAAACACCCGTTTACAACAGCGCGACCTGCGGCCGAGTTGGCTCACCCGAGCACTAACTCGCCGGCCGGTTCTATGCACTCCACCGAATATACAACAGTCCAACCGTTTATAACGACGCGACCCGCGGCCGAGTTGGCTCGCCCGAGCATTGACTCGCCGGCCGGTTCTGCGCCCTCTACCGAATATACAACAGGCCACCCGCCCGTTTCCTACAGCACTGACCCGCGGCCGAGTTGGCTCACCCGAGCTCTCAACTCGCCGCCCGGTTGCGCACTGCTGGTTATGTAACAGGCTCCGCCTTGTGCACCGATACCACACGAGGTAGCTCGCCCGAGCTCTAACCTCCAACCTGACCTGCGCACTTGACGTGCCGCCGTGAACCAAGTCACTGTGACCAAGATCCGCCTCACTGTTTCACCCTGCTCAAACTGCCCTTCTGCGGCCACGCTCTCACTGTTCAACTGTTCAGCCTCACCCGATAACCCGACCTGCGTTCTGTTTTTCATTCACCCAACAGCTTGATAGATTCGCACTACAAGAGAGTGCGCATTTCCTGTTTCTATCTTTTGCGTATGGAAAGAACGCTCAAGACTTGCTTGAATGCCTTTGTCAAAATGAGCTCGCCCTGCCTGCCGAGCGAGGGCGCGGGTGGCCCGGGTGGTGCCTGCACGAAGGCGCCCAACCTCGTGCAGGCACCACCCGGGCCGCCCGCGCCCTCGCCCGGCAGGCAGGGCGATTCCGGGAATCGCCCGAGGGCGCAAGCGGCCCGGGTGGCGCCTGCACGAGGGCGCCCAACCTCGTGCAGGCGCCACCCGTGCCGCCCGCGCCCTCGCCCGGTAGGCAGGGCGATTCTCGGAATCGCCCTGCCTGCCGGGCGAGGGCGCGGGTGGCCCGGGTGGCGCCTGCACGAGGGCGCCCAACCTCGTGCAGGTGCCACCCGTGCCGCCCTCGCCCTCGCCCGGCAGGCAGGGCGATTCCGGGAATCGCCCTGCCTGCCGGGAGAGGGCGCGGGTGGCCCGGGTGGCGCCTGCACGAGGGTTGGGCGCCCTCGTGCAGGCGCCACCCGCGCCCTCGCCCGGCAGGCAGGGCGATTCCGAGAATCGCCCTGCCTACCGGGCGAGGGCGCGGGCGGCCCCGGTGGCGCCTGCACGAGGTTGGGCGCCCTCGTGCAGGCGCCACCCGGGCCGCCCGCGCCCTCGGGCGATTCCCGGAATCGCCCTGCCTGCCAGGCGAGGGCGCGGGCGGCCCGGGTGGTGCCTGCACGAGGTTGGGCGCCTTCGTGCAGGCGCCACCCGGGCCACCCGCGCCCTCGCCCGGCAGACAGGGCGATTCCCGGAATCGCCCTGCCTGCCGGGCGAGGGCGCGAGCGGCCCGGGTGGCGCCTGCACGAGGTTGGGCGCCCTCGTGCAGGCGCCACCCAGGCCGCCCGCGCCCTTGCCCGGCAGGCAGGGCGATTCTGGGAATCGCCCTGCCTGCCGGGCGAGGGCGAGGGCGGCCCGGGTGGCGCCTGCACGAGGGGCGCTGTGACGCCCTAGCGATTCAGGCAAGGCGTGCACGACGGTTGGCACGAAAGTGACATGACCCTCGGGCGAGCCGGGCGGGCGAACCGTGCACGGCGACCCGGCGAGCGAACAAAACTGGACGACGGTTAGGTGGCGAGCTGGGCAGAAGCACGCCCACCCATCGGGCGGACACACACGGGAGTCGGGTGGAACGGCGAGCTAGGCAGAAGCGCGCCCACCCACCGGGCGGACACACGACAGTCGGGTGGAACGGCGAGCTGGGCAGAAGCGCGCCCACCCACCGGGCGGACACACACGACAGGCAGACGAAACGGCGAGCTGGGCAGAGGCGCGCCCGCTTACCGGACAGACACGAGATGGTTGAATGGTGAGCTGGGCAGGAGCGCGCCCGCTTACCGGGTAGACACACGACGGTTAGGCGGCGAGCCGGGCGAAGGCGCGCCCACCCGCCGGACAGACAGTCACGATAGACGGTTGGGCGGCGAGCTGGGCGAAGGCGCGCCCGCCCGCCGAGCAAACAGACACAGCAATAAACATAGGCACGAGCAGGACGCAGCGTGCGACGGTAAACGGAGAGCCGGTTGAAAGATCGGTCGGTCGACCCGAGGGCGACCCGCACCAAATGGGCGGGCGACCCAAGGGCAAACCTTACCCGGGCGCAAGTGACGAACTGAAGGCATGGGCGAAGGCAGGGCGTGAGCACGAGCTGGAAAGTGGACACAGTGGACACGGGCGAGAGCAAACGCCGGCCGAGCTAAGACATGGGCGACGGTCGACACAAGGGCGCGGGCAACAGCAAACGGTGCAGCAAACACGATGGGCGAAAGGCTCACGAATTAAGGAACACAGGTCCGAAGTTATAAGGGCATGGTCGCCCTTGCCTTAAAGCAAGGGCCGACCCGCCCCTCAAGGATAATTCAGGGTTTCGTAAAGTTGAAGTAAGGGCGTCGGCCGAAAGAATAGAAGCCCCTAGAGGCAAGCTGGGCGACTATAAGAAGGCGAGCTCATTTTGATAAAGGCATTCAAGCAAGTCTTGAGCGTTCTTTCCATACGCAAAAGATAGAAACAGGAAATGCGCACTCTCTTGTAGTGCGAATCTATCAAGCTGTTGGGGAATGAAAAACAGAACGCAGGTCGGGTTATCGGGTGATGCCGAACAGTTGAACAGTGAGAGCGTGGCCACAGAAGGGCAGTTTGAGCAGGGTGAAACAGTGAGGCGGATCTTGGTCACAGTGACTTGGTTCACGGCGGCACGTCAAGTGCGCAGGTCAGGTTGGAGGTTAGAGCTCGGGCGAGCTACCTCGTGTGGTATCGGTGCACAAGGCGGAGCCTGTTACATAACCAGCAGTGCACAACCGGGCGGCGAGTTGAGAGCTCGGGTGAGCCAACTCGGCCGAGGGTCAGTGCTGTAGGAAACGGGCGGGTGGCCTGTTGTATATTCGGTAGAGGGCGCAGAACCGGCCAGCGAGTCAATGCTCGGGCGAGCCAACTCGGCCGCGGGTCGCGTCGTTATAAACGGTTGGACTGTTGTATATTCGGTGGAGTGCGTAGAACCGGCCGGCGAGTTAGTGCTCGGGTGAGCCAACTCGACCGCAGGTCGCGCTGTTGTAAACGGGTGTTTGCCTAAGTTGTAAATCTTGGTTAGAGGGTGGTCGTGGGTTTGCCCGACGCCATTCTTGTATATCATTTGGATGTGCGGCCGAGACTTCAGTCCGGCGCGCCTTTGTAATCAGTTGTAACTTGGTGATAATATAATTCGGTTGGGCGAACTCTTTGGGAGTTGCCCCTCCCGTAAATCTTGATGTGTTTTTATTATGGTGTTGATCTATGTTAAATGTTGATGAAGAGTTATGATAATGTTTAATGAAGATTAATGCACTCGGCAAAAATAAGCTAAGTATTTGTGATTGAGGCGTAGTCCATAAACGTGCGGTCGGTAAGATTGGGCGTTCGGTGGTGCCGCGCTCCGCCCAATTAGAAAAAAAAAGATTGGGGGCGTGACAGGTGGTATCAGAGCTCGGTCAGCGAGCTGGTGTCAAAATATTTTTAAACTTGACAGGGTTGTCTCGGTTAAAAATTGAAGGTGAATCTGCATATAGGTGACTTGGAGGACAGTGGATGGTCGGGACAAGAGCACGAAAGAAGATGGCTGCCGATTCTCAAGCCGGGTCCAGTCACACAATGAAGGAACCTGCTAAGGATCCTCATCATGAATTCATGGATAAAGTGTTCGAAAGAATGGAGTCATTGGAATCTGCCTGGAGCCAAGATGTGAGCTCGCTTGTTAAAGAGCGAGAAGCCATTTTGAAACTCAGGGAGGAATTGGTGGAACTCCGTACACAGAATGAAGAACTCAAGAGGCAGTATGAGTTCACGGAATTCATGTGCACTCAGTTGGAAGGAAGAGTCAAAGAAGTCGAAGAATCAAGAGACCAGGGTCTCGCGAAAATCACTAACTTGAAAGGGGCTCTTGACAAGGTATGTAAGAACCTCGAGCAAGCTAATGATGAAATTGCAATAATGAAAAGAGCCATGAAGCATAACTCGGGTGGAGGAGTGCCTCATGTAAAGGTCAAGGAGCCGGAATCCTATGACGGTACAAGGAGTGCGAAGACACTCGGTAACTTTTTATGGGACATGGAGCAGTACCTAGAACGGTTGAGTCTACCCGATGGCGAGACCCAAGTCAAGGTGGCCGCTCCGTTTCTAACAAATGATGCCAAGATGTGGTGGCGCAGAAGGGTGGATCAAATCATCAATGGCAGTGCTGAAGAGATCACTTCTTGGAACGATATGAAGAAGGCCTTGCAGACCCACTTCAGTCCGCAAGATGAAACATGGGAGGCAAGGACAAAGATCAAATTTATCAAACAAACCGGAAGCTTGCAGACATATCAACGGGAGTTCTCAAGCGCAGCTCCAGAACTCCCCGATATGGCCGAGAAGGACAAGGTGTTTAACTTTATTATTGGGTTGAAGCCTTGGGCCCGCAACGAAGTAAAAAGGCAGAAGATCAGGACGCTTGAAGAAGCCTTTGCCGCAGTTGACAAACTGGTGGACCATTTTGATGAAACTTCTAATGAGAAAAAGAAGTTTGAAAAACCAAGGGAGAAGAAGAAAGAAGAATCTCCGAAGTTAGAGGATGGCGCAAAGTTCAAGAAGCCCTTGAAGTGTTGGCTATGTGAAGGGCCACACACGGTAAAGAATTGCCCATCTAAACCGAAGATAGCCGCGGTTGCACAACCTGTTGAGGAGGATGAACATGCTTCAGTAGGAATGATGCAGATCCTTGGAGCAGCTGCTACCACGGAAGTAGCCTCTAGAAGGGATCCTGAAAGAAACCAATTGGAATATGTTCAGATGAAGATAGGTGGAGCCGATGTTCTCACTATGGTCGATAGTGGGGCTTCACACAATTTCATGAGTGAAGACACTGCAAGGAGACTTGGGCTGAAATTTGTACCTACAAAGGCACAAATGAAGACAGTGAACTCTCCCCCAACAACAATCCTTGGTACGACCAAAAAGGTGAATGCCACACTTGGTGAATGGACCGGGAAGGTAGACTTCACCGTAGTGAGGATCGATGACTATGAAGCAGTATTAGGGATGGAATTTATGAAACAGTTTGAGGCCATGGTCGTGCCCCATTTGAGGAAGCTTTTCATTTACGATGGAAGGGAGGATGTTCCCATTGGTGTTCCAACCATTGGAGTAAGCAAGACTGATCGTAAATTGGGAGGCATGCAAATGGACGACAAAACAAAGGTGGATAAGAGGTTGACTACATTAGAAGCAAAGTTTGAAGAACAAACGATAGTCATCCGCACACTTTCAGATAGTATCTCAGAACTATCGAGAAGACTAGAGATAGTGGAAGATGAGGATGATGATGAGGAGCTGTACATGAGACCGAGTAACCAAAAGGAAGATCGGGAAGCATACCTCTAGAGAATGGAAGTTGAAGATCCCGATAGGTGGATCGAATTGATTAGCCAAGGAGAGCCCTCAAGCTCTCCCCAGACATCTTCTTAAAGAACAAAAGGGGTGGGCTCATTGTTGGCTGTTCAAGGCAATGAGCCCTCACTTGGAGATTGAGCAGGTAAGAGGACGTGTAGCAGAAAATGGGGGTTCCCATAGATCTGGGCATGGGACAATAAGGCGAACACTTGATTATGAAGCAGACTTGGTGGAAGCAGACTCTATGCAGGTTGGCGGACACCTTGCATGAGGGAGCCTACACCATAGTAAAGATCAACCTTGGCGGTGGATGAGTTGTCGGGTCGACAACGTCTTCGGGTGGAGGAGAGTGTGACGCCCTAGCGACTCGGGCAGGGCGTGCACGACGGTTGGCACGAAAGTGACATGACCCACGGGCGAGCCGGGCGGGCGAACCGTGCACGGCGACCCAACGAGCGAACAAAACTGGACGACGGTTGGGTGGCGAGCTGGGCAGAAGCACGCCCACCCATCGGGCGGACACACACGGGAGTCGGGTGGAACGGCGAGCTGGGCAGAAGCGCGCCCACCCACCGGGCGGACACACACGACAGTCGGGTGGAACGGCGAGCTGGGCAGAAGCGCGCCCACCCACCGGGCGGACACACACGACAGGCAGACGAAACGGCGAGCTGGGCAGAGGCGCGCCCGCTTACCCGACAGACACGAGACGGTTGAAAGGCGAGCTGGGCAGGAGCGCGCCCGCTTACCGGGTAGACACACACGACGGTTGGGCGGCAAGCCGGGCGAAGGCGCGCCCGCCCGCCGGACAGACAGTCACGACAGACGGTTGGGCGGCGAGCTGGGCAAAGGCGCGCCTGCCCGCCGAGCAAACAGACACAGCAATAAACATAGGCACGAGCAAGACGCAGCGTGCGACGGTAAACGGAGAGCCGGTTGAAAGATCGGTCGGTCGACCCGAGGGCGACCCGCACCAAATGGGCGGGCGACCCAAGGGCGAACCTTACCCGGGCGCAAGTGACGAACTGAAGGCATGGGCGAAGGCAGGGCGTGAGCACGAGCTGGAAAGTGGACATAGTGGACACGGGCGAGAGCGAACGCCGGCCGAGCTAAGACATGGGCAATGGTCGACACAAGGGCGCGGGAAACAACAAACAGTGCAGCAGACACGATGGGCGAAAGGCTCACGAATTAAGGAACACAGGACCGAAGTTATAAGGGCATGGTCGCCCTTGCCTTAAAGCAAGGGCCGACCCGCCCCTCAAGGATAATTCGGGGTTTCGTAAAGTTGAAGTAAGGGCGTCGGTCGAAAGAATAGAAGCCCCTAGAGGCAAGCTGGGCGACTATAAGAAGGCGAGCTCATTTTGACAAAGGCATTCAAGCAAGTCTTGAGCGTTCTCTCCATACGCAAAAGATAGAAACAGGAAATGCACACTCTCTTGTAGTGCGAATCTATCAAGCTGTTGGGTGAACGAAAAACAGAACGCAGGTCGGGTTATCGGGTGAGGCCGAACAGTTGAACAGTGAGAGCGTGGCCGCAGAAGGGCAGTTCGAGCAGGGTGAAACAGTGAGGCGGATCTTGGTCACAGTGACTTGGTTCACGGTGGCACGTCAAGTGCGCAGGTCAGGTTGGAGGTTAGAGCTCGGGCGAGCTACCTCGTGTGGTATCGGTGCACAAGGCGGAGCCTGTTACATAACCAGCAGTGCGCAACCGGGCGGCGAGTTGAGAGCTCGGGTGAGCCAACTCGGCCGCGGGTCAGTGTTGTAGGAAACGGGCGGGTGGCCTGTTGTATATTCGGTAGAGGGCGCAGAACCGGCCAGCGATTCAATGCTCGGGCGAGCCAACTCGGCCGCGGGTCGCGTCGTTATAAACGGTTGGACTGTTGTATATTCGGTGGAGTGCGCAGAACCGGCCGGCGAGTTAGTGCTCGGGTGAGCCAACTCGGCCGCAGGTCGCGCTGTTGTAAACGGGTGTTTGCCTGAGTTGTAATCTTGGTTAGAGGGCAGTCGTGGGTTTGCCCGATGCCATTCTTGTATATCATTTGGATGTGCGGCCGAGACTTCAGTCCGGCACGCCTTTGTAATCAGTTGTAACTTGGTGATAATATAATTCGGTTGGGCGAACTCTTTGGGAGTTGCCCCACCCGTAAATCTTGATGTGTTTTTATTATGGTGTTGATCTATGTTAAATGTTGATGAAGAGTTATGATAATGTTTAATGAAGATTAATGCACTCGGCAAAAATAAGCTAAATATTTGTGATTGAGGCGTAGTCCATAAACGTGCGGTCGGTAAGATTGGGCGTTCGGTGGTGCCGCGCTCCGCTCAATTAGAAAAAAAAAGATTGGGGGCGTCACAGGCGATGTGACGCCCTAGCGATTCGGGCAGGGCGTGCACGACGGTTGGCACGAAAGTGACATGACCCACGGGCGAGCCGGGCGGGCGAACCGTGCACGACGACCCGGCGGGCGAACAAAACTGGACGACGGTCGGGTGGGGAGCTGGGCAGAAGCGCGCCCACCCATCGGGCGGACACACACGGGAGTCGGGTGGAACGGCGAGCTGGGCAGAAGCGCGCCCACCCACCGGGCGGACACACACGACAGGCAGACGAAACGACGAGCTGGGCAGAGGCGCGCCCGCTTACCGGACAAACACGAGACGGTTGAACGGCGAGCTGGGCAGGAGCGCGCCCGCTTACCGGGTAGACACACACGACGGTTGGGCGGCGAGCCGGGCGAAGGCGCGCCCGCCCGCAGGATAGACAGTCACGACAGACGGTTGGGCGGCGAGCTGGGCGAAGGCGCGCCCGCCCGCCAGGCAAACAGACACAGCAATAAACCTAGGCACGAGTAGGACGCAGCGTGCGACGGTAAAAGGAGAGCCGGTTGAAAGATCGGTCGGTCGACCCGAGGGCGACCCGCACCAAATGGGCGGGCGACCCAAGGGCGAACCTTACCTGGGCGCAAGTGACGAACTGAAGGCATGGGTGAAGGCAGGGCGTGAGCACGAGCTGGAAAGTGGACACAGTGGACACGGGCGAGAGCGAACGCCGGCCGAGCTAAGACATGGGCGACGGTCGACACAAGGGCGCGGGCAACAGCAAACGGTGCAGCAGACACGATGGGCGAAAGGCTCACGAATTAAGGAACACAGGACCGAAGTTATAAGGGCGTGGTCGCCCTTGCCTTAAAGCAAGGGCCGACCCGCCCCTCAAGGATAATTCGGGGTTTCGTAAAGTTGAAGTAAGGGTGTCGGCCGAAAGAATAGAATCCCCTAGAGGCAAGCTGGGCGACTATAAGAAGGCGAGCTCATTTTGACAAAGGCATTCAAGCAAGTCTTGAGCGTTCTCTCCATACGCAAAAGATAGAAACAGGAAATGCGCACTCTCTTGTAGTGCGAATCTATCAAGCTGTTGGGTGAACGAAAAACAGAACGCAGGTCGGGTTATCGGGTGAGGCCGAACAGTTGAACAGTGAGAGCGTGGCCGCAGAAGGGCAGTTCGAGCAGGGTGAAACAGTGAGGCGGATCTTGGTCACGGTGACTTGGTTCACGGCGGCACGTCAAGTGCGCAGGTCAGGTTGGAGGTTAGAGCTCGGGCGAGCTACCTCGTGTGGTATCGGTGCACAAGGCGGAGCCTGTTACATAACCAGCAGTGCGCAACCGGGCGGCGAGTTGAGAGCTCGGGTGAGCCAACTCGGCCGCGGGTCAGTGCTGTAGGAAACGGGCGGGTTGCCTATTGTATATTCGGTAGAAGGCATAGAACCGGCCGGTGAGTTAGTGCTCTGGTGAGCCAACTCGGTCGCGGGTCGCGTCGTTGTAAACGGTTGGACTGTTGTATATTCGGTGGAGTGCGCAACCGGCCGGTGAGTTAGTGCTCGGGTGAGCCAACTCGGCCGCAGGTCGTGCTGTTGTAAACGGGTGTTTGCCCGAGTTGTAATTCTTGGTTAGAGGGCGGTCGTGGGTTTGCCCGACGCCATTCTTGTATATGATTTGGATGTGCGGCCGAGACTTCAGTCCGGCGCGCCTTTGTAATCAGTTGTAACTTGGTGATAATATAATTCGGTTGGGTGAACTCTTTGGGAGTTGCCCCTCCCATAAATCTTGATGTGTTTTTATTATGGTGTTGATCTATGTTAAATGTTGATGAAGAGTTATGATAATGTTTAATGAAGATTAATGCACTCGGCAAAAATAAGCTAAGTATTTGTGATTGAGGCGTAGTCCATAAACGTGCGGTCGGTAAGATTGGGCGTTCGGTGGTGCCGTGCTCCACCCAATTAGAAAAAAAAAGATTGGGGGCGTGACAGGTGGTATCAGAGCTCGGTCAGCGAGGTGGTGTCGAAATATTTTTAAACTTGACATGGTTGTCTCGGTTAAAAATTGAAGGTGAATCTGCATACAGGTGACTTGGAGGACAGTGGATGGTCGGGACAAGAGCACGAAAGAAGATGGCTGCCGATTCTCAAGCCAGGTCCAGTCACACAATGAAGGAACCTTCTAAGGATCCTCATCATGAATTCATGGATAAAGTATTCGAAAGAATGGAGTCATTGGAATCTGCCTGGAGCCAAGATGTGAGCTCGCTTGTTAAAGAGCGGGAAGCTATTCTGAAACTCAGGGAGGAATTGGTGGAACTCCGTACACAGAATGAAGAACTCAAGAGGCAGTATGAGTTCACGGAATTCATGTGCACTCAGTTGGAAGGAAGAGTCAAAGAAGTCGAAGAATCAAGAGACCAGGGTCTCGCGGAAATCACTAACTTGAAAGGGGCTCTTGACAAGGTATGTAAGAACCTCGAGCAAGCTAATGATGAAATTGCAATAATGAAAAGAGCCATGAAGCATAACTCGGGTGGAGGAGTGCCTCATGTAAAGGTCAAGGAGCCGGAATCCTATGATGGTACAAGGAGTGCGAAGACACTCGGTAACTTTTTATGGGACATGGAGCAGTACCTAGAACGGTTGAGTCTACCCGATGGTGAGACCCAAGTCAAGGTGGCCGCTCAGTTTCTAACAAACGATGCCAAGATGTGGTGGCGCAGGAGGGTGGATCAAATCATCAATGGCAGTGCTGAAGAGATCACTTCTTGGAGCGATATGAAGAAGGCCTTGCAGACCCACTTCAGTCCGCAAGATGAAACATGGGAGGCAAGGACAAAGATCAAATTTATCAAACAAACTGGAAGCTTGCAGACATATCAACGAGAGTTCTCAAGCGCAGCTCTAGAACTTCCCGATATGGCCGAGAAGGACAAGGTGTTTAACTTTATTATTGGGTTGAAGCCTTGGGCCCGCAACGAAGTAAAAAGGCAGAAGATCAGGACGCTTGAAGAAGCCTTTGCCGCAGTTGACAAACTGGTGGACCATTTTGATGAAACTTCTAATGAGAAAAAGAAGTTTGAAAAACCAAGGGAGAAGAAGAAAGAAGAATCTCCGAAGTTAGAGGATGGCGCAAAGTTCAAGAAGCCCTTGAAGTGTTGGCTATGTGAAGGGCCACACACGGTAAAGAATTGCCCATCTAAACCGAAGATAGCCGCAGTTGCACAGCCTGTTGAGGAAGATGAGCATGCTTCTGTAGGAATGATGCAGATCCTTGGAGCAGCTGCTACTACGGAAGTAGCCTCTAGAAGGGATCCTGAAAGAAACCAATTGGAATATGTTCAGATGAAGATAGGTGGAGCCGATGTTCTCACTATGGTCGATAGTGGGGCTTCACACAATTTCATGAGTGAAGACACTGCAAGGAGACTTGGGCTGAAATTTGTACCTACAAAGGCACAAATGAAGACAGTGAACTCTCCCCCAACAACAATCCTTGGTACGGCCGAAAAGGTGAATGCCACACTTGGTGAATGGACTGGAAAGGTAGACTTCACCGTAGTGAGGATCGATGACTATGAAGAGGTATTAGGGATGGAATTTATGAAACAGTTTGAGGCCATGGTCGTGCCCCATTTGAGGAAGCTTTTCATTTACGATGGAAGGGAGGATGTTCCCATTGGTGTTCCAACCATTGGGGTAAGCAAGACTGATCGTAAATTGGGAGGCATGCAAATGGAGGACAAAACAAAGGTGGATAAGAGGTTGACTACATTAGAAGCAAAGTTTGAAGAACAAACGATAGTCATCCGCACACTTTCGGATAGTATCTCAGAACTATCGAGAAGACTAGAGATAGTGGAAGACGAGGATGATGATGAGGAGCTGTACATGAGATCGAGTAGCCAAAAGGAAGACTGGGAAGCATACCTCCAGAGAATGGAAGTTGAAGATCCCGATAGGTGGATCGAATTGATTAGCCAAGGAGAGCCCTCAAGCTCTCCCCAGACATCTTCTTAAAGAACAAAAGGGGTGGGCTCATTGTTGGCTGTTCAAGGCAATGAGCCCTCACTTGGAGATTGAGCAGGTATGGGGACGTGCAGCAGAAAATGGGGGTTCCCATAGATCTGGGCATGGGAGAATAAGGCGAACACTTGATTATGAAGCAGACTTGGTGGAAGCAGACTCTATGCAGGTGGGCGGACACCTTGTATGAGGGAGCCTACACCATAGTAAAGATCAACCTTAGCTGTGGATGAGTTGTCGGGTCGACAACGTCTTCGGGTGGAGGAGAGTGTGATGCCCTAGCAATTCGGGCAGGGCGTGCACGACGGTTGGCACGAAAGTGACATGACCCACGGGCGAGCCGGGCGGGCGAACCGTGCACGGCGACCCGGCGGGCGAACAAACTGGACGACGGTCGGGTGGCGAGCTGGGCAGAAGCGCGCCCACCCATCGGGCGGACACACACGGGAGTCGGGTGGAACGGCGAGCTGGGCAGAAGTGCGCCCACCCACCGGGCGGACACACACGACAGGCAGACGAAACGGCGAGCTGGGCAGAGGCGCGCCCGCTTACCGGACAGACACGAGACGGTTGAACGGCGAGCTGGGCAGGAGCGCGCCCGCTTACCGGGTAGACACACACGACGGTTGGGCGGCGAGCCGGGCGAAGGCGCGCCCGCCCGCCGGACAGACAGACACGACAGACGGTTGGGCAGCGAGCTGGGCGAAGGCGCGCCCGCCCGCCGGGCAAACAGACACAGCAATAAACATAGGCACGAGCAGGACGCAGCGTGCGACGGTAAACGGAGAGCCGGTTGAATGATCGGTCGGTCGACCCGAGGGCGACCCGCACCAAATGGGCGGGCGACCCAAGGGCGAACCTTACCCGGGCGCAGGTGACGAACTGAAGGCATGGGCGAAGGCAGGGCGTGAGCACGAGCTGGAAAGTGGACACAGTGAACACGGGCGAGAGTGAACGCCGGCCGAGCTAAGACATGGGCGACAGTCGACACAAGGGCGCGGGAAACAGCAAACGGTGCAGCAGACACGATGGGCGAAAGGCTCACGAATTAAGGAACACAGGACCGAAGTTATAAGGGCGTGGTCGCCCTTGCCTTAAAGCAAGGGCCGACCCACCCCTCAAGGATAATTCAGGGTTTCGTAAAGTTGAAGTAAGGGCGTCAGCCGAAAGAATAGAAGCCCCTAGAGGCAAGCTGGGCGACTATAAGAAGGCGAGCTCATTTTGACAAAGGCATTCAAGCAAGTCTTGAGCATTCTCTCCATACGCAAAAGATAGAGACAGGAAATGTGCACTCTCTTGTAGTGCGAATCTATTGAGCTGTTGGGTGAACGAAAAACAGAACGCAGGTCGGGTTATCGGGTGAGGCCGAACAGTTGTACAGTGAGAGCGTGGCCGCAGGAGGGCAGTTCGAGAAGGGTAAAACAGTGAGGCGGATCTTGGTCACGGTGACTTGGTTCAGGGCGGCACGTCAAGTGCGCAGGTCAGGTTGGAGGTTAGAGCTCGGGTGAGCTACCTCGTGTGGTATCGGTGCACAAGGCGGAGCCTGTTACATAATCAGCAGTGCGCAACCGGGAGGCGAGTTGAGAGCTCGGGTGAGCCAACTCGGCCGCGGGTCAGTGCTGTAGGAAACGGGCGGGTGGCCTGTTGTATATTCGGTAGAAGGCGTAGAACCGGCCGGCGAGTTAGTGCTCTGGTGAGCCAACTCGGTCGCGGGTCGGGTCGTTGTAAACGGTTGGACTGTTGTATATTCGGTGGAGTGCGCAACCGGTCGGCGAGTTAGTGCTCGGGTGAGCCAACTCGGCCGCAGGTCGTGCTGTTGTAAACGGGTGTTTGCCCGAGTTGTAATTCTTGGTTAGAGGGCGGTCGTGGGTTTTCCCGACGCCATTCTTGTATATCATTTGGATGTGTGGCCGAGACATCAGTCCGGCGCGCCTTTGTAATCATTTGTAACTCGGTGATAATATAATTCGGTTGGGCGAACTCTTTGGGAGTTGCCCCTCCCATAAATCTTGATGTGTTTTTATTATGGTGTTGATCCATGTTAAATGTTGATGAAGAGTTATGATAATGTTTAATGAAGATTAATGCACTCGGAAAAAATAAGCCAAGTATTTGTGATTGAGGCGTAGTCCATAAACGTGCGGTCGGTAAGATTGGGCGTTCGGTGGTGCCGCGCTCCGCCCAATTAGAAAAAAAAAGATTGGGGGCGTGACAGGCGCTGTCACGCCCCCAATCTTTTTTTTTCTAATTGGGCGGAGCACGGCACCACTGAACGCCCAATCTTATCGACCGCACGTTTATGGACTACGCCTCAATCACAAATACTTAGCTTATTTTTGCCGAGTGCATTAATCTTCATTAAACATTATCATAACTCTTCATCAACATTTAACATAGATCAACACCATAATAAAAACACATCAAGATCTATGGGAGGGGCAACTCCCAAAGAGTTCGCCCAACTGAATTATATTATCACCAAGTTACAACTGATTACAAAGGCGCGCCAGACTGAAGTCTCGGCCGCACATCCAAATGATATACAAGAATGGCGTCGGGCAAACCCACGACCGCCCTCTTGCTGTTGTAAACCTCCAACCTGACCTGCGACGGCCTTACTTCAACTTTACGAAACCCCGAATTATCCTTGAGGGGCGGGTCGGCCCTTGCTTTAAGGCAAGGGCGGCCATGCCCTTATAACTTCGGTCCTGTGTTCCTTAATTCGTGAGCCTTTCGCCCATCGTGTCCGCTGCACCGTTTGTTGTTGCCCGCGCCCTTGTGTTGACCGTCGCCCATGTCTTAGCTCGGCCGGCGTTCGCTCTCGCCCGTGTCCACTATGTCCACTTTCCAGTTCGTGCTCACGCCTTGCCTTCGCCCATGCCTTCAGTTCGTCACTTGCGCCCGGGTAAGGTTCGCCCTTGGGTCGCCTGCCCATTTGGTGCGGGTCGCCCTCGGGTCGACCGACCGATCTTTCAACCGGCTCTCCGTTTACCGTCACACGCTGCGTCCTGCTCGTGCCTATGTTTATTGCTGTGTCTGTTTGCTCGGCGGGCGGGCGCGCCTTCGCCCAGCTCGCCGCCCAACCGTCTGTCGTGTCTGTCTGTCCGGCGGGCGGGCGCGCCTTCGCCCGGCTCGCCGCCCAACCGTCGTGTGTCTACCCGGTAAGCGGGCGCGCTCCTGCCCAGCTCGCCTTTCAACCGTCTCATGTCTGTCGGTAAGCGGGCGTGCCTCTGCCCAGCTCGTCGTTTCGTCTGCCTGTCGTGTGTGTCCGCCCGGTGGGTGGGCGCGCTTCAGCCCAGCTCGCCATTCCACCCGACTCTCGTGTGTGTCCGCCCGGTGGGTGGGGGCACTTCTGCCCAGCTCGCCGTTCCACCCGACTCCCGTGTGTGTCCGCCCGATGGGTGGGCGTGCTTCTGCCCAGCTCGCCACCCGACCGTCGTCCAGTTTTGTTCTCTCGCCGGGTCGCCGTGCACGGTTCGCCCGCCCGGCTCGCCCGTGGGTCATGTCACTTTCGTGCCAACCGTCGTGCACGCCCTGCCCGAATCGCTAGGGCATCACACTCTCCTCCACCTGAAGACGTTTTCGACCCGACAACTCATCCACCGCCAAGGTTGATCTTTACTATGGTGTAGGCTCCCTCATACAAGGTGTCCGCCCACCTGCATAGAGTCTGCTTCCACCAAGTCTGCTTCATAATCAAGTGTTCGCCTTATTGTCCCATGCCCAGATCTATGGGAACCATCATTTTCTGCTGCACGTCCTCATACCTGCTCAATCTCCAAGTGAGGGCTCATTGCCTTGAACAGCCAACAATGAGCCCACCCCTTTTGTTCTTTAAGAAGATGTCTGGGGAGAGCTTGAGGGCTCTCCTTGGCTAATCAATTCGATCCACCTATCGGGATCTTCAACTTCCATTCTCTGGAGGTATGCTTCCCAATCTTCCTTTTGGTTACTCGGTCTCATGTATAGCTCCTCATCATCATCCTCGTCTTCCACTATCTCTAGTCTTCTCGATAGGTCTGAGATACTATCTGAAAGTGTGCAGATGACTATCGTTTGTTCTTCAAACATTGCTTCTAATGTAGTCAACCTCTTATCCACCTTTGTTTTGTCCTCCATTTGCATGCCTCCCAATTTACGATCAGTCTTGCTTACCCCAATGGTTGGAACACCAATGGGAACATCCTCCCTTCCATCGTAAATGAAAAGCTTCCTCAAATGGGGCACGACCATGGCCTCAAACTGTTTCATAAATTCCATCCCCAATACTGCTTCATAGTCATCGATCCTCACTACGGTGAAGTCTACCTTCCCGGTCCATTCACCAAGTGTGGCATTCACCTTTTCGGCCGTACCAAGGATTGTTGTTGGGGGAGAGTTCACTGTCTTCATTTGTGCCTTTGTAGGTACAAATTTCAGCCCAAGTCTCCTTGCAGTGTCTTCACTCATGAAATTGTGTGAAGCCCCACTATCGACCATAGTGAGAACATCGGCTCCACCTATCTTCATCTGAACATATTCCAATTGGTTTCTTTCAGGATCCCTTCTAGAGGCTACTTCCGTAGTAGCAGCTGCTCCAAGGATCTGCATCATTCCTATAGAAGCATGCTCATCCTCCTCAACAGGCTGTGCAACTGTGGCTATCTTCGGTTTAGATGGGCAATTCTTTACCGTGTGTGGCCCTTCACATAGCCAACACTTCAAGGGCTTCTTGAACTTTGCGCCATCCTCTAATTTCGGAGATTCTTCTTTCTTCTTCTCCCTTGGTTTTTCAAACTTCTTTTTCTCATTAGAAGTTTCATCAAAATGGTCCACCAGTTTGTCAACTGCGGCAAAGGCTTCTTCAAGCGTCCTGATCTTCTGCCTTTTTACTTCGTTGCGGGCCCAAGGCTTCAACCCAATAATAAAGTTAAACACCTTCTCCTTCTCGGCCATATCGGGGAGTTCTAGAGCTGCGCTTGAGAACTCCCGTTGATATGTCTGCAAGCTTCCGGTTTCTTTGATAAATTTGATCTTTGTCCTTGCCTCCCATGTTTCATCTTGCGGACTGAAGTGGGTCTGCAAGGCCTTCTTCATATCATTCCAAGAAGTGATCTCTTCAGCACTACCATTGATGATTTGATCCACCCTTCTGCGCCACCACATCTTGGCATCGTTTGTTAGAAACTGAGCGGCCACCTTGACTTGGGTCTCACCATCGGGTAGACTCAACCGTTCTAGGTACTGCTCCATGTCCCATAAAAAGTTACCGAGTGTCTTCGCACTCCTTGTACCGTCATAGGATTCCGGCTCCTTGACCTTTACATGAGGCACTCCTCCACCCGAGTTATGCTTCATGGCTCTTTTCATTATTGCAATTTCATCATTAGCTTGCTCGAGGTTCTTACATACCTTGTCAAGAGCCCCTTTCAAGTTAGTGATTTCTGCGAGACCTTGGTCTCTTGATTCTTCGACTTCTTTGACTCTTCCTTCCAGCTGAGTGCACATGAATTCCGTGAACTCATACTGCCTCTTGAGTTCTTCATTCTGTGTACGGAGTTCCACCAATTCCTCCCTGAGTTTCAGAATGGCTTCTCGCTCTTTAACAAGCGAGCTCACATCTTGGCTCCAGGCAGATTCCAATGACTCCATTCTTTCGAATACTTTATCCATGAATTCATGATGAGGATCCTTAGCAGGTTCCTTCATTGTGTGACTGGACCCGGCTTGAGAATCGGCAGCCATCTTCTTTCATGCTCTTGTCCCGACCATCCACTGTCCTCCAAGTCACCTGTATGCAGATTCACCTTCAATTTTTAACCGAGACAACCCTGTCAAGTTTAAAAATATTTTGACACCAGCTCACTGACCGAGCTCTGATACCACCTGTCACGCCCCCAATCTTTTTTTTTCTAATTGGGCGGAGCGCGGCACCACTGAACGCCCAATCTTACCGACCGCGCGTTTATGGACTACGCCTCAATCACAAATACTTAGCTTATTTTTGCCGAGTGCATTAATCTTCATTAAACATTATCATAACTCTTCATCAACATTTAACATAGATCAAAACCATAATAAAAACACATCAAGATTTACGGGAGGGGCAACTCCCAAAGAGTTCGCCCAACCGAATTATATTATCACCAAGTTACAACTGATTACAATGGCGCGCCGGACTGAAGTCTCGGCCGCACACCCAAATGATATACAAGAATGGCGTCGGGCAAACCCACGACCACCCTCTAACCAAGATTACAATTCGGGCAAACGCCCGTTTACAACAGCGCGACCCGCGGCCGAGTTGGCTCACCCGAGCACTAACTCGCCGGCCGGTTCTGCGCACTCCACCGAATATACAACAGTCCAATCGTTTATAACGACGCGACCCGCGACCGAGTTGGCTCGCCCGAGCATTGACTCGCCGGCCGGTTCTGCGCCCTCTACCGAATATACAATAGGCCACCCGCCCGTTTCCTACAGCACTGACCCGCGACCGAGTTGGCTCACCCGAGCTCTCAACTCACCGCCCGGTTGCGCACTGCTAGTTATGTAACAGGCTCCGCCTTGTGCACCGATACCACACGAGGTAGCTCGCCCGAGCTCTAACCTCCAACCTGACCTGCGCACTTGACGTGCCGCCGTGAACCAAGTCACTGTGACCAAGATCCGCCTCACTGTTTCACCCTGCTCGAACTGCCCTTCTGCGGCCACGCTCTCACTGTTCAACTGTTCGGCCTCACCCGATAACCCGACCTGCGTTCTGTTTTTCGTTCACCCAACAGCTTGATAGATTCGCACTACAAGAGAGTGCGCATTTCCTGTTTCTATCTTTTGCGTATGGAGAGAACGCTCAAGACTTGCTTGAATGCCTTTGTCAAAATGAGCTCGCCTTCTTATAGTCGCCCAGCTTGCCTCTAGGGGTTTCTATTCTTTCGGCCGACGCCCTTACTTCAACTTTACGAAACCCCGAATTATCCTTGAGGGGCAGGTCGGCCCTTGCTTTAAGGCAAGGGCGACCATGCCCTTATAACTTCGGTCCTGTGTTCCTTAATTCGTGAGCCTTTCGCCCATCGTGTCTGCTGCACCGTTTGCTGTTGCCCGCGCCCTTTTGTCGACCGTCGCCCATGTCTTAGCTCGGCCGGCGTTCGCTCTCGCCCATGTCCACTGTGTCCACTTTCCAGCTCGTGCTCACGCCCTGCCTTCGCCCATGCCTTCAGTTCGTCACTTGCGCCCGCGTAAGGTTCGCCCTTGGGTCGCCCGCCCATTTGGTGTGGGTCGCCCTCGGGTCGACCGACCGATCTTTCAACCGGCTCTCCGTTTACCGTCGCACGCTGCGTCCTGCTCATGCCTATGTTTATTGCTGTGTCTGTTTGCTCGGCGGGTGGGCGCGCCTTCGCCCAGCTCGCCGCCCAACCGTCTGTCGTGACTGTCTGTCCGGCGGGCGGGCGCGCCTTCAGCCGGCTCGCCGCCCAACCGTCGTGTGTCTACCCGGTAAGCGGGCGTGCTCCTGCCCAGCTCGCCGTTCAACCGTCTCGTGTCTGTCTGGTAAGCGGGCGCGCCTCTGCCCAGCTCGCCGTTTCGTCTGCCTGTCGTGTGTGTGTGCCCGGTGGGTGGGCGCGCTTCTGCCCAGCTCGCCGTTCCACCCGACTATCGTGTGTGTCCGCCCGGTGGGTGGGCGCGCTTCTGCCCAGCTCGTCGTTCCACCCGACTCCCGTGTGTGTCCGCCCGATGGGTGGGCGTGCTTCTGCCCAGCTCGCCACCCGACCGTCGTCCAGTTTTGTTCACTCGCCGGGTCGCCGTGCACGGTTCGCCCACCCGGCTCGCCCGTGGGTCATGTCACTTTCGTGCCAACCGTCGTGCACGCCCTGCCCGAATCGCTAGGGCGTCACAGGCGCTGTCACGCCCCCAAATTTTTTTTTCTAATTGGGCGGAGCGCGGCACCACCGAACGCCCAATCTTACCGACCGCACGTTTATGGACTACGCCTCAATCACAAATACTTAGCTTATTTTTGCCGAGTGCATTAATCTTCATTAAACATTATCATAACTCTTCATCAACATTTAACATAGATCAACACCATAATAAAAACACATCAAGATTTATGGGAGGGGCAACTCCCAAAGAGTTCGCCCAACCGAATTATATTATCACCAAGTTACAACTGATTACAAAGGCGCGCCGGACTAAAGTCTCGGCCGCACATCCAAATGATATACAAGAATGGCGTCGGGCAAACCCACGACCGCCCTCTAACCAAGAATTACAACTCGGGCAAACACCCGTTTACAACAACACGACCTGCAGCCGAGTTGGCTCACCCGAGCACTAACTCGCCGGCCGGTTGCACACTCCACCGAATATACAACAGTCCAACCGTTTACAACGACGCGACCCGCGGCCGAGTTGGCTCACCAGAGCACTAACTCGCCGACCGGTTCTGCGCCTTCTACCGAATATACAACAGGCCACCCGCCCGTTTCCTACAGCACTGACCCGCGGCCGAGTTGGCTCACCCGAGCTCTCAACTCGCCGCCCAGTTGCGCGCTACTGGTTATATAACAAGCACCGCCTTGTGCACCGATACCACACGAGGTAGCTCACCCGAGCTCTAACCTCCAACCTGACCTGCGCACTTGACGTGCCGCCGTGAACCAAGTCACTGTGACCAAGATCCGCCTCACTGTTTCACCCTGCTCGAACTGCCCTCCTGCGGCCACGCTCTCACTGTTCAACTGTTCGGCCTCACCCGATAACCCGACCTGCGTTCTGTTTTCGTTCACCCAACAGCTCAATAGATTCGCACTACAAGAGAGTGCGCATTTCCTGTCTCTATCTTTTGCGTATGGAGAGAACGCTCAAGACTTGCTTGAATGCCTTTGTCAAAATGAGCTCGCCTTCTTATAGTCGCCCAGCTTGCCTCTAGGGGCTTCTATTCTTTCGGCCGACGCCCTTACTTCAACTTTACGAAACCCCGAATTATCCTTGAGGGGCGGGTCGGCCCTTGCTTTAAGGCAAGGGCGACCACGCCCTTATAACTTCGGTCCTGTGTTCCTTAATTCGTGAGCCTTTCGCCCATCGTGCCTGCTGCACCGTTTGCTGTTACCCGCGCCCTTGTGTCGACCTTCGCCCATGTCTTAGCTCGGTTGGCGTTCGCTCTCGCCCGTGTCCACTGTGTCCACTTTCCAGCTCGTGCTCACGCCCTGCCTTCGCCCATGCCTTCAGTTCGTCACTTGCGCCCGGGTAAGGTTCGTTCGCCCTTGGGTCGCCCTCGGGTCGACCGACCGATCTTTCAACCGGCTCTCCGTTTACTGTCGCACGCTGCATCCTGCTCGTGCTTATGGTTATCGCTGTGTCTGTTTGCCCGGCGGGCGGGCGCGCCTTCGCCCAGCTCGCCGCCCAACCGTCTATCGTGACTGTCTATCCGGCGGGCGGGCGCGCCTTCGCCCCGCTCGCCGCCCAACCGTCGTGTGTCCACCCGGTAAACGGGCGCGCTCCTGCCCAGCTCGCTATTCAACCGTCTCGTGTCTGTCCGGTAAGCGGGCGCGCCTCTGCCCAGCTCGCCGTTTCGTCTGCCTGTCGTGTGTGTCCGCTCGGTGGGTGGGCGCGCTTATGCCCAACTCGCCGTTCCACCCGACTGTCGTGTGTGTCTGCCCGATGGGTGGGCGCGCTTCTGCCTAGCTCGTCGTTCCACCCGACTCCCGTGTGTGTCCGCCCGATGGGTGGGCGCGCTTCTGCCCAGCTCGCCACCCGACCGTCGTCCAGTTTTGTTCGCCCGCCGGGTCGCCGTGCACGGTTCGCCCACCCGGCTCGCCCATGGGTCATGTCACTTTCGTGCCAACCGTCATGCACGCCCTGCCCGAATCGCTAGGGCGTCACACTCTCCTCCACCCGAAGACGTTGTCGACCCGACAACTCATCCGCCGCCAAGGTTGATCTTTACTATGGTGTAGGCTCCCTCATACAAGGTGTCCGCCCACCTGTATAGAGTCTGCTTCCACCAAGTCTGCTTCATAATCAAGTGTTCGCCTTATTGTCCCATGCCCAGATCTATGGGAACCCCCATTTTCTGCTGCACGTCCTCATACTTGCTCAATCTCCAAGTGAGGGCTCATTGCCTTGAACAGCCAACAATGAGCCCACCCCTTTTGTTCTTTAAGAAGATGTCTGGGGAGAGCTTGAGGGCTCTCCTTGGCTAATAAATTCGATCCACCTATCGGGATCTTCAACTTCCATTCTCTGGAGGTATGCTTCCCAGTCTTCTTTTTGGCTACTCGGTCTCATGTACAGCTCCTCATCATCATCCTCGTCTTCCACTATCTCTAGTCTTCTCGATAGTTCTGAGATACTATCCGAAAGTGTGCAGATGACTATGGTTTGTTCTTCAAACTTTGCTTCTAATGTAGTCAACCTCTTATCCACCTTTGTTTTGTCCTCCATTTGCATGCCTCCCAATTTACGATCAGTCTTGCTTACCCCAATGGTTGGAACACCAATGGGAACATCCTCCCTTCCATCGTAAATGAAAAGCTTCCTCAAATGGGGCATGACCATGGCCTCAAACTGTTTCACAAATTCCATCCCTAATACCGCTTCATAGTCATTGATCCTCACTACGGTGAAGTCTACCTTTCCGGTCCATTTACCAAGTGTGGCATTCACCTTTTCGGCCGTACCAAGGATTGCTGTTGGGGGAGAGTTCACTGTCTTCATTTGTGCCTTTGTAGGTACAAATTTCAGCCCAAGTCTCCTTGCAGTGTCTTCACTCATGAAATTGTGTGAAGCCCCACTATCGACCATAGTGAGAACATCGGCTCCACCTATCTTCATCTGAACATATTCCAATTGGTTTCTTTCAGGATCCCTTCTAGAGGCTACTTCCGTAGTAGCAGCTGCTCCAAGGATCTGCATCATTCCTACAGAAGTATGCTCATCTTCCTGAACAGGCTGTGCAACTGCGGCTATCTTCGGTTTAGATGGGCAATTCTTTACCGTGTGTGGCCCTTCACATAGCCAACACTTCAAGGGCTTCTTGAACTTTGCGCCATCCTCTAACTTCGGAGATTCTTCTTTCTTCTTCTCCCTTGGTTTTTCAAACTTCTTTTTCTCATTAGAAGTTTCATCAAAATGGTCCACCAGTTTGTCAACTGCGGCAAAGGCTTCTTCAAGCGTCCTGATCTTCTGCCTTTTTACTTCGTTGCGGGCCCAAGGCTTCAACCCAATAATAAAGTTAAACACCTTGTCCTTCTCGGCCATATCGGGAAGTTCTAGAGCTGCGCTTGAGAACTCCCGTTGATATGTCTGCAAGCTTCCGGTTTGTTTGATAAACTTGATCTTTGTCCTTGCCTCCCATGTTTCATCTTGCGGACTGAAGTGGGTCTGCAAGGCCTTCTTCATATCATTCCAAGAAGTGATCTCTTCAGCACTGCCATTGATGATTTGATCCACCCTCCTGCGCCACCACATCTTGGCATCGTTTGTTAGAAACTGAGCGGCCACCTTGACTTGGGTCTCACCATCGGGTAGACTCAACCGTTCTAGGTACTGCTCCATGTCCCATAAAAAGTTACCGAGTGTCTTTGCACTCCTTGTACCGTCATAGGATTCCGGCTCCTTGACCTTTACATGAGGCACTCCTCCACCTGAGTTGTGCTTCATGGCTCTCTTCAATATTGCAATTTCATCATTAGCTTGCTCAAGGTTCTTACATACCTTGTCAAGAGCCCCTTTCAAGTTAGTGATTTCCGCGAGACCCTGGTCCCTTGATTCTTCAACTTCTTTGACTCTTCCTTCCAACTGAGTGCACATAAATTCCGTGAACTCATACTGCCTCTTGAGTTCTTCATGCTGTGTACGAAGTTCCACCAATTCCTCCCTGAGTTTCAGAATAGCTTCTCGCTCTTTAACAAGCGAGCTCACATCTTGGCTCCAGGCAGATTCCAATGACTCCATTCTTTCGAATACTTTATCCATGAATTCATGATGAGGATCCTTAGCAGGTTCCTTCATTGTGTGACTGGACCCGGCTTGAGAATCGGCAGCCATCTTCTTTCGTGCTCTTGTCCCGACCATCCACTGTTCCCCAAGTCACCTGTATGCAGATTCACCTTCAATTTTTAACCGAGACAACCCTGTCAAGTTTAAAAATATTTCGACACCAGCTCGCTGACCGAGCTCTGATACCAACTGTCACGCCCCCAATCTTTTTTTTTCTAATTGGGCAGAGCGCGGCACCACCGAACGCCCAATCTTACCGACCGCACGTTTATGGACTACGCCTCAATCACAAATACTTAGCTTATTTTTGCCGAGTGCATTAATCTTCATTAAACATTATCATAACTCTTCATCAACATTTAACATAGATCAACACCATAATAAAAACACATCAAGATTTATGGGAGGGGCAACTCCCAAAGAGTTCGCCCAACCGAATTATATTATCACCAAGTTACAACTGATTACGAAGGTGCGCCGGACTGAAGTCTCGGCCGCACATCCAAATGATATACAAGAATGGCGTTGGGCAAACCCACGACCGCCCTCTAACCAAGATTACAACTCGGGCAAACACCCGTTTACAACAGCACGACCTGCAGCCGAGTTGGCTCACCCGAGCACTAACTCGCCGGCCGGTTGCGCACTCCACCGAATATACAGCAGTCCAACCGTTTACAACGACGCGACCCGCGGCCGAGTTGGCTCACCAGAGCACTAACCCGCCGGCCGGTTCTGCGCCTTCTACCGAATATACAACAGGCCACCCGCCCGTTTCCTACAGCACTGACCCGCGGCCGAGTTGGCTCACCCGAGCTCTCAACTCGCCGCCCGGTTGCACACTGTTGGTTATGTAACAGGCTCCGCCTTGTGCACTGATACCACACGAGGTAGCTCACCTGAGCTCTAACCTCCAACCTGACCTGCGCACTTGACGTGCCGCCGTGAACCAAGTCACTGTGACCAAGATCCGCCTCACTGTTTCACCCTGCTCGAACTGCCCTCCTGCGGCCACGCTCTCACTGTTCAACTATTCGGCCTCACCCGATAACCCGACCTGCGTTCTGTTTCTCGTTCACCCAACAGCTCAATAGATTCACACTACAAGAGAGTGCGCATTTCCTGTCTCTATCTTTTGCGTATGGAGAGAATGCTCAAGACTTGCTTGAATGCCTTTTTCAAAATGAGCTCGCCTTCTTATAGTCGCCCAGCTTGCCTCTAGGGGCTTCTATTCTTTCGGCCGACGCCCTTACTTCAACTTTACGAAACCCCGAATTATCCTTGATGGGCGGGTCGGCCCTTACTTTAAGGCAAGGGCGACCACGCCCTTATAACTTCGGTCCTGTGTTCCTTAATTCGTGAGCCTTTCACCCATCGTGTCTGCTGCACCGTTTGCTGTTGCCCGTGCCCTTGTGTCGACCGTCGCCCATGTCTTAGCTCGGCCGGCGTTCGCTCTCGCCCGTGTCCACTGTGTCCACTTTCCAGCTCGTGCTCACGCCTTGCCTTCGCCCATGCCTTCAGTTCGTCACTTGCGCCCGGGTAAGGTTCGCCCTTGGGTCGCCCGCCCATTTGGTGCGGGTCGCCCTTGGGTCGACCGACCGATCTTTCAACCGGCTCTCTGTTTACCGTCGCACGCTGCGTCCTGCTCGTGCCTATGTTTATTGCTGTGCCTGTTTGCCCAGCAGGCGGGCGCGCCTTCGCCCAGCTCGCCGCCCAACCGTCTGTCGTGACTGTCTGTCCGGCGAGCGGGCGCGCCTTCGCCCGGCTTGCCGCCCAACCGTCGTGTGTCCACCCGGTAAGCGGGCGCGCTCCTGCCCAGCTCGTCGTTCAACCGTCTCGTGTCTGTCCGGTAAGCGGGCACGCCTCTGCCCAGCTCGCCGTTTCGTCTGCCTGTCGTGTGTGTCCGCCCGGTGGGTGGGCGCGCTTCTGCCCAGCTCACCGTTCAACCCGACTGTCGTGTGTGTCCGCCCGGTGGGTGGGCGCGCTTCTGCCCAGCTCGTCGTTCCACCCGACTCCCGTGTGTGTCCGCCCGATGGGTGGGCGCGCTTCTGCCCAGCTCACCACCCTTACCGTCGTCCAGTTTTGTTCGCGCGCCGGGTCGCCGTGCACGGTTCGCCCGCCCGGCTCACCCGTGGGTCATGTCACTTTCGTGCCAACCGTCGTGCACGCCTTGCCCGAATCGCTAGGGCGTCACAGGCGCCCTCGTGCAGGCGCCACCCGGGCCGCCCGCGCCCTCGCCCGGCAGGCAGGGCGATTCCTGGAATCGCACTGCCTGTCGAGCGAGGGTGCGGGCGGCCCGGGTGGCGCCTGCACGAGGGGGGGCGCCCTCGTGCAGGCGCCACCGGGCCGCCCGCGCCCTCGCCCGGCAGGCAGGGCGATTCCCTGAATCACCCTGCCTGCCGGGCGAGGGCGCGGGCGGCCCGGGTGGCGACTGCACGAGGGGCGCCCTCGTGCAGGCGCCACCCGGGCCGGCCGCTCCCTCGCCCAGCAGGCAGGGCGATTCCGGGAATCGCCCGGCCTGCCGAGCGAGGGCGCGGGCGGCCCGGGTGGCGCCTGCACGAGGTTGGGTGCCCTCGTGCAGGCGCCACCCGGGCCGCCCGCGCCCTCACCCGGCAGGCAGGGCGACCCTGCCTGCCGGGCGAGGGCGCGGGCGGCCCGGGTGGCGCCTGCACGAGTGAGGGCGCCCTCGTGCAGGCGCCACCTGGGCCGCCAGCGCCCTCGCCCGGCAGGCAGGGTCGCCCTGCCTGCCGGGCGAGGGCGCGGGCGGCCCGGGTGGCGCCTGCACGAGGTTGGGCGCCCTCGTGCAGGCGCCACCCGGGCCGCCCGCGCCCTCGCCCGATAGGAAGGGTCGCCCTGCCTGCCGGGCGAGGGCGCGGGCGGCCTGGGTGGCGCCTGCACGAGGTTGCGTGCCCTCGCCCGGCAGGCAGGGTCGCCCTGCCTGCCGGGCGAGGGCGCGGGCGGCGCCTGGGTGGCGCTCTGCACAGGCACGCCCTGCCTGGGCGGCCCGGGTGGCGCCTGCACGAGGGCGACCCTCGTGCAGGCGCAACCCGGTCCGCCCGCGCCCTCGCCCGGCAGGCAGGGCGACCCTCGTGGCAGGCAGGGCGACCCAGGTGTGGCGCCTGCACGATGGTTGGGCGCCCTCGCGCAGGCGCCACCCGGGCCGCCCGCGCCCTCGCCCGGTAGGCAGGGCGGGGCGCCCGGCAGGCAGGAGCGGGCGGGTGAGGGGGTGTGGGGTGTGCGGGTGAAGGGATGCGGGGTGAGGGGGTGCAGTAGGGAGCCCGGGCGGAGGGGGGTTCGGGTGAGGCAGGCGGGTGGGTGAGGGCGCCAGGCGGGGGGGCGGGCGAGGGCGCCGGGAGGGGTTGAGCAGTTGGGTGAGGGGTGCATGATGGGTTGCGGGGTGGGTGGGTTGGGGGAGAGGTAGGGAGCCCGGGCGGAGGGGGGTTCGGTTGAGGCGGGTGGTTGCTGAGGGCATCGGGCGGACAGGCAGGCGAGGGCACCCGAAGGGGTGAGGGCGCCAGGAGGTTTGGAGCGGGCGGGTGAGGTGGTGCGGGGTGGGCGGGTGTGGGAAGTGGTAGGGAGCCCGGGCGGAGGGGGGTTTGGGTTAGGCGGGCGGGTGGGTGAGGTTGCCGGGCGGGGGGCGATTGTTGATTAAAATTTATGATAAGTTTTCGTTGTTACTTTAAGTCAATATGTTTTTATTATTTACTGATTTATGTGTTTCTATTTTTCAGGAAAATGGCATCAAAGAGAATTTTAGTGAATCTTTCTAGACCAAAGACTCATAAAGGTGCTTCTAAAAGAAACATTGGTGAACGAACTCCACCTAAGCTCATGACTACAAATCTATCAAGTGCCTCAAGTGATAAGAAGATGATTTCAGACTGGAAGAATTCGAAAGAGGTGAAATTTCCATCAAGAATGTGGTATGTGAAAGAAAGAGAAAGCACAAATGTGAATATATATCTATATATTGATATACCGAATGATAGTGGAATTTTTGAGGTGATGGGAAGATTCATAGATATGTGTTCGGTAACGAACGCTGAAGTTGTTTACGTACTTACAAAAGCTCCCAAGTCACATGAAAGGGTTAAATACCAACTATCATATTCATTGTATGACACGAGCGAGGTATCTACAAAGTTGTGTAGTCAAATCGTAAATGAGATGACAGATAACATCGTAAGTATTATTATTTATATTTGTATTTTGCGTTTTTTAAAGTGTCTCACTATATTTTTTAACTTTGTTTTTTATTGACATATGATATTTTGTTTGGCAGAATTTCGTTGAAAGTTGTTCAATTAGGTTAGGAGGCATTCATTTCATTGAGAATGATATCATGAAAGTTGTCAGCAGTTTTTACTCAGTGTCAGAAGAAAATATGGAAAAGAGGCAAAATGAAGTAATTGATAATGCTACAAAACTACATCCAAAGAATCAAAAAAAAAAGGTCTCTGGTGGATAAATCTAGCAAGGGTAAACAAGTTACTTTTGAGAACGATGAAGTTGAAATTGACGATGAAACATATGTTGTCATCACTGAAGATGACATTGGAAGTGAGAAGAGCCATAAAAATCCAAAAGTAACAATGCCCAAGAATAACTCTGGTGGGAATGTTATGACCAAGAAAAGTAGAGTTGATGATTTTGAAGCAGTCATTACCAGCAGTCAAGAACCTAGTGAAACTTCAAAAGAAAGCAGAGAAATCATTACACCAGGAGCTGATTTAGAAGATGGCATTATCAAAACAAAACAAAATGTCATTCGAGAGAATTTGACAAAGAGAAACTTAATTGATGGTGGTCGCACATTTCAGCTTAATGTCAGGAAAACCTATAAAGCAAGTGAAGGACAATGTCAATATCAAGTTAGAAAGCCACATCATCTGCATGTTCACAACTTGAAGACATTGATGAGGTACAATCCATATGCTCATGTGGTTAGTTATGTGCTTCTTGTTGATCCACTTCAAGTTCCCAACAAAGAAGCATTTGATAAGTCAAAATGTTTTGAATACAATTATTATGTGCTTGGGGGAAACCATTCTGTAGAAGCTCAAAGACAATTGATGGAGGAATATCCTAATAACCCACGTTTTGAAACAATGAAATGTATCATTTACGCTGGTTTATTTGATACAGAAGCAAAGTTAGTGGCATGGGATCATAATTCAGATAATGAATATAGGATGTCTATGACTTTCATCCAAAGGGTTAGATTTATTCATAGTGAATTTGAAGAAAAATGTGGTGGGGATAGGACAAAAGTTACTGCAGAGTTCCGAAAGGAATGTTGTATGGAAATAGGATATCAAATTGAAGAGAAAACCAATTCAAAAGGTGGAAAGGGCAACAAACATAGTGATTTATTCAGAGGTGTTGATAACATTTTCCAATTGGCATTTAGAACTGGAGATGTTTGGAGGTTGATTGATGAGATTTTTGGCATGTGGGAAGACATTGCCATTAAAAACTAGAAGGTCAAAAAGTCTAAGCCATTCATATGTGGCAACAGTAAATTAGCTCCTGAAATGAAGCATCTTCCAGACGATATGACTATCACACCTTGGAGGGCAATGCAAGGAGTGAAAGATGAGAAAATTGTCGAACCAATATTATCTCATGTGAGGTCAGGGGAATTATCAATGGAGGAAATGTCTGAAGAATTTCAAAAGTAAGTTTCTTGAAATATTCTTATTTATTTCTAGATTATAATTATATTTTAAATAAAACATGCTGTTCTTGGTAGTATTTGTTATACATATCATTATATTAACTTTTTGTTACTTTATCTATGCAGTCACAAAGTTTACATGAAAATTCAAGAACAAATGGTTAGATTGTTGAATGAAGATAGTTGGGATGATGTCGTACGCAACTATCCAGATGCAAGTTCTACATCAACATTAAAATCTTTTTATCTTGCATTTTAAAAGGTATCTTGATTTATACATTCATTTTTATTCACCTGTGTACTATTTTTAATTTATAACTTACACATATATTTGTTTATTTTATAAAAGATGAGGAAGGATGATAATGGAGTGCCAGATAGTTTCAAAACCTTTATCGAAAAGATAAAGATCGAAAGACTGAGGAAGCAACGTATTAAGGATATTCAACTTGATCCAACTCTTAATCATTTCATTTGGAATGGGCTAGACACTATTCAATATCAAGTAATACAAGGCGACTGTGAAGACATTGCTAAACTCATACCTAAAAGGGATTATGCCCTAGTCATTGCAGA
This sequence comes from Pinus tabuliformis, assembly GCA_031772625.1. Taxonomy (NCBI): domain Eukaryota; kingdom Viridiplantae; phylum Streptophyta; class Pinopsida; order Pinales; family Pinaceae; genus Pinus; species Pinus tabuliformis. The sequence goes on along the minus strand of CM062804.1, from coordinate 1,634,294,831 downwards.
TATTCCCCATGGTTTCAATATTCCAAACATTGACTATGATAGTGACCCTTATACTTATCAAGCTTTTAGTAAAGTGGTTGCGGGATTTGTAGAAGTCACGTCATCACCATTATGGAGATTTGTGACATTTCATTCAGACACACAATTGGCAATGATATTGTCAAGCTTCAAGGGGAAAACAAATTCAAGGATGTAGCTTACATGGTAAGACGTTTAAAATGTATATTTGATTAATGTTGAAAAATTTATTTATGTACAAGTTAATTTAACTTTTACTATTTCGTGTTACAGGGAAAAGCCAAATCTTCTTCACAATGAAGATCAACAATTTATAAATGATTGTGAGTTCATTCATATTGATAGTTGGGCAAAAGATGATAGCCATATGTCTATGATTTTTAATCGGGTAGACAGAAAGAGTCATAGCCAAATACTGAGTTATGATGCTGTTGTGAGAAAACTAACATATGAAGACAAAGAAGCAAAAGGAGAGATAGTTAACATTTATCAAAAACCACAGTTATTGATTAACTATCTTATAGACATTTGTTCAAATGAAGGAGATTGGGTTTTGGATTTATTTTCTGGCTCAGGTAAGTTTTATTATATGGAATTGAATTTCAATATGTTATTTTTTTAATTAATATGTCATTGTACTAATTTAGTTCATTATTTCTTTTGTGCTTGAAAATTAGGTACAACACTAGCATGTTGCCTTCAAAAAGGAAGAAATTGCATTGCAATTGAAAAAGATCCAGTACAGTGCAATTTCATTCAGCAAAGAATTAATGCTCTTCAATTTCTTCCAGATGCAATGCAAGAAATTGGGTTGAAGAAAGGGAAAGGGGACTTTAGTGAATCACGTGTGGCAAAAAAGGCAAAGGAACCCCAACCACCATTACATGGAATGTTTGGAAAGACATACATTGGGAGTTTCGCAGACATCAAAGACCCATTAGAAGAGGAAAATGAGCAAAATGAAACAGAAAATATTGTGGAAGAAGACAATGATGAAACGCTAGAGGATGAAGAGTTTGGATTACGTGACATTGTTGATTAAATTTAAGTTATGCTTGTAAATCAAGCTTTGCAATGTTTTGACTTTGACATTTTATGAGAAGAATAAACACTCAATTATGGTTGTTATACGTTCAATATTGGTAATATGTGATTTTTGCATTGATTTTTCAGTTAATCATTATTTTTTGAAAAAAAAAGTGATTTTTATTATTTTTTTGACATGAAATTCATAGAAAAAACTATTATTTAACCATTTTTAGTTAAAATTATCGTATAAAAATTGTGATTTTGACATGTTAATTCTAACAAAAAATTATCAAAACGTGTAGTTTTTTTGTTATATTTATGTTAAAAATGGTTATTTTTATGTCCATTGTTAAAAAATATTGTTTTTTAGAAACAATTATTTCATGTCGATTGAAAAATTAATTAAGGATGTATAAATATGTAGAATATCGAAAAGTCTAAATATCGACCTTCTAATTTAAAAATGCAAAACAGTAAAAACCTCACGAATTTTTTTTTTTAAATTATAATAAAAAACAAGGAAATGTGAAGAAAACGACCACTTCAAAAATTATCAAATTTACTAAATAATTATTTACATTTTATACATTAAAAAATTTAAAGCCAAAAAACAGGGCTTTTAAGAAAGGAGTGTGATGCAGAATGCTCACTTTTTAAAATCAGCATGAAAATCACTACCATTCTAAAACGTGATGTACATAAAAAAAACTAAAGTGCCAAAAACTATGCTCTAGAAAAAACATGTGCGTTCTGCATCACCCATTTTCAAAATCAAGTCACTTTTTAGCTATCTCTACGAAACGGGTAACAGTATCAGTTCCTGTTTCATAGTTTACATTGTTTTTAGGAATCAAGTGTTTTTACTGTGGTAAATCTGGTCACATTGCTAGAAATTGTTATAAAGAGAATACTGATAAATCTAGACACGGATATAAGAAGAATACACGACACTTTGCCGATGAAGATCAGAATCACGATCTCAAATTATTTGTGTCTGATTCTTGAGACTGATGAGGCGAAACTTGGTTTGTGGATTCTAGAGTATCCACTCACATGACAGGTAATAAGCACTAGTTTTAAAGTTTTAAAGAGGCTAGGAGTGGTGCTAATATCTACCTTGGTGATGACAGAACTTACCAGATTAAAGGGTATGGAGACATTCATGTGATATTTCCCAATGGTCATATCAGGCGCATCTAGAATGTCATGTATGTATCGGGCATTAAAAATAATTTGATCTTGGTCTCCATGATTGTAGATCAGAACTTTAAGGTAGAATTTTTCAAAATCTATTGTGTCATAAAGGATTTGCTGGATCAACAGAAGTCGGTTGCATCTGGAATACAAGTTGGAGGCTTGTACAAGTTGAATGTTACAAGCGTGCCACACCAAGCTTTAACTTCAACAACTATGACAATAGAGAATCTTTGGCATCAAAGATTCAGACACATCAATCTTCATGACTTATTGCTGCTACAAAAACAAGGTATGGTTAATGGACTCCCTGTTTTAAAAAATGCACATGTTGATTGTGAAGGATGTGCACTTGGGAAGATGCACAGGGATGAATTTACCTCAAGTTTAAATAGAAGAAAGAGAGATATACTTGAATTTGTGAACACTAATATATGTGGACTGATGCAGACAAGGTCAATAGGAGGAGCTTATTATTATTTTTTATTTGTTCATGATTGTACAAGATATACCTGGGTACATTTTCCCAGAAATAAAAGTCATACTTTTGAATATTTTAAAGAATTTACAAGTATGGTTGAAAAACACAAAGGGAAGGTCATCAAAATTCTTAGCTCAGATCAAGGGGTGGAATACAAGCTTGGAAACTTCATCAAATATTGCAGGGACCATGGAATAATTCAACAGTTTACAATACCTCACACTCCACAATAGAACGGGGTTGCAGGGAGAAAGAAAAGAACTCAGATGGAGTGTGCACACAACATGTTGAAAGGTAAGAACCTATCTAATGGTTTTCGAGCAGAAGCTATTAATACCGTAGTCTATTTAAAAAATAGGAGTCCAACGAAGAGCCTTGATCTTAAGGCTCCATTCGAGGCTTTATATGGTTTTAAGCATGTAGTTAGTCATTTAAGAGTATTTGATTCGAAAGCTTTTGCACATATTCCTAAGGAGGATAGGAATAAATTGGATGCTAAGGCCATAAAATGCATATTTGTAGGGTATTGTTTTGAGTTTAACGCATACAAACTGTTTAATCCATTTAATCACAAGGTATTTGCGAGTAGAGATGTTATATTCCATGAACATGCTGATGAAGGGAACAGAGACAAAGGCTACGAGGAATGACACACCCCTTTACTGATTGAAGATATCAATGAGGAAATTAAAGACAACCATGTGCAAGAGCATCATTAGAAAGAAGAATCAAGTGTAGGTACAATCAACAATCCAAGTCCACTAAGGACTGAGAAAGACAGATTTGAGGCAAGTCTACTACGGAGGAGATCAGGTAGGTAGACTCAATTACCAGCAAGGTATAGAGACTATGCTCTTATGACCAGTGTTTTAAATGTTGTTGAGCCCTTAAATTATAGTGAAGCAAGTCAGTATGATGAATGAAGGGAAGCTATGAAAGAAGAATATGAGTCAATAATTAAAAACAAAACCTAGGAATTAGTTGAACTGCGAGGAGGGAAATAACCCATAGGTTGTAAATTGTTATATAAACCTAAGTTCAATGCAGATGGTAGTATAGACAAATATAAAGCTAGGCTGGTAGCTAAAGGGTACTCAGAGAAAGAAGGTATTGATTATGAAGAGACCTTTGCTCCTGTAGCTAAGTTAAACACTATTATAATGTTAATAGCCTTAGCTACAAAGCATCATTGGAGGGTGCACCAGCTATATGTGAAAGCGTCTTTTTTAAATGGAGAATTGAAAGAAGAGGTATATTTAACCCAACCTGAAGGGTTTATTGAATAGGGGTGGGAACATTTGGTCTGTAGATTAAAGAAAGCATTGTATGGATTGAAACAGACACCCAGATCATGGTATGAAAAAATAGACTCCTTTTTCTTGCATAATGGCTATAAGGGGAGTAAAAATGACCTAAATTTGTATATTGTGTTTAATTTAAATGGGAAGATTGTCTTGATTTCTTTATATGTTGATGACCTGATTATGACTGGAAATGCTGATGAATTGATTAAAGAAATCAAATTGTAGATGTCACCGATTTTTGAAATGAAAGACCTTGGAGAACTACATTATTGTTTGGGTCTTGAAGTCTGGAGGGATTCTGGCCAGACTTTTCTCACTCAAGGAAAGTATGTTAGGGGATTATTGAAGAAATTCAGAATGGATCAGTGTAAAGCTGCCTCAGTACCTTTACAATAGAATGTCAAACTTCAGAATGATGATGGTTCTAAGGAGGTGGATGCTACACTATATAGACAACTAGTTGGAAGTCTGATTTATTTGACTACAACTAGACCTGACTTAGCTTTTTCAGTCAGTGTCTTGAGCCAGTTTATGTCAAAACCTCTTGAGAATCATTCGGTGGCAGCAAAAGGTGTCTTAAGGTATCTTCAAGGATCCTTAGACTTTGGAATTAAACATACTGATTCCTTTGATGTTAAATTGACAAGTTTTTCAGATTCATACTGGGACGGAAATCTGGGTTACAGAAGATCCATAACAAGTTATGCTTTCAACATTGGGTCTAGGGTCATTTCTTGGAGAAAAAAGAAGTAGAGTATTGTATCCTTGTCTTCAGCAGAAGCAGAGTATCAAGCAATGTGTGTAGCCACTTGTGAAGCAATTTGGTTGATGAGACTTCTTCACGATGTTGGAGAAGAAGAAAAAGATGCTACAACAATTAAATGCGACAATCAAAATTCAATCAAGCTGGAAAATAACCCCATGTTTCATAATAATAGACAAGATATTGATACCGAGTTTCACTTTGTTAGAGAAAAGGTTCAGTCTAAACAAATTTTCATTAAATATTGTAATACATGTGAGAATGCAACAAATATGTTCACCAAGCCCCTTGGGAGGATTAAATTTGAATTGTTTAGGGACATGTTAGGTGTGCAAGTGAACCCTTTCTCCATTAAGGGGGAGAGTTGAAAATAATAGAGAATATGTATTATTTGAGAGAGTGTGTTTCGCAGTTGTGTGTTTGTCCTAGATTAGGATTAGTCCCTATTTTCTAGGAGTTAGTTCTAATCCCCTAAAATGATGTAAACTTATATATTTATGATTTTTATGATTAATTGTATAGAGCCATCTGCATGAGCAGTCTCCAGGTGCATCTTGGTCACCTATGAGATGTTAGTTTCATAATATAAGTTTCATCTTCCATTTTTAGCAAGAAGGATCCCTCATTTTCGTGAGAGTGGTCTTCTAGTGAAGTTCTGCTAGAACTTGGAATGTTGTCCAGTAATTGGATTCGGGAGATCCGTGATTCGAGAGTTTGAGAGTGGAACTCTAGAATCCAGCTTGCCAATTACACCTTTATGAGGGTTGTGAGATAACTTGATGGAGTTAGTAGCCTAGAAGATTTTGAATTAATAATGATGGAGAGGTAACGCAATTATAATGGTTGACATAACCATGTATGAGAAAGTTAAAAGGGAATGACCACAAAAATGGGGAAAACCTTAGGATGTAGGTGAGAAATAAAATGTTGCTCCTTACAAGAAGTTCCATGCAGTTGGGAAGGGATATGGATCATAGCCTAGAGAAAAACAGAACAAAGGTGATGGTAGGGGACCATTGTAGTGTTGGATATGTGGCAAAGATCATCACAAGAAGGATTGTCTGTTGTGGTAGGGTAGCAGGTCTCACATCTACAGTGCTTAGGAGGCACAAAAAATTGGGGATGTTGGTCATAGCATTCATCATATTTATGCAACTATGGAAAACAAACAGGACAATCTCCAGGCATCCATTATTGAGATGGAAGGTAATCTTTGTGGTCGAGTTGTTTCTATTTTGATTGATCCTAGATCTCATTATAGTTATGTTAATCCTGGCCTAGTGGATAAGTGTGGCTTGAGAAAAGAAGTGCATGAAGAGTTTTGGTTGGTGCAATTGGCTACAGGTATTAAGAAGAGAGTCCATCACTGGGTAAGATCTTGTGCATTTGAGATGAATGGTATGCCTATAGCAACACATTTGACTGTACTGCCATTGGGATCATATAGTATGCTTTTGGGTATGGATTGCTTTTATCTTCACAGAACTAAGGTAGATTTTTATGAAAAGGCTATGATTGCATGTATGATACTGGAGAAAAGAGAATCTTGTAGGGAAATAAGAAGCCTACATCAGTTAGGATGGTCACAACTATGCGGCTAAGTGCAGTTTCTGGAAAAGGTGTTTTGTTAGGTCCCTATAATACTAGTGTATCCTCTTATTTTTATTGTTAGTGTAACACCCTTACTGTTATTGTTGTGCTCATGTAGTCCCTATATTGTTATTATTGTGCCCCATAGAAACCCACTATAGTTATTATTGTGCCCCATAGAATCCCAATATGTATTATTGGAGAGAGTTTGTTTCACAGTTGTGCGTGTGCCCTAGATTAGGATTAGTTCCTATTTTCTAGGAGTCACTTCTAATCTCCCTAAAATGATGTAAAATTATATATTTATGATATTTATGATTAATTTTATAGAGCGTTCTGCTTGAGCAGTCTCCAGGTGCAAATTTCTCACCTTAAGCTGCTAGTTTTAGAATATAAGTTTCATCTTCCATTTTTAACATGGTATCGAAGTTGGTGAGCCTTGGTGGCAGAATTGAGTGCCTTTGTGGAAAAATTGGGAGCCTTGGTGGTTGGAGTGCCTTAGTGGCAGAGTTGAGAGCCTTGGTGGTTGGAGAGCCTTAGTGTAAGAAATGGAGCCTTGGTGGTTGGAAAGACTTAGTGGAAGCAGTGGAGCCTTGGTGGCTAGTTAATCTAAGAGCACTAGTGGTTGGACATTGAAGATCCTTGGTGGTTGAAGTGTGGAGCCTTGGTGGCTGGAGAGAGGCGTATTTCTTCTCTCGTACATATTTGGAGTAATGCATAATTTTGCCCTCGTTTACGCGTTGATCAATAAAGAATTGGTCGGGGATCATCACAGGTTTGAGGGCTCATTCATGCACTGGTTGGCCTTTCCTTACATGCATTCCAGTCAGCATGAGCTATCATTGCAAACCCGACCTCCGAATTGCGTGCTGTTGCATTTCTGATCCTCAATTGGTGTGTTGTTCTTCCGATATCACGTTATCGTAACCTCAATGATTTCTTTCCCGATAGTCATACCGTTCCAAGGATCATTGATCACCCTTGGTTCCAGAGATCGTTGATCACATAGCTCCTAAGATCATTCCAGAGATTGTTCACGTAGTCGTTGGAACAGTTTGTTGTCTTTCCCAACATCGTTGACAAAGATCCTTTGAAATCGAAATCACTCGGCATCATATTACATTGGTTCAATCTATTTATCTTCCGACTTGAGATCATCAGAGTTTAGATTGCGTAAATTGGGTAACGTTGAACGCTGGTGGGGTGAAATCGAGATTGGGACCACAGAGAGGTGTTGTTCCTGGTATTGTTGTCATGGCTATTGTTTTTTTTAAGCTTCGATGCAAATTGTTTTAGATGTGAAGGTTGTGAGATCCTTAGATGTTTTGGTATGTGTTATATATTAGTCACTTGATCTGATCTTAGTGTATCCAATTTTGTTGTTGGCCAAGATCGTAGTAAGATTTCTCATGTGTGTTGTTTTTTATCATTGAAAGCATCTCTATTGATTGTTGGAGATTGTGGATTTTGTGGTGGATCCATAGATCGATCCTATCATGATAAATAACCATATTGCAGAAGTGTACCTGAATGAGAGCAATAAGCTCGATGGGTTGAACTACACAAATTGAAAGTTCAAATTATAGACACTGCTCGAGGGTTAAAGTGCGTGGGCAATTGCAAATGGGGACAAAGTGAAACTGGCTACAACCAGAGCTGGAACAATTGTAGCAATTTAGGATTGGAAGAAGAGGGAGAACAAAGCGAGGGTGTTGTTGAAAATGTCAGTGAAAGACTGCATCATCCCTCACATAAGAAAGTGCAAAACTGTCAATGATATTTAGGTGACTCTCAAGGATCTGTATGAGATAAAGAATACAAATCGCTTGTTGTTTTTGAAGAGTAAGATTCTGTCTATAAGAATGGAGTAGAATGAATAAGTTGTTTCATTCATCTCTTGGATCAAAGAACTAAGAGACAAGTTGAGCGATATAGGAGAGAAAGTGTCCAACACTAATCTTGTCACAATTACCTTAAATGGTATTACTAATGATTATAAAATGTTCATTACAGGGCTGACAGCGAGGGAGAAATATCCCACCTTTGAAGAGATGACAGGGATATTGATGCAGGAAGAAGTGAGGCGGAAGAATCTGAAGCCTCAGAATGCATATATCGCATTGATGGAAAATAAAAATCCCTTGTTTAAGGGATCTATGTTTTATGGTTAATTGTATAGAGTGTTCTGCTTGAGCAGTCTCTAGGTGCATCCTGCTGACCTATGAGCTGTTAGTTTTAGAATATAAGTTTCATCTTCCATTTTTAACACAAAGGATCCCTCATTTTCGTGAGAGTGGTCTTCTGGTGAAGTTATGCCAGAAATTGGAATGTTGTCCAGTAATTGGATTCGGGAGATCCGCGATTCGAGAGTTTGAGAGTGGAACTCTGGAATCCAGCTTGCCAATTACACCTTTACGAGGGTTGTGAGACAACTTGATGGAGTTAGTAGCCTAGAAGATTTTGAATTAACAATGATGGAGAGGTACGCAGTTATAATGGTTGACATAACCATGTATGCAAAGGACATCCTAGTAGATTGGCGGTTGTAGCGGTTGGGTACCCATGCATTATGGTGGATGGTTGTTCCTTTATATGGACGTTGACATATTCTTCTTTCTGTTTATAAACACGAGGACCACAACTAGACTTTGCTGATTGCGATTGAGACAAGTAGTCATTAAGGGAGGGACTTGAAAAATATAATTCCCACTTGTCTAAGTTGTGATGGTTTCTAAGTAAAGGAGTTTGTTCCTATTGTTTAGGAGTTGTTAAGATCTAGATATTCTTAGATAAGTGTTTGGTTGAGATATTTCGTCAACTAGTTGATTGTATGGTTAAGATAGAATTACTATTTTCAACCAATGTTTGATATATTTATATTTGTGATTAATCTAATGTAAGTGAGGTTATTGGTGTGCAATTGGTTTTTTAACTAGAATAAATAAAGAAGTTCTCCATTTATAACAATGAAAGAGATAGATGTTATCTAAGGATAACTATGACAATTAGGTGGATTAAAACACAAAAACCCTACATAAACTGACAATTCACAACAATTATCGTATTGAAATATGTATTAGGAAATACCAGTACTAAAGATATTTACATAGAAAAACATGAAAATTAAATAAATTAATTAATTATATTAACATCAAAAACATTTTTGTATTAATTTCATACCCAAAAGCATCAGAAGAAATAAAATATTTTAAACCAATTTTATAAAATTAATAAAATAAATGAGTAAAATATTTTAAAAATTAAACAAATTTAAGTTAAAATTTAGCAGTTGTTGGATCCCCGCCCTCTCCTCTTAGCTCTTTTGTTCCTCTCTTGATTCATTTATTAATTTCTATTCTTTGGATTTTTGGCTAGAATCCAGTGAAAAGAATTGTTGCCTAATCTTCATTTGTATTGTTTAAAATGGTTTTTTGACTACATATATAGATTCAGCACCGTGAAAAAATCCCAGAGCACTTCCAGATTGAAGAGTTCACCCATCAAACTTGTGATTTCAATGAATTTCTATCGAATTCTAAATAAATTAAATCAGAAAATAAACATAAAACTTTTCATTCTATTCTATTATTTAAGCATGATATTACATTTTCGTTATAAAATATAAATGTAACTCTCAAATAAATCTTTATCACCCATCATCGTAAACTTAGCATTTTCAGCTATACAACTGTCATAAAATAAAGGAAAGAGCTAACCAGCCATATATTGGGTATTTAATGCCCTCAGAGCAGCACGCGACTTAACGCGATAACAGGGAGCGCGCAAATTCGGCATTAAATAATATTTGCCCGCTCCCGTGTTATCGAGCTAAGTGGCGTGCTGCTCTTAGGGCATTAAATACCCAATATATGACTGGTTAGCTCCAGCCTAAAATAAATATTTGTTAGTTAAAATAGTTTTTAATTAATCCTCCACCCATTGGACCTTTTGTCAACCTGGAATCACTTTTTAAATATTAAATGTTTGAACAATTGCCCAACTGCAAACCAGTCTTCCCTCAGTCCGTCGTTAGTCTAGGTATACTGTATCGAGTCGTTCAAGCGGCATAGATAGCATTCAAAGTCCGGACACAAGTCAGTCCGCCATTGGTGTAGCTGTACCGTATTGACTCGTTCAAATGCAACACCCAACATTCAAAGAACTCGTTCAAGTGGGACGGATAACAATGAAAGGCTGGACGGCAGTCAGTCCACCATTGGTGTAGGTATACCGTATCAAGTTTATACTGTATCCATGGTGTACTGGCAGCAAGGCAGCAAGGCAGCTCATTGAGACCATGGTGTACTGGCAGCAAGGCAGCTCATTGATCATTGACTTAAAAAAACAAATGTATAATTTAAATCTTAAACAAACTTTGAGAGGTGCGTCATAAACTTAATATCAACCCATAGTCAGTCCTCAAGATTAGTATAGCCCTCTTGAATTTTAATACACAAATTCAAATGCCGAATAGCAATAGCAATCATGAACAAGTTATAATTGAGTACACCATATCCAGTCATTCAAGTTGAAGAAAGACCGAACCATAGCCATTGTTGAAATCTAATTTCAACGTAGACCACCAGAAACTGTGAACCAAGCCAGAAACCGTTCACCGGATTTTCTCGGAGCGATTTGCCGACGAAGGAATAATCTGGCAAGGAGCTCCGATATAATTTGGAGCCGACACGTGGTTCAGCCCTGACGTAACGCAACGTAAGAATCTCAGGAGTTAATGTTCAGCATATGTTGGCTTTCCGATATTGTTGTCCACCATTGGATTTGCTCCCGTGTTCTCCGTCGTTGATCGATTGAACCTGCATACGACTAGCATCAAATCAAATTAAATTCATGGCGTGGAGTAAATCTAAGTTTTGTTGACCATATGTTTAATTAATGAAATGTCATAGTGGTAGGTAGTATATTGAAGTTTTCATATATTGCACGTAAGTTTTTTTTTAATCGGAGGTATGGGCGCATATGCTCATTAAGTAAATTTTGTATGGGGTATTGGTACTTGGTAATTTTTTTTATATTTTTGTAGTTGACTTTTTTGTAATAGAGAGCTCGTGAGGTCGAAAAAAAACAATGTGTGGTATGTATTGAACGCACAGCAGTGCGAGAAAATATAGGAAGAACAGAGTGGTAATGTTTTGAGGTGCATTTTTTGTAAAACACAGGTGTAAGAAAAACCATGTGTGGTTTTTGCACAGCAGTGCATAGAGAAAATGGTGCAGCGAATTTTGTAAGCCTGTGTAAGTTTTGCTTTTACAGCAGTATGTAAAATTGTTTTACACCAGTAAATGTGAATGGAGGTTTTACAGTAGTAAATGTTAATGGGAATTTTTCCAGCAGTGTAAATTCTCATATGAAGACAGAGTGAATTTTTTTTTGTTTTAATGAATAGAAATATTTTATGGTGAAATACTCTGTTCCTCAGTGAAATTTTTTTTAAGTCTTCCTGTGCATAAAATATCCTGGAGTCAAAGAACAGAGCATTGTCTCTGTGTGTTTGAATTCTTGGTTTTTGGTATTTTCCCCATTGAAAAATTACCCAACAGTGGTATCAGAGCAGGCTTAGGCTCTTTGAAGTTAAAGAAGTTGAAGGGAGAAGGTTGTTGCTGCAGCAAAACTTCTCAGGCAGACAGAAGACTCAGACATCAAAGGATTCAGGTATTTCAAAAGTTTTTTTTGTGTTGCTGAAGAAACAGTCAGTTGTTTTTAAACCTACACAGTCAAGGAATGGCCAGCACAAGCACTGGTATGGGTATGTTTAATACCCAGCTCCCACAGTTTAATGGGAAGAACTATGACTACTGGTCAATAACTATGAAAGCCTTGCTTGCTTCCCAAGACTTATGGGAAATAGTTGAAGATGGTTTTGAAGAACCAGCAGATGAAACTGAGTTCAATGCATTAACTCAGGGAGAGAAGGATCTGTTGAAGAGCAATAGGAAAAAGGATTCAAAATCCCGTGTGTTGTTGTATCTAGTAGTAGACTAGAGTATATTTCCAAGGTTAGCAGCAGCTAAGACATCCAATGAAGCATGGGAAACCCTTAAGACAGCCTATCAAGGCATGGAGAGAGTGAAGACAGCAAAACTACAATTGCTGAGAAAGGATTTTGAAAACTTGAACGTGAAGGAGTCAGACAACATTGAATCATTCTTCACTCATGTGATTGGTGTAATCACACAAATGAGAACTCATGGAGAAACAATTGAAGCTAAAAGAATAGTGGAGAAAATATTGAGGGTCTTACCCTCAAGGTTTGATGCCATAGTCACCACCATTGAAGAGACAAAGGATCTCTCAAACTATTCAGTTGATGAGCTACATGCATCACTGATAACACATGAGCAGAGGTTGAGTAGGAATGAAAACTCATCTCTAGAGCAAGCCTTCAAGACCCAGATGTCCTTTGGAAGAGGAAGAGGTCAAGGAAGAGGAAACCGAAGAGGAAGAGGCAGAAGCCAGAACAGAGGTGGAAGGAACAACCCATCAAATGCACAAGGAAGAGGCAGCAATACAAATCAGAACCAAGGCCAAGGCAGCAGCCAACAAGGAGGACAACATCATGCTCAAGGACAAAGGTATGATAAATCTAATGTTCAATGCTATTATTGCAAAAAGTATGGACATTATGCTAGTGATTGTAGAAAGAAGCAACATGATAAGAACAGCAGACAAAATCCAAATGTTACAAGAGAAAATAGCAGTCAAGACAATGTCCTGTTAGCTTGTAACATGGCTGAAACACATAATGAAGACATATGGTTTTTAGACTCAGGTTGCAGCAACCATATGACAGGGAACATAGCCCTCTTTTCAGCCTTAAATCAGAATTTGAAATCAGAGGTCACACTAGGAACTGATAGTAAAGTGTCTGTTATGGGAAAAGGGGAGGTAAAAATATTTACAAAACAAGGAGAAAGGAAAACCATAGCAGATGTCTACTATGTCCCCGGAATGAGATGTAACCTCTTGAGTGTTGGACAGCTTGTCCAAAAGGGTTACAATGTTTACTTTGTAAATAATGTGTGCACCATCATGGATATACCACCCAGAAAAAGATGCATTGCTGAAGTGAAGATGACAAGGAACAGGATGTTCCCTCTCCGGATCAGGGCAGATTTGAAGAACAAAAGGGAAATGGCAGCAGTCACCCAAGAGGCCTTCCAAAGCGTGCCAAAGGATGAGAACTGGTTATGGCACTTGAGATTCGGGCATCTAAATTTTGGAGGCCTAAACTTATTGAGCAGAAAAGGAATGGTAAAGGGATTACCATTGATAGAGAAACCGGACAGCCTATGTGAAGGCTGCATTTTGGGAAAACAACACAGAGAAAGTTTTCCATCAGGGAAGAGCATAAGGGAAAAGACACCCTTAGAGATTATCCACTCAGATTTGTGTGGACCAATGCAAGCTCCATCATTAGCTGGCAGCCTATATTTCTTGACATTCATTGATAATTTTACAAGAAAGACTTGGATGTATTTCCTCAAGAACAAAAGTGAAGTCTTTGAGAAATTCCAAAATTTCAAAGCACTTGTGGAGAACCAAAGCGGGCTGCACATAAAAGTATTGAGAACTGATAGAGGAGGTGAGTATATCTCAAATGAATTCCTAAAGTTTTGTAGAGAAAATGGAGTTCACAAACAATTTACAGCAAGGTACACTCCGCAGCAAAATGGAGTTGCTGAAAGGAAGAACAGAACCATCATGGAGATGGCAAGGAGCATGTTGAAGGCAAAGCATTTGATAAATGAGTATTGGGCTGAAGCTGTACATTGTGCAGTTTATATATTGAACAGGTGTCCTACAAAAGCAGTCATGAACAAAGTGCCAGAAGAGGCATGGAGTGGGAGAAAGCAAGGAGTCACCCACATGAGAGTTTTTGGGTGTGTGGCCTATGCACACATTTCGGATCAGCTAAGAAGGAAGTTGGACAGCAAAGGGGAGAAATGCATCTTCATTGGATACAGTGATGAATCCAAAGCCTACAGGCTGTACATCCCATCTACCAAGAAGTTCTTTGTAAGCAGGGATGTTCAATTCATTGAGGAAGAAGCTTGGGATGGAAGCATAGAGAAAACAGTGAATGTCAAGAACTGTTTTTCTCATGATGAAGATGAAGAGGAGGTGGCTGAAATGAATCCCCAAACAGCAGCGCCAACACAAGGACAGCATGGGACACCATTGAGGATAAATGACAGTGCTTCTCCAAGCACACCACAAGGAGGAAATTCAAGTGCATCTTCAAGCACTTGCACACCAAGTGAAAGAGGTAAGAAATTTAGAAATCTAAGTGACATTTATGAAGAAGGAATGAATTCCTTATTTGCCTTGTATTGTCATGTTGATGATCCTATTCATTTCGAAGATGTAATTAAAGATAGGAAATGGATAGAAGCTATGGATGAGGAGATCAATGCCATAGAGAGAAACAAAACATGGGATTTGGTTGAGTTACCAAAAGGCAAAGAAGTCATTGGTGTGAAATGGGTCTACAAGACCAAGAGCAATGCTGAAGGGAAGATTGAAAGGCATAAAGCAAGGCTGGTTGTCAAAGGCTACAAGCAGCAGTATGGGAGAGATTATGAGGAGACTTTCGCCCCGGTTGCAAGAATGGAAACCGTGAGAGCAGTGCCGTCCATAGCAGCACAAAACAAATGGAAAGTCTACCAAATGGATGTGAAATCAGCATTCCTAAATGGAGTGTTAATGGAAGAGGTCTATGTGGAACAGCCTCTCGGATATGAGAAGAAAGGTGAAGAGCACAAAGTGTGCAAATTGAAGAAAGCTCTTTATGGGCTGAAGAAAGCGCCAAGAGCATGGTACAGCCGGATAGATTCATATCTATTGGATAATGAATTTGACAAATGTGAAGGAGAACCCACAGTCTACATCAAGGAAAAGGATGGTAAAATTTTAATTGTTGTCTTGTATGTAGATGATGTTATTTTCACTGGAAATGATATTTATCTTATTGAGAATTTTAAATCAGTCATGAAGGATGAATTTGAAATGACTGATATGGGTTTGTTGAGATACTTCTTAGGCATAGAAGTAGATCAAAATGAAAAAGGAATTTTTATATCTCAAGCAAGATATGTAAATCAAGTTTTGGGCAGATTTAAGATGGAAGAATGCAAGGCAGCAATCACTCCCACAGTGATGGGATTAAAGCTCAGCAGAGAGGACAGCAGCAAGGATTTTGATCCTAGCTTGTATAAAAGTATTGTTGGCAGCCTTATGTATTTAACAGCAACTAGGCCTGATTTAATGTATGCTGTTAGTTTAATTTCTAGATTCATGGAGAGGCCAAAGGAGGCACATTGGCAGGTAGAAAAGAGAATTTTGAGGTATGTCAAAGGCACCAAAATGTTTGGAATTTTATATAATGCCTCAGAACATTCAGATTTGGTTGGATACACTGACAGTGATTGGGCTGGAAGTGTAGATGATCGGAAGAGCACTTCCAGTTATGTATTTCATATGGGTTCAGGAGCCATTTCATGGGCTTCTAAGAAGCAGTCCATTGTAGCATTGTCTACAGCAGAGGCTGAATATGTGGCAGCTACAGCAGCAGCATGTCAAGCAGTGTGGATGAGAAGAATGTTCAGAAGCTTAGGCCAAGAGCAGGCAAAAGCGACAGTGATCTTTTGTGACAATAGCTAAGCTATTGCTTTGTCAAAGAATTCAGTGTTTCATAAGAGAACGAAACACATTGATACCAGGTTTCACTACATCAGAGAATTGGTGAACAATGGAGAAATTGTCCTAGAACATTGCAGGACTCAAGAACAGGTAGCATACATCTTGACAAAGCCACTGGATCAGAAGAGCTTTGAATTTTTGAGGAAGTGTCTCGGTATGACCGAATGCCCAGCTGTTGAAATTAAAGGGGAGTGTTGAAATCTAATTTCAACGCAGACCACCAGAAACCATGAACCAAGCCAGAAACCGTTCACCGGATTTTCTCGGAGCGATTTGCCGACGAAGGAATAATCCGGCAAGGAGCTCCGATATAATTTGGAGCCGACACGTGGTTCAGCCCTGACGTAATGCAACGTAAGAATCTCGGGAGTTAATGTTCAGCATATGTTGGCTTTCCGATATTTTTGTCCACCGTTGGATTTGCTCCCGTGTTCTCCGTTGTTGATCGATTGAACCTGCATACGACTAGCATCAAATCAAATTAAATTCATGGCGTGGAGTAAATCTAAGTTTTGTTGACCATACGTTTAATTAATGAAATGTCATAGTGGTAGGTAGTATATTGAAGTTTTCATATATTGCACGTAAGTTTTTTTTAATCGGAGGTATGGGCGCATATGCTCATTAAGTAAATTTTGTATGGGGTATTGGTACTTGGTAATTTTTTTTATATTTTTGTAGTTGACTTTTTTGTAATAGAGAGCTCGTGAGGTCAAAAAAAAACAATGTGTGGTATGTATTGAACGCACAGCAGTGCGAGAAAATATAGGAAGAACAGAGTGGTAATGTTTTGAGGTGCATTTTTTGTAAAATACAGGTGTAAGAAAAACCATGTGTGGTTTTTGCACAGCAGTGCATAGAGAAAATGGTGGAGCGAATTTTGTAAGCCTGTGTAAGTTTTTCTTTTACAGCAGTATGTAAAATTGTTTTACACCAGTAAATGTGAATGGAGGTTTTACAGTAGTAAATGTTAATGGGAATTTTTCCAGCAGTGTAAATTCTCATATGAAGACAGAGTGAATTTTTTTTTGTTTTAATGAATAGAAATATTTTATGGTGAAATACTCTGTTCCTCAGTGAAATTTTTTTTAAGTCTTCCTGTGCATAAAATATCCTGGAGTCAAAGAACATAGCATTGTCTCTGTGTGTTTGAATTCTTGGTTTTTGGTATTTTCCCCATTGAAAAATTACCCAACAGCCATGGAGGCTTCACAATTGAAAAGCCAAACCGCAATCATGAACGTCACATTATAATGGTATACCCCATTATTATGATGAAGTATCAAACACGTTAGAATGGTCTTCAAAATTCAAAAGCCAACTCACAATCATTGAAAAAGTTATAATGGGGTATACCGTATGGACTCGTTCAAGTTGAACAGACCGGACTCATGAACACGTTATAATGGGGTTGAGACTGTGGTGTGGCAGCAGGGTAGCTCAGTGATTATTGATTTTAGAATGGGGGTCAGTCAAAAAAATATGAGAGAGCAATTTCCGCAGATTCTGTCTTGTTCTTTTCTCCTGCTTGTGTTGCTGCTTCTTCATATAAAACCTGCCAATGCGGAAAATGCAGCTTCCGACAGAATAGTGTTGGGCTCTTCTCTCACTGGTAATCAGACCAGGATTTCTAAAGGCGGTATGTTTAAGTTTGGATTTTTCAATCTCAACCACAACAATGTTGAAAAATGGTATGTAGGAATTTGGTATGCCCAGACTTCACAGCAGACAGTTGTTTGGGTGGCCAACGTGCAGCGACCGCTGCAAAACTCGTCCAGCGTTCCTTAACAGAGGACGGGAGTCTCCTTTTGTGTTATGGAAGATCCACCATTTGGTCTCCCAAGGGAAACGGGAATAAGCCTTCTTCTGCTGTGATAATGGATTCTGGTAACTTGGTTGTTGTGAGTGCCAAGAATAACACTCAAATCATTTGGCAGAGCTTTGACTATCCGCAAAATACATGGTTGCGAGGCATGAAGGTTAGCAATAGCGAGAGGCTGTCTGCGTGGCGGAGCCCTTGGGACCCGACTCCTGGACCCTTCACCCTACGGATGGATCCAAATGGAGCCGTCCAGTTCGTGCTTATGTGGAATAACGACACCACATATTGGCACAGCGGTCTTTGGAACGGCCAATATTTCAGCAATGTTCCCGAATCCGCAGAAGATGGGTCCGATCTTACATATTTCAGAAGCGGTTCGTCCATGTATTTTACTTCAACTATACCGCAGGGAGTCCATTTCTTTATGGATCAGTCCGGACAAATTCGAACGGACGCATTGGTGGAAAATAAAGGATGGATGCTGGCCTGGAAACGGCCCCTCACCCAATGTGAGGTTTATGCCATATGCGGGCCTTATGGATCGTGCAATAATAACAATGTTCAGTCCTGCAACTGCGTGTGGGGCTTTGTGCCAAGAGACAGCCGAGATTGGGATTCTCACCAGTGGTCGGGCGGTTGTGTTCGGAAGACCCCCTTACGATGCAGTCATGCGGCAAACCAGAGCAGCACCGACGGGTTTGTAGAAATAAGTGGCACATCTGTGCCCTCTCACGGGGTTGAATACAAAGGCCAAAACCGGTGCCAAGAAGCCTGTCTTAGCAATTGCTCCTGCACCGCATACGCTTACATTAACGGCACTTCGCAGAGGTGTGTATTGTGGTTCAGTGAATTACTAAATCTGTACGATACTTCCTACGGGATCTCTCTGTTTCTGCGGATAGATGCCGCTGATGTGCCTCATTCCGTCAATTCCAACAAGAAGACCAAACTCGCAGGCGTGGTGGGCGGTGTCGTAGGAGGCCTGCTTGCTATTTTGGCCTTTGTGTTGTTGTTTATCTGGTTTTGGAAGCGTTCCATTTTGCTTTCCACAGAATACGTCCCCGCCGGGCTAACTTTATTCACTTACAGAGCGCTGCAGAATGCAACGAAGAATTTTTCTGAGCGTCTGGGAGGTGGGGGTTTCGGCTCCGTCTTCAAAGGGACTTTAGCAGATGGCTCTCCGGTGGCAGTTAAGAAGTTGGAGAGTGTGAGCCAAGGAGAGAAGCAATTTTGCATGGAGGTGAGTACCATCGGAGTAGCCCAGCATGTGAATTTGGTTAGGCTGCTGGGGTTTTGTGCGGAGGGCTCCCAAAGACTGTTGGTGTACGAATAAATGCCTAATGGTAGCCTCAACTCATTCCTATTCAAGAAATCCCAGAGAAATGATGAACAACACAAGTTGTTGAACTGGAAAACGCGTTTCAGCATCGCAGTGGGAACTGCCCGGGGAATTGTTTACCTGCACGAGAAGTGCAAGGATCGCATTATTCACTGCAACATCAAGCCCGAAAATATCCTCCTCGATTCCAATTTCTGCCCGAAGGTGGCCGATTTTGGAATGGCAAAGCTCCTCGGCAGAGAGTATAGTAAGGTTCTGACGACCATTAGAGGAACCAGAGGGTACTTGGCCCCAGAGTGGATCTCAGGTCTGTCGATCACTGTGAAGGCCGACGTCTACAGCTTCGGAATAACGTTGCTTGAAATAATTGCGGGGCAAAGAAATATGGACAAGGTCTCTGAATCGTCCGAACTGTTCTTTCCGGCTTGGGCTGCAACTCACATCAGCAACGGAAACGGCATGGAGGTACTGGACAAGGAATTGTTGAACGAGGCAGACGCAGAACAAGTGGAGAGGGCTGCCATAGTGGCAGGATGGCGCATTCAGGACGACGAAGAAGCGAGGCCGTCAATGAGTGAAGTGTTGCAGATATTGGAAGGCATTGTAAACGTACCCCCTCTTCCCCCAATTCCCCACTCTCTCGATACCTGTGATGACGGTCCAGTCGTTTTCGTCTGGGATAGAAGTACCTCTACTGCATGTGCACGCAACGACACTGCTAGTCCCTCCACTCCACTTTAGAACCTCGATAATATTTTTTACACAACCCATTATATAATCTTTTGTGAAATTTGAGGTGTCTTCGTGGCAGATCCTGTAATTTCCCTTTTTCTACATCGCATTACGCATCCAAAATTATTGTACAAAATTCATATACAAAGTAAATAAAGAAATTTGAATGAAGATGGCGTCTCTTCATTATTTGATGAAATTTTTTATTATATAATTATATATTCCATCTTATTAGTTTCTTAGTAATCGAACAAATGGTCGAGTTAACATTCGCCATGTGGAAAGTACACAAGAGCAATAGAATTTTTGGTCATCTTATTTGGCCTCTTCTAAAGGTCGAGAGGCCATAACGATGGCTATTATGTCGAATGAATGTACGATTTATATTTCTAAACATTTCGAAAACCACAAACTAATGCTAGCATTAATTCACGATACTAAATGCTATTTGGCCTTTAAATTATAAGGTAAAGTAAGCATAGTCTTAGACCGACATAAATCATCTCGCCATGGTTTACCACCTGTGCCATCTGGCCATTTCTGATATTGGCAGTCTATTACCATCTGTGACATATGGCCATTTGTGACATCTGGCCATTTATGACATTGGCAATCTATGACATATGGTCCTTCTGCCTGGTGGGGACATATGAGCTCTACACTCTTACCTCTCGACTCTTACCTCGGTTCCTCTACGAGGTTAAGGTTACCTTGGTAACTTCTGCAACATCAAGGTAATCTACTGTTAGAGTTGTTATTAGCGTTGTTCTTAGTTGTTGTTAACATTGTTCTTATTTCTGTTACATTGTTCTTACCTGTTACCTTTGTTCTTATGTGTCATTGTTTTGCGTGGTTGTTTTGAAGTTAACGAGAGAACCCTCCAAACATCGAACCACTCACTTAGCTGCCAGAATGCTCCCCTAAATCTTCACATTGATGGCAAAAAAACTGGGATGAATATGCAGATGGGGAGCGTTACAGATAAAGCTTCACGTATGACGATTGGTGTTTTCTCATGTGATGTCGATCAATCAATTATGCAACCCCTTTTGATCTGAATGTTGAATCCGTTCTATCTCGCTGGGCAGATGGTATGTTACCTTTGTTCTTATGTGTTGTTGTTTTTCTCAACACCCTTTCTTTCCTCTAGGCCCTACTCCTACTATGACATGAACAGGTACAACAACATCTTGAACTCCTTATGCATCTTTAACTAGACCAAGAGTGCTACTACTGAGTAAACATAGCTCATAACGTGGAACATATTCTTTGACTGTTGGAGACGATGGACCATCTATAGTGATATCAAGGCCTCAAATGCTTTGCTTTGTTGTAGACCAAACCAACACTGAGGCCACTCTTTACCACAGGCGTCATCAGATCCCAACGGGATCAGTTTACAACGCCTCACGAACTTGCTCAAAATGGCACAAAACATAAGTGAAATTAATTCACAACAGAAATTAGTATACAATACAAAAAAATGATTGCTCCCCTTTTAATGGCATTTTCTTTCATCAAGTGTATAGTACAAAATAGGATCAAATATTGAATTCCAGGCATTTTCTTTCATCAAGCATATAATACAAAATAGGATCAAATATTGAATTCCAGGCATTTTCTTTCATCAAGCATATAATACAAAATAGGATCAAATATTGAATTCTGAATCCGGTAGTTTGCATGAATCTCGTTGAAAGTAACAAATTCTAGTAGGTATTGCCATTGCGTCATATAAATATGTAAACTATATGAAGAAGTTAGCTTACCTTCTATTTGGTTTGTGGGATCCTGCCAGGTACATCGTAATAGCTCAATTACCATTCCATGAAGTTCTTTGTTGGGCTTGTGAAACTCCATGTCAGCAAGGGTGGCATCGAGATTAGCATGTGTAAAGGGCACATCTCCATTACTCGACATTCTAAGCACATTTTCCTTGACCTTCACTTTCAACAATTCCTCCAGAATCTTCACAGGTGCACATCTACTTTTGTCTCATTGGTTGCAAGAACTGGAAACATTTTAAGATTTCAACAGCAGGTCGTCCCCATAGTTCCAGAGTTTGGCCCCTCAAAATTGTTTCCCTTGCTTGCTTAAATAAGGTATTCTTATTGTATTCTTTTTCATTCTATATGGATGTCTTCCCCTGTTCTCGAAAGAGGAAAGGTATGACTTGGCCCTCACTTTTGAGGTTATCCAGAAACAAGTTACCCTCCATCGGATAGTTTTACTACTACCCTCCATCAGATAGTTTTACTGATTTACCCTCTATCAGATAGTTTTACTGATTCAAATATGAGGAGGAACTGCCTATAATCACTTTAGGGAGCCTTCCTCGTCGAACGCCAACTTCGAGCCTTCCTTGTTGAACACCAATTTCTCAATCTATCCTTTTACAAAGTAACTAGACGTGCCATAGTAATGGACCATTTTTTTTTTCCATCGTACATGCCGGATTATGGTGTTGGGTTATGGCAAGATGGACAAGTGCTAAGATTGTGGGCCCACAGGGATAATCCATCCAGTAGTTCATCTCTTCATGTATTACACATGCCATTCATGTATTACACATGTCTTAAAGAGGATGTTGAGTTGTTGGTAGCATGGCACTATGTACCTAGGCTAAATCACTATCGACTCCTTACTGTCTTAAAGAGGATGTTGAGTTGTTGGTAGCATGGCACTATGTACCTAGGCTAAATCACTATCGACTCCTTACTGTTATTATTCCATGTATTATGAAAATTTTTCGTTTGCCAAATATCCACAATCTTTAGTTCAACTTGGTAATGACCCACAATTTGTAGATCAATCTGGCGACGATTATCAATATTTAGGTCAGCTACGCAGTGAATTGCAATCTGTAGATGTGATTTTAGAATAGAATTTGAAGGATCAGATCGTGGAACAAGTGGATGTTGTAGGACAATTGGCTGCCAATCCTGCTTCTCAAAATACTGGCAGATTATACCCTTCGTCCAGACAACTTTTTGTTGTCATTTTGATGATAATTATGTCCATTTCTATAGCATCCCTCTTTTTTCCATGAACCAATTTTATCGCATACATTTTTCCATCTATCTGTTGCCGTAAAGAATATAGCAATCCAAGCCAAGAAGAGCCTTTTCCATGTGATCACCTTAAGTTGGATTATAGAGATAAGGTCACAAATAAGGCCATTTTACCAAATAATTCCTCAGAACCTTGTACCAATACAACCAAAGCAACCCTTGAGAGCTTTGTTGATTTTTCAGTTACTCAAAGGATCGGCACATCTACCATTATAGTCAAACAACCTTCCCAAAGGAGCAAGATGTCTAGATCCAAATCATTTAAAAAATTAGTTTTCCAGAAATCTGCAAGCCAACTAGTCCCCATCCAATAAATGCAGTGCCTATAGGTAAAGCGTTGAGTAGCCCAGCCTATTCTTCATCCAAGCCTTGTTCTACATCCTTTATTGTTGGAAGAGAGTTGACCGATTTTGGATCTAATATGCAAAAATAATCAAAGGGAAAGAAAGACCAAGCATTGAAATCTCGGCACTCCCTTCCCTTTCCTGGTTGGACATACTTGGATGGGTGCAGTTCATACATGATTGAAGTTGGATGCTCTGAATTCAATTATATTATGATCTCAGTTCTGTTGATCATTGTGTTCATATGACTTATGGTGGGGCATCTGCCTGCCATGGTACTAGCTCTTTCTTGGTGCCTTTTCATGAAATTTGTTGAAATTGCATGACATTATATTACAAGGCAGAGTCGGGATAGCAGTGTTATCTTGAAGGAAAGAGGCAGACCAGTTTGCTTAATAACATCATTCTCGGTGTTTTAGTGTTTTCTTTCATAAAGCATGCTGCATACACTAGTGACCTATCTAGGTAGAAATGGTGATGAGGCTTTCCTGTTGTTCATAGCCTTGTTTTCATATGGTATATTGAGAGTGAAAATTTTGGAATATGGAGCAAACTTGGAAGCTTTTTGGTGTCTGCATCCTCAATTTGAACTCTGGGATCAAGGAGTGAGGTGGGATCTTGTAGTTCAGCACAACTTCATGTCGGATAGATGTACAAAATCTAAGCATGATGGAATGATACTCAGAATGTCATGATACTCATAATGTCTTCACAATTGTAAGTTGGATTTTTTCTGCTATGGTTCATGGCACACTAGTTAGTTTATTAAAAGAGGTACGAGGGAATACAAAAATGAATTGTGAATTCTAGCATGTAATGTTTGTTTACTGAAAAGCAATTGCAAAGTTAGCAATTGTAAATTCCCCCTGGGATGTTGACGAAATTTCAGCTTACGAGATATAAATAGTTGTTAGTTGCAGGAAGCCAAACTACGTGCATTGTATACAATAGTAGCACTCCTGGTACAAAGATTGCAGTTGCATATAGAGTTTGATGCACATGATCTTTTGGTTTAAAGGTTGTTGTTTCACTACATAGATTAATAAGTCCTTGGGATTCATACAAGTTCCATGCTTGTATGATATCTAACTCACTTGTATTTAATATTTATGTAAGCTTTGTTGAAAATAGCAACAAGAAATGCTAAAAATAGCACTGCTATAAATAGCAGTTCAACGAGTGTTGAACATAGCTATAAGGAATGAAAAATGGAAGTTGTAAAAATATAATTCTATAAATAGCATTTCAGGATACCTTCCTATTTTAGTCAGTCCCTAAACTAAAATAGTGAAGTAAAATTCGAATTTGATCTTAGCAGCTGTTTGTAAAATAATTAATTAATTCATCTTGAGTTAATTAGTTAAGGAAAATCAAACATGAAGTCTATGTGGGGACATGCAACAATTTCTCCATTAATTGATGAATTTATCCATCAGTTAAAGAGATAAGGATGACTTGTAATATTGAGCCGCAATTAGTTGGCTCAGTTAACTCAGTCAAGTCCAATTAGATTAATTCAAACAGTTTGTTGAATTAATGTAAGTTCAGTTAGTTAATGCTTGCATGCATGTAACTACTGCATTTCAGATAACTGAATATTCTCTCATAAATAACTCATGCATGTCAGTTTAGACAGAGACCCAGTTGAGATCAGATGGAGGGGTAGTGTACTATTAGTTGCTAGAATATTCCATTGTGAATATTCCTTGCATGCAAAACGAATTCTTTCCTTGAGGATTGCGCAGTTACTTCTTCAGGTTTTGTGAGTGTGATGAGGCCAATTCACACATGTGGTTTCACTGGACCCCAAGAAAAATTGCGCAAGGAAATAGGAGGCTTGGAGGGCTTGAGGAGGACATATACTATGTCTATTCAGTCTATGCGCTGTATTATTTGATTGCAGAAAGAGCATGATAGCTTGAGAGCTGATTCTTTTTGTAACTTGAACAAGATTTCCACTTGTATGATAATATAGAGATTGGGGTTTTAGGCTGAGGCTTTCCCTAAGTTATTTCTTCTGTATTATGTGTGATTGATTTCTTATTCTCAGTTATATGTGTTCTCTTGATCTTGCTCAATTCGATTAAGCTTCTGCAAAGTGTTGTAGAATTAGATATTGTATTGTGTTTTAGTATATTGCATAATCTGTTGATGTACAGTGGGAATTTCTACATGGTATCGAAGTAAAGGTGATTAAGGCGAAGAACAATATACAAGAAGGAGAAGTTCGAAGTTTGTGGTTCCTGAATATAGAAATCGAGTTCTTATCACATCTCAATTTCACTTATGGCATTCAGTGGTTTAAGACTCGAGTATGCCCTTGATGGCAGCTTGAATTATATAGCCTGGAAGGATCACATGGAGGCAGTTTTAGAGGATAACGATCTAAAGGACTTCATTGATCAAGAAGTCCCCAAGCCGACTGATGCTACTCAACTGGCGGAATGGAAGAAATGTGTGGCTAGACCAAGGAGAATCCATCTGGAGGGAGTTCGAGACCACATTGTCTCGAGCCACCATAGGAAGAAGACACTGTTTTCGATGTGGAAAACATTGAAAGATTTATATAAGAACAACAATGATTAGAGGAAGCTGGCACTGAAAGACAAGCTTCGTAAGATCAAGTGTGAAAAGGGTGACATGATCTCTACATATTTGAACAAGCTCACCACCTGCAGGGATGAACTTGGAAGTGTAGGGATCACGACTGCTGATGATGACATGGTGAGTCTTGCACTCCTCGGTCTACCTAAGAGCTGGCATAGCTACCAATACTCAGTTAATGGAAGAGAAAAACTGGCAGATTGGGAACGACTTTGGTCAGATCTGATGCAGGAGGAAATAAGAAGAAGCACCAGATATGGATCCTCATCGAAGCAAGACAATGAGGAAAATATAGCCTTAGCGAGTAAGCCGAGGAAAGGGAAAGGGAAGGCATCCCAATCCAAATCTGGTTCTTCCCATGGTGGGAAGAAGATTGACAAATCGAAAGTGCGATGCTTTCATTGTCATGAAGTGGGCCATTATGCTACAAATTGTTCACAGAAGAAATCCAAGAAGGGTTTCTCAAAGGGATCTGATGGTGAGGCACTGGCCTCACAGTTTGAGCCGGATTTCTTGCTTATTGCATGCATGGCTTCATCCATGGTGGGATGTGTGTGGTACCTGGACAATGGAGCTTCATTCCACATGTCAGTTGACAAGAATCTTTTTAGTACCTTGGAGGAGAAGGATCTCCAGATGCGGATCGAGATGGGCAATGATGGAAAGTACCGTGTTTCTGGTGAAGGTACGGTTGTGTTTCAGAGGGAGCATGGAGCTCCCCTCACCCTGACTAATGTAAAGTATGTACCAAGTCTGAAGAAGAATCTTGTGTTTGTCACTATGCTAGAAGATAAAGGCTATGATGTAGTCTTTAGTAAAGGAATGGTATTCCTGAGGCATATCGGTACTCGATAGACAAAGCGAATTGGGATTCGAGTAAAGAATCTCTACAAGATGGAGGTAGACGATTGTGCTGCTTTGAGTTCCAAAGCTGAGATGGTGCAGAGCCAAGATGTTGAAGCTATGACATAGAAGACTGGGCCACTTGCACCATGGAGCCCTGAGGATCATGCAGCATATTTCTACTGGATTACCCAAGGGAAAACTTGAGCAGATGACTACATGCAAAGGTTGTACCTTGGGTAAGTATGCGAAATATTCCTTTCCAGATCAAGACAGTAGAGCTGGAGCAATCTTGGAGAGAGTTCACTCAGATGTTTGTGGACCTTTCTCTATAGCCTCCACTGCTAAACAAAGGTACTATGTTATTTTTATTGATGATTTTTCTCATAGATGCTAGATCTATTTTATGCAAAAGAAGGATTAGACCTTCTTGAGGTTTTGTGAGTTTAAAGCCTTGGCAGAGAAAGAATCTAGAAAGAAAATAAAATCCTTGCGTAGCGACAATGGTGGAGAGTATGTCTCCCAATAGTTTAAAGACTTTTGTGCTACAGAAGGTATTCAACGAGAATTGATGGCACCCCATAACCCACAACAGAATGGGGTTGCCAAAAGGAAGAATAGATCGATTGTGGGAGCAGCTCGAGCAATGTTGCATGACCAAAGCCTACCACTGCATTTGTGGGCTGAGGCATGCAATACAACAGTATACTTGCAGAACAGAAGCCCGCACCGTATACTGGGAATGAAGACACCTATGGAGGCCTATTCCGAGAAGTGACCTGATGTAAGTCACTTCCGAATCTTTGGATCATTAGTTTGTTGTCATGTGACCAAAGATGCCAGGAAGAAGCTAGACCCAACAACTGAGTTGGGAATACTTGTGGGGTACACAGATACACCCCAAAACTATTGGGTGTACCTGCCTTCCACTTAGAGGACTGTGGTACGCAGGGATATGAAGTTCGACGACCAGAAATCCATGCAAGTGTCTCTTGAGAGGGAGTTCAAGTTGCATGCAGATGGGGAACTTTTAGTTCCTAAGGAGGAGGAGCCTCAGATTGATGCGAAGCAGCCGCATGTAGAGGATCCGGGCGTGGAGACATCCACTCATGTTGATACTTCTAGAGATGGGCGGAAATGCTCAAGGGAAGGTGACAGGTTGATGCTAGATGTGCGGGAGAATGTGGGACAACCATCTTCTTAGCGCAGACAGAGGAGGTTTCCCGAGCGGTACACTGGGTACATGGCCCTGGTTGGGGAGTGTGTAGATACCGAACCTTCTTCATTCGAGGAGGCAGTGTAGAAACCAGTCTAGGTTGATGCAATGGTAGAGGAGTATGACTCTATCATTGGTAATAGTGTGTGGGATGTTGTCCCAAGACCTCAGGGCAAGTCATTGGTGAGTTCCAGATGGCTTTACGAAGTAAAGCAGGTAGCTAATGGCAGTGTTGAGAAACATAAGGCAAGGTTTGTTGCCCGGGGTTTCTCACAAGTCGAGGGGATCGACTACGATGAGACTTTTTCTCCTGTAGCAAGGTACTCATCGATTATATCGATGTTGGCACTATCAGCTTAGATGGGGTGGAAGATCCACCAGATGGATGTGAAGATAACATTCCTCAATGGGAGGATTGAGGAGGAGGTGTACATTGAGCATCCAAAGGGTTTCGAGACCTTCGATCGTGAGTCGCATGTGTGCCGACTCAAGAGGGCTTTGTATGGGCTGAAGCAAGCACCTTGTGCTTGGTACACCAGGACCGATAGCTATTTCACCGGGTTGGGCTTCACCAAGAGTGAAGCAAATGCGAACCTTTACCATATCATGGTAGAAGATAAACCATTGATCATTGTTCTTTATGTCGATGATTTGATTTTGACAGGTGATGGTTAGTTGATACAGTCTTGCAAGGAGGACCTTGCAAGAGAGTTCGAGATGAAGGACATGGGCCTTATGCACTACTTTCTAGGCATGGAGGTGTGGCAGAAAGATGGTGAAGTATTTGTGTCTCAAGGCAAGTATGCCAATGAGATACTCAGGCACTTTCACATGGAGAAGTGCAAGCTCATGCAGACTCCTCTAGCTGGGAACTAGAGGAAGGAGGATTCTATTTCAGGTGAGGTAGTAGCTGCTATTGTTTATCGGCAGATGGTGGGTTCACTTATGTATCTGGTGAACACATGACCCGACTTATGCTTTGTGGTGAACTAGCTGAGTCAAGCTATGGTTCAGCCTACCACGTTGTTTTGGAAGGCAACAAAGCATGTGCTGAGATACCTCATAGGCACATCTTAGTTCGGATTGTGCTACAGACGGACAGAGGGAGTGAAGCTTCAGGGCTTCACAGATGCGGATTGGGTAGGGAGTCCATCAGACCGGAAGAGCACTTCTGGAGGAATCTTCAACCTTGGTTCAGCTGCAATTTCCTGGTACAACAGGAAACAGAGATCAGTTGCACTTAGCTCAGCAGAGGCTAAATACATGGCTGCTAGTCAGGCTGCATGTGAGGCCATTTGGATGCGGAAGATTCTAGTGGGATTGTTTGGTCAGAGGATGGATCCTACAGTGATCTACTGCGATAACCAGAGTTGTATCAAACTCTCTGAGAATCCAGTTTTTCATGACAGGTCCAAGCACATTGATATCCGGTATCACCATCTTCGAGACTGTGTGGTCAAGAGGATCATGTTGTTGCTGTATGTTTCGACCGAGGAATAGGATGCATATATTTTGACTAAGGCATTGTCAAAATGCAAGTTCGAGTTCCACAGAGACAGGATTGGGGTTACTGATAATCCCTTTCTTGTTGAGAGGGAGTGTTGAAAATAGCAACAAGAAATGCTAAAAATAGCACTGTTATAAATAGTAGTTCAACCAGTGTTGAACATAGCTATAAGGAATGAAAAATGGAAGTGTTAAAAATAGAATTCTATAAATAGCATTTAGGGATACCTTCCTATTTTAGTCAGTCCCTAAACTAAAATAGCGAAGTAAAATTCGAATTTGGTCTTAGTAGCTGTTTGTAAAATAATTAATTAATTCATCTCGAGTTAATTAGTTAAGGAAAATCAAACATGAAGTCTATCTGGGGACATGCAACAGTTTCTCTATTAATTGAGGAATGTATCCATTAGTTAAAGAGATAAGGATGAGTTGTAATATTGAGCTGCAATTAGTTGGCTCAGTTAACTGAGTCAAGTCCAGTTATATTAATTCAAATAGTTCGTTGAATTAATGTAAGTTTAGTTAGTTAATGCTTGCATGCATGTAACTACTGCACTTCAGATAACTGGATATTCTCTCATAAATAACTCATGCATGTCAGTTTAGACAGAGACCAAGTTGAGATCAGATGGAGGGATAGTGTACTATCAGTTACTAGAATATTCCATTGTGAATATTCCTTGCATGCAAAACGAATTCTTTCCTTGAGGATTGCGCAATTACTTCTTCAGGTTTTGTGAGTGTGATGAGGCCAATTCACACATGTGGCTTCACTGGACCCCAAGAAAAAATGCGCAAGGAAATACGAGGCTTGGAGGGCTTGAGGAGGACATATACTATGTCTATTCAATTTGTGAGCTGTATTGTTTGATTGCAGAGAGAGCAGGATAGCTTGGGAGCTGATTCTTTTTGTAACTTGAACAAGATTTCCACTTGTATGATAATACAAAGATTGGAGTTTTAGGCTGAGGCTTTCCCCGGGTCATTTATTCTGTGTTATGTGTGATTGATTTCTTATTCTTAGTTATATGTGTTCTCTTCATCTTGCTCAATTCTATTAAGCTTTCGCAAAGTGTTGTAGAAGTAGATCTTGTATTGTGTTTTAGTATATTGCATAATCTGTTGATCTACAGTGGGAATTTCTACAAGCTTTGTTGGATAATTTTCGTTTGAGATTGCAAAAATGACTCGTGTCAATCAGCATCATGCTTGCTTATGGAAAAGGACTCGTAATCAATTGGAAAGTTTAACTAACCTACTACTCCACCTCCAAGTTCCTTATTGATGCTAAGATTGTTGGTGGAAGGTAATTGAGACCAGGCTAGTTTTTGTTAGATTCCATTGCCCTTGATATCTTCTTTGGTTATCATATAAAGTTTCATATATCACAATCCTGGATCATGCATGGGACATTTAAATTGTAAGTTTAGATTAAAAACTAACTTGAATGCATAAATTCATCTATAATTTCATATCATAGATACAACTAAAAAAAATGACAAGTTTCTAGTGTGGGCACGCAAAGAGAATTTTGTGTGCAACCCATCCCAAGTGTAAGTCATTTTTTATTGCTTTAATGATAATGATGACTTTTAGAATGATTGGAGTGCTATTAAAGGCACCAAGTAATTTATTTATACTAAGTTTAGTTTCTCATGCTTTTCTTCTTGCTTGTGTTTCCTGTTTTTTATTCACTCTTACTCTGTTAATAGTGCAGTTATTTGCTCCAATATATCTGCCATTAGGCTTGTTGTATGGTTGTGTAATAGTGGACTGGATGTAGATATGACATGGACCCCTTCCCCTTCCCCTACCCCTTATGCCATTTCTGTAACATATCGATCAAGTGTTGAATTTGGCTAACAACAACCAATTTCACATGGCTTCATATAACTGTTTTTTTTTCTTCAACTTTACGGTTAACACTCTATCTCCAACAACAAATCACTCTTTTTTGTATGAACAAAAGTACAGTGTCTATCTTTAAAATCCCTGTCTTAATATTTCGTTACTAGTTTTTGGGAAAATTCCTCACCTTTCGTACTCTCAAAACTACTCCCATGAAAACAAAAATGAAAAAAACATACATAAATTTGTTGGCCAAAGGCCCACTCTAGGAAGCTTGTCTCAGCCTTTGTTTAGGGTTGTTGTTGGCCAAAGCCCCACTCTAGCAAGCTTGTCTCAGCCTTTGTTTAGGTTTATAAAAACATATGCATTTACAACGCAACCAAACTTCTGTTACAGTGAGGGGCACCGTAATGGACCCCAATTTATATTGATTGTGAATTCTCAGAACTATCTGCATAGGTTCTGTTGTAGGGATATTCAACTTATTCTTGAGAACGCAGATCTCATTATCATTAGCGCTAAGAAGATATTGGATGGGCTGAAGATATGTGGGATTAGTATTCATCTTTATTCACTTTTGATCTAAGTTTGCTATCTTGGTCTGTCTTGCCTTATGGCCAGCCCCTCCCCTGATTGTTTCAGCAGTTGTAGTTTGTCATTAGTGCCCACCCCTTGAGATTGACACTCATTGTGGTGGTATTAAAATTTCTCTACCTTGTTGCATAACCTGCAAAATGAGTTCTTTTTTATTTTCATAAGGTATCCCTTCTAATCTGTGCATATTCTTCCCATAAATTACTACCCTCTAAGGGTGGGTCAATGATCTAGGTCCAGGTGTGATGAAGGACCCTTCCAAGACCTTTTACTTTTGTGATGTGTTAGATTGCATTTTTAAAAGAACATTAATGAATACATCTGCATGCGAAAATGAATAGGAACATAACAATCATCAGCAACATAAAAACATAAGCCGTTGATAACGGAGTTCGTCTAGGAGGGACTACATCTCCGGGCCCCAGTGTCAAGATGGTGTAGGCCACTGCATTAAGTGCTGTCAATAGTGATGATGTACACAAGAGATGATGTCGCGATCATACAAGGGAAATGCCCTCACGCAGGAGTGGCTCTTAGAGATGTTTCACTACAGGAACTCTCAATCAAAAGACTCCTATCAGTATGACACAAAAAACATGCATGATGAACATCCCACCAACATGGCATAAAAGGGATTTCAAAAACATGCATGACGACAACAAGAGTATCCCATCAACATGCAACAAGGGATCTCAACACATAACATGACGAATCATGACAGCAAGTACATCACATAGGCGATTTCGCGCCACATCAAGCAGGAATCATAAAAATGAGTAAGGAACAGGATCCCACATCAAACATCAATTAAGGACCTGTGCAATACAATGCATAAAGAAGAAGTAAATGAAAACTGCATATACCTCACAACAAAAGGCCATCTGACGAAGTGGATGTCAAACTGCTGAAGCTGCTCGGGCCATCGATCTCACGGCATCAATCACACGACTGCTCGCACATGGATGTTGACACCTGCATTCCACTTAGAAAAGTGGTTGAAGAATAGAATGAGAGAATGAGAAATCTGAATGCACCATCAGATTTGTGGTGTCGAGTAGTGCAAAATCGACTGTCCAAAATCCGAATTCTGAAAAGTTGAGAATCTGGGGCTCAAGGAATCTTTTAGATTCCCCCAGGATTCCTCAAAGATTCTGATCCATGGATGGACTGGAAATCTGTAACTCAGACGGCAAATCTGATCTGGCCATTGCGATCCTTGCGAAAAACCATGAAAAACAAGTATAAACTTGACTATATTCCGACATGGCAAAATTTTACCTCGGGAAAATTTCATAGCTCATGGTTTCACTTCCTATTTTTGCAGCGATCATGGTTCCACGTGCATTCTGAAAATGAACGAAAAATGCAGAACTCTGATGGAGAAATGGACAACGCCATTTTATTCGTGGTGACGAGAGGTGTTGAATCCATATAAAATTTGTCAAAATCTGACAATGTGAAAATTTGGCCCTCCTGAAAAATTCATGGTCCCTGCATTAAAAGTTAATTAATTCGCCTCAATTTGCATGCGCGCTCCTGGTTCCTCCATCTCTGTCTCGAACTATGTGCAATGGTAAAATTCTGGGTTTATATTAAAATTCATCGGTGGATAAAACAAGGTGACGGTTGGCTGCATTGGTTAAAAGTGGATTTCGTTGAGGAGGGGTTGGGTGGTCAAACCCCACCCCTCTCGTTTTACCCCCTTATGGTTATAACCAACAAAAAAAATATATGAGTGGGGCTCGGGTCCACATTGGGTGGCCCGCTCCCGTACTCCCCGCGCATTTAAATTCGTTGTATGGTTTAGGGTTGGGCACTTAATGTTTCAATGTGGTTGGTTATGGGGCCGGCCCACGTGGCCGGGCGGGTTCAACTCCCGCCGGCCTCACTATTAGTGATGCGTAGGTTGGTTGGGGATGGTGGGGTTGGTGGCCCCCACCCCCTTTTAATATATATTTTTTTGTTTTTAAAAACAATAATGCACTTTTTTTTAAAATTCGTTTTTTGACCATAGGAGTCAAATTAACGACCCCACAATTTCACCCAGAATCTGGTGGCCGGAAAAAGTCCAAATTGTGGCCTCCTTAAGCCTGCCCAGTCATAAAAAAGTTAACCCAAATTTGACTGCTTCTAACTTCCTCGTCTGGACTCGGTTTGATGAACTGTTTGCACCACCGCGATCATGACAATGAGATCTACGCTCTGGTCCTAGTTCGAGCATAATCCAAACACTTTGATTTTTGAGCTTCCCTGAGTCCTCCTTGTCCTGTGTGTGTCTCTGGAGCCACCTCGATTAGTCAGGCTAACCTTGTGATGCACTAAGCTAAGCAAGAATAATGGACAAGTTCTAAACAATTGGCCTCACTGATTTTCCTCTTCTTGTCTGATTGTGCTGCAACTATAGTTGTAAGGGCCAATTGTTGAGAATATCCTTTAGGGAGGGCTTGCCTCACTTTCTCCCATGTTTCTAGGTTGGATGCTTTCTCTAGAATCTCATCTTTTTCATGGTTATATGCATACAACCTCATGTTCACCCTCATTCTTGACAATATACCATTAGGATCATACCTCAGGCTGGGTGCTTTTCACAAGTCCACTGATCCTATGAGTCCTTCCACATATGCTGGTGCAGACCTAGTCTTCACAATGAAAGGTCCCTGCTCAGTTCAGTTGTCTACTTGACCTTACCGATGTCTTTCTGTTACATTTTGGAATTTGCAATGGACATAAGTTTCATTTGCTCAATAAAACCTGGGACTGGAAGATCAAATTTTCATGTAGCAAGAGAGGAATATCTGCAATGGACATAAGTTCGGTTTCCTCAATAGAATATGGGACAACAAGAGAGGCAGATTTGCAATGGACATAAGTTCAGTTTTCTTAATAGAATCTGGGACTGGAAGATCAACGTTTCTTGTTGATAGTGCCTCATATACAATGCTTGTTGGTGCAAGCCCGTGTTTGGTGGAAGGGTAGCTACAAATTGGTTACCCCTACCTTCTTGACAGAGATCTGTGTTGGGTGGAGTGGGTAGCTACTGCAGTGGTATTGCTTGGTTAATGTAAAGATGGAAGGCTTATCTGGTACGATCCATGGAGCAAAAGGTACGAGCAACAAGAGGAAATGCAAAAGCACAAGAGTAAGCTCCAGTGTATATAAAACATCCACAACGACCTCACCATTCTTTTTACCCACCCAATAATTTAGACACCACACACTTTACTAGAAGATCATTTGTAAATATGAGCCTTCACACTATTCAAAATGAAAACTAGGCCACTCTCTAGTTGAGTAGCCAAGTGGATCCTTTTGTTTTAAGAAATTTTATCTTTAATTAATAGCTAAAAAATCCATAAAAGGCAACCAATTACTAACCAACATGTTTATGCAATTCAATATGATCTAATCGGCGAGGGTGATCCTTTGTCAGTCTACTGTCAACAATGTATCACTTGTTAAGTATTGCATGATTGTAATATAGTTTCTTTCCCAATTCCATACTCATAATATAACATATGTTGAATATATAAACAAGAATCTCTAAGTTTCTTTTATGACATAATAAACTACTATTGGATCTTTTCAAAAGTGTATGGGAATTCTTGAGGACCTTATCCTTAATGATGTAGTTCAGTATCTAGAGATTATGATTTGAAACCACCTTTTTGTGGGACTAAGATCTCTCAATCTACTTTGCAACCAATAAAATTTGATTCATCCCAAGACAAGTGAGCCTTCATTAAAACTTGCAATTGATTTGTTGTAGTTGTCATGTACTCTACAAGCATTGTTTTGATTTCATTTTATTGCATTATGAGGACTAAATCAAAGTGGAGACCATCTTACAAGAGGCACATAGTGGAATTTGTGGTGGTTACTTGGTACATATTCTACCCATATAAATATTATTTATATGGGGTGCTATTAGCGTATCATATGCCATGATGTTAAAGACCTTAGATATCTCCTTGAACAAAAAGCTCTAGTCTTGTTTTTGAGATGGTCCTGCCCCATTTGTTTTGAGGCCATAGTAATTAAATTTACATCCCGCACATGTCCAAAATAAATTCTCTTGGAATTTGCTTATTTATACTTGTATTTTCCTTTGGAATTTGCTTAATTATACTTTTATTTGCCTTTGCTGGGAACTATGCTACTACTAGATCAATTACTTAGTCAACTGAATCAATTGCTTAAGGACAAATAAGCATAAGATAGGTTGCGATCAACTACTTAAGACAGGGACTTGCTGCCCTGCAGCCTACCTTGTTCTTTTAAAAATTAACCTAAACTAAAATTAAATTAATCATATGCTTCCCTATGAGATATAAATGCAACTCTCTTTCTACAACATTTTCATATATATATAAACTAAAAGTTATGATAATTTAATTTATACAATAATAATAAAATGAAAAAAAAACTATTTATCATAATACCTCCCCCTAAAACCTCGATATTATCTTTTGTGAAATTTGAGGTGTCTTCATGACACATCTTGTAATTTCTCTTTTCTACGTAGAGATACACACTCAAAATTATCGTACAAAATTCATATACAAATTAACAAATAAATAATTTTGAATGAAGATTTCGTTTCTAAATGCTTCCTATTTTAACTTCACCTGGATGGCTTTTTAACCTATTGGAAAATTAATCCAAACCACAGTAGTCATGATACTCACAACAACCATCCTCTGAAATTACAACAACAAATCGAATACAATTTTTCTTTGCACGGAGAATATTTTGTTTGTAGACTCAAGGACATAAATTAAATGAAATTCTGAGTGGGAGTACAAACTTTCGATTCCGCAACACATCAAGTGACCATTTGATGCAGGGTTGGTAAAAATGTTTGGTCAGACTAAGAACAAATGAACATTTAACGCATGGTTGGTAAAAACGTGTGGTGAGACTTTTATTCCGCAACATGTATTCCTCAACATGTATTCCTCAACATGTGTAGCTCAAAAAACTATTTTTTATACGAGTGCCCATTCTATGTTTTAATACTTTGACTATTCATGAATTAATGTGTTAAAATGTATGTTTGATTATACAAGTACAAAGTCTTTTGTTTTTTGGCGGATGTAAGTCTGAGAGGTCAAGGTAAAGGTGACAAAGTTGTGGAGCAATTTTTGGTTTGTTATTTGTATTCTGCAACATGTATTCCTCAACATGTGCAGCTCAAAAAAATATTTTTTATACAAGCACCCATTCTATGCTTTAATACTTTGACTATTCATGAATTAATGTGTTAAAATGTATGTTTGAATAAACAAGTACAAAGTCTTTTGTTTTTTGGTGGATGTAAGTCTGAGAGGTCAAGGTTAAGGTGACAAAAAACTATTTTTTATACAAGCGCCCATTCTATGCTTTAATACTTTGACTATTCATGAATTAATGTGTTAAAATGTATGTTTGAATAAACAAGTACAAAGTCTTTTGTTTTTTGGCAGACGTAAGTCTGAGAGGTCAAGGTCAAGGTGACAAAATTGTGGACCAATTTTTGGTGGGCCCGTGAAAACAAACAGTTACTAGGTTTTACAGTTTGACTAGAGTGTAAATCTCCGTAAGAACTACTTTTTTTACTTAGTGAAGGAGCCACAACTTCCATAATCCAAAATTTTATTGTGCTTCTCCAATTTACTCTGTTTTTAGCTATGTTTTGTTGCGGAAGTTAACTATGTGAATTAATCTCCACAACTATTGTTGCTTGAGTTTTTAACTTTGTTTTGTTGCGGAAGTCAACTGCGTGAATTAATCTCCACAACTGTTGTATTGATGAAGACTCCTCTACCTAAACTTTCACGTGGTATCAAAGCACGTGTAAAATTTTATTAGTGTAAGTGTGTGTGTTTTTATGGGAGTTAAAAATTGAGTAGGTGTAAAATTTCATTAGTGTAAGTGCAAGTGTTTTTACTATGAGTTAAAAATTGGTCTGGCGACATTATTTTTGGAGCATATTTACCACCAGGGAGAATTTTTTTCTTAACAATTAAAATGGCAGCATCAAGCACAAGCTTGACTAATCCTTAAATACCTCAATTTAATGGCAAAAATTATGATTGTTGGGCTATAACAATGAAGGCTCTGTTTTCTTCTCAAGATATTTGGGATTTGGTGGAGAATGGGTTCTAGGCACCAGTAGATGCATCAACGTATAATAATTTTGACACAAGCAGAAAATGATTTGTTGAGGGACAACGAGAAGAAGGATTCAAAAGCCCTCTTCTACATTTTTCAGCCAGTTCATGAAAGTATTTTCCCAAGGATTGCAACAACAACAAAGTGCATACAAGCATGGGATACCCTCCAAACAACCTACCAAGGCATAGAAAAAGTAAAGAAAAAAAACCTACAAATGTTAAGGAGAGATTTTGAGAAACTTTATATGAAAGGGTCTAAGAATGTAGAATCATTTTTTACATAAGTAATTGGACAAGTTACTCAAATTAGGTCCCATTGTGAGACACTTGAGGAAAGGAGAATAGTCGAGAAAATTTTTAGAAGTCTTATAGTATGTGTTACACTAAAAAATGTCACCATGACTATTTGCAGTTAGTATGGCTCCATCCACTGTCATACTATCCTCCTTGGCAAGTCTCATGCCTCTGCTCTTCATGTCAAACTTCAAGAAAGAGAGAAAAGTCATTTAAAGTCAATTATCTCTGGTACGCAGTTTCTCTTAGCCTTACCTACGTGTACGCGACCCAAGTTCACAATACCTGTGTACTTGTACGCTCTGTATGTAAAGGGGTGGGTGCGTACTCCTGTAAAGGTCAAAAGGCACAAGTTTCACTCTAAAAAAGTTACTTGTGGTCATTTCTAGAGTCTTCTAGATGCTTGTTTGACGTGTATGAAGCGCCTCCAGATGGTTCATGTATCCCTACCAAAGAGGAACTTATCCCATCAAGAGGGGAGCTATCCCATCTAAAGAGGGGCTTATCCCATTGATGGTGGACCTGAATAACTTCCTCTAGAGCACTATAAATACAGGCATTGGGCCAAATGGAGGGGAGGTTGAAAGCTGAATATTCCTAAGGGTAGATGCTGCTGGAATTAGGACTTCCTTGTAGAAGCTTGTGAGGAGAGATTACCATCTTTTCTTGTTCTTTTTGGAAGTGGGTGATCTGATCAGAGTAAAGGAGAACTCTTGTGGACCCTGGGAGGGACTTGCGCAACACCAAGGCTCAGGTTGTAATGGTTCCTTTTGTTACCTTTTAATACAAATTAGTTCATTCTTCTCAACAATTTGTTATTTATGAGTTGTTTCATATACTCCTTGGTCTATATGTTAAATATGTTTTATTTTATGTGATATTCAGGTGCTATTTAATCGTTTGATTGTTAGTGAATGCAGGTTTCGAAGGGAAGGAGGAGCTCATCCGGATCAATGAAGTTGGACTACTACAACAGCGTTGGGTTACAGGTAGGATCTAAACACTTGATTTCTCATATTGTAAAAGCATATTTAGAGAAGGATTGCTCTTATTTGTCTTGTTTGTCACTAGAAAGTCTTAGGCTTCTAGGGAGGTCGGTTGTGTCTGCAGTAACGACTCATTCCGTGTGACAAATTGGCGACCATACTGGGGAATCCATGAATGTGTTTGAGTTCTTTTTTATTTTGATATTTTGTTCTGAGAAAAATCACTTGTTTTCTGATTTTTGGCTGTCTAGCTGTGTATTTGGGTGGGTTAGTTTAGAGTCAATTTAGATTTTTATTTTTCTTAGCTTTGCCAGCAGTACGCAGTCTCTGAGTTTGACACAGTGCGTACTTGTACGCACTGCATCTTTGTGCACAGGGCGTACCCGCGCCTGTGTCAACAGATCACCTGCGTACCCCTGTCAAATTTGAGAAAATTTCATTTCTCCTCTTTGTCACACGGAATTGGTCAAGGGTGCGGACACAGCTGACCTTCCTAGAAGTCTAAGACATTCTAATGACAAACAAGACAAAATGGAGTGATCTTTCTCTAAATACACCTTTTACAACATGAAAACTACAAGTGTTTAGGCTTACCTTATTCCAAAACGCTGTTGTTGAAGTCCGTTCTTGACGATCCGGATGAGCTCCTCCTTCAAGTCAATTCCTGCAACCACAAACAATCAAACAATTACCAAGCACTTGCATTTCATATAATAAAACATATATTCAACATGCAGACCAAGGAACACATGAAATAACTCATTAACACAAGCTATTGAGAAAAATAAACCAGTTTGTATTAATACCGAAACAAAGAAACTCTTACAACCTGGCCTTGGTGTTGTGCAAGTTCCTCCCAGGGTCCATCAAGGGTTTTCCTCTACTTTGACAAAGCTCACCCTCTTCCAAGTAGAATCAAGTGAAGACAATCTCTCCTCACAAAGGCTCTAATGGAAGACCTAAATCCTGCAGCATTTACCCAAAGAAAATGTATAGCTCCAACCTCTTCTCCCTCTGGCTCAATGTCTTTATTTATAGTGCTGTAAAGAGGTTATTCAGGTCCACTATCAATGGGATCATCCCCCTCTTTGGGTGGGATAGCTCCCTTATTGATGGGATAAGTTCCCCCTTAATAGAGATACATGAACCAACTGGAGGCGCATCCATTTCATCAAACCGACCTCTAGAATGTTCTAGAAGTAACCACAAGTAACTTTTTCAAGATAAAACTCGCGCATTTTGCCTTTTACAGAGGGACGCACCTGTCCCTTAACATACAGAGCGTCCATGGACGCAGATTTTGTGAACATGGTCAGCGTCCCCGCAGGTAAGGCTAGAGAGAACCTGCGACCCCAGAGATAAACATAGTTTTTACAAGACTTTCTCTCTTCTTTGAGTTTGAGATGGATAACAGAGGCATGAGACTTGCCTAAGAGGGTAGCATGACTGTTGATTTGAGCCATACTAACTGTAAGTAGTCAAGGTGACATTTTTTAGTGTAACAGATTGCCCCCTAAAGTGCGAAGCCTGGAATAGAGTAGGGTTTTGTAATTCTAGGAAGGGTGAAGCGCTTTATCATTTCAAGGATTGTCTTGTGGATGCCCTGGTTGGAACCTGCAATTTTCAACACAAAATACATGGATAAGATTATATCATCACTGAGGTAGGCATTCCCATACTCAGATTCAAAACTTTAACTAATGGACTAACTATTCTGATACAGGAATGATCTTGCAGTACATCATTTTTATAGACTTTTGTAGACACAGTATGGACGCAGCCATCTGTTTATGATTAGTCTACATAGATAATGAATACAAAACTCCTCGCAGCCTGGATGGTAGAAACTAGATCCAGGGTCTTCACTTCTACTTCCCGAATTGGTACGATTCTAAGCATGTGATTAAATGATTTGATGTCGAACATGTTAGAAACCACTTGATTACCAGTCAATGATGTGAACTGTTAACAAGCGTGGGAGAGACCACCAGTAATGTCAATGGTTCTCAAAGTACCAAGCACAACCCGTGAAGTGTGAATAGATGTTTTGATGTCGAACACTTCACGGAATCCTTTGATCGAAAGTCAATGATGTAAACTGACGTCAAAGGCGAGAAACCTGCCATTGATGCATGCAGACTTCAAGGTACTGTCGATTCCTAAGTCATCTTTCTAGATAATGTGTCGATGTCGATAGAAAGCGACCCGTTGCAGGCAAGCCCACAACACGAAATCATTGTTCAAGTTGAAGAAATGTTGCTGTAAGGACTGACTCAGGGATGGTCAAATGGATGACAAGTATTTTGCAGATGAAAGTTTTGCTTGCAGACCTCTTGAACACATAACGACACGACAGATGGCTTGGTGACGAATAACTCAAAGTTAATCCCCGGAACCCGGTTAAAGACTTTCAAAGTGGTTTGGTCAACTGTGAGGTAAAAGATTTCCCAACCCAGGTGAATAAAAAGTGTCGTGTTCAAGAGCGGTAATAAAGTTTCTTCTGAGACAAAAGGTGACAAACAGGTTCATTCTTCTCTCTTTTCCCCCACCATTTCTGGCAAGTACCTCTTTATTTTTAACAAGCTTGAGGAGGATAACATATGCTTGATTATAAGCTCATCCTTCGGACGAGTCCAACCTAGTTTAAATTCGAACCCTAGGAAGGAGTGGTTCGTTCCTGTTTGTAATTGAACAGGTCCTCTACTGTAAAAGTTTAACGAGCCCAGTATAGGAGAAACTCGGCGTTTTTCAATTTTAGAGAGTCTGAAAAAACTAAAGGAGACTCCACGTTGAACTTTTTCGTATATTTGTGTCCCTCAAGCCCGAAAAAGTATAAAATAATACCTGGGGGAACCGCTTGATCTTGCGACCAAGGAGTACTTTCATAATAGTGTCGTCAACCTGAAAAGTAAAAAGCGATCAAGGACACGTCGTTTTATTTCCTTATCGAGTTTGAAACGACAAAAACCCGGCAATCTTTTCCTGATTTTACGGTCAGAAAAGAGCTAAAAGGGGACCGTCTTTTAATTCCGTTTTAACGAGTGTAAAAGAAACGCTCGGCGATCTTTTCATGTTTTAGGAGTCAGAAAAGGGCTTAAAAGATGACTCTGATATTTTTGTTTGTGAAAAAATTACAATTTCCCTTGAAATCCCTTTGTCCTGCACAAAAGCGACACATTACTCATACCTGTTTAAAATAGGCAAAAATACATTCAAAAACATCTTTTCATGGTAAAAAATGAACTAATTCATCCAAAAAACCTATAAAAAGACCTTTTACCATGTCATTTTTACCGTTTCACTGTTGAGGTTGAAAAAGGAGCTTTTGACAAGAAACTTCCCGTGGTCGCTGCGGAAAATCTGACCGTCGGAATCGAACGCCGTCTCATCCAGGTATTTTACACATCCTACTCTGCATTTCTATCCGTTTAGAATTAATTTTTAGGTCTTAGTTTCATTTTTTGGGAGGGTTTTGGTTTTGGAATGCGCCTCTCGGCGGACGCAGGTGCCCTTCGGGTGACCTGCGTCCCCCGACTTTTTCTCATACGGGAAAACGGTCGGAAGACGCAGCCCGCCTTCAGGCCAGCTGCGTCCGGGCGCCCTGTGCTACAAAGCCGGGGTGCGTCTTCCGAGAAACGCGCATTTCAAAACCCCAACTCTCTCAAAAAACCACCAAATATTCCCAAATCAATTTCTAATTGCTATTTTTGATATGCAGGGCATTAATCATGTTAGACTGGAGAGAAAGAGAGCATGTAGAGGAAGATGAAGCTGCAATAAATCATCAACCTTCCCTGGATGCCCTAAGAGCATGCGGATTATACAAATATTGGACCATACCGGGCATGAGGGGCCAGGTAAGATTCTTGGAATGGCTGGTTGAGCGATGGAACGTTCAAGAACAATGCTTTTACATAGGAGGGCACCAGCTCGAGATAGAGCCCTCGGATGTATACTTTCTCACTGGCTTGCCAAACAGAGGTGAGCAACTCAGTCTTGCGGGGACTAGGCCGGGTGGCCAATCCCTTGATAGTCTCCGCGAGGATTGGTGCACACGTGGGGCTCACCATTCAAAAGGCATAGAGATAAAACACATCACTCTACCGGAACTCAAAGTCATAGCGTTCACGGTTACCAGAATTTGCGGCGCGGCCGCTTTACACATTGCTTCCGGATCCCAAATGCGGATGGCAATTGACTGTTACCAAGGCACCATTTTCAACTGGTGTGAAGCTGTGTCGGCTCATATGAAGAGCCAACTGACCAAGGCAAAGAACGGACGACTAAAGACT
Source organism: Pinus tabuliformis (assembly GCA_031772625.1). NCBI lineage: Eukaryota > Viridiplantae > Streptophyta > Pinopsida > Pinales > Pinaceae > Pinus > Pinus tabuliformis. The sequence continues at coordinate 1,634,251,089 of CM062804.1, read as the reverse complement.
TTTGGATATGGGCCTATAGTCGTGAGCTTTGCCTTGGAGAGAATTCCAATGTTGATCCCTCAGCAACTCACTGTTGATATCTTGGGTCCTCGGCAGCCAAAGCTGATACGATGGGTTGCGGTGATGGCCCGGCATCCTGACGAGGGCGCGACAGTAGTTCGATTCTCAGATAGTTATTTTGACTGGTTAGAGGGCCAGCTTTTTGTGATACAGGACTTTCCGTATGCCGGAATGGATTTCAGAGGTGATCCGGACATGGTTCTTCCACAGGGAGAACAATGGGACGACAGAGGTACTTTTATTTTCACAAGTTTCCTAATTATGTATTTTTTGTATTTTTTATATATATCGTCTCAAAACTAATAGTAAAACTTTTTCAAAATGCAGATGTTGGACCACAGCGTCCAGCCAACCTCCGGCCTTATGATAGACTACATCCAGCTGCACCGGTACCGGTCCCACAGGACGCGACAGCAGAAGTACTAGCTGAGTTGGAGCATGATCTAGAGCGTCTCACGGCAGATATACCTGAGACTACTATGGACGACATTCCTATCAGGCTTCAGCGTTTCGTAGTCGCGGTCCCTGGACCGTTTAGGAGATTTTTGCGTAAGGTAGCCCGCGCAGTGGTGTCATACAGAGAGCACCACCAGTGATTGACTAGTCACTTTTGTAGTCACATGTGACATTTTGACTTTTTGTACTATCATTTTGCCGATCATAAGGTGTTTTCAACCTATGATCGAAGACGATGTATATATTTTTTGACACACTTCTATCTATATATATCACTATTACCGGCTTATCTTGTTTAACATATGATGAAATGTTTTTAAATTTACTTGCATGATCATTATAAATGTCTGTCCAACACTCGAGAAGCAATTGCATCTGCTAATGTATTCAGGGACCTTGGAATATGTTGATATTCAATGTAATCAAATTCACGTTCCAAGAGACGCACTCTCAAAAACAACCTTAATAACACAGGATTTCTAATGGCATAAACTCTATTAAGCTGTAATACAACAAGTTCAGAATCTAACCTCACTATCAAACGTCGAATTCCAAATGAAATAGATTCGGATAATAATTCAACCACTGCACTGTATTCTGCAATGTTATTCGTTGTTTGACCGAGGCTTACCCCATGCATAGAAACTAACTCGTCAGAGGGCGAATAGATAACCCAAGCTGCGGAAGAGATATTCCGTGTATTACGACAAGCACCATCAGCAAATCCAATGTATGTTTGGAGAGGCGTCGACATCTACAATATCAAGAGTAAAACCAAGATAAGCCAGAATAATGACGAAAAACCACACTCGCTAAGCTAAGCACACTGACTAAACTAACACACTTGCTAGCTAAAATGGAAATCTAACCTATCTAAAAATTTCTCCATACCCATCATTTTAAGCATAATACCTCTTTAGGTAAAGTCCATTTCTGGGTTTACCCAAAGAGTCCCCATCAAAATCAACTAGCTCATAAGCCCCTTTTGCTAGCTTTCGCTTTACAATGTAGGGCCCATGCCACATGGGAACGAATTTTCCGGCACCTAGCTTATCGTTAGCTTGATCATATAATAGTACTAGGTCTCCTTCCGAAAAACTTCGAGGGGTTACATTTTTATCGTACTGAGCTTTCATTCGTTTCGCGTGAGTCTCGATAGCTAAAGTAGCGTCACGTCGAGTCTCATCTAATTTAGCCAAGTATAATAACCGTTTCTCCTCTTCGGAAGTAGCTGGAAGTAATTCGACAGCCATTTGAAGTGATGGGATTTCGCATTCAATAGGTAACACAGCTTCTAAGCCATAAACTAGCTGGAAAGGGGTGAAACCTGTTGAATTTTTCACTGAAGTTCGATATGCCCATAGCGCCGAAAATAACATGTTATGCCAATTCGTTCGATGGATACCAATGATCCGTCGAATCATGATGACTAGAACTTTGTTGATTGACTCAACCAAACCGTTGGCTTGCGGATAATAAGGAGTAGAGCTATCGTGGCGCAAACCAAGCTGGCTTGTAAGCTCAGTCATCATGACGTTTCGAAAATGGCTCCCATGGTCAGTAATGATTGCTTGTGGGACACCAAACCTAGTTATGATATGATTGAATACGAAAACTGCAGCTGTCTTGCCGCTTGCGTCGAATGTAGGCATCGCCTCGGCCCATTTTGTAAAATAATCAACCGCGAGGATGATATACGCATGCCCCCCGGCCGAGTGAGGGTTACAAGTAATAAAGTCAATACCCCATTTGGCGAATGGACCAGCGGCAATTATAGGGTGGAGAGGAGCAGGTGGAGCGCGCATCTTTCGATCAAACACTTGACAGTTGTGGCATTTTCTGACGGCAAGGATACAATCTTTAAACATAGACGGCCAGAAATAGCCAGCGCGCAACACCTTCTGAGCTGTGGCATACCCAGACATATGACCGCCACATGCTCCAGAGTGACAATCATTCAAAACTCTCTCAGCCTCGTCGTGAGTTAAACAACGTCGAAAAACTAAGTCTGCCCCCCGGCGATAAAGTGTATCTCCAATAATTCTGTATTGCTGGGATCGAAACCGAATTTTTCGACGGTCTTCCTTGGAAGCTTCAGGCCGAAAGGTTTGGGTTTGGAGATAGATGATTATATCCCCATACCACGGATCTAAAGTGCTAATAAGAAACAAAGATTCGTCCGCAATGGACTCCTCTGCCACAGTCTCTGTGTCAGCACTCGGGAAATCACACATCAATTCCGCAAAAACTAAAGATTTCTTAGACTTGGACTTCTCGAACTCCAAGTCGAACTCTTGCAGGATAACAATCCATTTAGAGTACTTGCCCCCTAGCAGTTGTTTTGTCAAAATATAAATCATAGGGTTGCAATCCGAAATAACCGTAGTTTTGCGAAGAAGAATGTAGTGACGAAAACGCTGGACAGCTTGAACGGCTGCCAGGGCCAATTTCTCCACATGCGAATATTTTAACTCAGTGGGATTTAAGGTTCTACTAAGATAATATATCACATGCTCCGCTCCGAATTCATCTTCTTGAACTAACACCATTCCAATGGTGGAATGCGAAGCTGCGAGGTATAAGAAGTAGTCTTGGTTGTAGTTGGGAGGATGCAATAACGGTGCATGGGTCAACGCGTGTTTAAGTGCATCAAAAGATTGTTGGGCAATCTCGTCCCAAAAGAATTGTGCGTTCTGTTTCAACAACCGTGTAAAACCTTTAGTGACCTCGGCGTAGTTTGGGATGAATCGGCGTAAAAAGTTCGCTTTCCCTTGCAAACTTTGGAGTTGGCGCAAACTCGAAGGAGGAGGCAATTTGATGATAGCCTCGACTTTCGAGGGATCGACGCGAATGCCGGCTTTTGAAACAACAAATCCCAGCAATCGACCTGTTTCTATACAGAAAACACACTTGTGGGGATTCAACCGAATCCGATAATGCCTACACCTCATAAAGATTGCTCGTAGGTGGACAAGGTGATCAGCTCGATGTAAAGAATGAGCAGGCAAATCATCGAGATAGGGTTGCACAATGTGCTTGATGTCATGAAATGCATAAGACATCACCCGTTGAAAAGTGGCCCCGGCATTCTTAAGCCCAAAAGGTAATTTGCAATAAGCAAATGTCCCCCATGGACAAATGAATGCCGTTTTTGGTTGATCGGCAGGTAGAATATTGATTTGATTATAGCCTGAGAAACCATCCATGAAGGAAAACATCTCACTTCCGGCACAATCATCAATTATTTGATCGATATAAGGCGTAGGATAGTTGTCTTTTGGACAAGCTCGATTTATATCCCTATAGTCGATACAGATTCTTATTGTTCCTTGTTTTTTATTGACGGGAACAATATTCGATACCCAATCCGTTAACGGGATCGGATAAATGAAACCTGCTTTCAACAGCTTTTCGACTTCTGCTTTAATCGCAGCCGCTTTTCGAGGGTGAATCTGACGCAACCGTTGCCGAATGGGTTTAGCATCCGGGTAGGTCTTTATTTCATGAATAACAATGGCAGGATCAATTCCCGGCATTTCCTCGTAAGACCAGGCAAACACGTCGCGGAATTCTTGGAATAGGGCCTTGTAAGTTTGGATTTCTTCTTCAGTACATGCGGCACCTATATGAATGTTCTCCTCGATTCCGGACTTCACTGAAATATCAATGGGAATAGTACGAGAAATATTCCCTAAATTCAGCTCTGAATCAGAATGTTTCGTTGGATCCTGAGCGTCTTTGACATATTCAGCGGTAAAGATAGATGAAAAATCATTTTCAAATGCATCGCCCTTAGGTAAAAACGAAGATCTGTGATGGAGATCTTCCCATGGTAGATCATCTACACTTAGGATTTCGCGAAGTTGTTCGTCAGATGACACTTCTTCGGGAAACGTTATCCGTTCTAAGGGTGAGGTGAAAAGTGACTCTTCACTGACCACATTCATTTGGTCGGTTTCGGTTGAATGAAAATCGGTAAAAGACATAAGAGCTTCATAAGCAATCTCATACGGACTCAACGGCATAACATCACCGAACGAATCTAGCTCAGAGTCAGATGGAACATACCAAGGATCATCATAAATAATGTTTTCTGACGTGATCATATGAATCGTTGCAAACGAAGGGTCTACATTGAGTGGAGGGAGAGGAAAAGTTCCCAGTAAACCGGAATCCTTAACTAAACCTACACCAATGTCCCTATAAGGGATTGTCGTTTTACCAACATGTTGAATACTCTCTGAAGAGGCTGGGTCGGATGAAAAGTATGTCAGCTGATCAATAGTCACGATCTTACCGTTATGTGGAAACTTAATGACTCTGAAGACCGATGAAACGACCGCTGTCATAGCATATGACCAACTTCGACCCAAAAGAAGGTTGTAGTCTAGAGGGGCATCAACCACTTCCACATCCAGACTAACGGTTTTACCTTCGACCCCTATAGGCAATTCTTGTAGAATACCAAACGGACGGAACCCACGGCCATCAAAGGCCTTAAGGATGGTGGGGGATTGGTTCAATGAAGGAGAACCAAGCGATCTCCAACATTGAATCGACATAATACACGTAGAAGCTCCCTCATCAATCACAGTCCGATGAATAGGCCTGTTTTTGACTATCACTGGGATTTGGAAAGCCATTTGATGGGGGAGACGCGGTGTACTATTTTCTAGATCAAAGATCATTAGGTTCGGGTCCTGAACATCGACAGCTCCGATAGCCGACAAAAGCAATTTTCGTTGCGCTGGACATGATTGCAGCACTTCGAGTGCCGACATTGCTGAAGGTGAAACAGCTAAGTCCTCAACAATGTTGTAATTCTGGGCTGCTCTCGCATGTGGATTGAAAGCAGACCTTCGAAGTACACCCTTGGCGGGCGGCTTAATCACTAAGTCTGGGTTAGGTTTTTCGATCTGTAGTGGATCGGAACCAGGAGCTGAGGTTGATGGGTTAGAGTGAGAAGATTCTGCTTCCTTACCATCAACAGGAGCCTTACTACCATAATCTTGCGATCGAGTCGCAATCCTGACATGAGACATCATCAAAATGGGTTCTTCACTGGCATTCGAAGAAGAACCTATCATCTTATTCTCCTGCTCTGGAAATGGATTTTTTAACACAGCAGGAGTGGGAGAACCTTTGACTATTTTCACTACCTCGGCCCGATGAGGGCAGTCTCTCGTAAAATGATCTTCTTCACAAATGAGACAAGGATATCGAGGTTTGCGTTTTTCGTCATTGGTTTCCGACTTTTCCGTTTTCTCCTTTGGAGCCTTGTCTGCTTTGGCCTTCTTCTTTCCTTTCTTCTTTCCACCGTTTTTTGGTTTGGCCGTAGATGACTCTACAGCGTGAATGTCGGCGGTGAGTTCAGGAGAAGACTCTCCTGTCGGAGAATCAGGCAAAGTGATAATTGGAGTAGTTGAAGCCTTGGAAGACTTCTTCTTGCTCTTTGTAGTCACGATACCAATCATACCATCAGCGGCATGAGATCCCGAAGGAGCAGCAGCGATTTGGTTTGACTTTGGAAGATCCGGAATTTTCTCGTGTAACGTACCCGACTGAGTGTAAACTAAGTCAAGGTATTGTGCCTGAGCAATGACTTGCTCCTCAGTAACTACTCCGGCCTTAGCTACATCTTCAGTAATTCTTGGTAATAATGATTTGACAAACCATTCAGCTAAGATTTGGTCCGGGATAAAAACTTTCACTAATCTTCTTCGACGTCTCCACTCATGGATGTGATCAGAAATGTACGTGGATGTCGATTGTTTTAGCGAAGTTAATAATTCTGTACCATTATCGTATCTGACTGGTAACTGAAAATGAGTTAAGAACGAGGTAGCTAACTGGCTAAAGTTGTAAAAAGAGGCCCGTGGTAACTCAATGTACCACTTGGCTGCGAGACCAATGAGTGTACGCTGGAAAAGACGTAAGCGGATGGAATCATCTGAGATGGAATTTGAGGCACACCAGAGGTGGTAAGTCATCACGTGATTAGACGGATCCTCTCCAGACTTACCTTCGAACTTGGGTATATCGCTGGGCAACTTATTTGGCATTGGCGGCCAGAACTGAAGATATTGAATTGGATCGTTCGTTAGGCGCGTCAAGTCGGGTAAATCTAAAGTCGCAATAAACGGTAACTGCCGGTTAGGATCTCTAAAACTCTGAGTCACAATACCAGCCCCAGGAGGAGGATATCCAGGATAACTAGGAACAGGAGTCGCATTTGGGATATTATATCCTCCTGGAAAACCAGGATTAACCGGACCGTACTGGGGTTGCTGAGGTTGTTGATAAGTGTACCCAGGATACGGTTGATACTGGTAAACCGGTTGTTGGGCAGCTTGCCCAGGTTGATACTGTCCCTGGTACGGAGGTTGAACAAATTGAGGTTGAGTAGTAACAACCGTACTTGTACCAGGTTGGCCTGCAGGCATCTGGACTGTGGTTTGAACCGTAGGTCCAGACAACGGTACAGATGTCTGAGGAGTGGTTACAGGGACAGTAGAAACCGGAGCTGCCGATACTCCAGAAGTAAGCATGGTAGATGAAGCGGTAGTTGCTGCAGCCGTGTGAGGTGGAGTACCAGGTGCAATTGGCGGCTGAGTAACTACGGAAGTTACAGGGGTCTGAACACTTGACTGGACAGGTTGCGGTTGCTGGGGTGGACCAGGAACTGCAGGTTGTCCTGCTTGAGGTACCGACTGTATACTTGGTTGCGACATCTGTTGACCCTGTGACGGATCCCATGTTAACATTCCAGGGTATTGACTCGTAACAGGTTGAGGATACTGAGATCCATAGCCGTATTGAGGATAGGGTTGATAACTGTAAGGTGCAGTCCCATATGATTGCCCTTGAGGTGGTTGATAACCTTGACCAGGGTATTGACCCGTAGGTTGATAACCTTGAGGTAAATACGAGTACTGGGGTTGACCTTGACCTTGGGGTTGGTATCCTTGAGGTTGATACCCTTGGGGTTGATACCCTTGGGGTTGCCATCCTTGAGGTTGCCATCCTTGAGGTTGATATTGATACTGAGGTTGACTTTGGGGTACATATTGAGGCTGGGGTTGATACCCTTGGGGTTGATACCCTTGAGGTTGCCCCCCAATCACGAATGAAGTACCTTGAGGTTGCCCCCCAGGCATTAACGAAGGTTGCCCCCCAGGCGGTAATTGGCCACCTTGAGGTTGGTTAATGGGAGTTGAACCTGACATCATATAAATGTCACCTATACTCAATGGTACATTACCACTGTTTCCAACTAATAACCCATGATCAATGGGTTGAGGAGATGCTCCCGCAAAGGTACCAGAAAGTGATTGATACCCAGTAGGAACAGAAGGACCGCCATGTAAAAATGATTCGGGACTTTGTGAAAACACAGATGACTGACCAGACATATTTACAGGAGAATGAATTCCTCTAGGTGGAAAAGGAGTACGAGGTGTAGAAAAACCTACTGAGTTGTCTAAAAAATTGGTTAATGCAAGGTACCAAGATTCACTCCTAGGAGGACTGTAAAAGATGGATTCACGCTCCCTTAGATCAAGGGTAATTAGATCTTCAGAATCAGAAACGCCTATTTCTTCCTCTGGAACAAGTTCTTCTATAGAAATTAATCCAACAGGAAGATTTTCGGTGATAATTCTTTCTATTCTTGGTGAATCAGGAACACTAGGAGTTGGAGTAACAGGTTCGGAAATTTCAGGTTCTTCGCCTGTTTCACTGGCAGATGAAAAACTACCAGCAAGCTCGGAAACTGTAACAGCTTCGGGATTGTAACCTGTTTCTAAACTTTGGTAATCTGGATGGACTACCAAGGAAGATTCTCCTTCTTCAGGTGAACCTACTCTACTGTCACTAGGAGGAGTTACAAGGACCTTTAACCCTTCTAGATTACCTGGGTCGTCTCGAGGAGGGGATCCCCTAAGTCTACGGGATCTTCTCAACAATTCGGCCACAGAAACAACTTCAGGAGACTGGCCCGCAATTCGACGGGACCTTCTCGGTAATTCCGCCACAATTAAAGATTTTTAACTACAACACACGAAAACAAAGTAAAAATTTCAAATCAAACCACCTAAAGTCTTCTAAAGAAGCAAACAAATTTGAAGCACACGCCTAAATAATCTAGAGCGTCAAAGCACACACAAACAGTAGTCTTCCGGACCAAAAGCGCTAGTTGGTGATTAGGCCCAACCTCGCAGGATTCAGTACAGAAATGGCGGGTGGAACAGTTACCCCGGCAACCTGCTTAATGAATAGACCGGCACAAGTTCCTCCACTTTAACCGTCTCGAAGTGAAGTGAACCCCCCGGAAAATCCAAGTGAGTATAACCGACGTCTGCTCCAGGTACAGTGGGACCTTCCCTCCACCGTCACCTCGGTAGAACCCTAAAGATTATGGTCACTAAAGTTACCAATCACAACAATTACACCTGGGGGAACAGTCTAAACTCCGACAGCACGCAAGGGCAGAGTAACAAGCTCCAATCCCCTTACCGGCTCCTTGACAACAATCCAAGGTTTACCGATAAGTGACCCCTGGCTCCTCGACAATGGTTAATCCGAGGTTTACCGTTTGTAATACGTACTGTCTGGCGTCGTTCCCAACGAGGGAGGAATGATCCCCTCACTGGTTCGGACACGAGCTCGTGCTTCTCCTTTAAGAGGAGCTTTCCCAGAGTATAACTGAAACAATTGGATTTAATCTACTCAAGATAAACTATCTGTTTGGTTTTGTAGTCTTGGAGAGTTAAGTACTCACCTACTCCAAGACCCTAGCCTAAGCTATGTTGGTGTTTCAGAGCCCTAGAAAAATAAAGATTACTAGATTGATTTTAATTTAAGCGTTACTTTTAAGGTTGTTTCTTAAGTCAAAAGGTGATGGAAGTGAAACCAGTGGTGTGTTGACTCGACTCGAAACCACTACAAAATGCACCTAGAATGATTTATCCACTACTTTACTTTTTCGATGAATTGCTTAACTAAAAAGTTGAGAGAATGCAATCTTTATAAAAGCAACTTCTTAATTGAAGACAATCAAAGAAACAATTCGTTTTTCTTTTCCAAGCATAAAAACATAACCTCTCTTTACATGCACGAAAAAACTCTTTTCTTCTTTCAAAAACAAAAAGCTACTTGAAACAAGACTTTTAAAGAAGATGTTTTTGTATTTTTCTTTTAATAAAGCAAATAAATCTAATATAACCAAAAATCAATCTTAACAACTATTAAAATCTATGAAAATCCACTCATAAGCAAACTAAAAGCAAATTTATTCTAAGCAAGTTTAACGAGGCCAAAACTAACAATGATTATTCTAAGGTGTTTTACTTGATCACAATCAAATCAAGGACTAGCTTATTGCAGAACCAAAAACTAGCCAAAACAAAACTCTAATCTTTTTGTTCTTTTTGTAAAATGGAAATCAATACTTTATAAACAAGCAATTCGAAATTTGACCCAAAACAACTTAAATGGCAAGCTGCTCACACAAGGAGACTTTACGACAGGCCCGACTTCTAAGAAGGTTGACTAACCAGAGAGATCTAAGGTTGGACAACTTTCTACTATCAAAGTCACTACAAAACCTATCCAAAAATCAAACCCTAGGTCTAAACTTCGTTGAAAACCACTAAAACACTCAAAGCTCACAAAACAAGTTCAGGTGAAAATTCTTGACAGGGTACTAAAGGATCTGGGCAGAAAATACTAAGGAAAATCAAAATCTAAAAGCAATTTAAAGCAAAAATGGAATTTTCTTAAAGTTTACAGGAAGACGCAGGCAACCCGTTACAACAGGTGCGGGCCCGCTCTGTGCAAACGGCAACAGCGCGTCCAAAGACGCACTGTGCAGTACTCAGAGGGTGCGTCCTTCTGGAAAAATGAAGAAAAACCAAATCTAACTAAATCTAAAGCTAAGCCACCCAAATACTAATTCTCACAGTCAAAAACCAGAAAATAAAAATGATTTTCTCAAAGCAAAGTTCACATAAAGGAAAAGACTCTCTCATTAATGGAGTCCCCAGCGGAGTCGCCAATTTGTCACACGGAATTGGTCAAGGGTGCGGACACAGCTGACCTTCCTAGAAGTCTAAGACATTCTAATGACAAACAAGACAAAATGGAGTGATCTTTCTCTAAATACACCTTTTACAACATGAAAACTACAAGTGTTTAGGCTTACCTTATTCCAAAACGCTGTTGTTGAAGTCCGTTGTTGACGATCCGGATGAGCTCCTCCTTCAAGTCAATTCCTGCAACCACAAACAATCAAACAATTACCAAGCACTTGCATTTCATATAATAAAACATATATTCAACATGCAGACCAAGGAACACATGAAATAACTCATTAACACAAGCTATTGAGAAAAATAAACCAGTTTGTATTAATAACGAAACAAAGAAACTCTTACAACCTGGCCTTGGTGTTGTGCAAGTTCCTCCCAGGGTCCATCAAGGGTTTTCCTCTACTTTGACAAAGCTCACCCTCTTCCAAGTAGAATCAAGTGAAGACAATCTCTCCTCACAAAGGCTCTAATGGAAGACCTAAATCCTGCAGCATTTACCCAAAGAAAATGTATAGCTCCAACCTCTTCTCCCTCTGGCTCAATGTCTTTATTTATAGTGCTGTAAAGAGGTTATTCAGGTCCACTATCAATGGGATCATCCCCCTCTTTGGGTGGGATAGCTCCCTTATTGATGGGATAAGTTCCCCCTTAATAGAGATACATGAACCAACTGGAGGCGCATCCATTTCATCAAACTGACCTCTAGAATGTTCTAGAAGTAACCACAAGTAACTTTTTCAAGATAAAACTCGCGCATTTTGCCTTTTACAGAGGGACGCACCTGTCCCTTAACATACAGAGCGTCCATGGACGCAGATTTTGTGAACATGGTCAGCGTCCCCGCAGGTAAGGCTAGAGAGAACCTGCGACCCCAGAGATAAACATAGTTTTTACAAGACTTTCTCTCTTCTTTGAGTTTGAGATGGATAACAGAGGCATGAGACTTGCCTAAGAGGGTAGCATGACTGTTGATTTGAGCCATACTAACTGTAAGTAGTCAAGGTGACATTTTTTAGTGTAACACTATTTTTGCTCTTAAGATTTTGTTTTTACATTGTTTTCACTGCCCAGATCCATTAGTTTACTGTCAGAGATCTTCACCTGAACTTGTCCCGTTAGTGTCGAGGGTTTTGGTGGAATTCATAGGGATTTTGCCTTAGGGTTTGATTTTTTAACTGGTCCTGTAGTGACTTTGGCGTTAGAGGTTGTCAAACTTTGGATCTCCTTGGTTTTGGTCAGTCCTCTTAGGAGTCGGGCCTGTCATAGAAGTCACCCTTGTGAGAGACCTACCTTTGTGTCTTCTCTTTGCGAATCTCGAAAAGTTTGTTTGTTAAAACCTTGAATTTCATTCTTGAGAAAAAAGAACAAAAAGATTTCGATTTTGTTTTTTGATTAGTTTATGGTTCTGCATGAACTGATCCTTAGTTGCATTTTGACTGAGTAAAACATCCGGGAATTATCCTTGTAGGCTTTTGTCCTCATTATTTTTTGCTTTTAGGTAAATCTCCTTTTAATTTGCTTTTGAGTGAATTTGATTTGATTGTTTTAGATTTGATAAATAGTTTTTATATGCTTTATTAATATAGAAAAAACAAAAAATTCTTTTGGAAAAAGTTTGCTTTGGTAGCATTTGTAGACTTTTGGGAGAAAAAGGAAATTTCGTAGAGTAATTAGTGGTCATGAGTTGTATGTTTTGAAAAGATAAAGAAATTGTTTCTTTGATTGTCTTTGCCAAGAAAGTTGTTTTCTATAAAATTTGCATTTTCCAACTCTCTTAGTTAGGAGATTCATTGAAAAAGAAAAGTAGTGTAAATCATCTTAGGTGCATCTTTGTAGTGATTGCGAGTCGAGTCTACACACCACCAGTTTCATCTCCGCTATCTTTTGTCTTTAAGAAAAACCATAAAATTAACGCTTAAAGTAAAATCAACTTAGTAACTTTTATTTACTAGGGCTCTGAAACACCAATTTAGATCAGGCTAGTGTCTTGGAGTAGGAGAGTAATTAACTCTCCAAGACAACAAAACCAAACAAGTAGCTTATCTTGTGATAGAATAAATCCAATTGTTTCATTTGTACTCTGGGAAAGCTCCTCTTAAAGGAGAAGCACGAGCTCGTGTCCGAACCAGTGAGGGGATCAATCCTCCCTCGTTGGGAACGACGCCAGACACACACGTATTACAAACAGTAAACCTCGGATTAACCATTGTCGAGGAGCCAGGGGTCACTTGTCGGTAAACCTTGGATTATTGTCAAGGAGCCAGCAAGGGGATTGAGCTTGATACTCTGCCCTTGCGTGTTGTCGGAGTGTAGACTGTTCCCCCAGGTGCATTTGTTGTTGTTGGTAACCTTAGTGACCATTATCTTTAGGATTCTACCGAGGTGACGGTGGAGGGAAGATCCCACTGTACCTGGAGCAGACGTCGGCTAGACTCACTTGGATTTTCCGGGGGGTTCACTTCACTCGAGACGGTTAAAGTGGAGGAACTTGTGCTGGTCTATTCATTAAGCAGGTTGCCGGGGTAACTGTTCCACCCGCCACTTCTATACTGAATCGGGCGATGTTGGGTTTCATCTCCAACTAGTGTTTTTGGTCCGGAAGGCTACTGTTTGTGCTTGGTTTGACGCCCTAGATTCTTTAGGCGTGTGATTCAAATTTGTTTGGTTCTTTAGAGACTTTAGGTGGTTTGCTTTGAGATTTTACTTTGTTTGCGTGTGCAGTAGTTAAAAGTTTTTCACTGTGGCGGAATTACCGAGACAGTCCCGTCGACTTCGGGGCAAGTCTCCTGAGGTTGTTTCTGTGGCCGAATTGTTGAGGAAATCCCGTAGACTTCGGGGTGAGCCTCCTCAAGACATCCCAAGTCATTACGAAGGTTTAAAGGTACTTGTTACTCCTAGTGGCAGTAAAGTAGGTTCACCTGAAGAAGGAGAATTGTCATTGGTAGTCCATCCAGATTACCAAGGTCTAGAAACAGGTTATAATCCTGAGGCAGTTGCAGTTTCTGAGCTTGCTGGTAGTTTTTCATCTACTAGTGATATAGGCGAAGAACCTGAAGTATCTGAACCTGTTACTCCAACTTCTAGTGCACCAGATTCACCTAGGGTAGAAAGAGTCATCACCGAAAATCTTCCTACTCGTTTGATAGCTATTGAAGAACTTGCTCCAGAGGAAGAATTAGGCGTATCTATCCTTGAAGATCAACCTATTATTGATCTAAGGGAGCGTGAATCTATCTTTTACAGTCCTCCTAGAAGTACTACTTGGTACCTTTTGTTAACCAATTATTTAGACAACTCAAGGATAGGTTTTTCTCCACCTCGTACTCCTTTTCCACCTGGAGGTATTTATACTCCTGTCAATATGTCTGGTCAGTCGTCCATGTTCACTCAATCTCCTGAATCTTTCTTGCACGGCGGTCCTTCTGTTCCCGCCGGGTATCAGTCACTTTCTGGTACCTTTGCGGGGGCACCTCCTCAACCCATTGATCATGGGTTATTAGCTGGAAACAATGGTAATAAATCGTTGGGTGTAGGGGACATTTACATCATGTCAGGTTCAGTTCCCGTTTCTCAACCTCAAGGTGGCCAACTAACGCCTGGGGGGCAACCTCAAGGTACACAAATTGTGTCTGGGGGGCAACCTCAAGGACAGTATGTACCCATAGTACAATACATGCCTCAAGGTCAACCCCAGCCTCAATATGTACCCCAAGGTCAACCTCAGTATCAATATTTACCTCAAGGGTATCAACCTCAAGGTCAAGGTCAACCCCAGTATCAGTATTTACCCCAAGGTTATCAACCTCAAGGTCAATACTCGAGTCAAGGTTATCAACCACCTCAAGGTCAGTCATATGTTCAAGGTATGGGAACTGTGCCTTTCACTTATCAATCCTATCCTCAATCTGGTTACGGATCTCAGTATCCTCAACCTGTTACGGGTCAATACCCCGGAATGATAGTGTGGGATCCATCACAAGGTCAACAAGTGTTGCAGCCAAGTATACAATTGTTACCTCAAACTGGACAACCCGTAGTTTCTGGTTCACCCCAGCAACCGCAACCTGTCCAATCAAATGTTCAAACTTCTATAACTTCGGTAGTTACTCAGTCGCCAATTGCACCTAGTACTCCATCTCAAACGACTGCTGCAACTACCGCAACATCTACCGCACTTACTTCTGGAGTATCGACAGCTCCGGTTTCTACTGTCTCTACAACCACTCCTCAGACATCTTTACCGTTGTCCGGATCTACGATTCAAACCACGGTCCAGATGCCTGCAGGGCAGCCTGGTTTAAGTACTATTGTAACAAGTCAACCTCAATTTACCTATCAACAGTACCAGGGACAGTACCAATTCGGTCCTGCTGTCCAACAACCGGTTTACCAGTATCAACCGTATCCTGGGTACACTTATCAACAACCTCAACAACCCCAGTACGGTCCGGTTAATCCTGGTTTTCCAGGAGGATATAATATCCCGAATGCGATTCCTGTTCCAAGTTATCCTGGATATCCTCCTCCTGGGACTGGTCTTGTGACCCAGAATTTTAGGGATCCTAATCGGCAATTACCGTTTATCGTAACTTTGGATTTACCTGACTTGACGCGCCTAATGAACGATCCAATACAATATCTTCTGTTCTGGCCGCCAATGCTAAATAAGTTGCCCAGTGATATACCCAAGTTCGAAGGTAAGTCTGGAGAGGATCCGTCTAATCACGTGATGACTTACCACCTCTGTGTGCCTCAAATTCCATCTCGGATGATTCGATCCGCTTACGTCTTTTCCAGCGTACGCTCATTGGTCTCGTGGCCAAATGGTACATTGAGTTGCCACGGGCCTCTTTTTACAATTTCAGTCAGTTAGCTACCTCATTCCTAACTCATTTTCAGTTGTCGGTCAGATACGATAATGGCACGGAGCTATTAACTTCATTAAAACAGTCGACCTCCACTTATATTTCCGATCATATACATGAATGGAGACGTCGACGGCGATTAGTGAAAGTTTTTATCCCGGACCAAATCTTAGCTGAATGGTTTGTAAAATCATTATTACCGAAGATTACTGAAGATGTAGCTAAGGCCGGAGTAGTTACTGAGGAGCAAGTCATTGCTCAAGCCCAGTACCTTGACTTAGTTTATACTCAGTCAGGTACGTTGCACGAGAAGATCCCAGATCTTCCTAAGTCGAATCAAATTGCTGCTGCTCCTTCGGGGTCTCATGCTGCTGATGGCATGATTGGTATGGTGAATACTAAAAGTAAGAAGAAATCCTCAAAGAATTCTTCTCCAATAATAACCTTACCAGACTCCCCGACAGGAGAATCTTCTCCTGAAATTACCGCCGACATTCACGCTGTAGAGTCATCTACGGCTAAATCAAAAAACGGTGGTAAGAAGAAAGGCAAGAAGAAGGACAAAGCAGACAAGGCTCCAAAGGAGAAAAAAGAGAAGTCGGAATCTAACGAAGAAAAGCGCAAACCTCGCTATCCTTGTTTAATTTGTGAAGAAGATCATTTCACAAGAGATTGCCCTCATCGGGCGGAGGTTGTGAAAATTGTTAAAGGTTCCCCAACTCCTGTTGTTTTGAAAGATCCATTTCCAAAGCAGGAGAGTAAAATAATAGGTTCTTCCTCGAGTGCCAGTGAAGAACCCATATTGATGATGTCTCATGTATGGATTGCGACTCGATCACAAGATTATGGTAGTAAAAGTCATGTTGATGGATCGAAAGAAGCAGAATCTTCTCGTTCTAATCCATCAACCTCAGCTCCCGGTTCCGATCCACTACAGATCGAGAAACCTAACCCTGAATTAGTAATAAAACCGCCCGCCAAGGGTGTACTTCGAAGGTCTGCTTTCAATCCACATGCGAGAGCAGCCCAGAATTACAACATTGTTGAGGATTTAGCTGTTTCACCCTCAGAAATGTCGGCTTTGGAAGTGCTGCAATCATGCCCAGCACAGAGAAAATTACTTTTGTCGGCTATAGGAGTTGTTGATGTTCAGGACCCGAACCTGATAATCTTTGATCTAGAAAATAGTACACCGCGTCTCCCTCATCAGATGGCTTTCCAGATTCCAGTGATAGTAAAAAACAGGCCAATTCATCGGACTGTAATTGATGAAGGAGCTTCTACGTGTATTATGTCGATTCAGTGTTGGAGATCGCTTTGCTCTCCTTCACTGAACCAATCCTCGACGATTCTTAAGGCCTTTGATGGCTGTGGGTTCCATCCGTTTGGAATTCTATAGGATTTGCCTATAGGGGTTGAAGGAAAAACCGTTAGTCTGGATGTGGAGGTGGTTGATGCCCCTCTAGACTACAACCTTCTTTTGGGTCGCAGTTGGTCTTACGCTATGACAACGGTCATGTCATCGGTCTTCAGAGCTATAAAGTTTCCACACAATGGTAAGATCGTGACGATAGACCAGCTGGCTTATTTTTCATCCGACCCAGCCTCTTCAGAGAGTATCCAGCATGTCGGTAGAACGACTATCCCTTACAAGGATGTTGGTGTAGGATTAGTTAAAGATTTCGGTTTACTGGGAACTTTTCCTTTCCCTCTGATCAACGCAGACCCTTCATTCGCAACCATTCATATGATTACTTCAGACACTATTATCTATGATGGTCCTTAGGTTGTCCCATCTGAATCTGAGATAGACTCATTCGGTAATGCAATGCCTTTGAGTCCATATGAAATTGCTTATGAGGCCGTGCAGTCTTTTTCCGACTTAAGTTCAACCCAAATCGACCAAATGAATGTGGTCCGTGAGGAATCACTTTTCACATCAACCTCAGAATGGATAACGTTTCCTGAAGTTGTGTCATCTGACGAACAACTTCGCGAAATCCTAAGTGTAGATGATCTACCATGGGAAGATCTTCATCATCGATCTTCGTTTTTACCTGACGGTGATGACATTGAAACTGATTTTTCGTCAATTTTTACAGCTGAATATGTCAAGGACGCTCATAATCCAATGAAACATCCTGATTCAGAGTTGAATTTGGGAAACATTTCCCAAACTATTGCCATTGACATTTCAGTCAAAACCGGAATTATTGAGAACATTCATATAGGTGCCTCATGTACAGATGACGAAATTCAAACATACAAGGTCCTATTTCAAGAATTCCGTGATGTGTTTGCCTGGTCATATGAGGAAATTCCAGGAATTGATCCCTCCATTTTTTTTCATGAAATCAAAACTTACCCGGACGCTAAACCCGTTCGGCAACGTCTGCATCAGATACACCCTAGGAAAGCGGCTGCGATTAAAGCAGAAGTCGAGAAGCTTTTGAAAGCAGGTTTCATTTATCCGATCCCGTTAACGGATTGGGTATCGAATATTGTTCCGGTTAACAAGAAACAAGGAACAATAAGAATATGTATCGACTATAGGGATATAAATCGTGCTTGTCCAAAAGACAACTATCCCACGCCCTATATCGATCAAATAATTGATGATTGTGCCGGCAGTGAAATATTTTCCTTTATGGACGGTTTTTCCGGTTACAACCAAATCAATATTCTACCTGCCGATCAACCAAAAACGGCTTTCATTTGTCCCTGGGGGACATTTGATTATTGCAAATTACCTTTTGGACTTAAGAACGCCGGAGCCACTTTCCAACGGGAAATGTCTTACGCGTTTCACGACATCAAGCACATTGTGCAACCGTATCTCGATGATTTGCCTGCTCATTATTTACATCGAGCTGATCACCTTGTCCACTTACGCGCTATTTTTATGAGGTGTCGGCATTATCGAATTCGGTTGAACCCACACAAATGTGTCTTCTGCATAGAAGTGGGACGATTGCTAGGATTTGTCGTTTCAAAAGCCGGTATCCGCGTCAATCCCTCAAAGGTCGAAGCTATCATCAAATTGCCTCCTCCTTCGAGTTTGCGCCAACTCCAAAGTTTGCAGGGGAAAGCAAACTTTTTACGTCGATTCATTCCTAACTACGCCAAGATTACAAAGGGTTTCACCCGGTTGTTAAAACAAAATGCTCAATTCTCTTGGGATGAGATAGCTCAGAAATCTTTTGATGCGCTTAAGCACGCGTTGACCCATGCACCGTTGCTGCATCCTCCCAACTACAACCAGGACTACTTTTTGTATCTCGCCGCATCCCACTCCACCATTGGAATGGTCTTAGTTCAGGAAGACGAATTCAGAACGGAACATGTGATATATTATCTTAGTAGGACGTTAAATCCCACTGAGCTAAAATATTCGCATGTGGAGAAATTGGCCCTGGCAGCTGTTCAGGCTGTCCAGCATTTTCGTCATTACATTCTTCTCCGTAAAACTATAGTGATTTCGGATTGCAACCCTATGATCTATATTTTGACTAAACAATTGCTAGGGGGCAAGTACTCCAAATGGATCGTTATCCTGAAAGAGTTCGATTTTGGAGTTCGAGAAGTCCAAGTCTAAGAAATCCTTAGTTTTTGCGGAATTGATGTGTGACTTCCCGCGTGCTGACACGGAAACTGTGGCAGAGGAACCCATTGCGGACGAATCTCTGTTTCTCATCAGCACTTTAGATCCGTGGTATGGAGATATAATCGTCTATCTCCAAACCCAATCCTTTCGGCCCGAAGCTTCAAAGTCGGAACGGCGGAAAATTCGATTCCAGTCCCAACAATACAAGATTATTGGAGATACTCTCTATCGTCGTGGGGCGGATTTAGTTTTTCGTCGTTGTTTAACTCATGAAGAGGTAGAAAGGGTTATGAATGACTGCCATTCTGGAGCATGTGGCGGTCATATGTCTGGGTATGCCACAGCTCAGAAGGTGTTGCGTGCTGGCTATTTCTGGCCGTCCATGTTTAAAGATTGTATCATTGCGGTCCGAAAATGCCACAACTGTCAAGTGTTTGATCGCAAGATGCGCGCACCACCTGATCCTCTCCACCCTATAATTGCCGTTGGTCCTTTTGCTAAATGGGGTATCGATTTTATTACATGTAACCCTCACTCGGCCGGGGGGCATGCGTATATCATCCTTGCAGTTGATTATTTTACTAAGTGGGCCGAGGCGATGCCTACATTCGAGGCAGATGGCAAGACAGCTGCGATTTTCATATTCAATCATATTATTGCTAGGTTTGGTGTCCCACAAGCGATAATCACTGACCATGGACGCCATTTTCGAAACATTATGATGACAGAACTTAAAAGCCAGCTTGGTTTACGTCATGATAGTTCTACTCCTTATTATCCCCAAGCGAATGGTTTGGTTGAGTCCATCAACAAAGTTCTAGTTATCATGATCCGACGAATCATTGGTATTCATCGGTCGAATTGGCATAACATGTTATTTTCAGCGCTTTGGGCGTACCGAACCTCAGTAAAAACATCAACAGGGTTTACTCCTTTCCAACTAGTTTATGGTTTGGAAGTAGTGTTTCCCATTGAATGCGAAATCCCATCACTTCAAATGGCTATCGAATTACTCCCAGCTACTTCCGAAGAGGAGAAGCGTCTGTTATACTTAGCTAAATTAGATGAGACTCGACGTGACGCTACTTTGGCAATCGAGACTCACGCAAAAAGGATGAAAGCTCAGTATGATCGCAACGTGACCCCTCGTAATTTTTCGGAAGGAGACCTAGTGCTATTGTATGATCAAGCTAACGATAAATTAGGTGCTAGAAAATTCGTTCCCATGTGGCATGGGCCCTACATTGTCAAGCGAAAGCTAGCAAAAGGGGTCTATGAGCTGGTAGATTTTGATGGGGACTCTTTGGGTAAGCCCAGAAACGGACTTTACCTAAAGAGGTATTATGCTTAAATGGTGGGTATGGAGATTCAGTTAGTTTAGTTAGGTTAAATTTTTCTTTCTAGCTGGTGTGTTTTGTTAGTTTAGACAGTGTGCTTAGCTTAGAGAGTGTGTTTTTCGTCGTTATTCTGGCTTATCTTGGTTTTACTCTTGATATTGCAGATGTCGACGCCTCTCCAAACGTACATTGGATTTGCTGATGGTGCTTGTCGTAGTACACGGAATATCTCTTCCGCAGCTTGGGTTATCTATTCGCCCTCTGACGAGTTAGTTTCTATGCATGGGGTGAGCCTCGGTCAAACAACAAACAACATTGTAGAATACAGTGCAGTGATTGAGCTATTATCTAAATCTATTTCATTTGGGATTCGGAGTTTGATAGTGAGGTTAGATTCTGAACTCATTGTATTACAGCTTAACAGAGTCTATGCCATTAGAAATCCAGTGTTATTAAGATTGTTTTTGAGGGTGCGTCTCTTGGAACGTGAATTTGATTACATTGAATATCAGCATATTCCAAGGTATTTAAATACATTAGCAGATGCAATGGCATCTCGAATGTTAAATAGACATTTGTAACACTCATAAATGTAAATTTATAAACATTTCATCACACATGTTTAACAAAATAAGCCAGTAATAATGATATATATAGATAGGAGTGTGTCAAAAAATATACATCGTCTTCGATCATAGGTTGAAAAACACCTTATGATCGGCAAAAATGATAAGTACAAAAAACCAAAATGTCATATGTGTCTACAAAAGTGACTAGCCAATCACTGGTGGTGCTCTCTATATGAGACCACTGCCCGCGCTACCCTACACAGGAACCTCCTGAAAGGTCCTGGGACTGCGACCACATAGCGCTGAAGTCGGATAGGAATGTTGTCTATAGTCGTCTCTGGTATGCCTGCCGTGAGACGCTCTAAGTCCTGTTCCAGCTCGGCTAAGGTCTCTGCAGCCGCATCCTGTGGGGCCGGTGCTGGTACAACTGGTACTCTTCTCTCAAAAGCCCGGAGATTGGCCGGACGCCGTGGGCCTACATCTGCATTTTGGAAATTTGTGATGTCAGTTTTGAGACGATATATAAAAAACAAAAAAAAAATATAGATAATTTAAAAACTTGTGAAAAATGAAGTACCTCTGTCGTCCCATTGTTCTCCCTGTGGAAGAACCATGTCCGGATCATTGCGAAAATCCATTCCGGCATAAGGAAAATCCTGGATCGCAAAGACCTGGCCCTCCAGCCAGTGAAAGTAACCATCAGGAAATCGAACGACTGCTGCTCCCTCATCAGGATGCCGGGCCATTACCGCAACCCATCTCGTCAACTTAGGCTCCCGAGGAGGCCCAACTGGAACTATAAGATGCTGGGGGATCAGCATTGGAACTCTCTCTAGGGCAAAGCTCACAACTAAAGGCCCATATCCAAAGGTCTTCAGTTGTCCGTTCTTTGCCCTGGTTAGTTGGCCCTTCATATTGGCCAACACAGCATCGCACCCGTTGAAAATGGTGCCTTGGAAGCAATCTATAGCCATCCGCATTTGGGAACCAGTGGCTATGAGCAAAGCGGCAGCACCGCAAAGTCTGGTAACTGTAAAGGCAATTACCATAAGTTCAGGTCGGGATATGTATTTGATTTCTATCCCCTTATCCTGGTTTTGATTGTTGCACCACTCTAGCCGGAGACTAGCAAGGGATTGGCCACCCGGCCTAGTCCCGAATAGAGAAAGTTGCTCGCCCCTGTTAGGCAAGCCAGTGAGAAAATATATGTCGGAGGACTCTATCTCGAGCTGGTGTTCTCAGATGTAGAAACATTGATCCTGAATGTTCCACCTTTCAACCAGCCACTCTAAGAATGGCACCTGGGCCCTCATGCCAGGTATGGCCCAGTACTTGTAGAGACCGCATGCCTTTAAAGCATCAATGGAAGGTTGATGACCTATTGTGGCCAAATCGACATCTTCGTGTTCTCTTTCACGCCAATCTAGCATGGTGGGCAATCTACACACCAAAAAACGTTGATTAGAATTCATAAAATTAAAATTTGATGGTTGATTTTTGTGTTTGGGGTTTGAAAATCCGCTTTACGCGGAGTACGCACCCCGCGCTCAGAAAACAGAGTGGCGGTACGCAGCTGTTCTGAAGGTGGGCTGCGTACTCCGACCATTTTCCCATATACGAAAATGTCAGGGTACGCAGGTCGCCCGTGGGACACCTGCGTCCCCCGAAAAGCGGAACCTAAAACCCAAAACCCTCTAAAAAATCAAACTAAGACTTGAAATGAAATTCTAAACGGATGAAATTGAAGAGGAGGATGTTGTGAAATACCTGAAAGAGACGGCGCTCGATTCTGACGGTCGGATTCTCCGCAAAGTCCATGGGAAGTTTCTTGCCAAAAGCCCTTTTCTCACCCTCAACAGTAAAATGGTAAAAATGACATGGTAAAAAGTCTTTTTATAGGTTTTTTGGATGAATGAATGCTAAGTTTGTTTATTTGTTACCATGAAAAGATATTTTTCAATGTATTTTTGCCCATCTTAAACAGGTATGAGTAATGTGTTGTTTTTGTGCAGGACAAAAGGAATTTAGGGTAAAATCATCATTTTTCACGAACCAAGACATCAGAGTCATCTTTTAAGCCCTTTTCTGACTCCTAAAACATGAAAAGATTGCCGAGCGTTTCTTTTACACTCGTTAAAACGGAATTAAAAGACGGTCCTCTTGCAGCCCTTTTCTGACCGTAAAAACAAGAAAAGATTGCCGAATTTTTGTTGTTTCAAATTCGATACTGGAAATAAAATGACATGCCTCTGATCGCTTTTTACTTTTCAGGTCAAAGGCATTAATCATGAAAGTACTCCTTGGTCGCAAGATCAAGCGGTTCTCTCAGGTATTATTTTATACTTTTTCGGGCTTGGGAGACACAAATATACGAAAAAGTTCACCTTGGAGTCTTCTTTAGTTTTTTCAGACTCTCTAAAATTGAAAAACGTCGAGTTTCTCCTATACTGGACTCGTTAAAATTTCACAGTAAAGGACCTATTCGATTACAAACAGGAACAAACCACTCCTTCATAGGGTCTGAAACTAAACTAAGTTGGACTCATCCGAAGGATGAGCTTATAATCAAGCATATGTTATCCTCCTCAAGCTTGTAAAAAATAAAGAGGTACTTGCCAGAAATGGTGGGGGAAAAGAGAGAAGAATGAACCTATTTGCTATCCTTTGTTACAGAAGAACCTTATCACCGCTCTTGAACACGACACGTTTCATTCACCTGGGTTGGGAAATCCTTTGCCTTAAAAGCTGATAAAACCACTTTGAAAGTCTTCAACCGTTTCTGGGTATTAACTTTGGGTCAATCGCCACCAAGCCATCTGTCGTGTCGTTATGTGTTCAAGAGGTCTCTGCAAATAAACCATTCATATGCAAAATACTTGTCATCCATTTGACCATCCCTGAGTCAGTCCTTACAGCAACATTTCTTCAACTTGAACAATGATTTCGTGTTGTGGGCTTGCCTGCGACGGGTCGCTTTCTATCGACATCAGCACATTATCTAGAAAGATGACTTAGAAATCGTCAGTACCTTGAAGTCTGCATGCATCAATGGCAGGTTTCTCGCCTTTGACGACAATTTACATCATTGACTTTCGATCAAAGGATTCCGTACATGTTCGACATCAACCCATTCATTCACATTTCATGGATTGTACTGGGTACTTTGAGAACCATTGACATTACTAGTGGTCTCTCTCACACTTGTTAACAGTTTACATCATCGACTCGTAATCAAGTGGTTTCTACCATGTTCGACATCAACTCATTTATTCGCATGGATAGAATCGTACCAATTCAGGAAGTAGAGATGAAGACCCTGGATCTAGTTTCCACCATCCAGGTTGTGAGGAGTTTTGTATTCATTATATAGTAGACTAACCATAAACAGATGGCTACGTCCATACTGTGTCTACAAAAGTCTACGATTGTGATGTACTGCAAAATCATTCTTGTATCAGAGCAGTAGTTAGATTGTTAGTTAAAGTTTTCAATCTGAGTATGGGAATGCCTACCTCAGCGATGATAGCATCTTATATATGTATTTTTTGTTGAATATTTGCAGGTTCTGACCAGGCTCTCCACAAGATACTCCTTGAAATGATAAAGTACTTCACCCTTCCTAGATCATGTAAAACCCTAATCTACTACAGGCTTCGCACTTTAGGGGGCAATCTGTTACACTAAAAAATGTCACCATGACTATTTGCAGTTAGTATGGCTCCATCCACTGTCATACTATCCTCCTTGGCAAGTCTCATGCCTCTTCTCTTCATGTCAAACTTCAAGAAAGATAGAAAAGTCATTTAAAGTCAATTATCTCTGGTACGCAGTTTCTCTTAGCCTTACCTGCGTGTACGCGACCCAAGTTCACAATACCTGCGTACTTGTACACTCTGTATGTAAAGGGGTGGGTGCGTACTCCTGTAAAGGTCAAAAGGCGCAAGTTTCACTCTAAAAAAGTTACTTGTGGTCATTTATAGAGTCTTCTAGAAGCTTGTTTGACGTGTATGAAGCGCCTCCAGATGGTTCATGTATCCCTACCAAAGAGGAACTTATCCCATCAAGAGGGGAGCTATCCCATCTAAAGAGGGGCTTATCCCATTGATGGTGGACCTGAATAACTTCCTCTAGAGCACTATAAATACAGGCATTGGGCCAAATGGAGGGGAGGTTGAAAGCTGAATATTCCTAAGGGTAGATGCTGCTGGAATTAGGACTTCCTTGTAGAAGCTTGTGAGGAGAGATTACCATCTTTGCTTGTTCTATTTGGAACTGGGTGAGCTGATCAGAGTAAAGGAGAACTCTTGTGGACCCTGGGAGGGACTTGCGCAACACCAAGGCTCAGGTTGTAATGGTTCCTTTTGTTACCTTTTAATACAAATTAGTCCAGTCTTCTCAACAATTTGTTATTTATGAGTTGTTTCATATACTCCTTGGTCTATATGTTAAATATGTTTTATTTTATGTGATATTCAGGTGCTATTTAATCGTTTGATTGTTAGTGAATGCAGGTTTCGAAGGGAAGGAGGAGCTCATCCGGATCAACGAAGCTGGACTACTACAACAACGTTGGGTTACAGGTAGGATCTAAACACTTGATTTCTCATATTGTAAAAGCATATTTAGAGAAGGATTGCTCTTATTTGTCTTGTTTGTCACTAGAAAGTCTTAGGATTCTAGGGAGGTCGGTTGTGTCTGCACTAACGACTCATTCCGTGTGACAGTATGATTTGATGCCAATGTTGTGGCCATACAAGAGACAAAAGATCTGTCACAGTTTTTAGTGGATGAGCTTCATGCATCATTGATTTCTCATGAAAATAGAATGAACAGAACAACAAAAATCCTCATTGGATCATGCCTTAAAGACACAAGTTTCATTTGATCAAGGTAGAGGCAGGGGAAGATCAAATGCTAGAGGAAGAGGAAGAATCCCACACATAGGTGGAAGACGCAACCCTTCAAGCTCAAGTGGAAGGGGAAACAATCAAAATTCAAGTCAAGGCCCAAGCTAGAATCAAGCACAAGGTTTGTAGAAATTCCTAGTAGATTCAAACTGTAGATTGTAATATGCTAAAATATTTGACTTGAATCTACTCTATTCATCAGTGGAAATAATAAAAAATCAATGAAATCATGAAGCATAAAAGAGAAAGAATTCAATCACACATAACACAATAATTTTCTAGGTAAAGCCACAACTAAAAACCCCTGCTATCTGTATATTTCATTAATCAAAAAATATGAGAAGATTAAAATTCTTTGCTCAAGACTAAGCAACCTCTGCACAATCTCAATCTATTTCACTGCTTCACAAACAAGCTCCGGCCAATACTTATGCAAAGTTGTTGCTTGCCAAGATCCTATTTACTTGTGCAATTTCCTAGGGAATTAGCCCATATTTAATTGGGAAATTCCTCATCCATAACTGCGCAATCCATCATATGCCTTCCTCTGATTGCATGCACCACATGTACAATTAAGATGATTATACAATTGATAGTACATTGTTCTTGAACTCTAATCTCGACTGGGTCTTTCTCCGATCCGACATGCATGAGTTAATTATGAGTGAATCTTCAGTTTACTGATTGAGTAGTGCTCGTTACACCCCACTATTGCAGGTTATATCTCACTACTAGATCTCCACTAATTC
Organism: Pinus tabuliformis; assembly: GCA_031772625.1. Classification (NCBI taxonomy): domain Eukaryota; kingdom Viridiplantae; phylum Streptophyta; class Pinopsida; order Pinales; family Pinaceae; genus Pinus; species Pinus tabuliformis. The sequence continues at coordinate 1,634,224,454 of CM062804.1, read as the reverse complement.
CTCCATCAGTTGGAACTATTTTAATTGAATTTAACTTAGTTAAACTGAATTAAATAATTACAACTCAAAAGAACTCAACCTGGCCCCCTAAAATTTAGGAACCACTCTATATGACTCTAGATAGACTCAAAACTTGAATTAACTGAGTCAACTAAGTCAAATTAACTTAGTTAACTATTACAAGATGTTATGACAATTAGAATTACAATTTATTCCTAATTTAATTGAAGGACAAAATTAAATTAGGATTTTCTTGTTGCATTTTTTGATACTCCCTTTCAACAAGAAAGGGATTATCTTCTACCCTGATCCCACCTCTGTGAAAATCAAGTTTTCATCTTGACAATGCCTTTGTCAAAATATTTGTATCCTGCTCCTCTGTAGGAATGTATGTTAGGAAAAATATTGAGGGGGCGCGGGGGGGGGGGGGTGAATCCGTATTTTAAAACTTACTTGACCTTCTGATTTTCTAGTCATATTTCTGTACGCGAATTTAATGAAGTGAACCTGTGTATTTATGTTATTGTTATGTAGACAACCATCATATATCCAGTTAACTATCTTTTCAATTAATTATTTGTCATTTTAACTTGAACCAGTGTATCAATCCTTCATTAGGCATTAATTAAATAGTAAACAAGTGTAGTAAGAAAAAAATAAAGCATCACATGTAGTCACATATGAACACCAGGATTTTTAGGTGAAAACCCAATGTGGGAAAAAACCACCACTGTTGTCATCTCTGTCTTCTTCTTATATATATATATATATATATATATATATATATATATATATATAATCTTTTACTGATGCAGACTTATTCTAGCACATAGTCACCCACCTGTAGAAGGCTACAACCTTATCTCGTTCTCTAACACCTACTGCAAGGTAGCTAAAACCCCCTTAACTTCAATTCCTTGTGGATCAATTTTTAAAATGTATCAAAATAGATCCACATGATCAACTTGTAGGCCACCTTTCATCAAATTTTCATATAGGACCCACTACCATCATCAAATCACTGAATCAAGTAAAACAGATCAATCAATGAATCTCATTGCAACCAATCAATCTAAACCAAAACAAATCATGTGAATGTATTGTCAATCATCAACCCATACATTGTTACTGAAACCAAATGCTGCCATTGCAAACCCTGATCAATAATATGTCAAAATATATACGCTATTGTTCTTAAGAATATTCCCGTATATACATGCTTTTAATGAAACATAAATTTGTACAGACATCAAAACATGAACCCTTAGACTGAATCACTGCATTGCTGAAATCAATCACAAACACATATATCATTCATCATAGATTTATGAGAAAATTACAGATCATTCATACCAGTTCAATATTTCATTCACAAACCATTCAACTTCATCAGAACTATCACATACAAATTATTATGAATAATACCTCATCAACAAACAACAACAACCATAGCAAGACTGATAAGACATCATTAGTTGCACATACTTCAGAGACCGTAGCATATGTACATGACCCTTACAAAATACATTCATGTGTGTACACACATTTCACGAAGCATATCCACATACAAATCTGTTCATCCTGTCAAATCGATACACGACTATATAGAGGTAGACCTGCGTATGTACTTTCCTTTTCTAAGACAAAATTTCATATATATTTGTAATTATTGACTCATTCCTTCGCTGCACAATAGAACTTCAATCAAACCCAAATATCGGAAAACCTAGTGACAAACATATGTTAGAAAATTGTTATCATAAATCAAGCCATAAGCAAATAATGTAGTCATTTCAGATCTATAGGATCTAATCCCACATCACATTCCTTGTGCAACCTTATTTCAAATTAAAAAATTCATCAATATTGCATTACTCACACACGAACCACTTTGATCTTCATCTCCTTATATAGCTTAGGCCTAATCCAATACCATGGGTCAAATCCTTATTAATGCCGATGGTATTCTTAGACGGGATCAAATATCCGTTGTCGCGTTCATTACTATGGGCCAATACCATGGTAAAGATCCATGGTATTTAGGATACCATGGTGCAGAAACTATACACGCTTTGTCTTCTCCATACCCTCGTATGTACGCAATTTTGCTTCAAAAAACCCACGTGTATTTATCAAAACATCACCTTTATCATTCTTCTATCTCTGGACTGCTATGCCTTTGTCCAAACTCTCTGTCACATATGTACTATCTTGTAAAATCATCATGCTAGCATCATGCTGAATAATCTTCATCAAGGAGGTTGCCATCAAATACAACACATTTATCATAATGCCAACAATCTCCCCCTTTGGAGTTGATGACAACCATTGTGGTGTTTGGTTACCAACCATTTGTAGATACATGTAGATATACCAAGTTGCTTTCCAAGCAAGCTTTCTCCAAACACCAAGCTACCCCCCCCCACCTCTGACATCAAGAGAAGCTGACCAATGTTGAATGAAGTGTTGTAGATCATGGAATTAAGTGTTGTTGAATACTGATCACTGAATGTGGACCATGCTCCCCCTGAGCACATGCTGAATTGAGGATATACAAAGAAGTAACTAGACATGACTTTTCCTATCACCAATAACTAATATTGAACAATCTCCCAATGCAGTGGGGTTACATATTACATCAAATCGCCAACATGGGATGACATATATAATTGAGTTGACCCTAATATTCCATTCATGACTAAATATTACAATTATTACATCACAATTATTTACATGAACTTTACATCAAATGACAGATATGACATTTATAACCAAGACCAAAGACCTCAATAGGGAGGTAGCAAGATCATGATAATCTTCAGTACTATATACCATATAGGATTTTTACTATAAGCAGTGGACAACAACACCATGAACCTCATCAAAAAGTAAGTCAAGAACATGTGTTTATTCAACAACATCATCAAGAAATCATAATGCCAACAATTTACTATAAGAAGCGAGGAAAAATGCTTCCCTTGAACTTGTGCCAACTATTCATTGTTATATCTAATTATATGAACTTATTCACCAGTCAGGTCATTAAAGAAATTTTATTCATCAAAGAATCAATGTCATATTGGAGCAACTCATAAACCATAAGTATCTGATCCTTAGTAGACTGTATCGAACTCATATCAGAATTAGCAAACAACACTTGTCAGAAGCATATCATAAATTTTCTTTGAGTTATATCTACTGTTACTTCATCACAAGGAAACATATGCAACTGTACAGATCAAAATACACGTATATACACAACTGTGCTACCTCAAATTTGCATACGGACAATAAACTACAAAAAAATTCACTTTTAGCTCCCCCTACACTTGAAGGATTGGTCAAAATGATTAACATAGCGATGAAACAAAGACCACTCCTAATTTCTGTATGAGATATTCAAAGGAATCATGTGGAAGAGGATTTGTAAATATATCTGTAACTTGTTCTTTTGAGGGAACATACTTCAGTTTGACCTTTTATTCAAGCACATGTTCTCTTAGAAAGTGATATTTGATTGGAATATGCTTGGTTTTTTAGTGCATGACAATATTTTTAGAAATACTTATGGCACTGGCATTATCACATAGAATGGGAATAGGTGGAGAGCAATTGATTTGAATATCTTGCAATTTTTGCATCATCTATAGAAGTTGTGTGCAACAAGATGCATCAACAACATATTCATCTTGTGTAGTAGATAAAGAAATGGAGCTTTCTGTTACACAAAAATATCGTCACCATGACTATTTGCAGTCAGTATGGGTCTATCATCACTTGTACTGTCCTCCTAAGCAAAGTCTCAGACCTCAACTCTTCAAGTCAAGCTTTGAAAATGAGAGAAAGACATTAAAAATCAACAAAGCTCTAGTTCCACACTTTCTCTCACTATTTACTGTGGTCCCGCACCCCTTGTTCACATTACCTGCGGACCTGCCCGCTCTATCCCTAAAGGAGTGGGTGCGGACCCCTGTGAAAGTAAAAAAGGTGCAAGTTTATTCTAAAAAACTCAATTTGGGTTAATTATAGATGATTCTAGAAGGAATTTTGACGTGGATTGTTCACTCTTGGTGGTTCATGCATCCCAAAAGAGAAGGAGCTAATCCCTTGATCAGAGGAGCTATCCCTTTGAAGGAGGGATTTATCCCTTTGAAGGAGGGATTTATCCCTTTGAAGGAGGACCTAGTAACTTCCCTCCATTGCACTATAAATTAAGGCATTGGGCTGGTTTCTAGGGAGGTTAGAAGCTGAACATTTTTGAGGGTAAATGCTGGTGGAATTGAGACTTCCTAGTTAAGCTTGAGAGGAGAGATCACATACCTTTTTGGCTTCATTGGGAAGAGAGTGAAACTTGTCAAAGTAGAGGAGACTTCTTGTTGGACCCTGGGAGGAGCTTGTACAGCATTAAGGCACAGGTTGTAAAGTTCTTCTTTGATTTGAATTAATACAATCAGATTCATTTTTCTCAACAAATTGTCTTATGTCATTTGTTTCATGAATTCCTTGATCATCATGATAAGTATGCTTTATGATATTGGCTTTTCAGGTGCTATTTAATTTGTTTTCTTGTTTGTGTTTGCAGATTCGCTACAAGGGAGCTCATTTGGATCAAATGAGTGAGGCTTCCACAAACTTGCATTGGACCCAAGGTAGGCCTAAAACACTTGTTTGCCTTTGTTTATAAGTTGCATATTTAGAGAAAGATAGTTTTTGATTGGCTTGCTTGTCACTAGATATCGTTAGATTCTAGGAAGGTCAATCTTGTCCGCAAGATCGACTCATTCCATGTGACAAAATGGCGACTCCACTGGGGACTTGATTTCTTGATTTTCTTTACTTTGACCTGAGAAACTGTGCTTTTGTTTCTGCTTTTGGCTTGTTGTGTGTGGAATTGGGTAGATTTAGTAGATCTAGGATTATTTTTTGTTTTTCATAACTTTGGGAGAGGACCGCACCCTCGGCTTGCAACACAGTGCGGACCTATCCGCACTTTTGCTTTTCGCACAGAGCGGTACTGCACCTATGTGAACTGTGGGCCTGTAGACCCTACTAAAATTTTGAAAGCTTAAGATTTTCTCTTTCAGTCAGTTTAGTTTTTGTTTAGATGTTGTTATCCCCTGCCCAGACCTACATATGACTTGTTAATAACTTTTCTTAGGTTAATTCAATTGGTGTTAGGGTTTTAGGTGAAATTCCTAGAAGTTTTGGTTGTCGGGCTTGGTTTTAATTTTGGTCTTGTAGTAGCTCAGAGCTTAGAAGCTTTAGAAGCCTCAGATCACCTTGGTTTTTACTGGCCTTCTTATGAGTCTGACCATTTGCAAAATCTACCTTTGTTGAGAAATCCACCTTGTGTTTTCTCTTTGCGAAACTTCGAAAAGGCTTGTGTTAAAAGTTTGGATTTCATTTTTAGAAAAGAAAACAAAAATTGGTTGTTTTTTGACTGATTTGTGATTCTGGACAAATTAGTCCTTAGTTTGCTTATAGCTAAGTAAAACATCCTTGAAAAAGACATCTTGTAAGCTTTGACTTCAAATAGTTTTTTATAGTTTATAGATCTCAAGATTAGTTATTTCCATAGTTTTGAGTGTTTTATAAAAAATAAAAAAAATATCTTTTGAAAAAATTTTGTTTTTGTAGTATTTGAGTGTTTGAAAGAAAAGGGAATTTTTTGTGAAAATAACTAGTTGTCTCATTTTGAATGCATTGGAAAAGACAAAAAGCTCTTCTTTTAATTTGTTGGTTAAGAAAGATTTGTGTTTACAAGCATTTGCATTCTCAAACTCTTTCCTAGCTAGAAGTTCATTGAAGGGAAAAGATTTCTTAATCATCTTAAGTTCATTTTTTAGTGATTTCGAGTCGAGTCTTCACACCACAACTTTCATCTCTGCACCTCTCGACTTAAACAAAAAACCAACAAAAATAATGCTTAAAGAAAAATCTATCTAGCAATATTTTTATTTCTAGGGCTCTATTACACCAACATAGCTTAGGCTAGTTTCTTGGAGTAGGGAGTAATTAACTCTCCAAGACAGTAAAACAAAAAAGTCGTTGTATCTTGCGGTAGGAGAGAAATCCAATTGTTGCATCTATGCTCTGGGAAAGCTCCTCTTAAAGGAGAAGCACGAGATCGTGTCCGAACCAGTGTGGGAATCAATCCTTCCTCATTGGGAACAACGCCAGTTATTCACGTATTAAAAACGGTAAACCTCGGATTAACCATTGTCGAGGAGCCTGGGGTAACTTGTTGGTAAACCTTGGATTATTTCAAGGAGCCTTCAAGGGGATTGAGATTGTTACTCTGCCCTTGCGTGCGTATCGGATCGTAGATTGTTCCCCCAGGTATATTTGTTTCTGTTGGTAACCATAGTGACCATATTCTATAGGATTCTTCCTAAGGTGACAGTGGTGGGAAGATCCCACTATACCTAGAGCAGACGTCGGCTAGACTCACTTGGATTTTCTGGGGGGTTCTCTTCAGTCGAGACGGTTTAGTGGAGGAACTAGTGCCAATCTATTCATTAAGCAGGTTGCCGGGTAGCTGTTCCAACCGCCATTTCTGTATTGAACTCTGCGACGTTGGATTTCATCACCAACTACTGTTTTCAGTACGGAAAGTTAATGTTTGTGTGTGGTTTGATCTCCTATATTCTTTAGGCGTGTGATTCAAATTTGTTTTTTTCTTTAGAGGATTTAGGTGGTTTTCATTGAGATTTTACTTTGTTTGCGTGTGAAGTAGTTAAAATATTTAATCGTGGCTGAATTACCGAGGAAGTCGCGTAGACTTCGGGGCCAATCTCCTAAGTTTTCACTGAGCCAACCTAAAGGGTTAAGAGCCCTCATCACTCCTAGAGACAGTAGAGTTGGGTCACCTGAAGAAGGAGAGTCTTATTTGGTGGTACATCCTGATTTTCAAGCTCTAGTAGCAGATTATAATCCACAATCTGTATCTGTTTCCGAAATTACTGGTAGCCTTTCATCTACTAGTGATTTAGGTGAGGAACCTGAAATATCCGAACCTAAAAGTGAATTTGCTGCTACTCCCACATCGGGGTTTACCTCTCCAACTTCTAGTGGTCCTAGTTCACCCAGGGTAGAAAGAATAATTACCCAAAATATTCCTTCTGGACTTATAGCTATTGAAGAACTTGCTACTCCGGAAGAAGAAGTAGGCATCCCTATCCCTGAAAATCAACTTGGTATAGAACTTAGGGAGCGTGAATCAATCTTTTACAGTCTGCCTAGGAGCAGTGCTTGGTATTTTTCATTGACTAACTTTTTGGAAAACCCGGGACTAAGTTTTTCACCACCTCGTATTCCTTATCACCCAACACCTAGAGGTTACTATCCTCCGTTAAATATGTCAAGACAGTCGTCCATGTTTTCTCAATCTTCAGAATCCTTTTTGTATGGCGGTCCTTCTGTTCCCTCTAGGTATCAGTCACTTACTGGTACTTTTTCGGGAGCATCTCCTCAACCCATTGAACAAGGGTTATTAATTGGAAACAATGGTACTAAGCCGTTGAGTGTAGAAGATATTCTCATGATGTCAGGTACTATTCCTAATCCTCAACCTCACGGTGGCCAGTTACCGCCTGGGGGGCAGCCTCAAAATCATCAATTATCGCCTGGGGGGCAACCTCAAGGTACCCAATTTGCACCTGGGGGGCAACCTCAAGGAAAATACATACCTATGGGACAGTACGTTCCTCAAGGTCAACCCTAGACTCAATATGTACCTCAGGGTCAACCCCAATATCAATATGTACCTCAAGGTCAACCCCAGTATCAGTACGTGCCTTAAGGTTATCAACCCCAAGGTCAGTACTCGAACCAAGGTTTCCAACCACCTTCCGGTCAATCATATGTTCAAGGAACTAGAAGTGTACCTTTGAATTATCAACCCTACCCTAAACCTGGTTATGGTCCTCAATATTCTCAACCTATTATGGGTTCGTACCTCGGAATGAACTTAGTGTGGGATCCATCTCAAACTCAACAGGTCTTGCAATCAAATGTACAGTTGTCATCTCAAACTGGACAACCCTTAGTTTTTGGTTCACCCCAACAACCTGTCCAGTCTACTATTCAAACTTCTGTACCTTCGGTAGTTTCTCAGTCTGGGCCTAGTACGCCTCGTACTCCGCCTCAAATGGCTGCTACAACTGCTGCAACATATGTTCAATCTACCCCACCTACTTCTAGAGTATCGACAGCTCCGGTTTCTATTGTTTCTATATCAACTCCTCAGACATCTTTACCTCAGTCTGGATCCACAATTCAAACTTCGGTTCAGATGCCTGTAGGACAACCTGGTTCAAGTACAGTTGTCACAATTCAACCTCAATTTACTTATCAACCGTACCAGGGACAGTACCAATTCAGTCCCGCTGTACAATAGCCAGTCTATCAGTATCAACTGTACCCTACGTATATATCAACAACCTCAACAACCCCAGTACGGTCCAGTTAATCCTGGTTTACCGGGAGGATATAATATCCCAAATGTAATCCCAATTCCTAGTTATCTTGGATATCCTCCTCCTGGGGCTGGTCTCATGACCCAGAGTTTTAGGGACCCTAATCGTCAGTTACCATTTATCGCAACTTTGGACTTGCCTGACTTGTCGCACCTAACGAACGATCCCATTAACTATCTTCCATTTTGGCCGCCAATGCCGAATAAGTTGCCTAGTGATATTCCTAAGTTTGAAGGCAAATCAGGAGAGGACCCGTGGAACCATGTGATGACTTATCACCTATGGTGTGCATCTAATTCCATTTCAGATGATTCGATCCGTTTAAGGCTTTTCCAGTGCACTCTAATTGGTCTTGCGGCCAAGTGGTACATTGAGTTACCGGGAGCCACTTTTTATAATTTTATTCAGTTAGCTACTTCGTTTTTAACTCATTTTCAGTTGCCAGTCAGATATGACAATGGCACGGAATTACTAACTTCATTAAAGCAGTCAATGTCCACTTACATTTCAGATCACATTCATGAATGGAGACGTCGACGACGTTTAGTGAAGGTTTTTATTCTGGATCAGATCTTAGCTGAATGGTTTTTAAAATATTTATTGCCAAAGATCACTGAGGATGTAGCTAAGGTCGGAGTCGTCACTGAGGAGCAAGTAATTGCTCAAGCACAGTACCTTGACTTAGTTTATACGCAGTCAGGTACGTTACACGAGAAAATCCATGATCTTCCTAAGCAAAATCAAATCATTGCAGCTCCTTCAGTGTCTCATGCCGCTGATGGTATGATTGGCACGGTTAATACCAAAAGTAAGAATAAGTCTTCCAAGAATTCTTCTCCTATCATAACCTTGCCAGATTCCCCGATAGGAGATTCTTCTGCGGAAATTTCCGCCGATATTCATGTTGTAGAGTCATCTACAACCAAATCAAAATCCGGTGGTAAGAAGAAAGGGAAGAAGAAAAATAAAACAGATAAAAATTCGAAAGAGAAACCAAAAAAAGCGGAATCAAATGATGAGAAACACAAACCTCGTTATCCTTGTCTCATTTATGACGAAGAGCATTTTACAGGAGACTGCCCTCATTGTACAGAGGTTGCGAAAATTGTCAAAGGTTCCCAAACGCCTGCTGTTTTGAAGGATCCTTTTCCAAGTCAAGACAGTAAGATGATAGGTTCTTCCTCAAATGGCAACGAAGAACCCATACTGATGATGTCCCATGTTAGGATTGCGACTCGATCGCATGATTATGGAAGTAAAAGTCCTGTTGATGGTAAAGAAGCAGAATCTTCTCATTCAAACCCATCAACCTCAGCTCCCGGTTCCGATCTGCTACAAATCGAGAAACCTAATTTAGACTTAGTAATCAAACCACCCGCCAAGGGTATACTTCAAAAGTCAGCTTTCAATCCACATGCGAGAGCGGTTCAAAACTATAACATTGTTGAAGATTTAGCTATTTCACCTTCCGCAATGTCGGCTTTGGAAGTGCTGCAATCATGTCTAGCACAACGTAAATTACTATTGTCGGCTATAGGAGCTGTTGACGTTCAGGACTCGAACCTTATAATTTTCGATCTAGAAAATAGTACACCACGCTTACCTCATCAAATGCCTTTCCAGATCCCAGTGTTAGTAAAAAACAGACCTATTTATAGGACTGTGATTGATGAGGGAGCCTCAACGTGTATTATGTCAATACATTGTTGGAGATCGCTTGGTTCTCCTTCGCTAAATCAATCCCCAATGATTCCAAAGGCCTTTGATGGCCGTGGGTTTCATATGTTTGGCATTCTATAGGATTTACCTATAGGGGTAGAAGGCAAAACTGTTAATCTAGATGTGGAGGTGGTTGATGCCCCTCTAGATTACAACCTTCTCTTGGGTTGCAGTTGGTCTTACGCTATGACAACTGTCGTTTCATTGGTCTTTCAACTTATAAAGTTCCCTCATAATGGAAAGATCGTAACTATAGACCAACTGACTTACTTTTCATCCGACCCAGCCTCTTCTGAAAGTATTCAGCATGTCGGCAAAATGACTATCCCATATAAGGATGTTGGAGTAGGGCTAGTTAAAGATGCCGGTTTACTGGGAACTTTTCCTTTTCCTCCTATCAATGCATCGTCTTCTACTGTAGCCATTCATATGATTTCATCAGACACCATTGTTTATGATGATCCTTGGATTGTACCTTCCAAATCTGAGATAGACTCATTTGGTGATTTTATGCCTTTGAGTCCATATGAAATTGCATGTCAGGTCGTGTAGTCGTTTTCCGAACCATCCTCGACCAAAATTGACTTAATGAATGTAGTCCACGAGGAATCACTTTTCATATCAAACTCAGATTCAACAACGTTTTCCGAACTTGTTCACACTGGTGAGCAAATTCGTGAAATCCTATGTGTCGATGATTTACCATGGGAAGATCTTCATCATAGATCTTCGTTTTTACCCGAGAATGATCGTTTTGAAAATGATTTTTCATCAATTTTTACGACTGAATATGTTAAGGAACCTCAGAATCCAATGAAAAATCCCGATTCAGAGTTAAATTTGGGAAACATTTCTCGAACTATTCCTATTGACATTTCGGTTAAGCCTGGAATTGTTGAAAACATTCATATAGGTGCCTCGTGTATGGAAGATGAAATTCAAATATATAAGGCCCTATTTCAAGAATTCTGCGACGTGTTTGCCTGGTCACATTAGGAAATGCCAAGAATTGACCCCGCAATTTTTGTTCATGAAATCAAAACTTACCCGGACACTAAACCTGTCCAACAACATTTGCGTCAGATCCACCCGAGAAAAGCTGCTGCTATTAAAGCAGAAGTTGAAAAATTACTCAAAGCAGGTTTCATTTATCCAATTCCGTTAACGGATTGGGTATCGAATATTGTTCCTGTTAACAAAAAGTAAGGAACAATAAGAATATGTATCGATTATAGGGCCATTAATCAAGCCTGCCCAAAATACAATTACCCAACTCCCTATATTGATCAAATCATTGATGATTGTGCCGACAGCGAAATATTCTCCTTCATGGATGCTTTTTCCAGATACAATCAAATCAATATTCTACCTGCCGATCAACCAAAAATGACTTTCATTTGTCCATGGGGGACATTTGCTTATTGCAAATTACCTTTTGGGCTGAAGAATGCCAGGGCAACTTTTCAAAGGGCCATGTCTTATGTGTTTCATGACATCAAGCACATTGTGCAACCCTATCTCGATGATTTTCCTGCTCATTCATTACATCGAGCTGATCATCTCATCCATTTACGAACAATATTTATGAGGTGTAGGCATTATAGGATTATGTTGAATCCACACAAGTGTGTTTTCTGTATAGAAACGGGTCGGTTACTAGGGTTTGTTGTTTCGAAAGCCGGCATTCACGTCGATCCCTCAAAGGTTGAAGTTATTGTCAAATTACCTCCTCCTTCGAGTCTTTGCCAACTCCAAAGTTTGCAAGGGAAAGAAAACTTTTTACACCGATTCATTCCTAACTACGCTGAGATCACCAAAGGTTTTACCCGGTTGTTGAAACAGAATACTCCATTCTTTTGGGATGAGTGTTGAGTCTTGAAAATGTCATTCATTTCCATTACACTTTCAATATTATGTCCATTATATCACCTCCATTTCACTACTATGTCACCACATTCATCCCACTTTCATTATCATTGGGCCACCTTTATGTTTTTCCAATCTTTATTAATTCTAAGTCTTTTAAGTGAATTTGTGGTTAAAAATTAGAAAATAATGTGCATATGCTTATACCTAACAAATGGGTTGAGTTTGTTGACATGTGTAGGTTGAAAGGAGACTTCTAGAAGACCCTTATGTGGCACTCTAAGGCCAAATTCGAGTTTGGTTGGAAAGAATCATGGGATCATGAGGATATGTGTCACATCTCCTAATTGTATTGTAACTCTAAGAAGACATGTGTCTTATCAATTCCTATTTTGATTAGGACTCTAGAGGTAGAGGGAGAGATTCATGGACTATCATTAATGAGATGGCTCTCATCTTTTTGTATAAATAGGAGATCTCTCTCCTTCATTAGTGAGTCTTTTTTAGTCTTTCTTAGTCCCTAGTTCTTAAGTTTGTAGTTCTTCCTTGATGGCTTTTGAAAGCTTTGGAGAACTTTGTTGTACTTTTCACTTTTGAAGAAATTGAATAAAGCTTTGATGTTCTCAACATGGAAGGAGATGTGAAGTAGATGTCATGGAGCATATTAGGATGTAAGGTAGAGTAGATTTCATTTTGTAAATATTGCTTTGTAGAATGTAAGGTAGATTAGATTTTTCATTCATGCAATTTTAATTCATGCAAGTGTGTTCAATTTTGCTTTGATTTCATGACTAGTGGCATGTGTGATCATCTTGTCTATGTTGCTGACCTTTATTTTTCTATAGTTTGATTTTCATTAGTATCATTTCTTTAACTTGCACTTTACTTTTTGCTCTTAGATATCAAGTTGTTCATCTATTGATGGTTCTTTTTCCATAATCAAATAACTTTATTGGAGCCAAAATATCACTTAGTACAGCTTGGTTTAGTTTGCTTTAAGACTCACATTGCTGACTTGTTCATAACTGTTCTCACATGATAAATCTAGCTGAAAGGCAAAAAGGTTAAGAAAAGGTTAAAGTAGTGTGATTTGTCTCCTTTATGTAGTGTCACTTAGATTTCATATTGCTTAGATTAAGTTTTCATTTTCATTTTAATCAGCAGCAGAGATATTGGGCCGATGTCATTAGTCCTTTATTTGATGTCTTTATTTTCCTTTAAGCATTTGATTTCATAGGTAGTAGGGGGCCTCTGCCTTGTATAGTTGTCATTTTATTTTTGCATTTTATTTCACCATGTATATTAGCTGTACATAAATTGCTTTCAAGTTGATTGTAGATTAGTGATGCACATAGCCTTTTAATGAACTAATGACGTCATAGAATCATCTTGTCCTTTTGCTGAAGCAGCAAGGATACTGGGTCTCATAGTCATTCTCTCATTAATTGATTATTGCATTTTATTTTGATTGAACTAGTTGTATATTTACACTTTTGTTTAAATACTAACTCCATCAATAACATGTTTTAAGTTTTTTTTTTTGGAAATTACCATTAGGGACATAGGCCTTGTCTTGAAATCTTTATCCATACTTATCCTTTAAAAGTATTCTTAAGACCTTAGAATAGGATTTCCATTTGCATTAAACACTTTACAAAGCCAACAAGAAAAAAACCCCAAAAACAACATAAACTATAAAACAACGAAGTAAGAGAAAGGTTAACTAAGCACATATAGTGCACCACACTTCATCAGTTTACGATACCCGGATTGATAATTTATGTAGAGCAATTTAAGACATTAAATTGACTAGACATTTTGGCGTCGTTGTCGGGGAAGTGTAATTAGGAGACCTTATTTCTTACATCTGAAAAAAAAAAGGTTAATAATTCTTGAGTATGCTCTCCTCTTGCACTTTGTGTGATCTAGAGGATCAGAAAAAGGATTGTTAAGTAAAAAAGAAAAAATAATAATTCTTGAGTATGCTCTCCTCCTGCACTCTGTGTGATCTGGAGGATCAGAAAAAGAATTGTTAAGAAAAAAATAGGAGACAAAATAAACTTCATCACTTCAATTGATTCAAAAAAAAAAAAGGGAGAAAAGAAAAAATAAACTTCATTTCATTTCCATTTTCACTCCATGCCATCCATTTCATCAATAAAAGTTATTTCCCCATGATCATTTCCATTAAGATTGCCTAACTATCTCTATTTAGCTAAGTGGTTGCTGTGATACCGGTTTCCGCAGCTGATACCGGTTTCTGCAGCCACCACTCTGTTTTTCACATTTACAGTCAAGATGTTAGTGCAATAAAATGAAAATGCAGGAATGACTAAACAATATAAAAATTCACAATTTCAGAGAAAAAAAAAGAACTTCAAGTTGGACTATGCTCATCGAAATGTAAATCAACGTCTGAAGTTGTGTAATGAGTATAGGTTCCAGAAAGCTGAATGAGTATTGTGTGAATGTGTATTGGTGGGTGTTGTTATTCTATGCCCGAATGAGCGAGCAATGATGATTCCTCCGACCCCATAAAAAAGAGGTTTAGCTCAATAAAAACAGCGAACTATTTACCCTGCTTAGGCCTTTGCCCCCACTACTGGTGATGCCCTTACCTCCGTAGGTTATGCATCTGGATTTGGATATTTATATGGAACGGGGCGAGAATCTTCTTCTCAATCTCGATCTACTGAACCAACTGAAGAACCATTTGCTGGATCAACGGCTTAGTGAACGGAATAATCTGCTCCATCAACAGAATCCAAAGCGGTAAACTCCATTAAGCCCGCTGAAGAGTCTCACCCTCACCAACTCCGTAGATTGAGAATTAACTCGCTGATCAGAGAGATTGATAAAAAGTGTCTCTCTGGCTTTCTTATAGGAAAGGTTGACCTTCGGCACATACATGATAGATGGAGCGGCACGAGTCAATGGTGTGATGAGAATGAATGACGAATTGGAAAGATCTTCACAGGCCGAACACAGAACAGTATAGAAAGAAAAATTAACTCAGGAAAAATGCGTAAAAAGCTAAAAAACGTCAAACTTAAAACATTCGATTTGCCAAAATGGAGACGAATTTCAAAAAACTAAAACATGGGTTTTTTTTCCAGGTGGGTTAATTAGATAACCCAGAAACCGTTTGAGGAAATTCGTGGCGGTCTGGGAGAAATCTTCGGTTCTTCGGAGCCTCTTTTTTTGCCGCCGCGTGAAAAAATTGAGTTATTAACTGATAGTTTGATTAATTAATTAACTCCGCGTGTCTGAGGAGGAGAAATCCAAATAGGAGTCATCTGTGTTGTTGTTCAAGCCTAATTATAGTCTTATTCGTTGTACTCTTGACACGTGACCGTAATATCCGCAACCGTTTGATGAGATGTGTACACAGTGATCCGATCTGGAAGGTTCCCGCCGTTACTTTACCCATACCATACACCTCACATGCTTTGCTGAAAATTCGTCAAACTCAAGTGATTTATTTGAAGTGAAAGTAATATTAGTTAATTGCAGCTCAAACATGTAAATTGCATAGTTCAACAGCATCTATCGGTGAAGGCAGCCAATTCCAAGATTGAAGACTCAACAAAACATGGCAGTTTTCCAAACAAAGCTTGGCAGAGCTGAACCGTGAATTGCACTAATTAAGTTAGTTGTCTTGAAGGGGCACATTTTTTTCTCTTCCACGCACACAACCACTCCATTTCACAGTACTTTCTACACTCTGCACTTTCCGCAGCTCACACAGCGTTTCCGCAGCTCACACAGGGTTTCCGCAGCCAATCCCGGATTCCGCAGCTGTTTTGTTAAACTCTAGGTTGCAGGTGTCATCAAGCAAAAAAAGTCACATGGGTAGCTGGGGGAATGTTGGTACATGGATGGTGTCCTATTCATTCGACCAAATTTGATGAAAAAGACCCCGGTCAAAGGGAAGTCAAAATGTGTGTTATCCCAAAGTCGCCACACTGAGTCGCCACACTAAGTCGTTGCATGTCAAGAAAAAATAATAATTTTGAATCAATGAAATGAACAAGTTATTTTCTCACTTTTCTGAAGGTATTGATTAATTTTGGACTGATAATGAAAGATGAATGGCTAACTTTTTATCCAAGATTTTTAGCTACAGAGCTGTTCCCCAATTCCGCAGCCAGAAAAACCTCATTGTTCAAATCAGCCTATCTTTCTCATACAAAATCAGATTTTGATGATTTAAGTACCATTGGAAAGATCTCAACAAGATCTATACAATGAGAAATATATCATTAGAGTTTTAAATGGAAAATAATGAAATAAATTGCTGAAAAGAAGCAACATCAACTTGAGGCACTAATTCCAAAGCAGGTATAAATTCTTTTGATTTTTCCTTTGAGAACTTGTTTCATTAATACAAATTCTTAGTTTTGTGTGTAAATATCATAACTAGAGAGATTGATCACCTCTCTCCTTTGATAATCTTACATTCCATTGCAGAAGAAGTATTAGTTTTTTTGCAGGTTTCAGGAGGAAGGACAAATGACTACAAGAGAATGGTGTCTCTCTAAGAGACCAATTTGTTTCATAAGAAGATGATCAGCAACAAAGAGGAAATATGTTGATGCAAAATCAGATCCAAACACTTGAAAAACTTTCAGATACTATTGTCTCCATCATCACATCCATACTTCATAATAAACCATTCACCTCATTCCACTCCATATTTTCCATTTACATTCACATACACTTTCCATCTCTTTTTGTCCATTCATAACCCACAAATAAAAGCAAGAGGCACATTCATATGCTTATTGCCCATTTCCATTTCTACTCTCCATTGCCATCTTCCATTTTCATCTTCCATTTCTTGTTATTTTCATTCCGCAAATAAGCCCTGCTTCAATGCAAATTATTGAGTCCATAGTCCTTTGAGTCTAATTTCTTTGTAAAAACACCTTGAGGTTTGCATGCCTTAATGGCAAGTCCTCATGCTGACAAACAATGGGAATACATTAATGTCCCTTGTTCGTTAGATCTTCTAGGTGACTCGACATCAGCAAATTCATTCGTACCTAGCAAGATGTGTTTGGGCATCTTGACTCTCATTGTCATCAATGGTGAGAGTTCTCGTGTTGACTAGTGGCATCCATTAATGGCCACTAAGCCAACAATTTCCTACTATGTTCGACATCAAAACATCTTTTCACATAGTAGGAATTGTGCCAATGAGTTTTGAAGACATGAAGACTATTATTTTCAGCATTTTGGAGCAGATTCAACAAGTTTTAGTAGAAGCAATAAAAACTCATCTTATCTCTCTATCCATGACTCCTCTTGTTCAGCCACTTGAAGAAGAATATGATCAAAATTTTTTTCAGCCACCACACACACAACTCATCCATTCCAAAGGGTAAGTGAAGGTACGTCATTTTCTAACTTTTGACCATAGAATTCCATAAAAGCTAGAATGATAATTGTTGGAAAAACATTTCTCTTCCTCATTTCATAAAATTGCCAATACCATCAGTTGGGGGGGGGGGGGAATACATTCATATTCATATCTTGCCATGTCCATATCATATTCAGGAGCTCACATACTTCCAACATATATTAATTATTACATTGCTATTATGAGCATACAATGGCTTTTGAAAAAGTTCTTAAAGGATAAATTGGATACAAACAAAATCATGGTTGTCACACAAGAACCAACCATCATGCAATCCAATAAAGATATACTTTGCAACAATAATCAAAATATCATTATACAAAGTTCAAAGATCAAAATAGAAGAAAAAAAAATGGTTGTAACACAAGAACCAACCATGTTGCAATTCAAGTGAAACACTTTGTAGAAATATGAAGTTATCAAATGATATCATGCAAAGTTAAGCCAAAGCTCAAGGATCAAAAGAGTTAATGTAATATATATTGCATGAGGACATGTAATAGCTTCAGATGGGAGGTATGTTGAGTCTTGAAAATGTCATTCATTTCCATTACACTTTCACTATTATGTCCATTATATCACCTCCATTTCACTACTATGTCACCACATTCATCCCACTTTCATTATCATTGGGCCACCTTTATGTTTTTCCAATCTTTATTAATTCTAAGTCTTTTAAGTGAATTTGTGGTTAAAAATTAGAAAATAATGTGCATATGCTTATACCTAACAAATGGGTTGAGTTTGTTGACATGTGTAGGTTGAAAGGAGACTTCTAGAAGACCCTTATGTGGCACTCTAAGGCCAAATTCGAATTTGGTTGGAAAGAATCATGGGATCATGAGGATATGTGTCACATCTCCTAATTGTATTGTAACTCTAAGAAGAAATGTGTCTTATCAATTCCTATTTTGATTAGGACTCTAGAGGTAGAGGGAGAGATTCATGGACTATCATTAATGAGATGGCTCTCATCTTTTTGTATAAATAGGAGATCTCTCTCCTTCATTAGTGAGTCTTTTTTAGTCTTTCTTAGTCCCTAGTTCTTAAGTTTGTAGTTCTTCCTTGATGGCTTTTGAAAGCTTTGGAGAACTTTGTTGTACTTTGCACTTTTGAAGAAATTGAATAAAGCTTTGATGTTCTCAACATGGAAGGAGATGTGAAGTAGATGTCATGGAGCATATTAGGATGTAAGGTAGAGTAGATTTCATTTTGTAAATATTGCTTTGTAGAATGTAAGGTAGATTAGATTTTTCATTCATGCAATTTTAATTCATGCAAGTGTGTTCAATTTTGCTTTGATTTCATGACTAGTGGCATGTGTGATCATCTTGTCTATGTTGCTGACCTTTATTTTTCTGTAGTTTGATTTTCATTAGTATCATTTCTTTAACTTGCACTTTACTTTCTGCTCTTAGATATCAAGTTGTTCATCTATTGATGGTTCTTTTTCCATAATCAAATAACTTTATTTGAGCCAAAATGTCACTTAGTACAACTTGGTTTAGTTTGCTTTAAGACTCACATTGCTGACTTGTTCATAACTGTTCTCACATGATAAATCTAGCTGAAAGGCAAAAAGGTTAAGAAAAGGTTAAAGTAGTGTGATTTGTCTCCTTTATGTAGTGTCACTTAGATTTCATATTGCTTAGATTAAGTTTTCATTTTCATTTTAATCAGCAGCAGAGATACTGGGCCGATGTCATTAGTCCTTTATTTGATGTCTTTATTTTCCTTTAAGCATTTGATTTCATAGGTAGTAGGGGGCCCCTGCCTTGTATAGTTGTCATTTTATTTTTGCATTTTATTTCACCATGTATATTAGTTGTACATAAATTGCTTTCAAGTTGATTGTAGATTAGTGATGCACATAGCCTTTTAATGAACTAATGACGTGATAGAATCATCTTGTCCTTTTGCTGAAGCAACAAGGATACTGGGTCTCATAGTCATTCTCTCATTAATTGATTATTGCATTTTATTTTGATTGAACTAGTTGTATATTTACACTTTTGTTTAAATACTAACTCCATCAATAACATGTTTTAAGTTCTTTTGAAGTTCTAAGTTTTGGAAATTAGCATTAGGGACATAGACCTTGTCTTGAAATCTTTATCATACTTGTCCTTTAAAAGTATTCTTAAGACCTTAGAATAGGATTTCCATTTGCATTAAACACTCTAGAAAGCCAACAAGAACAAAACCCCAAAAACAACATAAACTATAAAACAACGAAGTAAGAGAAAGGTTAACTAAGCACATATAGTGCACCACACTTCATCAGTTTACGATACCCGGATTGATAATTTATGTAGAGCAATTTAAGACATTAAATTGACTAGACAATGAGATAGCTAAGAAATATTTTGATGCACTAAAACATGCGTTGACCCATGCACCGTTATTGCATCCTCCCAACTACAACCAGGACTACTTCTTGTATCTCGATGCCTCCCATTCCACCATTGGAATGGTGTTAGTTCAGGAAGATGAATTCGGTACTGAACATGTGATATATTACCTTAGTTGAACTTTAAATCCAACTGAGCTAAAATAGTCACATGTGGAGAAATTGGCATTGGCAGTTGTTCAAGCTTTCCAACGTTTTCGTCATTACATTTTACTACGTAAAACTACAGTAATTTCTGATTGCAACCCTATGATCTACATTTTAACCAAGCAATTGCTAGGGGGCAAGTACTCCAAATGGATTGTGATCCTACAGGAGTTCAACTTGGAATTTGAGTCTAAGTCGAAGAAATCTTTAGTTTTTGTGGAGCTAATATGTGACTTCCCTCATGCTGACATGGAAACTGTGGTGGAGGAGCCCATTGTGGACGAATCCTTGTTTCTAATAAGCACTTTAGATCCATGGTATGGGGATATCATCATTTATCTCCAGACACAATCCTTTCGGCCAGAAATTTCAGGGTCGGAACGTCGAAAAATACGATTCCAGTCCCAACAATTCATAATTATTGGAGATACTCTTTATCGCCGTGGGGCGGACTCTTTTTTTCGACGTTTTTTAACTCACGAGGAAGCTTAAAGGGTTCTAAATGACTGTCACTCTGGAGCGTGTGGTAGTTATATGTCTGGGTATGCCACATCCCAAAATATATTGTGCGCTGGCTACTTCTGGCCGTCTTTGTTTAAAGATTGTTTTAACGCGGTCTGAAAATGCCACAACTGCCAAATTTTTGATCGAAAGATGCGCGCTCCACCTGCTCCTCTCCACCCTATAATTTCCGTCGGCCTGTTTTCGAAATGGGGTATCGATTTTATTACATGTAACCCTCACTCGGCCGGGTGCATGCGTATATCATCCTTGCGGTAGATTATTTTACCAAGTGGGCTGAGGCGATGCCTACATTTGAGGCAGACGGTAAAACAGCTGTGATTTTCGTGTTCAATCATATAATTGCTAGGTTTGGTGTTCCCCAAGCGATTATCAGTGATCATGGGCATTATTTTCGAAATGTTATGATGACTGAACTTACAGGCCAGCTTGGCTTGCGTCACGATAGTTCAACTCCATATTATCAACAAGCTAATGGTCTGGTTGAAGCCATCAACAAAGTTCTATTCATCATGATCCGACGAATCATTGGGATTCATCGGTTGAATTGGCATAACATGATATTTTCAGTGCTTTGGGCGTATCGAACCTCAGTAAAAACGTCAACAGGGTTCACTCCTTTCCAACTAGTTTATGGTCTGTAAGCTGTGTTACCCATTGAATGCGAAATCCCATCATTGAAAATGGCCATCGAGTTACTTCCAGCCACTTCTGAAGAGGAAAAACGTTTGTTATACTTGGCTCAGCTAGATGAGAATCGACATGATGCTGCATTGACGATCGAAACTCATTCAAAACGTATTAAAGCTCAGTATGATCGAAATGTGGCCCCTCAAAATTTTTTGGAAGGAGACCTAGTCTTATTTTACGATCAAGATAATGATAAATTAGGCACTGGAAAATTCGTTCCTATGTGGCATGGTCCCTATGTTGTCAAGTGAAAGCTAGCAAAAGGGCCTATGAATTGTTAGACTTTGACGGGGACTCTTTAGGTAAACCTAGAAATGGTCTTTACCTGAAGAGGTATTATGCTTAAAATGGGTGTGGAGATTTTTAGTTAGGTTAGATTTCTTTCTAGCTGGTGTGTTTATTTTAAAAAGTTTTCTTAGCTTAGAGAGTGTTTTTCGTCATTATTCCTGCTTATCCTAGTTTTACTCTTGATATTGCAGATGTCGATGCCTCTCCAAACAAACATTGGTTTTTCTGATGGTGCTTGTCGTAATACACGGTACATTTCTTCCGCAACTTGGGTTATCTATTCGCCCTCTGACGAGTTGGTATCTATGCATGGGGTAAGCCTCGGTCAAACAACGAACAACATTTCCGAGTATAGTGCAGTGATTGAGTTATTATCTGAATCTATTTCATTTGGGATTCGGAGTTTGATAGTGAGGTTATATTCTGAACTCGTTGTATTACAGCTTAATAGAGTATATGCCATTAAAAATCCAGTGTTATTGAGATTATTTTTTAGAGTGCGTCTCTTGGAACGTGAATTTGATTATATTGAATATCAGCATATTCCAAGATCTTTAAATAAATTAGCAGATGCAATTGCTTCTCGAATGTTAAGTAGACATTTGCAATAATCATACAAATAAATTTAAAAACATTCCATAACATGTTTTACAAGATAAGCCGGTAATAGTGATATAGTATAATATAGGAGTGTGTCAAAATATACATTGTCCTCGATCATAGGCTGAAAAACACCTTATGATCGGCAAAAATGATAAGTACAAAAAGCAAAAATGTCATATTTGTCTACAATAGGTGATCATCCTATCATTGGTGATGATCTCGATAAGAAACCACTGTACGGGCCACCTTACAAAGGAACCTCCTAAAAGGTCCTGGGACCCCAATCACATAGCGCTGTAGTTGACGAGGAATGTCATCTATGCCGGTCTCTGGAATGTCTCCTGTCAAACACTCTAGATGGCTCTCCAATTCGGCCAAGGTCTCTGCTGATGCGTCCTGTGGGGCTGGTGCCGCTGCAGCTGGTTGTTTCCTCTCATAAGTCCGGAGAGCAACTGGTCGCTGTGGACCCACATCTGCATTTGAAACTTTTACTATCAATTTTGGGATGAGATAAAAACAAAAAAATCAATAAATTAGGAAAATGTTGAAAATGATTTTACTTGAGTCATCCCATTGCTCTCCTGGTGGAAGAGCCATGTCTGGGTCACTGCGAAAATCTATCCCAGCATAAGGAAAGTCCTGAATAGCAAAAACCTGGTTTTCCAACCAATGGAAATACTCAGGTTTGAATCGAACGACCTCTGTCCCCTCATCAGGATGACGGGCCATAACTGCAACCCATCGCATCAGTTTGGGCTCTCGAGGAAGTCCAGCTCCAACAGTGAGGTGCTGCAGGACCAACATTGGGACCCTCTCCAGACCAAAGCTCATAACTAAAGCACCATATCCAAAGGTCTTTAGTTGTCCGTTCTTGGCTCTGGTCAGTTGGCCTTTTACATTAGCCAACACAGCATCACACCAGTTGAAGATGGTGCCTCGAAAGCAGTCAATTGCCATCCACATCTGGGATCCAGTGGCTATATGTAGTGCGGCGCTCCCATAGAGCCTGGTAACAGTAAACGCGATCACCATGAGTTCAGGACGGGATATGGTTTTAATGTCTATCCCTTTGTCTCTAGTCTGGTTGTTACAGAACTCTAGCCGGAGGCTATCGACAGACTGGCCACCTGGCCTAGTCCCGAATAGAGTCAAGTCTTCACCTCTCTTAGGTAAACCAGTCAAAAAGTATATGTCTGCCAGCTCCATTTCGAGCTGGTGACCACCAATGAAGAAGCACTGGTCCTATACGCTCCACCTGTCTACCAGCCACTACAAGAAGTCCACTTGGGCCCTCATGCCAGGTATGGCCCAGAATTTGTACAAGCCGCATGCCTTCAATGCATCAATCGAAGGTTGGTGATTTAACACGGCAAGATCTACGTCCTCATGCTCCCATTCTCGCCAATCAAGCATGATGTATACTCTACATCCAACAAAAAGGCGAATTAGAATATAAAAAATTGAATTGTTTGGGTGAATTTTGAGAAATTTAGGGTTAAAAACCCTTGCTGCGGGGACTCCACCCTCTTTATTAGAGACACTGCGTGGGTCCGCACCTTGCCTTCACAGCAGGTTTGGACCCCTGACTTTTTCTCCATTGAGAAAAAGTCGGGGTCCGCAGGCTGCCTGTGTTATGCCTGCGGGCCTTGCGCGCGGGTTTCTAGCCTAAAGATCCTCTAAAAAATGAAATGGAACCCTAAAAAACAAATTGAAACGGACGAAATTGAAGAGTAGGATGATGTGGATTACCTGGAGGAGACGACACTCAATTCCGACGGACGGATTTTCTGCAATCTTCACGGGAAGTTTCTGACCAAAAGCTCTATGTTCTCACCCAAATCTCAAACGGTGAAAATGAATTGACGAAAGCCATTTTTATAAGTTTTTTGAATAAATGAATTGTTAATTTGTTTATGTTTCACTTTAGAAAGTTAACTGTAGCATTTTTATCCATTTTAAACAGGTATGAGTAATGTTTGAGTTTTTGTTCAGGATAACGGATTTTTCAGGCGAAATCGGTCATTTTCGACGAAAAAACATTAGAGTCACCTTTAAGCTCTTTTCTGACTCCTAAAACATGAAAAGATCGCTGAGTTTTTCTTTTTAAACTCTTTAAAATAGAACTAAAAAGACGGTCCACTTACAGCTCTTTTTCTGACTGTAAAAACATGAAAAGATTGCCGGATTTTTGTTGTTTCAAATTCGATATTGGTTATAAAACGACGTGTCATTGATCGCTTTTTTACTTTTTCAGATCAGAGGCACTAATTACTAAAAGTACTCCTTGGTCGTAATGATCAAGCAATTCTCTCAAGTATTATTTTATACTTTTTCAGGCTTGGGAGACACAAATTTATGAAAAAGGTCAACCCTAGAGTCTTCTTAAGTTTTTTCAGACTCTCTAAAATTGAAAAACACCGAGTTTCTCCTATACTAGACTCGTTAAAATTTAACAGTAAAGGACCTGTTCAATTACAAACAGGAATGGACCACTCCTTCTTAGGGTTCGAATTTAAACTAATTTGGACTCATCCGAAGGATGAGCTTATAATCAAGCAAATGTTATCCTCCTCAAGCTTGTCAAAAATAAAGAGGTACTTGCCAGAAATGGTGGGGGAAAAGATAGAAAAATGAGCCTGTTTGTCATACTTTGTAACCACTCTTGAACACGACACTTTTATTCACCTGGGTTGGGAAATCCTTTGCCTAACAGTTGATCAAACCACATTGAAAGTTTTCAGCCGGTTTCTGGGTATTAACTTTGGGTCAATTGGTGACACCAAACCATCTGCCGTGTCGTTATGTGTTCAAGAGGTCAGTGCAAATAAGCCATTTATCAGCAAAATATTTGTCATCCATCTTGGCCATCCCTGAGTCAGTCCTTGCAACTAAATTTCTTCAAACTTGATCTATGATTTCGTGTTGTGGGCTTGCCTACGACGGATCACTTTCTATCGACTTCAGCTCATCATCTAGAAATATGATCTAGAAATCGTCAGTACCTTGGGATCTGCATGCATCAATGGTAAGTTTCTCACCTTCGATGATAGGTTGGATCATTGACCTTCGATCAAAGGATTCCGTGACATGTTCAACATCAACACATCTATTCACATCTCATGGATTGTACTGAGTACTTTGAGAGCCATTGAAATTACTGGCGGTTTCTCTCACACTTGTTAACAGTTTACATCATTGACTGGTAATCAAGTGGTTTCTACCATGTTCGTCTTCAAAACATTCATTCGCATTGATAGAATCATATTGTTTCAGGAAGTAGAAATGAAGACCCTGGATCTAGTTTCCACAATCCAGGCTGCGAGGAATTTTGTATTCATTATAATGTGGACTATTCATAAACGGATGGCTACGTCCATACTGTGTCTACCTGTGTCTATACTTATGATGTATTACAAGATCATTCCTATATTAGAGCAGTAGTTAGTTTTCTAGTCAGTTTTGATCTGAGTATGGGAATGCCTACCTCAGCGATGATATGATCTCATTTATATATTTTGCATTGAATGTTTTTACAAGTTCCAACCAGGCTCTCCACGAGATGATCCTCGAAATGATAAAGTACTTCACTCTTCCTAGATAATAAATAAAATCCTCATCTACTACAGACTTCGCACTTTAGGGGGCAATCTGTTACACAAAAATATCGTGACCATGACTATTTGCAGTCAGTATGGGTCTATCATCACTTGTACTGTCCTCCTAAGCAAAGTATCAGACCTCATCTCTTCAAGTCAAGCTTTGAAAATGAGAGAAAGACATTAAAAATCAACAAAGCTCTGGTTCCGCACTTTCTCTCACTATTGCCTGCGGTCCCGCACCCCCTGTTCACATTACCTGCAGACCTACCCACTCTGTCCCTAAAGGAGTGGGTGCGGACCCCTGTGAAAGTAAAAAAGGCGCAAGTTTATTCTAAAAAACTCACTTTGGGTTAATTATAGATGATTCTAGAAGGAATTTTGACGTGGATTGTTCGCTCTTAGGTGGTTCATGCATCCCAAAAGAGAAGGAGCTAATCCCTTGATGAGAGGAGCTATCCCTTTGAAGGAGGGCTTTATCCCTTTGAAGGAGGACCTAGTAACTTCCCTCCATTGCACTATAAATTAAGGCATTGGGCTGGTTGCTAGGGAGGTTAGAAGCTGAACATTTCTGAGGGTAAATGCTGGTGGAATTGAGACTTCCTAGTTAAGCTTGAGAGGAGAGATCACATACCTTTTTGGCTTCATTGGGAAGAGAGTGAAACTTGTCAAAGTAGAGGAGACTTCTTGTTGGACCCTCGGAGGAGCTTGTACAGCATCAAGGCACAGGTTGTAAAGTTCTTCTTTGATTTGAATTAATACAATCAGATTCATTTTTCTCAACAAATTGTCTTATGTCATTTGTTTCATGAATTCCTTGATCATCATGACAAGTATGCTTTATGATATTAGATTTTCAGGTGCTATTTAATTTGTTTGTTTGTTTGTGTTTGCAGATTCGCTACAAGAAGCTCATTTGGATCAAAGGAGCGAGGCTTCCACAAACTTGCATTGGACCCAAGGGAGGCCTAAAACACTTGTTTGCCTTTGTTTATAAGTTGCATATTTAGAGAAAGATAGTTCTTGATTGGCTTGCTTGTTACTAGATATCGTTAGATTCTAGGAAGGTCAATCTTGTCCGCAAGATCGACTCATTCCATGTGACACTTTCTTTCTTGTGGAACCATGATATCAAGAGGGGTCCCATGTAAAATGATGCTCCACTAGTTCTTTTTTGGTCATCAACATTTCCTGACCAATCTCCATCTGTGTAAGCATGAAGAGTAATATTTTCATCTTTGGGATACCATAATCCTTGAACATACCTTGATGGAGTCTTTTCTGATGCTTCTGTACTATCACTTTCTTCTTCTGATGCTTCATTGATTCTTCCGTCAACATTCTTTTGTCTTGTTGTAGGAGTATATTCGTCATCTATTGGTGCTTCCTTTATGGTACATGTGGATGCTTCATCAATAACATCTATGCATTCAACAATATTTTGAAGTCGTTTATTGTAGCATGCATATCCTTTTCTTCTTGAAGAGTATCCAAGGAGAATTCCTTCATGAGCTCTAGCTTCAAACTTTCCAAGTTTATCGTCATTATTATTTATGTAACATTTGCTTCCAAAAACTCTAAAATTCTTAACAGTTGGAGATTTACCAAACCATATTTCATGAAGAGTTTTGTCACTGTTTACCTGAACATGAGCTTTGTTGAGGATATTTACTGATTTATGTGTTGCTCCCCCTAGAATATATGAGGTGTTCCATACTAATCAAGCATGGAATGTGCCATTTGTTGGATTGTTCTGTTCATTCTTTCTACCACTCCATTTTGTTAAGGAGTTTTAGCTATAGAAAAATGCCTCTTGATGCCATGTTGTTCACAAGAGTCAAAAAACTGATCTGATATAAATTCTCCTCCTCTATTAGATCTAAGACACTTGATTTTCAAATCAAACTGATTTTCTACTAGAGCTTTGAAGACTTTAAATTTATCAAATGCTTCATATTTATGTTTTAATAAGCCAATCCAACACATGAAAGTAAAATCATCAATGTATAATATCAAGTATTGCTCCCCCAGAGGAGACTTATTTCTCATAGGACCACACAAATCAATATGAATAAGCTCAAGTGGCTTACTTGAAGTACCTTCTTTGGCATTAAACTTCACCTTGGTTTGCTTATCTAATTGACATGATTTTCATATGGTACTTTCTGGTGCTCACAGACTTCGTCAATGCATCTGCAATATTCTTCAAAGTGTCCACCTTTATCAGCAACATTTTTTTCTCCTCAACCATATCCCTCACAAAGTGATACTGAACATCAATGTGATTTGTATTTGAAGGATAATAAGAGTTCTTTGCCAATAAAATTTCACTTTAGATGTCACATTCTATCCCTATAGCTCGTTGTACTAACCCCATACTTGAACACAATCTCTGCAACCAAACTGCTTCCTTTCTTGCATGATTGGTTGCCGTGTATTCTACCACTATAGTTGAAGGTGCCACTACAGACTGTCTCTTGCTCATCCAACTAACTGCACCTCCAAATAGGTTAAACACATACCCACTTGTAGATATTCTCTGATCCAGATCTTTAGCCCAGTTTTTATCAACAAATCCATAGATGTCCCAAACTCTATCCAATCCTGGTATTTCTTGGTAGCACAAACCATAATCGCTAGTGCCATGCAAATACCTGTGTTATGAAACAAACTCACAAAAATATAGAAAAGATAGATGAACGCCTTAGAAATAAGGCTCTTTGAGGGGTTAACCTCCTTTACATTACACAAATGAACAATTCTTAGATGATTCAAATGACAAAACCTCCTTTCTATATATAGGAGTCTACGGGGTCACAATATAACCAAGCTAACCTAAAAATAATAATATAAAGGCACAAAAATAACAATAGAGGGATTCTATGGGGCACAATAATAACAATATGGGGACAATAGGGGATAAATAATAACAATAAGGGATACACCAACAATAGTAATAGGGGTATCACTAATATTATAGGGACCTAACATGCCCCTCTCCTTCAAAAAATTGTTGTCCTCAATGCTTGAGTAGTTCTGGATGCTTTTGTATAAAATTCTCATCCTCCCATGTGGAATCTTCAACGGGTAAGTTCTTCCACTTGATGAGATACTCTGAAATTGATCTATTTTGTAGCTGTCGAGTTATTGTTTCTCTGACTGCTTCAGGTTCCAATATGATTTTACCTTCCTCATCAAGTTCTGGAAATATTGTCTGAACTGGAAGCTTGTCACCTATAACCTTCTTTAAGCATGAAACATGGAAAACTAGATGCACTCAAGAAGCTGCAAGAAGCTCCAATTTGTATGCCATAGTACCTATCTTTTGCAACATCTTGTACGGACCATAATACTTTGCTGATAATTTGTTATCCTTCTTAACTTGCTTGAGGGACATTTGTTTATATGGTTGTAGCCATAGGAATACCCAATCACCTACATCAAAACTTCTTTCATTGCGATGTTGATCTGCATGCTGTTTCATTCTATTTTGTGCCAAGTTGAGGTTATCCTTTAAGAGTTGGAAAACTTGTTACTGATGCTCGATGTGATCTTCCACTACTTGAACCTTAGAATTTTCTCTTAAATATGATGTGATGGATGGTGGATGATATCCATAAAGTGCCATAAATGGGGTCATTTTTGTTGCAGTATGGAAGGAAGTGTTATACCAACATTCAACCAAAGGCAACCATTTGACCCATTATGTCTGTTTATCAGATACAAAGCAACAAAGATATCCTTCCAAACATTTGTTTACTATCTCAGTTTTCCCATCAGATTGAGGATGATAAGATGAGCTATGAGCTAACTGAGTACCAAGACAAGAAAATAATTCTGTCCAAAAATTTCCAGTGAAAATGGGATCTCTGTCACTTACAATAATCTTTGGGTTTCCATGTAGCTTTTGAATTGTTTCCATAAATGTAGTAGAAACTGTACTCACTTTAAATGGATGAGATAATGCACAAAATTGTGCATACTTGGTAAGTCTGTCCACTACCACCATGATAACACTCTTTCCTTCGGACTTGGGTAAACCTGTGATAAAATCCATTGAAACCTCCTCCCAATGTTGGCTTGGAATGGATAAAGGTTGTAATAGTCCTGGAGTATTAATTGTTTCAACTTTATTTTTTCGGCAAACAAAACATTCTGCCACAAACTTTTGAATATCCGATTTAAGGTCATCCCAAAAAAAATCCTTCTTAACCCTATGATAGGTTTTTAGAAATCCTGAGTGCCCTCCTAAGGGAGAGGTGTGCAATTCCCTAAGAATCTTTTGTTTGAGTTGGGAATTCTTACATAGGTATACCCGATCCTTCTACCATAACAAATCATTTTTCCAGATAAATGTATCAGATGTACTGCGCTCTTGTTGTATATTTTAAATGACTTCTCACACTTCCTCGTCATTCTTCCATTCATCCCTTGCTTCATTTATCCAATCTGGTTGGATAATAGAAATAGCGGAAAGAAATGCTTCCACATCCTCATCCTTTATTGAGAGTGCATTTGCCACAACATTTTGCTTCCCTTTTCTGTAGATGATTTCAAAGTCATAACCCAACATCTTTGCGACCCATTTTTGCAGCTCTTCTAAAGATAATCTTTGTTCTAAAAATTATTTAAGACTATCATGATCTATTTTTACCTTGAAGTGTCTTTCCATTAGGTAGGGTCGCCATTTCTTAAGTGCATGTAGTATTGCCAACATTTCCTTCTCATAAATAGATTTGTGTAAATACTTTCCTTTGATTGGACGAATTTCAAAAGTAATGCGTCTTTCTTCTTGCATTAAAACAACACCGATTCTATTTCCTGAGGCATCACATTCCACAATAAAGTTTTTTGTGAAGTTCGGTGTAGCTAAGACTGGTGCTTGGAACATTGCCTCTTTAAGATGTTCAAAGGCCTTCGTTGATTCTAGAGTCCATGAAAATGCATCTTTCTTCAATAATGTTGTTAGAGGTGCTGCTATTCTCCCATAATTCTTAAAAAACTTGCGATAATACCTTGTCAACTTGAGAAATCCTCATAGATGCTTTATGGATGTGGGGATTTTCCATTCCTTAATGGTTTTAATTTTGCTAGGGTCTATGTTAACACCTTCATGAGATACAATATGACCCAAATATTCCACCTCTTGTACTCCAAAGAAACATTTGGAGATTTTTGCATATAATTGTTTCTCCTCCAATAGTTTGAGCACCATGTCAACATGTTGGACATGATCCTTCCAAGACTTGTTGTAGATTAGTATATCATCAAAAGATACTAACACAGATTTTCTAAGGAAGGGTTTGAAAATGGAATTCATCAAACCTTGAAATGTAGAAGGTACATTAGTAAGGCCAAAAGGCATAA
This sequence comes from Pinus tabuliformis, assembly GCA_031772625.1. Classification (NCBI taxonomy): domain Eukaryota; kingdom Viridiplantae; phylum Streptophyta; class Pinopsida; order Pinales; family Pinaceae; genus Pinus; species Pinus tabuliformis. Next base: position 1,634,193,347 of record CM062804.1, on the reverse strand, counting down.
CCAAAAATTCATAATGACCCTCATGAGTTCTAAATGTTGTTTTTGGAATGTCTTCAATCTTCATTCTGATTTGATGATATCCTGAACAAAGATCCAACTTGGTAAAGTAAATTGATCCATGCAATTCATCCAATAATTCATCAAAGACAGGAATGGGAAATTTATCTTTAATAGTGAACTTGTTGAACTCCCTATAATCTGGACACATGCACCATGATCCATCCTTCTTGTGAACTAATACTACTGGAGCAGAGAAAGAACTTTGACTAGGTTGAATTATACTAGCCTCTAGCATTTATGCAACCATACGTTCAATTTCAGTCTTTTGGGCATAGGGATATATGTATGGCCTGATGTTTGGAGGAACACTTCTTGGAATCAAATGAATAGCATGATCATGATCACGAATAGGTGGGAGACCTTTGGAAGTCTCAAATACCTTGGAATGATTATCCAAGACTTTTTGAAGATCTGGGGAAATAGATGATTTCAATGTGGGAACCTCTAGCGAACATAATTTTGCATTTACACCTCGTTGTTCCTTCTTTAGAAGCTTTGTCATACCGTTAGAGCTGATTCTCTTTCCCGGTTTCCCTGCAATACCCCTTAATTCAACTTCCTTTCCTTCAGTAGAAAATTTCATGAAAAGTTCTTGAAAATTAAAAGCTATCGTACCCAAGGATTGTAGCCATTGGACTCCTAGTACAACATCAACACCACCCATTGGAATGGAAAGCATTAGGCTATTCAATACATATTCTCCCATGGATAACTTGATATTATGGCACTTTCTAGAGAAATTTATGGTTCCTCCACTTGCAACCATCACTTGACACTCTAGTGCTGGATATAGGAAGCAATTCAATTCCTTTGCTATGTTACAATGAATAAAATTATGGGTACTTCCAAAATCAATCAACACTATTACCTTTTTCTTCTTGATATGTCCTTCTATCTTGATAGTTTGAGGAGTTGTAATTCCAGCCAATGCATTACTAGATATGGTCGAATTCATTTCTTCTTTATACAGGGTTTGTTCCTGGAGTATATCCTCTTCTTTTAACATTTCTTGTTCCTTTTCTTCCTCCTCTTCACAATATATGTAGAATAATTTCTTCTCAGCACACTTATGACCTTTAGTGTATTTGCTATCACAACTATAACAAATCCCTTTTTCTCCTTTTTCTTCCAATTGTTGTGGTGTCAACCTTGTAGGTTGTGGAAGACTGGGGGAAGAAACACTTCCATCTTTATAGTTGTGAGTGGTAGGCTTCCTGGTTTCCATAATTTTGCTTTCCATTTTTCTTGCTAACCTGAATGCCTTCTCCAATGAATCAAGTTCCCAAAGGCAAACCTCATTTTGGATATTATCCTTTAAAGTCCCCATGAACACATCAATCCTATGCTCCTATGGAATATATTTTACCCTTATGTTCAATTTTTGGAAGTCCTCAATGTGCTCCATCATTAAACCCTTTTGTTTGAGATTTATCAATTGGCTAAAAAAGGTGTTGCTTTTTGTATCATAATAATGTGCTATCATTTCTTCCATAAAAATTGCCCAAGTGACAATTTGTTTATGAGAGAAAAGCCATCGATACCATACAAACTAATTTGGTTCCAAATATAAAATTGCAATACGTACCTTTCGTGTGTTTTGCACATTATGGAGATCAAAAAATTGCTCCATTTGTAGTATCTATGTTCTGGGATCCTTGCCATAAAACTTCCTCATATCGATTTTTGGAACATGGTGGGTCTTCAATCCAACATTAGAGTCTATGAAATCATGATTAACATTTATTTTGTTCTCATCATGAGTTTCCTTTACTACCCTTTCACCATTAGTGACCATTTCTTGTAGCAACTCATTCAAATTTATCTTCAATTCTTCCATCTTATCATCCATGCCATTCATCTTAGCATCCATCTTAGTGTCCATGCCATCCATCTTAGCTTCCATGCCATCCATATTAGTTTCCATGCCATCCATATTAGCTTCCAAGTCATTCATCTTAGCTTCTACGCCTTTCTTTAAACCATCCATTTTAGCTTCTACGTTTTTCTTTAAACCATCCATCTTAGTTTTTGTTACCTTTTGTGCGAGTGAAATTTGTTGCGCTTGGTTTCGTAATATTGATATATCATGTTGCATTTCTTCCTCTTCTTCATGAGTCATGCTAGAGCTTTCAGGTTGCTTACTAGGTGTTTCCATTTTTTTTCTTCGGGGCATCAATTACCGATAATAGTGCTTCACTATGCCCTTTGAATTCCTTCAAACTATTTTTTCAAACCAAGCTTATGCAAAAATTTAAAAAATACACACCTTTTTTTCACTTGAAGGAGCTCGATATTGAATCTGATGTACCTCTGTAATTTTGGATCTCCCAGTTCTGAAATTGTGACCTGTAGTAGCCCTCTGTGTCCTCTTTCCAATGCCACTAGTCTGATCAAAATTGGATTCTCCAAGGAAGAGTTATGCCAAATCTCCCATAGTGACCTGATTATAGACTAGTTCAGTAGAGCAAACTTATACGATGTGCAACGTGTCACTGTTTCGACCTTAGTACTTGAAACTAATACACAGAAAACTAGAGGCCATCCTCTTTCTAAAACTTCTTACAAGATTTCAATATGATGCTCAAAACAAAAGCTATGATGATTTTCCCCAGGTCACATGTTTGGAATGTATTTCGGGTTTCTGCAAAAATGTCAACTTCCTCAAATCATATCTCCCCAAATATCTCGAGAAAAGCTCTGAAATTTGGACCCGAAGTTCAGAACTATTTCAGCCCAAATGGGTTTTTTTGTTTAGCTTCTGAAACATCACAGAAAAAAGTTATAGCGAAACTGGCACGATGACTTGTTTGGAGCAGTGAAACCTTAGAATCCAAAGCTCTGATACCAAATGTTACGAAACAAACTCACAAAAAGATAGAAAATATAGATGAAAGGCTTAGAAATAAGCCTCTTCGAGGGGGAAACCTCCTTTACATTACACAAATTAACAATTCTTAGATGATTCAAATGAAAAAACCTCCTTTCTATATATAAGAGTCTACAGAGTCACAATATAACCAAGCCGACCTAACAATAATAATATAAAGGCACAAAAATAACAATAGAGGGATTCTATGGAGCACAATAATAACAATATGGGGAAAATAGAGGCACAATAATAACAACAAGGGATACAACAACAATAGTAATGGGGGGATCACTAATATTATAGGGACCTAACAACCTAAAAACCCGCTTCACTGCTATCCAATGCTCCTTCCTTGGTTTTGACATAAGCATGCTCAATACTCCCATTGCATGTGCCATATCTAGCGTAGTATAGACCATTGCATACATCAAGCTACTGAATACACTTGTGTATGGAACACGGGACATGTCCTCCTCCTCTTCTTGTGTCTTGGGACATTGTTAATCAGATAAATTTATACCTACAGGAATAGGAACCTTCACTAGTTTACTATCATGCATATTAAACCTCTGAAATATTGTCTCGACATTCTTCCTCTGGTTTAACCAGAGCTTCCTCTTTTCCTGATCTCGTTTAATTTCCATGCCCAAAATATAGTTTACAGCACCAAGATCTTTCATGTCGAATTTGGAGGACAATTGTGTCTTCAATTCCTAGATAATTTCTTTTTTATTTCCAACCAACAACATATCATCCACATAAAAGACCAAATAAATAACATGGTCACCAATTAGTTTAAAATACACACAGTGATCTAATTTGACTCTGGTGGAGCCAAGTCCAAGTATATATGTATCAAATTTCTGATACCACATCCTTGGTGACTGTTTTAACCCATACAAAGACTTTTTTTAGCCTGCATACCAGTTCTTTCTTACCCTTCACCGCAAATCCTTCATATTTCTTCATGTATATCTCTTATTCCAGATCTACATGAATAAATGTTGTGTTCACATCCATCTGTTATACCTAAAAATCAAAAGCAACAACAGATAAAAATAATCTAATAGAAGCTATCTTGGAAACACGAGAAAAAATATCACCAAAATCAATTCCCGACACCAGGAAATAACCTTTTGCTACCAACCAAGCTTTTTATTTCTCCACCTTGTCTTCTGCATTCATATTACTCTTAAACACCTATTTGCTGTCAATGGATTTCCTTCTAGCCGACAACTCTACTAGATCCCAAGCCTCATTTTTGTCCAAAGATGCCATTTCATCAACCATGGCCACTTTTTAGAGTTTTCCATCCTCTGAAACTACTACCTCCTTAACAGTTATGGGATCATCATCAGTAATAGATAAAGAAAACTTGAACAGAAAGCAAATGGACTATACTTTTCTGGCTACCTTCTTTCTTGAATTGATCTTTTCACAGCTGGAGTTTGTGGCTCTTCATCTTCTGATTCCTCTTATATTGTAGAGTCTAATTCTTCCTCCTTTAGCTCAAACTCTATCTTCTTAGATTCCTTTGGTAGGAATTCATGTTTAATAACATCTTTCACCTCTCTAAACACCACATCTCGGCTATACACAACCTTCCTTGTTTATGGGTTCTAAAGCTTATAACCTTTTAAACCATCCATATACCCAATAAAGGTGCACCTTTCATATTTACTATCTAACTTGGTTCTTTTCTCATTTGGAACATGTACATATGAATCACAGCCAAATACCTCAAATGTGAAATAGAGTTTTCTTACCAGTCCATACATGATGTGGAGACTTATCATCCAACGCTGATGAAGGTGATCTATTAACCAGGTAACATGCAGTCTCGACCGCCTCCCCCCATAATTATTGTCCTAACCCGACACCACTGAGCATGATTCTTGCCTTTTCCATCAACATCCTATTCATTCTTTCTGCAACTCCATTTTGCCGAGGTGTGTATGGAATAGTCTTCTACCATGATATACAACACTTCTTACAATACTTTTCAAATTTATTCTTGCATAACTCTCCACCATTATTTGTCCTCAACACCTTTATCTTCTTCTCTGTATGGTTTTCCACTAGAGCCTTAAATTCTTTAAACTTGTCAAAGACTTCAGATATCTTCTTGAGGAAATATATTCATGTATTCCTTAAGAAGTCATTTATAAATGATACATAGTACACAGACTTACCTAGTGATGGAACCGACATAGGTCCAAACACATCATTGTGCACAAGCTCTAATATCCCTTTTGCCCTCTTAGCAACAAAGGGGAAACTCACCCGATTCTTCTTCCCATATACATAATGTTCAGAGAAATAGAAATCCATGAGAAATTAGGCATAATTTCTGCCATACCATTACCATGAAGTATTTGAAGGCCCTTCTCTCCAATATGTCCAAGCCTTTCATGCCATAGCATGGTATTTTCTCCAGAGACCACTAGCTCTTTTTCTCCACTTTCAGGAACCACAAAAATTTTGCACCCATCAATAACACTGCTACCCATAAGCTTGTAAAGAGTTCCAATCCAAACTCCTTGCATCAATACCAGTGTTGCTTGAACCATCTTACAAGTATCTTTCTCGAACATTGTTTTTACACCTCATCATCCATCTTTCTTACAAAAAGCAGAATTCTGCCCAATGAAGGAATATGTAGAACAATTGGAAGTGTTCTAATCCCTCCACCTTGCAACTTCATCTTTACTTTTTTGCATCTCACAATTCTAGCCTTCCTGTCATTCCTTAAGAAGACATCACCACCATCATATTTTTCATACTCGCAGAACCACTCCCTATGGTGAGTGAAGTGAAAGGATGCACCTCAGTCAATCAAGCATGCCTCATGATCTACATGTGTACTTGAAGAAGAAGCCAAGTACACATCCCCACCTTCATCTGAGGTTGTTTTTGTCTCTATAGAAGGAGCATCATTAGATCCCTTTCCTTTCTCAGGAGATTTATATCTACAATCCTTTCTGAAGTGCCCTTCCTTTCCTCATTTCCAGCACACCTTTATAGGTTTTCCTAGAGATTTAGATCTCCCTCTCGATTTAGATCTCCCACTAGAGGAATTATTTTTATTTTTATTTCGAGACCGACCTCATACAAACAAGGCATCACCATTCTGGCCGTCCATATTTTTCCGTCTCATCTCCTCTGACAACAAGGATGACACTATTTCATCAAACTGCAAGGTAGTTGTATTGCTATGTATTGCAGCAACTAGACTATCCTACGAATCTGGTAGAGAACACATCAAATTGATTCACTTATCTTCATCTGATATTTTAATATCAATAGATAACAACTGGCTTACCACAATATTAAAGGCGTTCAGATACTTTGTCACTAAGTCTCCATCCTTCATTCTTAGGTTATACAACTTTTTTTGTAGGAACAATTTATTCACCAGAGACTTAGATTGGTACAAAGTCCCTAACTTTTCCCACAAAGCCTTCACCGAAGCTTCCCTTGATAGATTCAATAATACTGAATCCGAGATACATAACTGTATTGTGCTCTTTTCTTTTCGATCCAACTTCTTCCAATCTTCATCGGACATTGACGTTGGTTCAGTACCCAGATCTATCACGATCCATTGATCTTTATCCACTAGAATATCCTCCATCTTGAGTTTCCACAACTCAAAAATCTGACCATTAAATATATTGATCTCTATATTTCCACTGCTTGCCATCTTCTTTCACCGCAAGAATCGATCTCGCAGATCTCCCACTGAACAGGGTCTAACACAGGCCCGGGAAAAAAACCCCTTAGTAGTAAAGGCGTCCCCTTGAAGCTGAAACAACTCTGATACCAAATGTAGGTTTTAACCCTGTACAAAAACTACCTGCAAACAAATTCTTAAAATCACAAAATAAATGATGGAAAGAGGATAAAACATAAAACAAATATACATAGATATTTTCCCCTGGATCCCAAAACTGGGACCACCAGATTGCTTTTTCATTATATTCCTTTCAATGTTACAATACATAGATATACATAATGAAGCATCCATAAACCCTAATTTATTAACCATGGATTAGAACATAACCACAGTTCCCTTGAATGGATCTAAAAAATACCATGGTCAGAAAACCATCATGCCCAAAATCATGTGCGAAATCCATGCACAAAACCATAGATAGGTTAGACAACCTAATATAAGGTCCATTTTTTTTTGTTGCGATGTCCCCACATCGCTCGAAACAATGAAGGGGGGACTGGTCAGCCCCCCTCTAACCCCCCAACTTCATGTCTGGGGCTATTTGTGGAAAGAACATAACACACACCCAGCATGTCCTAGCTCGTGACAGTGAAAAATTTCAATGTTCAACATGTCCTTCTTCTTGTCGCCCTCAATGGAATTTGATTTGGAATGGGATGACTTACCCTTCCCTTTCTTTGCCTTTCCAGCTAAGGTGCAATTCTCCTCATAATCATGCTTGGATGAGGATCCATATATAGTGCTCCGTCAAATCTCTTCTTCTACCAAGTCAGACCACAATTGCTCCCACTCTGGTAGCTTCTCCCTCCTATTAACTGAGTCCTAGTAGTTTTGAAAGCTCTTGGGATGCCCCAAAAGCGTTAGGATCACAAGATATTCTTCAAAAACAGTAGGTTCCGCACCATAACTTGGTGGGGTCGATCCTAAGGCAAAATGGAAAAGGAAACTGATAAGTGCACAATGCAGGCGGAAAAACCTAACCTATATGCCAGTTTCGAGAACCAATACCTGTCAGAACGGACCAACCATAAACTTCCAAAGGAGAAATCTTCCAAGTTCTGTAAACATAAATAAGAACACTAGACACGAAGTTAATACATCCCACATATAAACTTCATATAAGATCTTGTGTTATAGAATACAAAACTTGAAAATGCGTACCTCATATATACAATATGGTACAGGGAACCATGCAGCCTTGCAGCTTACACATAATAGTTCTTCTGGACAAACCCTTTGCAGGGATCGGACCAAGGACTCCTTTGGTAGTCATAACTCATGGCTTCAAAGAGTTCCTCCTGTGAAGGCAAAAAAAGTTTTAAGAAATCATGAGAACTACAAGGATCAAAAGAGGGAATTAAAGGGTCCCATGTCCCTATAGGATGAATCTCTCGGTCAACTGCCGGGACCAAGTCCCAAGAAGGAGAATAATAAGTCAATGAATCCTTCTCAGAAGAAATTGAACATTGAGGACTCAATGCCACATAATTCACCCGTGGCGGGGTAGAGTCTACTTGAACACTTGGAACAAACCAAGGGGCATTCTGCAGTAAAGTCGAATTAGGGTGGTGATTATCAGATGCAAGCTGATCAATAGTGACAATATTCCCATTATGAGGAAAGCACATTACTCGAAAGAGTGAAGACACCACAGCATTCATAGCATAGACATAATCACGCCCAAGTAGCATATTAAAGTCTAAAGGGCTATCAACCACCATCATATCGATTAAAACAGTCTTCCCACCTAAAGTGATAGGCACTTGAGGAAGAACACCCATAGATTCACCAGGCCTTCTATCATAGGCTAACGACTGACTCTGAGCTGTCAACAACTTTGGGGAACTCAAAGCTTTCCAAGTCAAAGAGGATATAATACTTGCAGAGGATCCTTCATCCACCATACATCGATAGACATTTGTGGAATTAACCCTGACCTTTATTTGAAAAGGTGCAGCGGAAGGAAGACGAGGCTCAACAAGGCTATCCCAATCAAAGGAAACACTCTTAGCACTTGGAGGGGGAACATTCGAAGTAACCGGAATGCCCCCTATACTAGAAGACTCTGTACTAGAGATCAAACAAACTCTTTTGTTAGGCACTTCACCCCCCAAAAGAGGAGTGTAATCGGCCAACGATTGCACTGGCTCTACCACATTTTCAACCAATGGTTGATGGGATTGATGAGAAACCATATCAGGTTTAGGAGTAGAAGTACCTTCATACTCAGACCATATCCTTTGAACCTCTAGAATACCAGGGCATAAATGAGTAAGATGGTCTCCCTTGCATATCTTACAAGGGAACTTAGGTTTAAAACTTCTACGTCCAGGTTTCTTATCAACCTCCATTCCGCCAACATGACTAGCAGTGGTTTGCGGAGAGTCCTGAACATGACTTGCAGAGGTCGGTGACTCTTTGCTAATATGACTTGCAGTGACTAGACTCATGCCCCCAGCATGACTTGCAGCGGCTGAAGACTCATCTTCAACATGACTCGCAGTGACTAGACTTGTGCCCCCAGCATGACTAGCAGTGGCTGAAGGCTCATCTCCAACATGACTCGCAGAAGTTGAAGATGAAGTGCTAATGTGACTCACAGTGACTAGACTTGTGCCCCCAGCATGACTAGCAGTGGCTGAAGGCTCATCTCCAACATGACTTGTAGAGGTTGAAGATGAAGTGCTAGTGTGACTCGCAGTGACTAGACTTGTGCCCCCAGCATGACTAGCAGTGGCTGAAGGCTCATCTCCAACATGACTTGCAGAGGTTGAAGATGAAGTGCTAGTGTGACTCGCAGTGACTAGACTTGTGCCCCCAGCATGACTAGCAGTGGCTGAAGGCTCATCTCCAACATGACCTGCAGAGGTTGAAGATGAAAGGATAGAATTATTCTTCTTCTTTGACTTCCTCTTTCTCCTCTTTTTAGATTTCTTGTGACAAGAAGGAGGAGAAGAAGGAACCCCAGATTTCTCTTTGAAAGAAGATGAACAATTAGCACCCATGTGATGCCCTTCAAATAAAGCATTCAACTGAGAGGCTTCAAGAGAATTTGGAATATTCGGAGTGGACCACAGCCAAACGGGTAGTCCAACATTCAACCCAGGAATATTCAAAGTGGCCATCAAGGGAGTACCAACATTTCCAAAGAAAGGAAAATCACAAGGATCCCCTTTCGGGAGGGTACCTTGGTTGGTTTCCACATGAATATTAGCCATATCTAACTGATCCAAAGACCCTTTCCCTTGCGGGAATATAGAAATAACTCTTCAAAGAATATGGGTAAGCAACCAAAACCTTTGCCCTTGAGGAGGCAACTCCACAACTTCTGAAAGAACGACCAAAAGCCTTTCAAGATCGGTAGAGTGGTAAGCCGGTCACTCAGAACACAAAGTCCAAACGTGACTAGACAACAATACCTAAAGCCAACTATATTCAAGGAGCAAAGAGGACTCATTAAAAAGTCCCTAAAGATACAACCAGTCAAACAACTTCCGAGTATTTCCGCTCCGGGTGGTGAGGACCGAACACCAAAAAACAAGAAAGTGGAGTCAGGGGCCTTCCGAAGATAGTCTGGGATAATGACGGCCCAGTCCTATCAGCGAAGGTATCAGAGGAAGTTACGCTGACCTCCTAACAACAGCCTGCGCCGGTGAAATCCCCCAAGCTTCGCAAGGGTGCCCTCCAGTAGTACTGTCGAGAGTGATGCAACGTCAACCTCAGGTGCCACGGGATTCCCCTCTGCAGCCACCTGTGTAGATCCCTAAGAGAGGCAACTATGGGCACCAACTCGTTGCAGAAGCCAGGCAGAACAGTCGTGAGGTAAGTTCAGACAAGTAGGAGAGGGGGTATCTCTCTTCCCTGTCTTCACAAACCCTCGTGCTTAACTCCCAGATCCGGAGCTTTCCTGGTCTTCCTAACGCTATTGGATTTTCTCTCATTATTCAGACTCCTATGTTTGACGTTTTATGTGGCCTTGGAGAGTTAACTCTCCACTCGCCTAATCCAAGGCCCTAAAATCCTAAACTTGTTGGTGTAACTGACTAAAACAAAAAGTTCTAGTGAATTTTAGTTAGCGCTTGATTTTATTAGTCTGTTCTTTAAGTCACAAGGTCACGGAAGTGAAACTAGTGGTGTTTTTTGACGCAAAAAGAAATTAATAAAACTTAGCTACATGCATATGCACTTTTTGTTTTCGATGAAGAGCAATTTATATAGGGTTCAGAGGTACTTCAAATTAAACAAAGTTTTTTTCTTTCTTTTCAAACTCCACACTCACAAAAGCTAACAAAGCTATGTATGCATAAAAAGGGATGCAAATCCATCCTAATGCAACAACTATATGTGAATGCAAGATTTTAAGACTACTCTGCAAACAAAGAAGGAAAGTTGCTCACTTATCAAATTTGTCTTGGCACTAAAATGCTTAGATATAATATGATGTGCTACCAATCATTTCATCCAAACAATAAAAACAAGTTCTAAGATAAACAGAAAGCACTTTCACTTCGCAAAAAAGGAAATCAAATGAAAAGCAAGTTTAAGAAAGCGAAACTTAAAACTTTCAAAAGATTTTCTTTCAAACAACAAGCAAAGAAGTCTTTTTCAAAGAATGCTCTCAAAAATACTAACACCAATGATTGATGAATAGGCAACCAAACACTTTTGTGAATTGACACCTTTCAAATGATGAAAACCCAAAAAAAATAAATGCATTTGAAATCGCTCATGACAATCAAAAGCAGCAATGAAAGTCCAGAAGATCAAAAGACAAGTTTCAAGAAAATGGTAACAAACAACTTTCCCGAAACTAAGGAGCAAATGGTCACAAAAAGGTTTCGTTAAGCAAACAAAAGGTCACCAAAACAAAATGAACACAAAGATTGAATCCAATCTTCCTACTCTGCCAAAACAGAGCAGTCAAGATTCTTAACCAGAAATCTTGTGTGTCAAAAAACAATGACGCTTGCAATCAACGAAAACAAGACTAATACTCCTTATAACTAGAGAGAGTTCAGAACAAAATGCCCCCTGTTAAACAGAGGACTGTTACTGGAAAATGATTGGTTCAAACTGACCCAAACCACCAGACAGACGTTCAGCAAAAAGAAAATTTATAAATCCTGAAAATTATGTAATATACGCGCCTGCAGTGATGTGCAGAATGCATGTACACGCGACTGTAACTGAGGAAACTTGCGTATACGCGGGTTCACTTAGTTCAACTTGTGTATATACGCTTCTGTAATCCATAAAAACAACGTATCTGAAGATTTTCAAGAAAAATAAAAAATAAAGACTGAAAAACTGGAAAAGCTTAGAGTTCAAGAACAGATCAGACAGTCAGAGCCAGCAAACAGAGAGGCTGAGCCTTGATTGGCTTGAAGACTACCCAAACTAGGAACAACAAGAGTGTTGTTCCCCAGTAGAGTCGCCAATTCTAGTTGAGGGGAAAGTACCCCTAGGGTCCTTTGGGTTGAGACTCTACCAGACTGAAAATTGCTTATTCAAAGGAACACACACACAGCCATTATCTTTACTGTAAGCAAATTCTAATGTTTAGGGTACGTACCTAAGGTCCTACGTTCGAGAAGGCCTTTAGGGTCCAAACCCTTCTTGGAGTTCCCTTCTTCTCCTTTGACCTGTAAAACAAACAAATCAAAGAACACAGCAGTACATGGACAAATACTTATACTCAAACCATCTTCATGCTATAAAGTTAGTTATAAAAATCTTTAAGTAACTACTTGCATAAGAATTGAAGACAAGAATCTCATAAGCACAAAGAAAGATTGTTTCGGGAACCAAGACGTGTTTCTTTATATAAAGGCAAGTAAAGTACATATAACGGAAAGATTTCACCTGAAACACCTTCAACAGGCTCCAAGCAAAGCTTCCTCCTGGATTCGTTCCAGCCTCAAGCCTCCAACAAGAGCTCCTTCCAAGTCTTACTCAATGGTGATATAAAAGATGAATGATCACCAATACACATGGAAACAAGGGTTTCCTATGCAAAATGGGGGAAGTGTAGAAGGCACCAAGGACTTCAGACCTGGTCTAAGGGGAAAATCTCAGCATAATAATCTTGCTCTCCTTTTCTCTCTCCTTTAGGCCTTCCCTTTGATGTCTTTTTATACCATATCCAAAGTAGTTTTTTAGTTAGGAGTTGGTTGGGAATAGTTGGGCCACGGGCACTAACAGGTGATCAGCAGGTAAAACCCGCGATCTCCGCCCGAAAATAAGGAATTATTTATTTTTTTAAGTGTTTTAATACATACACGCGGGTTGGGTATACACAGACCCGCGTGTACACGTGTTTAACTCAGGGCAATGTCACGTATAGGGGATAAAACATTGTTTTTTAAATTTTAGGACCAGGTCTGGAAGGAGGGGTTGCCCTAGGCCATGAGTGCAACATCACAAACCATAAGAGTGAGATTTGGAGCTATAACAAACACAAACACTTCCAAGCTCATCCTGACATTGGGTGAACTTGGTCAAGTACTTCAGTATTGAGTCGCCCTTCTCCATCTTGATCTTTCTAAGCTTGTCCTTCAGTGCCAGATTCCTATGGTCACTGCTGTTGTGAAACGGGTCTATCAAGGCCTTCCACATAGCAAATGGATTTTCCTTACAATGGAGATTCAAGACAATATGATATCAAACTCCTTCTAGGATAATCCTTCTCACCTTTTCCCCACACTTTCTCCACTCTGCCAGATCATTAGCATAATATGTTGGAGGCTTCAGGATATCATGATCTATGAATTCCTTTAACCCGTTGTCTTCCAACACTACCTCCATCCTGTCATTTCAAGCAATATAGTTCGAACTACCCTCAAGGGAATATTCGAGTCTCAATCTGTAGAACGACATCCTGCTGACTCTGAAGTATGATGCTGCAAATTCGATTTCTCCTGTAAAAGACAAATTCTTATTCTCCTCTTCTATAGTGATTTCAACTCTGATACCATGTAAAAATTCCTTGTAGATTCAAATTTCAAATTGCAATATGCTAAAACAATTGACTTGATTCTACTCTACTAATGAGCGAAAACAATAAACGATTAATGAAATCACGAAGCATAAAAGAGAAAGAATTCAATCACACATAACATAATGATTTTCTAGGGAAAGCCACAACTAAAAACCCTTGCTATCTATATATTGCATTAATAAAAAACATGAGAAGATTATAATTATTTTCTCAAGCCTGAGAAACCTCTACACAGTCTCATTCTATCCCACTGCTTCACAAACAAGCTCCATTCAATACTTAGCCAAATATACTACCTGCCAAGATCCTATTTCCTTGGCCTAAGGAATTAGGTCATATTTAATTGGGTCCTCATCCATAACCGTGCAATCCATCATGGGCCTTCCTCTGATTGCCTCCTCTACCGATATAATTCATATGATTATACAACTGATAGTACATTGTCCCTGAACTCCAATCTGAACTGGGTCTTTCTCTGATCTGACATGCATGAGTTAATTACGAGTAAATATTCAGTTTACTGGCTGAGAAATGTTGATTACAACCCACTACTATAGGTTACACCCCACTATTAGATCTCTCCACTAATTCCTCCATCAGTTGGAACTAGTTTAATTGAATTTAACTTAGTTAAACTAAATTAAATAATTACAACTCAAAAGAACTTAACCTGACCCCCTGAAATTTAGGAACCACTCTACATGACTCTAAATAGACTCTTTGTAACACCCTCCTCCCAAATATACCAAAGTAATCGACCAACCAGGGTAAACATGTGACGAGAGGCTACTATGACAGGATTCAAACTCCTAACGTACCTTAAGGAAGTGGAATCGACGAAAACACACCATACAGACCTTCCACATCAGCAACAAGACTCCCAGGAATCAACCCAACCTCTCAGGTAACTAGCCCTTGGGTCCCACTAATTTTTTAGACCAATTAACCCCCGAACGCTCCCATGATATGGGCATGCATGTGTCTAGAAGGATCTGGACGCTCCCACAGCAGGGTATGCCAGCATCCAGGGACTTTTTTGCTCAGTGTTGTGTCAGCATCCCTGGGATTTGAGCCACTTTTTTAGGCCCGTAGCCCAGGTCACTGCCCAGAACTAAATGGCACCTTGAAAACAAAAAGATAACAAGGGAATAATGATACAAATACAATTAATTATACAAGGGCTTGACTGGACCTCCACTAGACATGGCAGGAATTTCATCAAACATATCACAAATATGTAATCTAAAGGTGTAAACAACATATTTAATCATAAGGGTCTCATACTTATCTGAGAATTGTTAAGAAGCTTTGTTCCCTTATATCATTAGCTGTATTATCATCTATCAGGTCATAGATACATTGTTCATTCATTTACAAATAAAAACATGAGGAAATCCATATATCATCACTGGCATAATACATGCTTATAACCAACATAAGAACAATAGAAATATCAAGGATATATCAACCACAAATTCTACATATAAACCATTACATCTATACATAAGATATCAAGGAGAGAACCTCTTATTAATGAATGCAAAATACAACCCAGGATGGGACTACCACGTTCCACCCAACCATAGAATGGCTGAGCCAATTCTCTCTTTAGCCATTCACCACCGTGCCATATTCCAAGCATGAATGTGTGACTCAAACCAAAAGAACCAACTAGGGCATCCTGAGGCTAAACGACCTCGCCCTCATCAATAGAAACTAGGTTTTATCGTAATCCATCCTAGATCACTAGGCCAACACAATAAACATGTAATAACAGGCTTTACCATGGTCTCCACTAGATTACTAGGCCAAAACAAGCATGGATGCCACTAGATTTGTCCACCTACACCATGAGAAATTTTCCTATCTCCTAGTCTCTCAGGCTTTACCACAATCCACAATCTGATCTACGGATCACTAGGCCCTAAACTGAGAGACCACCCTCTAGGATTTATTATATATCCCTCCGTCCATCGACCAGGATTCCTAGGCCTACTAAAGGGAAACAACCTCTAGGCTTTACCATATATCCCACCATTCACCGGTTGAGGATTCCTAGGCCCACCGAGGCAACACAAAATACAGCTTCAGCAAAACCCACAATCCAGTTGAGGGTTACTAGGCCATGTGTTCTATCATTTAGAGATCTGCCTCACTCAGCCTTGAATCCATCCAACAATCCTGCTCAACCAATACATGAGAACCTGTTGACGGTGCTGGACTTGCCAACATGTCAAGGGGATCTCCCCGGTAAGAAGTCCCAATTAGACCTCAGGCTGTTTGGTGTAGGAGTCCCAACAGTGGGTCGTAAGGTAATGCCTTGACCGCGATGTCGCACAGAGGAAAGTAAGATAACTCTATCAGTCGCGAGGATGTGACCGTTGCAGTGATTCAAGGAAGGTAAATGAGAGGTGCTAACACATGGGGGGGAAGATGAGTGCACCCCTTGGAAAATTGTAGCAGTACTCAGCTGAGAAGGGAGCACACGTGCGAAGATGCATCACAAGCTGGAAAGCAGGTCAACTGACAATCCAAAGTGATGGTTAAAACAAAAACACATCTGCAACAAGATTCATATAATTGCATACAAAGCAATTCATACACAACTACGTAAGTTAAACAACATACATTGCTAAGCAACCAGAACAGTCCAACTACAATAACAACATATTCATGAAAATGTGCTGGCTCTTATTATATAAATAAGTGTAAGTCCCAATCATACAATACATCCATGTAAACCTGCAAGCCCCGACAGTGGAATGTTACAGCCACATCTGCCTGCTCCTCCAAAGAGATGAACTAGCTCTGTGTAGTGGAGAAGCCAAGGCGCGTTACAATACTGTCCAAGCTTTCTCCAAGATAGTCTTATTAGAAGCTTGGCTGACCAAAAGCCTATACAATGAGTTATGAGGGACTATTTATAGAAAATGGTGGGGTGGCCCTTGACATTCCCCTTTGTGACTGTTCAACTACCCTCATGACTCTTCACCTACTCTATGACTATTACAACCACTATTGACACTTTGACTTACACTTGACATGACTCAACATTACAATGCACATGTATCCATGTGAACACAATGGCTTGAGCAAGCCAAACAAGACATCACTCTGACTTAGACAACTATAGAATTCCAACTGCTCAACATCCTCATGCTGATCAATAGTAACATATTGATGCCAAGCTCTGTAGTCTCTGATAGTGTCCGTGTGTTCTGCGGTGACATCCATCTAAAACCTAACCTTTGCCTCCATAGCATCTGGGTACACTGCTTGGGTTCCTCTGTCCAACTCGTCTGAAAGCATGCGCATCATTGTCTTCAATGTGGTCGGACCAGCAACATACTTATGCATGATGTCTACACTGATAGGTAAGTCTGGGTTGGTGGCAATGTGCATCAACTTGTCGAAGTATGAGTCAAGCTATAGCGGACCTGCTTCTTTGTCTTTGCTTGGGTCAGAGTCCCAGTTGATGGTATCGCATGCATGCGCACCACAAAATCCATACTCTTGAATACTCGTGCATGGGAGGCTTGTATGCTAGTGATGAACTACGGGAGCTCTTCATAATTCCAGATCTGACTCTGGATACATGCCTTCAGCTCGACCACATTGACCCTCATCATCTTAGGCAAGTGAAGTGGGGATCCCTTGTACTTCATCGTCCATGTTTGCATGTCATCAACAACAGCATGCACATTCGTCAAGATGCGTGCTCTTCTAGCACATCGCTACTGCCATCTGTTGAGATGGACAACTGCCTTGTGCACGATACCAAACTTGGAGTAAAATTCTTGCATAACTGTGTCAAGGGACAATACATCATCTAGTATTTCCTTCTTCAGTTTAGCTCGAGCAGACATTGTCACCAAGTCTGCTCGTTTCTTGGCCGTTTGTATTTCCTTTTCCATTCTCTCATTCTCAGCTATTAGGAAGCGAACACTTGAGCTAGTGGCTTCAGCATACACTCTGTTTGCATCGTCTAAGGCAACTAAATGTTTGTGCACATAAATCATGATCAATTGTTATTCAAATTGCATAGGAGATGTCTGATCCTCCAGAGTTGACACTTTGCGAGAATGCACAACTCTATGTTGGGATTCATCAAACAAGATGTTGTGCATCTCTTTCGGCTGATCACCAAGGATCTCAGTGCCTCCTTGGTCATCTGAGGCTTGCTCATCATCTAGATTCATTGAAGCAGGTGAGTCAACCTATTTGTGGTGAGGCATGAGGTCAGTATCCTGTTCCAACTCCTATTGCTCCATGTCTACATCCAACTGTTGAAGTGCCTATTCTATCTCATGAGCAAAGTCTTTCCCCTATAATGGTTCACCCTGTTCGCATTATGCCAGCTGTTCAAATGAATCAACTACCTGTACTGGTGTTTCTTTGTCTGTTTGCACATGTTGGGCCCCCTGCTATAACTGTTGTTGTTGCACTTCCCTCTCCTATTTGCGCAGCTCTTGTTCCTTTCAGATTTTCTCCCTCAGCTCATGAAACTCCTTCTCTGCTTCTTCCATTCTCTTCATATCCTTTTGCCTTTGCGTGATTCACTTGTAACGCTGCTGCCTCTTTTCCTCTATAGCCATAGCTGCTTTATCTACAAGTGGATTTGCTCGAAACTTGCAGCTTTGTTCCTCCTCCATGCGATCGACAATCTTCCTCTTCCCTTTGTCGTGCACTGGTATGCTTGGCTCTGCTGCCACTACTGCTACTGTTGCTACTGCTGGTGCTCTTCATGCCACATCTTCATGCTGCTTTGCTAACCACTCCACAGCAAAGCTGACCGGTTCATTGGGTCTGGAGAAACTGTAGCAATATCTCCATGGGTCCTCCTCGGCCCAATGAAATGCCCCATAGATTCAGTTGAACTGAACTCTCTTGTAGTGATCCTTCACAATTCAATGTGGGTCATACAAATTGTAGCTTCGGAGGTTGAATGGATACTTCTTCATCAGTTCTACTTGGACATCTGCCTGCTTGATACTACAGATCTCATATAACCCAATCCACAATGGAAGAGTGGGCCAAGGTGCCTTCTTCTTGTGCTATATTCTAGCTATCAATCCTGCTGAGATGTGATAGGCTACTTCTTGCATGACAAGTACGTCCAAGGAAAACTTTGGCAGAACATGTGGAGGCTTCTCCGCATTGAACATTTGGATGAAAGTGCCAAACAGTGAGGTATACCAATCTGCAATGCCTATCAATGCCTCCATTGCTTCCTTTGACATGCAGGGTGGATCCTATTCGAATATCATCTTGTACATAGGGGCAACAAAATGATCGGACAACCATGTGATTACTCCTTTGAAGCTGCATTCAACCAACAACTTGAAATATGTGTTCACAGTAGTTTCCACCAGTGACCATGCCCACTCCAAGCTCAGGAACTCCTGTCGGGCACAGACTGCATCTAAGATGTAGGCAGACATGCAAATCTCTGCATGCATACCTCCGGGTGACTATCGAGCCTTCATTACTTTCTCCTTTAGTTGATGAGCCAGTATGCTGGACCAGTTACATGGTTTTCCTTCTCTAGCCAATTGGTCCAGTGCAACCACCCAACTCTGTGGGAAGGTTTCCGTGCTTGCTTGGCCATACAGTCGACAAGAGAATATGATCAATTATTGGTACGCCTTCCTCAACATCTTTGTCTTGTATACCTGGTTGGGTGTCCACCTAAATCGAGCTGGTTCCTTTACCCAATTCTTTAGAATGTATCTAGAGTTAGCACTGTTGTTGGGTAAGCTGAATGGAGTCTCCATGATGGTTACAGGCTCTGACATCTGATACATCTCATCATAATCTCTTTCCCAGAAGGTCGCAAGCTTTGTCCCACTGACACTACTCACGGTCATCGTCTCAGTATCAGTGTGAGAGACGATCCAGTGTATCATGTATATGCACGGGAACACAAGATATCTGCATGCAACGCGGTACAGGACAAACTTGTGAATGTTTACGTACACCTAAAAAGCTTTGATGTGTTACCCAAAAGTGCCTATAAATGTTTCCTTGACCTCTTGCCACTTGAGTTTGATGTCCTTGTCTAGATACAACTTTGTATCTTTGTAGATTGGCGGACTAGAGGACACATGCTCACATGTTGCTCCAGCTGCATTTCCATCAATGTCATGAGATCTTATTCTCTTGGAAGCCATTGAGATAGATGAACGCCTGAAATATCTGGAGACAAGAAACATTCATGGAAAGAAATCTGTCAGTGAAAACAAAGCAACTTCGGGGAATGACACAACACATACCCGGGAAACTGATGGGAAAGATTGCGCAATTTCTTCTGGGAGGCTGGGTGACTAGTTGCCATAACTGAGAAAAAGGTAGTTTGGGATGTCTGGGAGGCAAGACTAGCTGTTGGATCTACGCAATGCGCAATCCAGGCTAGCTGCTGGGATTTCGCAATGCGTAATTCCAGTTGGGTGTGACTGTAGGCTCAGGGATTGCATTGCGCAATTTTCTGGGCCAGAAGTCACTACCCCTTAGAAATGTGCAAAACAGTCCTAGAGGGCAGTGCTGGGAAAACATTTGCATTTCTAGAGAGGAAGGCAGAGCCTTACTTCCCTAGTTTGCACAATGTAGTCTCAGTGAAGGCAGAGTCTGGGCCAAGGTTGGCTCGACTCACCGACGGGAAACTGAAGGAAAATAAGACAGTGAATGCATGGTGACACTAAGTGATAGGAGAAGTGATTAACAATGCATGCAAAACATGAATGAAAGATTCAACAAACAGATCAACATGCATGTGGGTGAAGCGGTTCGTCGGTTCGACGAACGCTCGTGCAAAAAAGTTTCATGCATGCGACAACAATGAGATAGAAACGAAAACTGAAATAGAGCTAGGAAAATCTAGTATACATGTAAACGATAACAAGCGTTTAAAGAAATCAAGCAAACAACACTCACATAAGAGAATACACAAAACGCGACAAAAATGCTGAAAAAGACAAGTTGAGGCCACTTACCCGTGAATAGCTAAGATGGATGTGTCGAAGAGTCCTAGATGTGTTGTGGGATGTTAGAGATCCAATATCGATGTGAAATAATGAGCTATGATGCCTCGAATAAATAAGTTTGGGCTCACATGCCACAAATCTAGGAAAAAGTGACACTTGGAGGGAAGTTTCTAAAACAACTTTGCATGTAACCTCTAGTTGCTAAAAATAGCTCCCTGAATCATGGGATTCTTTTTGCATGTTGCCTTTTGCTATTCCAGGAAGAGAAAGTCATGCATGCATGCAAGTCAAGTTTCCTTGGTCCAAGGTGGAACTAGTCAACCAGAGTTCTCATGCATGTAGCTACTCAACTGCTTGAGAAGAATGCACATTTCTGGCTGGGAGCTAGGCTGACTGCCCAAGAGGTTTTCACAATTTCTGGGCAGAGTAGCTGACTGCTACCCAAATTTGCACAAATTCTGGGCTGAGCAGCCCTGCTGGGGAAATTTGCGCAATTTCTGCTGGGAGTGTTGGCTAGCAGAATTGCACAATTCTAGAGCCCAACAGGCTGCCAGACAAAATTGCACAATTTCTTGAGGGAAGGCTGGTTTCCCTCTATAAATGCACAATTTTCTTGGGGAAGCTGCTTATCCTGTAGCTGGACCAAGTCCGAGTGAACATCCTGTGAGGGGAATGCATCAAGCTGCTCTCGATAGGCTGCCTTTGTGCATGAAAAAAACTGAAGCTTGTGTACTTGATGAAGAAAGACAAGGTACTGCGAAAGGTTGGTAGGGAGGCTCCAAAACGAGCTAAGGCAAAATTTTGGAGGGTGGTTGTAGCCGTTACAACAGAACCCCATCACACCATGGTTATCTAGAAATGGAAAGGCTAGGCTGAAAGCACTGTCACACCTGGAAAAACCCATGCCAAAACAACAAAGAACCACATGCAATACCATGCATGCCAAATATAGTAAGGAAAACACACATGCAAATCAATACCTGCAAAGAATCTTGCTGTAACTGCTTGATCCCGTTCTTCCTTTCTTTCTCCTTCTTTCCTCTTGCCTTCTTTTCCTTTCTTGATCCAATTCCAAAGTGCTCCAAGAAACTCTAAGTGTCTAAGAGTGAGTGAGAGAGAGAAAGAGAGAATAACTAGAGAGCTCTAAAACTGAACTGACAAAAGGTTACAAACTAATCCTTAGAAGCCTTTTTATTAATTAGGCCTCTCTTTTCTTCATTTTCCATTTTTTTCCTTCATTTTCCTCACATGAAACCTATGACCTTTCACCTCCCTTTTCTCCTAATTTCCATTATTTTCATAAATAAATGTGCCAAAAATGCCAGTTTTCCTTTCCAAAGCCTTAGACATTTCGTTTGCCAATTTCCATAGCCATAATAAACCAAATGAACACCCACTAGGATGTTTTTCTCAACATTCAAATTGGAATAAGTGTCCCACCAATCGTGGTTATTATTTTTCCTTTATTAACTTTTATTATATGGAATTTTCACCAGGGATGTTACAGAACCCTCCCCCTTGTGGGACACCATCATCGGTGTTCAACCACACCTATACCTCAACAAAACTACTGAAAAGAAAACATACTGCCCATGGAGCTTTATAACATAGCTCTATGCAGTATTTACAATGATCACCCCGTTGAAAATAAAACCAACATGAGAACATAACAACATGATAACCATAATAACATGACACACATACCTCTTATTAGAGATTTATAACATAGCTCATGGTGGTATTTACATCCATATACATATGTACATATATCAAAACATCACCCAAACATATGCTAAAACATCTACCAAACATCATACCAAAACTACTTTGCGTCAACCGACAAACATTGAAGGATACATAGACCACATCTGACCCACCATCTCCCATATAGCTTCATCGGGCCCAAATTGCTTCAACTACACCTTAAACTACTTGATTTATTGGTTCTAGAGCATGATCACCATTTTCTACAAATCCACTAGGGCTCCATATGGAATTCTCCATATAGCTCCACCTGCAATACTCCACCTATAATACAGACCAGTCAATCACATGATCAACATCATTAACATATTTATTAAGCAAGGACAAATGGAAAAAATCATGGAATTTCACTGTCAAAGGCAGTGCAAGTTAATAGGCTACTGGCCCAACCCTCTTAATGATCCTAAAAGGTTCACAAAACCAGGGTACCAACTTGGCACATGATCCAATCTGCAAGGAGCTCTTCTTTGGTTTGATGCACAAGTACACTTGTTCCCCAACCTAGAACTCCTTAAACAACCTGTTCCGATTTGCATAGCTCTTCTACCTATCTTGTGTTGTTTTCAAATTATTCTTGATTACCTGCATTTCCTGCTCCATGTCTGCCAACATATATGGTCCAAGCAACACCTTGTTAATTGGGTCACTCCAACTGATGGGAGTATTGCAACTCCGCCCATACAAAGCCTCAGACAAACTCATATTCAAAGATTCTTGAGAGACATTGTTGTAAGTGAACTCTACCATTGGAAGATACTCTTCCCACTTTTGTTGTTGATGCATCACTCACATCCTCAAAATGTCCTCCAATATCTTGCTGACCCTCTCAGTCTGTCCATCTGTCCGTGGATGATAAGATGTAATGAAGGCAAACTCTGTGCCCAAACCTGCAATAACTCCTTCCAAAACTTGGAAGTGAACTTTGCATCTTTGTCTGACACAATATTCTTCAGAACTCCATGCAATCTGACCATGTCCCTGATGAAGACTTGTGCTACATCACTAGCTGAGAATGTAGAATTCACTGGAATGAAGTGCGCTACCTTTTTCAACCTGTCCATCACTACCATGATGGAATCATGCTGTCTCATTATCCTAGGAAATCCTATGATAAAATCCATGGAAATGACCTCCCATTTCCATTATGGAATCACAATCGGTATTATCAGTCCACCTGGATGCTTACACTTTGCCTTCACCTACTAACAATCCAAGCACCTAGCCACAAACTCTGCTATGTTTCTTCAGATTTGGCCAATAATAAAACTTATTCACTGCAGTCAATGTCTTTTGATAGCCTAGGTGACCTGAATATGGTTTTGCATGAAACTCCCTCAAGATCACCTTCTTGAGCTCACTGTTATCTGACACATATATCCTATCTCTAAACCTGGCCATCCATATGCTGTGAGACAATAGACCACACCTTATGCACCTTCACTTGTACCTATACCTGTACCACTAGCTGTACTTGTACTTGTACTCTGCTGCAACCTATGCATAATCTCCATATACCTGACATCCTGTTTATTTTCCTATAAGATCCTATCTTGTAGATCCGTCCCATAAGAACTCATATCTACTATGTGATTTACCTGTATCCGCCTGCTAAGAGCATCTACAACCCTATTCTCCTTTCCTTTGATGTACTTGATCTCAAATTCAAACTCATTGATCATGGCCATCCATCTAGCCTGCCTGGCATTCAGATTTGACTGGTCAAACAAATATCTCAACCCACTGTGATCACTCATCAGTAAAAACCTTCTGCCAAGAAGATAGTGTCTCAACATCTTCAACACATGTATGATTGCTTCCAACTCAAGATCATGTGTGGGATAGTTTTTATCATGCTCATTTAGTTTCCGTGACTCATAACATACCACCTATCCATCATGCATAAGAATTCCACCAAGTACTCTCTTACAAGCATCTATACATACTACAAATTCTTTGTTTGGATCTACAATATTTAACACTGGTACATGTGTCAACAACTGCTTAAGCTGCTCAAAACTGGTCTCACACTCCTTTGTCCATTAAAACTTCTTACCTTTCCTCTGCAATGATGTAATAGGATAAGCAATCTGTGAGAAGTTCCTAATGAACCTCCTGTAGTAACCCGTCAATCCCATGAAATATCTCACCTCATCTACATTCCTAGGAGTTTCCTACTCCATGATAGTTCTTATCTTCTTTGGATCCACTATTGTGCCCTCCTAATTGGAGACAACATGTCCCAAGTAATGTACCTCAGTCTGAAAGAAACTACACTTTTGAGCTTAGCATACAACTGATGCTCTCTTAATAACCTCAACACTCCTGCCAAATACTCAACATGATCTTCCTCATTTTTAGAATATACCAATATTTCATCAATGAACATAATGAAAAACTTGTCCAAATAGGGACACAACACATTATTCATGAAGCACATAAATGAAGCTAGAGCATTAATCAATCCGAATGGAACTACAATAAACTCATAATGCCCATACCGGGTCCGAAAAGTTGTCTTGTAAATGTCCTCTTCCTTGATGCGTACCTGATTCTATCCGAATCTCAAGTCGATCTTTGAGAACACTGTTGCTCCCTTCAGCTGATCAAACATGTCATCAATCCTCAACAATGGATACCTGTTCTTGATGGTCACTTAGTTCAACTTCCTGTAGTCAATGCATAATCTTAGAGTACCATCTTTCTTCTTCACAAACAATACCAGTGTGCCCCAAGGTGATACACTTGTCCTAATGTATCCCTTGTCAAACATCTATTTCAACTGCAACTTTAACTGTACCAACTCAAGTGCACTCATCCTGTAAGGTGATTATGATGTTGGAGCTGCCCTTGGAACTAACTCAATAGAAAATTCTACTTCCATGTGAGGTGCAAACTCTTAAATATCCACGAGAAACATCTTGAAACTACCATAGAACTGGGTACCTTCTCAAAACATCTGCAACCTCAACTTCTTTACCTTTTTCATTAGAAATATGCACTGCAAAAAACACACACCCTTTCTTGTGACTACATTTGGTCTGTATAGCTGTCACCATCCTAACTGATGTGGCTTTCTTCTTTCCCTGTAAGACTCTTGGTTCCCCATTGTCATCCATGCACTCAATGGATTTTTCATAACAATCCACCTTGGTCCTATGAAGGCACAACCAATCCATGCCCAAAAACATACTGTATGATCCCAATGGTAATACATTCAAATGTGTTGTGGTAGACATGCCATTCAATTCAAATGCAGAAGATTTTACCCAATGATGCTCTCTTTTCTTTGTCCCTGTAGGCAACTACACTAACCAAGATTCTTCATGCAATTATTTATTCAAACCACACATATCCACCAAGTCAGGACTAATATAACTACAATTAGATCCAGGGTCAATCAAAATAAAAGCAACTTGATCACAAAGCTTACCGTCCATCTCAATGATAGATTCATGATGGTTTGCTTGTCTATTATCTAGTGCTTCATAGATACGAAGAACACTTTGACCAACATCCCCAAAAGTCTGTGCGTCCTTTGCACTATATATATGAGGCCTACCACCTTGATTCTGTGGGAAATCTCTCTTAAGGTGTTCCTTACTGCATGTCCATCACTCCAACTGTCTAGTACCATCACCCCTATGTTTCTTCTATGATCCATGTCTCTATCTAGATGGATTGAACTTCTTTTGTGGTGCCACATTTTCTTCTCTTCTGCATTCCAAGGCCTTGGTATTTTCAGCTTCCATTTACCCTTACCTTTATCCTTATCCTTCCCTTTCCATCCTTGATGAGATTCATTCTTACGCTTTGACTTTTCATAGCAATGCTTCAATTTACAAAACTTCCTCAAGTTACCAAGGCTCATCATACTCAATATGATCTCTAAATTCTAATAGCAAACCACTAAAAAATCTCTGAAATTTAGCCTTATGATCTTTAAGATATGAAACATACCTCAATAGCTGCAGGAACTTGGTCATATACTCTTCATCTATCATTGATCCCATTTTTAGCTCATAGAATTCTTTGGCCTTACTTTCGTAGTACCTTTATGACAAGTACTTCTTCCTGAAAAGCCTATTGAACTCATGCCAAATCAATTCCTCTGTCCTAATGTCTCTGACCTGCTTCACATCTTCCCACCAGATGTCTGTTTTACCCTTCACACTGAAGATCTATGTATTGATGCAACTCAAAGAACTTGTTCATCCCAAGTATCCAAGCCTCTACATCTTCTGGTTTCTTCAAGTCTCCATCAAAAGTAGGTGGATTTTCTTTCTTAAACTCATATGGAAAGTATCCCCTATCACTCCTCATGTAAGGATAATAACGATGAAAATCATGATTCCTATTAGAACCAAAACTAGAATAGTACCTATTTCCATCACCTCTCCTATCAGGAGCATCCAACAAACTTCCATCTCTAACCGTGTCATCCCTATCTAACCTATGACCACCATGAGACCTATTTCCATATGCCCTGTTAGCTATGTCCTCCTAGCCATGGCTGATCCGAAGTGGCCCGTGTCACTGCAATTCTGACAAGTTCTGAAAGAGTATTGCATTAACTTCTACTTGTTTCTCTTGTGCCTGCATGATTTTTTCATTTTCCGCCTTACAACTCCTTATTTCTTCCTTCAATCTTCTCAATGTGTCTCCTAAGTCCGAAGAGTGCCCAACACCATGCTACTCATCTGACTCATAGGGAGAGTCTTTGTAGTCTACGATATTGCTAGTCAAGGCATATTATTTCAGCTAAGCCAAATCACAATAAACCAATGTACCTTAGCAAAATTCGGGGAGGATATCTCATCTACAAGATCAAACAATCAGCATAATACATTTATAACATAATCAGAACAACATATAGACATATAACAATTAAGTGTATCAACAAATAAACACCAATCTAGCTAGAGTCCAACCATCAATGCACGACCATATCAATTACATATACCATGACCTCATGCATGACAACAACAACCATATCAATGTAAATTAACAATACAAAAGAATAAATAACATGTAACCAATATACACTCATGATGAAACACTTCACAACAACAACATCCTCTTTCACATGGAAACATCACTACAAACATGACCGACACCATGCATATGCAACAAACATATAAACCAGAAGGATGATTAACACACGTGTAATTGATATAAATGCACGACCTTAAGGAAATAGAATTGATGGAAACACACCATACAAACCTTCCGCATTAGCAAAACAACTCCAAGGAACCAAACCAACCTCTCAGGTAACCAGCCCCTAGGTCCCACTGAGTTTTTATACCAATTAACCCCCGGACGCTCCCATGATATGGACATGCATGCATCTAGAAGGCTTTGGATGCTCCCACAACAGGGTATGCCAGCATCCAGGGACTTTTCTGCTAAGTGTTGTGCCAACGTCCCTGGGATTTCAGCCACATTTTCAGGCCTAGAGCCTAGGTCACTGCCCAAAACTAAATGACACCTTCAGAACATAAAGATAACTAGGGAATAATGATAAAAATACAATTACTTGTACAATGGATTCACTGGAGCCCCATTAGCCATGACAGGCATTTTGCCAAACATATCACAAATATGTAATCTATAGGTGTAAACAACAAATTTAAGCATAGGGGTCTCATAATTATATGAGAATTTCTAATCCCTTATATCATTAGATGCATTATCATCTATTAGGTCATAGATACATTGTTCAATCATTTACAAATCAAAACATGAGGAAATCCATACATCATCACTATCATAATACATGCTTATAACTAGCATAATAAAAATAGAAATATCAAGGATACATCAGCCATAAATTTCACATATAAACCATTACATCTATACATAAGATATCAAGGAGAGAACCTCTTATTAATGAATGCAAAATCCAACCTAGGATGGGGCTACAACATTACACCCGACCATAGAATGGTTGAGCCAATTGTCTCTTCATCCATTCACCCCCATGCCATATTCCAAGCATGAATGTGGGACTCAAACCAAAAGAACCAACCAGGGCATCCTGAGGCTAAACCAAAACCAGGCTTTATCGTAATCCATACTGGATCACTAGGTCAACATAATAAACATGTAATAACATGATTTACCATGATCTCCACTAGATCACTAGGCCAAAATAAGTACGGATGCCACCAGATTTCTCCACCTACATCATGAGGAATTTTCCTATCTCCTAGTTTCTCAGTATTTGTGGCAATCCATAGTCTGATCAAGGGATCACTAGGCCCTAAACCGAGATACCACCCTCTAAGCTTTACCATATATCTCACCATTCACTGGAAAGGATTCCTAGGCCTACTCAAGGGCTACCACCTCTAGGCTTTACCATATATCCATCCATTCACTGGTCGAGGATTCCTAGGCCCACCAAAGCAACACAAATTCCAACTTTACCGAAACGCATAGCCTGGTTCAGGGGTTACTAGGCCATGCGTTCTATCATTTGGAGTGTAACAACCTCTGGGGTAAATGTGCATATAAACAACATAATAGGAACAAAAATACAATAAACATATCAACCATCAAAATCCATATATACATCAGTACATTTGCACATTAAAATCAAGGGAGTGAATTTTTTTTTCATTAACAAATGCAATGAACCAACCAGAGATGGGACTACCACGTTCCACCAAACCATAGATTAGCTGAGCCAAGTCTCTCTTCAGCCAATCACCCCCATGCCATATTCCAAGCATGAATGCGAGATCTCATAGAACACATCAATCAAAACTCATCCAGGGCTTCCAGAGGCCACCCACCTCAACCCATCAAACATTTATTCCACCTCGTGGCCGGACATCACCAAAACCATCATCAGATTGGTCTCCATCCAAGCCTTCCAGGGCTTCCAGAGCGTTTGTCCAACCAAGGCTTCCAGAACTAGTAACTCAACCTACAACTTATACAGGGCTTCTAGACCGTTTGTCCAACCAAGGCTTCCAGGACTAGTAACTCAACCCACCAAAGGCTTCCAGAGCATTTGTCCAACCAGGGCTTCTAGAACTAGTAACTCAACCCAAGTTGTTATAGGGCTTCTAGAGAATTTGTTCAACCAGGGCTTCCAGGACTAATAACTCAACCAAAGATAAGGAAACATGAGAACCAACCAAAACAAAGCAATAAAAGTAAACCCACAATCACCATGGCTATCTTGGAAATGGAAAGGCTAGGCAATCCACTGTCAATTCCAACCATCCTCCATGCTAATGATAGATCATAACCAAGAAACCACATGCATGTGCCGTGCATGCCAAAACTAGTGAAGAAATCATACATGTAACTCGGTACCTACAAGAAAGTTTGATGTAGTTGCTGATGCCGATGCCTTCTTGCGCTTTCTTGCTCTTCCTTTTCCTTCTTGCTCCAAGAATCCAAGTATGCCACACCCTCCAAGAGTGCTCCAAGAAAACTCTAAGTAACCAAGAGTATGAGAGGGAGAGAGAATAATGAGAGAGGTCCAAAGCTAAACTGACCACGTCTTCCCCACTGATCCTCATAAGACTTTTTATTAATGAGGCCTCTATTTTCTTCATTTTCCATTATTTTCCTTCAATTTCCTCCTCACATGAAAAATGTGACCTTTCACCTTCCTTTTCTCCTAATTTCCATTATTTTCATAAATAAATGTGCCAAAATACCTTTTTGCCTCTTTAATGCCTTAGCCATTGCCCTTGCCAACTTCCTTAACAATAAACAATCAAATGAACACCCATTAGGATGTCCTGCCCACCATTTATCTTGGAATACGTGTCCCATCATCCATGGTATTTATATATTTTTACATGGAATTTTCACCAAGGCTGTTACAGAAGCCTCCCCGTTGGGGGAACACCGTCCTCAGTGTTCAATGACACCTACAACCAACATGACTACTGAAAACAAAACATACTGCCTATGGAGATTTATAACACAACTCGTTGCAGTATTTACAATGAATGACCCGCTCAAAAGAAAAATATCATGACAACATGACCAGATAAAAACCATACTGCATATTGGAGCTTTATAACACAACTCATTACGGTATTTACAATGATATACACATATACATATTTGCTTAACCAACAAATAAAGGATATAATGCCCCTATAAATCAATAAGGGAATCGAGAGGCTCACACCTCCACCCCCAAAGTAACACTAGGATTCACCTCCTTCCCAGGAAGTCAAAAATCCACTGCAAAGTCAAATCTGCATCCAATGTCCAGCGCTATAATCTTGCGCTACTTGTCCTCTCAGCAAACTGTTACCGGCTCATTATCCTAGAGTGCACTCCCAATGTGCATCTGATTCCATCTAGAAATGCTAATGACCAAAACAAATCCATCTGTGACCTTCCCTTCTCTGCTACACAGTCCCTCAGGAATCCGGTCACCCCTTCCGTGTAGTCACTCAACTTCCAAGTTCTGTTGGCACCCCCATCCTGGGCACTCCATCCCTCGGCAAGGCTTCCTCGCATCGAAAGATACAAAAACCAAGGAGTATACCTAGCTCAACACATCATACCGGTCATAGCATGTTTATGGAAATCAATGGACACTATTGGGTACCAGTGTCCCACAATGGCCCTACTCCTAAAGTGATTTACCAACATACGGCTACATGTTTCAATCCCTTTGCTACTGCTACTAATTCTTGCAGTCGATTTAGACCACCCAACCAAGCATTTCATGCATTCGTGTACCAAGCACATAAATTCCATTATATTTAAAATAAATTGAAATAAATTAACATCATACCTCATTGATAGCTCATCAATAAGATACATTTGCAATCCTATTTGCTTCCTGTCACAACAAGTCAAACTAACATATTTGACCAAATCAACATATATAAATATATCACATCAGGTTAGCTCAAACACAACCATAATAGATAAAAATCATAAATCAACCAAAATCATATATCATATATAATCATCATATACCATAGTCATAAATCACATGCATAATAAAATTGAAATAAAATGTTGATACTTATCCTTTCATCAATCTTGAGCTTCTAGCTTCGTCTTTTTCCATACGCACTCTGGCTTGGTTTCTACACCCGACAAACACCTAGTGCCTTCTCCTCAACCATGTGCATAGACACATAGTTTGCATCACACACATACAACCACACGGCATACAACACCATGCAATACATGCATCTACACCTGACATACAACACATACACCTACACCCAGTGTATAAAATACAATGCATCCATCTATACTCGATGTGAAATACCACCCAGTACATGTACCAACACAGAGTACCACACAACGAGTACACATGCCGCAATACAATGACTACATGAGGCACATAAATAATACAAGATTCCCTCAACACAACATGTATGACATGCACACAATACCACATGTGCACCAATACCAAATTTACAACATGTACACAATACCACCTGTACACTGCACTGTTAGAAAATTATATATTATAGAGCAATGGAACACATAAAATACTGCAGAAATATAAACACATAAAACAAGAGAGACATAGATATACGTGGTTCACCCAGTTTAGGCTACGTCCACAGAGAAACAGCCAGTCCTTCTTTTATTATATTATCCAGCAAACTGAAGAGATAGAACCTACATCAGATCTGCTGTAACTCCCTCTTCGCTCTCAATCTCCTCTCTCTTCCTCACTTAGAATACAGATCTACGTAGACGCAATACAATTCCCTCATATATAGCGAGGGGTTGCCTTCTAGGGCAAAAAACCCTAAATTAAACATAACTTCTACCGTCAGATCTCCGCCTAATGAACAACCCAGATTGACTAGAAATTACTATACTTTTAGAAGGCAATTTTACGTCTATTCTTAGCTTCGGGGGCGCTGCCCCCAAAACCCCCTGCTAGGGGGGGTGCTCCCAAAAGGTCATAGCTGCCCCCCTAGAACCCCCCTGCAGCGAATATTTTACGGGCGGCGTTGCCACCCCATTTCGAACTGGGGTCCAATGCGGCGATACTTTTGAATACAGAAGATAATTAGGCTCCACACCCAACATGCACCACCTGCACAACATGTGCATAACATCACATGTACACGGCACCACCTGCACCATGTGTACACAACGCCACATGTACACTACACCATTGTACAATGTGTACATAATACCACATGTACACAGTACCACACGCATGATGTGTATGCGACACCATATGTACACAACGCCACATGCATGACATGTACATAACACTACATGCATACAATGCCACTTGTACAATATGTACACAACACCACACACACATGGAACCACTTGTACAATCATGCACACCACACCATGTGTACATAGAACCAATGTACCACATGCACGCAACACCACTTGTACATAGCACTGCATATCCAACACGTACATAGCATCATTTGTACACAGCATTGCATATCCAACATGTGCATAACATCATATGCACACAACACAGCATATCCATCATGCACACAGTATAATATGCACACAACACCGCATATCCATCATGCACACAGTACAATATGTACACAATACTGCATATCCAACATGTACATAGCACCATCTATACCCAGTATTGAATATGTAACATTCATACAACACTACTCTTCCCACTTGAGTCCTCATCGCCAGGAACTCATCATGCC
Organism: Pinus tabuliformis; assembly: GCA_031772625.1. NCBI lineage: Eukaryota > Viridiplantae > Streptophyta > Pinopsida > Pinales > Pinaceae > Pinus > Pinus tabuliformis. The sequence goes on along the minus strand of CM062804.1, from coordinate 1,634,160,292 downwards.
ATTCACCTATATAGGCAATCATTCCTCCACAAGAATGATCCTTGACAACCTTGTCAAATAGTAACATAGATACATGGATACATACATACATATATAAACGTTAGCATAAAACAATCGTGATCCTGTCAAACAATGACATACATTCATACATGTATACATATATAAATTTCAACATTATCATGACCATAAAATAATTACCAGATAACATAAGGTCTAGATTAAAAGAAATTCCTTTATTCATGCAACGCATGCGCAACATTGAGAACAATAGTTCCAAACATAGCCAAGGCATATGACACCTCTGATACATTTACTTTACCTTTTCTAGTTACATTTCTTGTGTTCGTGCTGCTACTATCCATTTAGCACAATGGACCTGACCAGTCCAACCAATTTTTATAGTCTTACCTTCCATTGCACTTACTTATGCAGAGAGTTTCACCTGAGTCTTATATCATCAGTTACGTACTACACATCACTCCAAATTTCCATCAACTTTCCTCTTTCCCAACCAATTCCAAAGACTCAAAACATAAAAGACAAGACAAGAAACAAACAAGAAGAAGACCATAAAAACCAATAACAACATGACTCTACAAACAAAGTGGTATGGCCGTACACTAGACATAAACAAAGCTACAAATCAAGCTCAAAAATTCATAAAAGACCAAAAACACAAGACTAACAACAAACAACATGACTCAATCCCCATGGTTCCTAGGGAAAGCTCAACCCAAGCCTTCTTCAAGATTTCATGGAAACCTCTCTTGACATGCAACTCCCTGCATCATGCTTTCATTAACACATATTAACTATTAGTGCATAAATAAACATAACAATACATCGGTTACCTCATCTTGTTGTGCCAAGCATGTTGCTTGCAACTGAACACATCCATGCCATCTCTAAAGGGACTCCAATCTTTTAACATATCCACCTGTAGCTAAAGGCTAGCTAATATACCTGTCAAGTACATGTTCATGAATATATCACATATCCACATAATGTCAGACAAAATCAAGGTTAAGAAGACTTCATGTGTGCAAAGCACTCATTCATTCGAAATTAGGGTTTCCAAACATAGCCAAAGGAATTCTTGCCCAATTCCTTTCTTTTACCTTTTTACCTTGTTGGAATCAAGGCTTACTATATGATGTCACACCACCCAACTGTAAGTTATATATACACATCAAATATTATCTTGTAATGCTAATGCCAAGCATGTTACCTTGCAACTGCTCACGTATATCAACCACATGTTCCAAATATGAAGACAATCATATCTATTAATTTGAAATCAACTGTTACCAAGGGTAACAATCATGTCATAATCCATAGCCAACTCATAGTCATCAATCATAATACTACAACTAACAACTACATTTAAGTACATATCAACTGTCTCAACACATACATGTTAGTACAATCATCTTAAAACAAAATCATTTGAACACATACTCATATTAATCAATTCATCAATCATTCAACCACTTGCAAACATACCATGTTAAATAAATCAACTAGATGACATAATCAACAGTCAAGCACCAAATATATGACATAAGCAACTGATACCTTAATATATCTCAGGGGAGGTGATCTTGTCTGCACATTCAATCTAGTTAACACGATATAACTGTACAACACATTAGCTCAAGCACTCATAAGACCATGATATCCATAACAATATCTAACTAACATGTTCACATCATAAACTCATACACAATTATCATTCACACATCAATCTAGATTAGTAGGACACCAACAAATATTTCGGTTCATACCTGAATATCGCAACCATAACCTTCTACATAGGTCAAACCAGGTTAACACAATACATATAACATCAAGATCTTCAAGGCAATGAACATAACCATCACGCACATGACCAATCCGAATTATAACATCAATATCTCAATGAAATGACCCTAATCATCAAGTTAATAGAATATAACAACAATAAGATATATATCATACTCATCAACAACATACAACATAATCATCAGGTTATCTAATATAAAACAACAATATAAATGCATACAACTACAGGTTATTATCATTCTTGACTATCTGACACATGTGCATATAACCACACTAATCATCTAAAATCTATCGTGAATGTAACCATAACATCAAATACATGTTCATAAACCTAATACATATAACCCTAATGCATATAATAATCCTTAACTTATATACCTATATGCCAAACATAAACTACATGTATGACGATCCTCTCTTATCCCAAAGTCTAATGCTGCAACCTCATTATGATAATCTGCATTCCTTGCTCTATTTCAACTTGATCATTAGCATCATCACAACCAATAACATCATGATGACCTAAATTGCATACAATGATTTCACAAGGCATGTTTTACCTACTATACATGCATAATCATAGCCATGACCATACATGCATAACAACAACCATTACTCCATTGAACACACTGTCACATGAAACCAACAATATGCATAAGCAATGCCAAATCAAATACACTTACATATAAACGAATTTAGTCAAACATAAGTGATCAATTCTTGTAATCAACCTACAAGACTGATACATGTAATCAAAATATTAAAAAATGTAACCTAACATACAAGGATGTAAGTCGGTATCATGAAATCAATATGTAAGCGACATATAATTCATACACAATCAGACACATGTTCCAAAAATCAAGACATCATGTCTATTACTTTGAAATCAACATTCACCAATACTAACAATCTATAAGCATACCCCCTTACTATCCATGTTCCACACTATAAGCTACTATAATGGCCCGATCTCCAATGTCCAATTGTGGAAATGGAATCTCCAAAGCTCTACTAAATTTAACCACACTTGAAAAGAAATTGATTTTTATTTCTCGTACATTTTGTATGAGATTAAGTCAAAAAAATTCACTTGTTCCACTTGTAACATAATAACTAAAAACATGCCACTTTTCCATTTCCTTACATGCAACTTTTCAAATTCCTTGCATGCAACCTTTCAAATTCCTTACATGCAACTCTTCAAATTATTTGCATGCAAATAGGCATAAATCAGATACATCCATATTATCATGCTACAATACTATCCCATAAAAAAAAATAACATTTTCTTCATACAATTACCATACTTTTACATTTTTCTTCAAACAACTACTATACTATTACATTTACATGTAAGCATTTCTTCAAACACTTTACATGCAAACTAAAATAGCACAACTATTTGCATACAAGTAAGCATATATCAACTACAACAATAATATTACACATCAATACTATCCCCAACCACAAACAACATACTCATTGGGGCATTTTATCAAACAATTTGTATGCAATTAATCATTGAACCATTTAAGCATTTCATAAAGCGCTTTGCATGCAAACTAATATAGCGAATGATTCAATGCATATATCCTAAATTGTAGTAGTACAAGTTATGGAAATTGAACCATATGATCAATGGCATTTTCCCTCACTATGGTTCAATTTTCGACTTCTGAGATTTCATAGATGAAAAGTTATAACAAAAATACCAACACAATCATATTTGGTGCACAATTCTAGGAGTATCCAGAAATCTAGACTTCCACTGGTCATATCTCCTAAAATATAGTGAATCAACGTCTGAAATTTGTATGACAATATCAATGGGATTTCGCCTCATTGTGGAAACAATTTCAGCTCCTAAGAATTCCCAGAACAAAAGTTATAACAACAATGTCAGCATGACCTGTTTAAAGGTGCATTCAGGAAGGTCATCTTCCTTAGATCATAATTCCTAAAGTATTGTGAACCAATATCTGAAATTTTTACCAGATTATCAGTGGGATTTACCTTCATTATGAATAAATTTTCGACTTCTAATATTCCACAGAATAAAATTTATAATAGATATGACAGAAAGGTCTAAAATTTAACCTTTGTTCTTCATTTTACCTATGATAGAGCCCATCCAGTCCAAGTGTTTGAAACATGCTCTGATACCACCCTATAACAACCTCCGAGGTAAATGTGCATATAAACAACATAATAGGAACAAAAATACAATAAACATATCAGCCATCAAAATCCATATATACATTAGTACATTTGCACATGAAAATCAAGGGATTGAATTTTTTTTCATTAAAAAATGCAATGAACCAACCGAAGATGGGACTACCACGTACCACTCGACTATAGATTGGTTGAGCCAAGTCTCTCTTCATCCAATCACCCCCGTGCCATATTCCAAGCATGAATGTGGGATCTCATAGAACACATCAATCAAAACTCATCCAGGGCTTCCAGAGGCCACCCAGCTCAACCCATCAAACAGTGATTCCACCTCATGGCCGGACATCACCAAAAACCATCATCAGATTTGTATCCATCCAAGCCTTCCAGGGCTTCCAGAGTGTTTGTCCAACCAAGGCTTCCAGAACTAGTAACTCAACTCACCAGGGGCTTCCAGAGCATTTGTCTAACCAGGGCTTCCAAGACTAGTAACTCAACCCACTAGGGGCTTCCAGAGCGTTTGTTCAACCAGGGCTTCCAGGACTAGTAACTCAATCCAAGCTATTATAGGGCTTCCAAAGCATTTGTTCAACCAGGGCTTCCAAGACTGATAACTCAACCCAAGCTAAGGAAACATGAGAACCAACCAAAACAAAGCAATAAAAGTAAACCCACAATCACCATGGCTATCTGGGAAATGGCAAGGCTAGGCAATTCACTATCAATCCTGACCATCCTCCATGCCAATGACACATCATAACCAAGAAACCACATGCACGTGCCGTGCATGCCAAAACTAGTGAATAAATCATACATGCGACTTGGTACCTGTAAGAAAATATGATGTAGCTGCTGATGCCAATGCCTTCTTGTGCTTTCTTTCTCTTCCTTTGCCTTCTTGCTCCAAGAATCCAAGTATGCCACACCCTCCAAGAGTGCTCCAAGAAAACTCTAAGTAACCAAGAGTATGAGAGAGAGAGAATAATGAGAGAGCTCCAAAGCTAAACTGACCAAGTCTTCCCCATTGATCCTCACAAGCCTTTTTATTAATGAGGCCTCTATTTTCTTCATTTTCCATTATTTTCCTTCAATTTCCTCCTCACATGCAAAATGTGACCTTTCACCTTCCTTTTCTCCGAATTTCCATTATTTTCATAAATAAATGTGCCAAAATACCTTTTTGCCTCTTTAATTCTTTAGCCATTGCCTTTGCCAATTTCCTTAACCATAAACAACAAAATGAACACCCACTAGGATGCCATGACTACCATTTAGCTTGGAATATGTGTCCCATCATCCGTGGTATTTATATATATTTTACATGGAATTTTCACTAGGGTTGTTACATGGAGATCCACCTCACTCAGCTTTGAATCCATCTAGCAATCAAACTCAACCAAAACATGAGAACCCCATCACACCATGGCTATCTAGAAATGGAAAGACTAGGCTAAAAGCACTATCATACCTGGAAAAACCCATGCCAGAACAACAAATAACGACATGCAATACCTTGCATCCAAAATCTAGCAAGGAAAACACACATGAAAATTGATACCTGCAAAGAATCTTGCTGTAGCTTCTCGATCATGCTCTTCCTTTCTTGCTCCTTCCTTCCTCTTTCCTTATTTTCCTTTCTTGATCCAATTCCAAAGTGCTCCAAGAAACTCTAAGTGTCCAAGAGTGAGAGTGAGAGTGAGAGAGAATATTGAGAGAGCTCCAAAACTGAACTGACAAAAGGTTACAAACTGATCCTTAGAAGCCTTTTTATCAATTACACCTCTCTTTTCTTAATTTTGCATTATTTTCCTTCATTTTCCTCCTCACATGCAACTTGTGACCTTTCACCTCCTTTTTCTCCTAATTTCCCTTATTTTCATAAATAAATGTGCCAAAAATGCCATTTTTCCTTTCCAAAGCCTTAGTCATTTCCTTTCCGAATTTCCTTAGCCATAATAAAACAAATGAATACCCACTAGGATGTTTTACCCAACATTCAACTTGTAATAAGTGTCCCATCCATTGGGGTTATTATTTTGCCTTTTAAAACTTATATTACATGGAATTTTCACTAGGGTTGTTACACACTAAGCTAAAATTAACTGAGCCAACTAACTCAAATTAACTTAATTAACTATTACAAGTTTCTTTGAGAATTAGAATTACAATTTAATTCCTAATTTAATACAAGGACAAAATTAAATTAGGATTTTCTTGGTTCATTTTTCAACAAGGTCAAAGGTATGATAAATCTCAAGTTCAATGCCATTATTGTAAGAAGTATGGTCATTATGCAAATGAATGTAGAAAGAAGAAACATGATATAAGTAAAAAACCAAGTTCAAATTTCACAAAAGAAAATCAAAACCAAGATAACATGTTTTTAGCTTCTAATATATCACAAGAAAAACAAAGGGATGTATGGTTTCTAGATTCAGGGTGCAACAATCACATGACATGGAAGATAGAAATGTTTACCAATCTAGATGAAGTGTGAAATCTGAAGTGACAGTAGGGACTGATAACAAAGTCTCTATCATGAGAAAATGAAGAGTCAACATTCTAAAAAAGAAGGGGGAGAAGAAGTACATTTCAGATGTTTATTTTGTCCTTGTTTTGAAGCATAACCTCATAAGCATTAGACATCCCATGCAAAAAGGCTACAATGTATTTTTCAAAAATGGTGAGTGCACAAATTTGGATAAGTATCGAAGTAGAAATTTGATTGCAAAAGTTCAGATGACAAGCAATAGAATTTTTCCCCTAAAGATAAAACCAGATTTGAAGGAAGAAGATGCACAAGTATAATTGTCACCGAATTCACAAGAGGATGAAAGAAATGTTGCAGTTGTCACACAAGTAAAATTCCAATCAAAGGTCAAAAATGAAAATTGGTTATGACATTTGAGATTTGGTCATCTCAATTTTGAAGGTTTGAATTTTCTGCATAGGAAAGGCATGGTGAAGGGATTGCCACTCATAGAAAAAATAGACAACCTATGTGAAGGATACATCTTGGGAAAAAAATATAGAGAGGCATTTCCAACAAGAAAGTCAATAAGGGAAAAGGCACCTGTTAATAATGTTTGACCCACCGACATTCAGGGTATATCCTCGATATGAAGTCCCAATCATACCTCACATCGTTTGGTGTAGGAATCCCATCCGGTATAAAGTCTCAGTTGCCAAATCCTTAAAGATTTTCCTTGGCTCTAGCTGTCAACACAAGAGAGGGATGCAATGGTGTCTTCGAAAAGCAAGGGAAGTGTGCCTAGGGAGTGTGCAGTTGCAACTATGTCAAAGTTATTCAACTACAAAGGGGGGAGAAAAGTGAGCCTCTAAGTGTGACGTAATAGTACCACCTAGGAAGAGACAAACATGAACCAGAAGGATCTGTCTAACATCCAGCGAAATAGTCCACAACGGATGTGATGGTCATTACAACCAACAACAAGGAAAGATATGTCTAATATCCGACAGAATAGTCCATAAGGATGGGACAATAATAAAAACCATTACATCACATTCTCAATTAGATCAGCACTAAAATAACCGAAATAGTTCAACTATCTTAGTACATGTGAAAGAAAACATGAAACACAAATGTCCACAGAATAGTATTACAAACAACCATAGTCCATGCATGAAGAACATGTTGGCCTTAAAAGGCTTCTATTATTAAGAAAAAGTTCCAAGACACATGTTTACAATGTACATCACTAGCCCTAGTAGTGGGACATTGGAGTCATTCCTTGCTCCTCAAAGAACTAGCTAATCTCTCTAATGCCTTGTGGGAGGAGCCAAGGTGAAAAGTATTTTTCTCATACAATGAGGGGGTATATATAACCAAGGGGTGATGCTTCTCCCTTATGAATCTTTGACTACCCTCATCACTATTCAACTTCCTATGAATTTTCAACTTACATGACTCTTTAGTTTCATGTGTGTCCTTTGGATTTCCACTTTACAATACATTTGAATACAATACATATGGTCCAAAATAGTGAGGTTGCATATTACCACTCAAGACATGACATGACATCACACTGTTGACATGAAATACTTGGTGATGTGGAAATTCCAATTCACTATTGCTGCTGAGTGCTCGATGTTTTCTTGGATATTCTTTATCTTCTCCTTCGCATGGCTTGGTGATGCAGGGTATTCAATGATCTTTAGTCTTGGATGGTAGTTACAAACTTGTGTCCCTTTGCTTCCTCTTGATTGATGCACCTATGAATTCAACTACAAGGGAGTCTTTAGGCATGCTTCCCTCCTTCTTCTTCTTCTTCATCAACTCTCCATGACGTGGTAATGTACCCGTTCTTGAAATTCACTCATGACGGGATGCCATCAATCCGAAAACCCCCTAATCTAAGATGATGCATTCTTATCCATGAAATGAGCCTAGCACAAGTCACAAACTAGGGAGAGGGTCCTAGTGACTATGCATTGTGTAGTTTCAATAGAAAATGGGAGAGCTTGGGCTCTGAGACTGTGCAATGCGCAACTCAGGGAGGCTTGAAGGACAAAATTGCGTAGTTTTTGGAGGCAGTGGGGTCTGACTAAGGGAAAGGACATTGGAGGAAGAATCTGCACAATTTTTTAGGCCAAGGGAGGTTGGGCTTTTGCACATTGTGCAGTTCCAATAGACAAGGAAAAGGCTTGAGGGTTTAAGTTGCGAAGTGTGTAGTCCAAGGAAGATTGGAGACACAATTGCACAAATTTTGGGGTCAAGATCAAGAGATGGACTTAGAAATTACATAAAGTAGAAGTCATAGAGGACAAGGAATGTGCACTGTGAAATTTCAAGAAGTAGGGTCACAACCTAAAGGGCTAATATTACGTAGTATGCAGTTTAGTCGGGGCCCAGTGAAGCTAAGTTTCCCCGTCGGGAAGATTTTCCGAAAATGGCTAAGTGCGGGATGGGTGATGAACTTTGATGAACCTTGACTGTGATCACACACCTAACATAATTTGAATACATAATAAAATAGATCATCAGAACACATAAATACAACATTTCTCTTCATGTGACTGCCTCATGACAATATAAAACAAGTGTGACACTTAAGTTAGGCTTTAGGATGACTGTGACGACACTTGTGTGATAATTCTCAAGACTTTGTGTATGGATGTGACATACGTTTACATGATTGGGACAACTCATATACACAAAGACCAACCTTTGAAACCATTAGAAAAGGCTCGCAAACATTGTACGATAGCCAAACATGCCAAAAGATGATAATTAACCCTACATGCAAAAGCAACAAAGAACTACGAGAGATCTCATGAAATGAGCCGTAGTGTTTCCAACAACGATGAAAAATACCAAGGAAGGCTCCAAAATTTGACTCTAAACCAAAATTGTGGAGGGTGTTGCAGCAACTACAACACTTAACGGCACATTGGTTGAACTCCAACTTCTCTGTCTTGGTTAACTTCTTATGTGTCGGGCCTTGGTTCTTCAAGGAGTATTGATTCATCACACATTACTTTTGCCTTCCCACTTACCCCATGAATAGACATGGTCCCCTCTATACCTTCTCAGTTGAACACAACATAAGATTCAACATAATCACAATGTTTCAAGTTATGAGCGGTAGTGTAGCTTGCTAGTTTAATATTTTTAGAGTATAAGTTTCATCTTGTTGGGTGTGTATGATATTCTTTCCATGAAGCCCCATGCGCGAAGGGGGGGGGGGGGTGGGTTAGAGGGGGGGCGGCCAACCCCCCCTTTGTTGCATTGGGTGCAGTGGGGGGAACACAGGGGGGATGATAGCCCCCTGGAAATATTTTTTTTGGGACCCTATATTAGGTGGGTAGACCTACATATGTTTTTGTGCATGGGTTTCACAGATGGTTTTGGGCATGATGGTTTTATGCCCATGGTATTTTGTAGATCCAGTCAAGGGAACTATGGTTATGTTCTAATCCAGGGTTAATGGATTGGGGTTTATGAATGCTTCAGCATGTATATATATGTATTGTAACATTGAAAGGAATATAACGAAAAATCAATCTGGTAGTCCAAATTTTGGGATCGAGGGGAAAATCTCTGTGTATATATGTTTTATGTTCTTGCCATTATTTGTTTTATGTTTTTTAGAATTTGTATGCAAGTAATTTCTGTATAGGGTTAAAAACTACATTTGGTATTAGAGTTGTTTCAGCTTCAAGGGGAAACCTTTGCTGCTGAGGGGTTTTTCTTGGGTCTGTGGTAGACCTTATTCAGTGGGAGATCTGTGGGTTTGATTCTTACAGTGAAAGAAGATGACGAGCAATGGAAAGATAAATATTGAGAAATTTAATGGTCTAAGTTTTGAGTTGTGGAAACTCAAGATGGAGGATCTGCTGGTGGATAAATATCATTGGATTGTAGTAGATCTGGGTACTAAACCAATGTCAACGTCAGATGAATACTAGATGAAGTTGGATCAGAAAGAAAATAGCACAATACAATTGTGTATCTTAGATTCGGTATTTTTGAATGTATGAGGGGAAGCTACGGTGAAGGCTTTGTGGGACAAGTTAGGGAATTTGTACCAATCTAACTCTCTAGTGAATATACTGTTCCTATGGAAAAAGATGTATAACTTGAGGATGAAGGATGGAGACTCGGTAACAGAGAATCTGAACAACTTTAATACTGTGGGAAGCCAATTTTTATCTCTTGATATTAAAATTCTAGATGAAGATAAGTGCATCAGTTTGCTATGTTCTCTACCATATTTGTGGGATAGTTTGGTTGTTGCAATAGGTAGCAATACAACTACCTTGAAGTTTGATGAAATAGTCTCATCCTTGATTTCAGAGGAGAAGAGATGAAAAAATATGGAGGGCCAAAATGGATATGCCTTGTCTCTACGAGGATGGTCCCAGAACAAAAACAAAAATAAGTCCTTGAGTGGGAGATCTAAATCTAGAGGGAGATCTAAATTTCCAGGGAAACCTGTAAACGTGTGATATAAATGTGAAAAGGAAGGGCACTTCAAGAAGGACTATAGATATAAAGCTCCTGAGAAAGGAAAGGGATCTGATGATGCTCCTTCTGCAGAAAATGACCTCAGATGAAGGTGGGGATGTGTACATGGCTTCTTCTTCAAGTACACATGTAGATCATGAGGCATGGTTGATTGACTTAAGTGCATCCTTTCCCTTCACTCCCCACAGGGAGTGGTTTTGTGAGTATGAGAAATATCATGATGGTGGCAATGTCTTCTTAGGGGATGACAAGAAGGCTAGAATCATCAGACACGAAAAAGTAAAGTTGAAGTTGAAACATGGAAGGATTAGAACACTTCCGGGTGTTCTGCATATTACTGCATTGGCCAGAAATATGATTTTTGTAAGCAAGATGGAAGATGCAGGTGTAAAAACAGTGTTTGAGAAAGATACCTGCAAGATGGCTCAGGGAGAACTGGTATTGATGAGGGGAGTTTGGATTGGAACTCTATACAAGCTTCTAGGTAGCACTATTATTGATGGGTGCAACAGTTCCGTGGTTCCTGAAAGTGGAGCAGAAATAAATTTGGTCAAAAGAATAGAGGTAAAAATCCAGCAAGAGGAAATGGAGCTTCTAGACCAAGATTCCAGAACTCTTAGAATGAAACAGGAAGGACCAGTAATCGACCACCACAGATAGGAGACTTTGGTAGAGGAGGATTTGGATACAAAGGTAGAAGCTGAGGAAGAGAAATTCGATGTTATACATGTGGAGAATTAGGACATGGGTCATGGGACTGCCCTCACAACAAACTAACAAATCCAAGGAATGTAAATATAGCTAAGACAAAAGAAGAAATCCCTCAGGTCATGGGGAAAGAAGAGACACCTAAGGTAGGAGAGTCTTTATTGTTAAAAAGAGTATTTCTAAAGGAATAAAAAGAAGCCAATGAACCAACTCAAAGGAAAAGTATATTCAAGACTGTGTGCAAGTCGAAAAAGAAATGTTGCAAGGTTGTGATTGACAGTGGGAGCATTGACAATCTTGTTTCTATAGAGATGTTGGAGAAATTGGGTTTGGTTAAGATGGTACACCCTATTTTGTACATAGTGTCTTGGTTGCAGAAAGGACATTAACTCTTGGTGATAGAACAATGTTGGGTAGATATACAGATTGGTACATATAAAGATGTGGTATTGTGTGATGTAACACCAATGGATGTTTGATAGGAAATTTGTTCATGATGGTAGGAGGAACACATATACCTTAGAGAAGGATGGGAAGAAGAATACATGGTTACCTTTGAACGATGGAGCGGACAAATGAACGGCTGGGGAATTTTTTTTGATGATTAGTGGAAAAGAATTGTTGCGATAAGTCAAGAAGGAGAAAGAAATTCATTTTGTTGTTGTGGGTAAACCCAAGATAATTTCGACTTCTATTAATTTAGATAATTTTCCTGTGGAAATTAAAAATCTTCTAAATGATTATGTCGACATTATTGTTGATGAATTTCCAAGTGCATTGCCACCCGTAGAAATTCTGTAAATTCTCTACAAATCTACCCCTGAGATCTCTGTAGAAAACTTGACTATAGATTAATTCGATAATGCAATATACCAAAGCAAAATGCTATAATCTAATTCTAATATCAATTTGCGGAAGCTTAAAGATTGAGCAAGATCAAGCTGAACACATATAACCAGAAGAAGAAGAATCGATGCACAATACACATGAAAATACTCAGGGGAAAGCCTCAACTAAAAACCTCACTATCTGTATTATCATACAAGGTGGAAATACATCAATATTATACAAAGACTTAGCTCTCACAGCTAGCCAACTCTCAGTACAATCCTCCTGGAAGCTCACAGGCAATCAAAGCTTCTCACAAGCCTTTTCCTCTGCCCTCCAAGCTCCTATTTCCTTGCGCAGTTTCTCTGGGTGATCCTCCTATTACCAAGTGGAAGACTGATCACTCTCACTGATCCTACACCCAGTCAGAACTGTTCAATCCTCAAGGAACCTTACCTTGACTGCATGGATGAGTTTCCTTTATAGGAAAACAAATGCAACTAACAGTAACCTTTCCTTGACATTTAGCTCAACCGGGTCTTTCTCTGAATAGACATGCATGAGTTTTTGATGAGGGAATCTTCAGTTATCTAGACTACACTGGTTGAGTGCATGCATGCATCAACTGACTGATAACTCACAATTAGTTCCTCAAATATTTTGGAACTAATTTAACTAGACTTAACTCAATAAACTGAGCTAACTAATTACAACTCAAATATAACTTAATCTTATCTCCTTAATTAAGGGATAATCTCCTTAATTTAAGGGATACCTGTTGCATGACTTCAGAAAGAATTCTAACTTGAATTTATCCAACTAATTAACTCAATATGAATTAATTAATTATTTTTCAAGCAACTGGTGAGACTAAATTCGAATTTAATTCACAATCTTAATTCAAGGAAAAATTAAAATTGGAATATTTTGGATTCTTTTTTTATCATTTCTTGTTGTTATTTTCAACACTCCCTCTCAACAAGAAAGGAATTCAACTCGATCTCAATTGTGAACCTTTGGAGTATTATGCATGCAACACTTCGCTCTAGTTTTCTCGCTCCAACAACTCCAGAAACAAAAAAAAAAACATCCAACCTGAATCAGTATGATGCATCTATCATCAAAGTCTCTGACTACTATTGCCTCTGTCAACTGAAAACTCTGCACCTTTGCTGACTCAGCCTTTCTGCACTGTTGTCAATCCTTCTCTGCACTCTTCAGTATTTGACATCTCTAGCCTCTATCAATTTGATCTCTGACTACATCAATCCCACTGATTCCTCCCGCTACTTTGTACTTTGGGGTCCCGTAGCAAGGTACGATACATGAGATAAAACCTCTCAATGGACCCTGCCCAATTTTAGCATTCTTGGGACTATCACTTCACAACACCCCACCTCACACCTGGAGGTATGGATGCATGTGATCCCTCTACTGACTCTAATTGTGGCTCCTCCATAATTGTTTGAGACTTCTTCTGGGACTGCATGTTGAGAGCTAATTTACTCTCCCTCTCAACCACCAAGTCTCTAACATTTTCCTTGCTCCTCAAGGCTTTGGATGCATCTTGAACCTCAAGAGAATACAGTTTCTTAACTTGGGAACTGATCTGTTTCACCTGTCTCGTGGTGATGTGTCTAAGGAACACCTTTCCTTTACTGAAGACAACATCGTAGCCTTTGTCCTCCAACATCACGACTGATACCAATTTCTTCTTCAGTCCAGGAACATCCTTCACATCTGTCAATGTGATAGGAGCTCCATGCTCCCTTTGAAAAGAAACCGTGCCCACTCATGAAACACTATACCTTTCGTCGTCACCCATCTTTATGTGCATCTTGAGGTCTTTATTCTCCAAGGTATTTAATAACTTTTTATCACCGGTCATGTGGAATGAGGCTCCACTATCAAGATACCAAACACAACCCATCATCGATGACACCATGCATGTGATTATGATAAAGTCCATTTCGAACTGAGAGGCTAATGCATCACCTTCTAATCCTTCCAAGGATCCCTTCTAGGACTTCTTCGACGCTAAATTAGTCGCATAATGTCCCATATCGTGACAATTAAAGCATCTCACTTTAGACTTTTCACCCTTCTTCCCTCCATGAGAAGAATTCGATTTGGAATGGGAAGCCATCCCCTTCCCTTTCCTTGCCTTACTCGCTAAGGCCAGATTTTATTCATCATCATCTTTGGATGAAGAACCATCTCGAGTGCTCCTCCTGATCTCCTCCTGCATCAGATCCAACCACAATCGTTCCTAATCCGACAGTTTCTCCCTTCCATTCAGAGAGTCCTAGTAGCTATTCCAACTCTTTGGAAGGCCAAGAAGAGCGAGGCTCACCATATCATCATCGGCAGTAGTTATTCCCACACTACCAAGCTCATCTCTGCAAGTGGTGAGCTTGTTCAGATATGTGGAAATAGTATTGTCGTTCTCCATCTTGATTCTTCGAAGCTTATCCTTGAGCTCCAATTTCCTCTCATCGCTATTGTTCTGGTAGAGGTCCTTTAATGTCTTCCACATTGAATATCGAGTATCCTTCCCATGGAGACTCGAGAGAATATGGTTTCGAACTCCCTCAAGGATGATCCATCTTGCCCTCGCCACGCACTTCTTCCACTCAACCTGTTAGTTTCAGTCTTTCCAGCCTTCCTCCAGTGATCAAATATGCTCTTATAAAGTGATCTCAGAGTGTCAAGGTCAAATTTTGTCATTTCAGTGAGTTTTCAAGCAAAATTTGGTCACTAGGCATTAGGTCTAGGGTTTGCCCAAATGTCAGTCCATGTCATCATTCAGCTGAGCCTATCATCACATAGAGGGTTTTCATTATCATGTTAGTGTCGAATGAGTCATTTTACACCTTATTCATGCTTCAGTTGTGCCTAGGCAAGGTCATTTCCCTCTCCTAGGGTTTTGAAGGCAATTTCTCTTGGATGGTCAAATCACCAGCAAAACTTGTATCCAAATGTTCATACACCTTCCCCTATCCTTAAAGTACCTTATAAAACACTTCCCATCCCTTAGATCCGCCAAATTCCTCATTTTTGCACAAACCCTAGTTTCTAGCTACAACCTGGCAATTTTCTAGGTTGGGCCTGTGTTTTTCCCTTTTGGACCCCTTCCCCTCACTCAATCTCTGAAATTCCACTTTCCCCTGCTTCCTAACATCCCGCCCCACTCCCAAAAATTTCCCCAAGAATTTAGAAGCCCCCTATCCCCTTCATTTCGCTTCATTTCGACAAAATTCCTTGTTTCACACATCGGGACAAGTTTCACTCAAATGATCTTTCAGAGCAATCAAAGATGAATTTTGGGAAACTGAGAGATTTTTTTGTCCAAAACATGCCAAAGAATAAAAACCTCCTTCACGTTTTTCACAGGTGTCATCGTTTGAGAGAAATGTCAAAAATACCGTTGCCTCAGGAGAATCAAAGGCACCTCTGAAGTGACCTTGGGAAAATCAAGTTTTCTCCTAGCCTGGTTGGTCAAATGACTTGTTTGATGGGTAAAATGATAACTAGACATGAAGAGATTTCCAATTAACTATCATGAGCTCAATTTTGGGTTGAGGAAGGCATTCAAAAGTTGACTGCAACAGCACTCTTCCTTGAGGCAGCCTCATTTGGTACTTTTTGACCAGTCTTGGGCGATTTGATTTTTGACAGGTCAAATGAATTCCAAATTGAAAAATTCCGGTTGGGTTGGAAAGTAGACTCAAATACCTTTCGAACGAGCTATCATGCGCCCAATTCTGACACCGGGAAGACCTCCAAAAGCCTCCTGCAAAAGCGCGACCCGTTGGGTGGTGCGCGACCCGTTGAGAGCCCTTCTGCAGTTCAGAAAATCAACGTGCGCGACCCGTTGGGAGGGGCGGGACCCGTTGGGGATTTCTCCATAGAAATTTGCCAGTAAGCTGCCAAATGACCCCAAATCTCTTCAAGGTTGCAGGTAGGCCTCTGATCATCAAAGTATTTTGCTTGATAGAGAAAAATGAGCATGGGAAATGTGTTTTAATACCATCAAGTTGAAATGAGAAGTTCATGTATATTTGCTTTAAAAATGTCAAAATGCAAGTAGAGATCGGGTTTTGTTTTTCTGCTCTCAAGGTTATCCCTTTCACCCCCTGAGGTTGTTCATAAGGAGGGAAGGCCATCACAGTAGCATGATATTCTTGAGACCCGACATGTCAGCTCCACTCCTCTGGTCACTTATCAGATAGGCCCAAGGGCCTTATTTGCAGCAGCTAGGCAAGTACTATCTCCACAGCAGGTGGAAGGGGTCTTGCCTTCATCTTTAGCTCGGCGAGTGTTATCTCCACATCAGGTGGAAGGGGCCTCACTTTCTTCACCAGCACAGGTACCAGAGAGGGGCAAGCAGCCCATGATTCATGAGGGTCCATCAGGAGTTCCGGACACCGAGGTGATTGATCTTGAGGCCAGTTCTCCTAGCCAAGAGGCAAAGGAGATCATTCAGCATCTCAGGGCTGAGAATGATGTTTTGCAGAGGAGACTTGAGGGTGCCCAATGGACCATCACTTACCTGGAGCAGCGGAACAAATAGCTATAGGAGGAGAAAGTTCTTGATGAGCTATGGAGGATTCGTAGTGACCGAGTCCTAAACCGAAGGAGACCCGGTGATCCATTGCCTGCTGACCGAGAGTCACTGCTCATTCAGGAGAATGCCCACTTGGAGAGGCTATTGGCTAAGGCCAACCAAGAGAAAAAGCTGTTGAGAAACATGAAGAATCACTATTGGGCAAGAATGCATGTATGCAAAGCCAAGATGAAAATGTTCCAAAGGAGGTTGTCTGAGGCTCTTAAGCGGAGGAAGAAGACCAATCCACTCCGTATCTTGGCTGAGGCATCCCTCAAAGATCATGGCACTCACTAGCATCAGCTACAGCACAAATCCCAAAAAAATTTAAGAATTTTGGGTAATTTTGGTATTTTTGGGAAATTTACAGGTTTTGGCTTCTCAACGGGTCTCACCCCCGGTGAGACCCTTTGTCATCGTAGCTCCGTTTTGCAAAAACTCAACATTTCTAGATTTTTCATGCAAAGTTACACATGCCTATGGATGGACTTGAGTTTTTATGGGGATTTGGGCCTCCAGAAGGTCAAAATACAGGCAAAATTTGACTTTCTGCCCCTTTTTTGAGTTGCAGAAGCAGTCTTGGGCGAATTGACTTTTGACTAGGCAAATGACCTCTAAATCCAAAAATTCCAGTTGGGTTAGAATTTAGACTCAGAGACCTTTCCAACGAGCTATCCTGTACCTAATTCTGACACCAGAAAGGCCTCCAAACAGAGCTCCAAAGTGCGCGACCCGTTGAGGAAATGTGCACGACCCGTTGAGGAAACTTTGCCAGATTTGACCAGTTCAGCCCAGAAAACGCAGTTTGGCTCCAGTTTGACTTTTTGAGGTTGATGGTGGTCCTCTTGGATGTAATTGTGACACTTTTTGGATACTTTTACTCTTGTTTAACTCTTCTAGAAGATTCTTGCATGTAAAGGGTAAAAATTGAATGTATGAACTGGTTTCCAAGTTTATAGAGGCAAGTTGTTTTGACTGCCTATTTTCTAGTGCTTAGTTTAGAAGTGGTTCAAACAGCTCCTAGGGTAGTGAGCTCGACCCATGGAGGCAGGGAAAGAGGTTAGATCATCTATATTATGTACTTTCTTGCTCATTTTCATGGTTGGACTCTTGAGGGAGAAGTTATCACTGTATTATTTCACTTGTATCTCTGCAATGTTTGGCTAAGGAAGACCAGGGTTTTGCATTCATCTTTGGGATTCTTGTGGACTCATGTGTTGATGGTGTGTTTCTTCATGTTCTTGTAAGCTTTGTTATGTGATTCATTTCCTTTCTTTGCTACTGCACATTAAACAAATGAAGTGTTAAAGTATGAATTCATGCTAGCCATGCTCTGCTTTTAAATTTGTTTAATTTCAATGTTTTCTTCTGTCTAAAGAGAATTCAAAGTGATTGTTTGCTCTCTTTAGCTCCTCATCTTTCATTCCTGACCATTCATTTCAGCTAAAGACATCAATACAGGCTCCTACCTCGCCCCAAAGACCCCCCTGCAGAAACTGTGTCCAATCCCCGCACCCTAAATTGCAGCTCCTCAATTTGCCACCAAAAACCCAAAAAACCCAAAATCAACCTTTCTAATCATTTTACTAGCCTAATATCAGTGTTACCTTGTTGGTCATCTTATCCCATTGAAAATCTACCGAGATTGACCGGAGAGAGCCTTCTCCTGCCCTGTAGGGCTAGCTACGAGGCTGAATGGTTTGATGTAGCTTTGAGGTTGGCCTTTTTCAGCCTGAGGTGAAATTTCAAGTGCTAACATACTGGCGACCATACTGGGGAGAAAAAACTTGTTTGTGGATTGATGTGTTTGTTTCATAAGTCTTATACGGAGCCTGAAGTTACGCCAGGTAGCCTTCGAAAACGCTCTTGCTTTGCATTAGCGCAAGTAGATAAACGCTGCTTCAGTCAATCTTCGTGAGCTTGTGAATACATCACTTCGTTTGCATTTCACCCCAGTACATGTATCAAGTTCAGATCTGATTGTTGATAGTGGACAACCATCAGACACTTGAAAGGCTAAAATCATTCACTTGGCGACTCTAAATCATTTTCGAGATCAGATCCAAAGACTCCACTGGAGGATGATCCCAACCAGCAAAAACATTAAAGGAGAACATGGCAAGATCAGGTACTCAAGTTGGAATTTCATCCAAGATGTTTTGTTCTTTGTTCTAAATTATTTCTCCTCTTTTCCTGAGAATGTAAATAGGGCTTTGCAAAGTATACTGTATTTGAGAAGAGATCCTCGACCTACAGTTAATTCTTTTCCTTTGAAGATTGTGAATACCAAAGATTTGCATGCCTTTGAGCTTGATCACGATCCTTTTTCCGAATTCTGTGATGACTATCTTCAGATTGATGAGCCTCAAGAGACCAAGACCGATTATATACCTGCTGTACATACCCCTATACCTTGTAAAATTCCAGATCGGTATAAACCTCTTGTTTTACCTTCTGTTCTTCATGCTTTCCCCAAAAACTATGATCTATACTTGCCGATGTTTGATGGTGAATGTAAGAATGTCAACGCTGAGCAACATGTGCATAATTTTGAGAATTTTCTAGATCTTTTTGAAGTTGATGAAGAAGATGTTAGTATAAGGCTTTTTGCTCTTTCTTTGCAAGCCAAAGTGAAGAGTTGGTTCAAAGCCCTGCCTGATGCAAGCATCTCAGATTTCCAGCAGTTTGTCAAAGTTTTTCTCGACAGGTGGATGATCGGACAGAACCTTCTCTTGATTGTAGAAGAGTATAACCAGCTGAAAAGACTGCCAGGTGAGACAGTACAACAGTTTTCGGCCAAATTTAATCAAGTTTATTATTCGATGCCAGTTGATATAAGACCTTCTCCTAGATCTGCTCTCTTGCACTATCCGGGTTCCTTTGATCCGGAGATGGAGTTTCAGCTGAGAGAAAGGGATATTGCAACACTTCACGAGATGCAAAACAGTACAGTAAGTGTAGAAGCTCATCTGCTGATCCGAAGGGCAAGGTTGAAAGAAGAAGAGATGAAAAACATAGATCCGGAAAAATCAACATCTTTAGAGGTGAAGCTTGACATTTTGGTAAGTGCCGTGGAAAAGATGATGGACAAGATCAACACAAGAAATGCTTCTGATGTTCAAGCCCATGGCTCGCTGATTGAAGAAGAACAAGTTGCTGATTCAAATCATTTTCTTTTTGATGCCAATTGTTATGGATCTGATAATGATTGTCTTATTAATCATCTTGGAGAACAGAGATATGTTGATATGACCTGCATGCTTGATGATATGTTTTATACCGATGGTTTGCCTCGGTTTGATCAGTATGATGATGATTATGTTCTCCAAACAGAAGCTAATCTTGCAGATAAACCAGCAGCTAGTTTGTGGGAGGAAGAAGTTCATTTTCAGCAGCTCAAATATAATGATCACCCATCACATATCAGCTATGACAGTGACGAGGAAAGTGCAGCAAATTTTGAAGTAAGTGAAGGATCTTTACCTTTTTGTTTTGATTCATGTCAGTTCATTAAAGACAACTTCCATGAAATTAGAAATCAGCTGTCAACAAGTCTTGATCTAGACCATCTTGGATACAATAAAAACCTTGTTCCAGACTTCTCATATTCAGATTTGCAGCCCCCAAATGCCATTGGTTTTCAAGTTGCAGATGAAAGCATCGAAGCTGACATATTTGATCAAATGATACAAGAAGGTGACTCCGTACCATTCTGTGAATCATTTCAGTTTTTGAAGGGTAGATTACATAGTAAATCTTCAAATGAACAGTCTATAACAAATCAGCAATCTATCAGTGTAAATGTTGAGGATGAGACAGATGACAAAATTCTTGAGCAGCCTGTAGCATCAGATTTGCAGCTACCAAATGAAAATGAAAGGCAGATTACAGATGAAGCTGTGGCAGCCGAAATACATGATTTGATGATACAGGAAGATTCTATACCCTTTTGTTTCGAAACATTTCAGTTTATAAGGCAGAATTCTCATAAAATCTCTCAACAACAAGATGAGCAGCATGTAGGCAATCAGGTAATCACAATGGAACCAATAGAAATGGGATTGCAGCAGTCTTTTCAAGTTTTTCATGATCCAATAGCTGATGTTTTGGATGAGGTATGTAGTCAAAATCTATCTCCATTGTCTATATGTGAGCTTGAAACGTGTATTGATACAAGCTTGTTCCGGCAGTCAGTTTCTTTGTCATTTTCAGTAGAGGTCTCATCACAAGGCTCAGATCAAAGTGTGCATTCATGGTATGAGGAGAAGAGAAGTAATCCATTGGATGAGCTAGGTCCCAATGTGCATGAACTTCAAGATCCTTATGCAGTGTTTTTGGAGGCGGATAGAGAATTCATATCATTCAACGGATCTGTTTCTAAGTTGTCATGGGAGTTGCCTTTCAGTAGTTCTCTTTTGTTGTTCATAAGTGAGCACTTGTGGAGAATTCAACCAGCAGACGTGATACTTACTTGGTTGCATTGGTTGTTTCATTTCACTTGATCAGGTGATGAATGAAACTGTTAGAGTAGGTTGTGATGAATAAGCTCCACTTTGAGCATCATTTTCTAGTTTGTCGGTTGTGTTTAAGTATTGAGTCAGTTTTTAGTTGAGTCATGAGTCCTTTGTTAGTCCATTTTCAGTCTTGTTGTTAAGTTAGTTTGAGTCTGTTTTCAGTCATGCATTTCAGCTTGAGTTTTTGACTCCATTGCCCAATAATTGTAAGGCACTAGTCTGCTCTCCCAGAGGTCTAAGGTTCTTGGCACCTCCAAGGAGCTACCATCCCCATTGGAGCCAATGTTAGTGTCAGTATTTCCAGCCTTCCTCCAGTGATCAAATATGCTCTTATAAAGTGATCTCAGAGTGTCAAGGTCAAATTTTGTCATTTCAGTGAGTTTTCAAGAAAAATTTGGTCACTAGGCATTAGGTCTAGGGTTTGCCCAAATGTCAGTCCATGTCATCATTCAGCTGAGCCTATCATCATTCAGAGGGTTTTCATTATCATGTTAGTGTCGAATGAGTCATTTTACACCTTATTCATGCTTCAGTTGTGCCTAGGCAAGGTCATTTCCCTCTCCTAGGGTTTTGAAGGCAATTTCTCTTGGATGGTCAAATCACCAGCAAAACTTGTATCCAAATGTTCATAAACCTTCCCCTATCCTTAAAGTACCTTATAAAACACTTCCCATCCCTTAGATCCGCCAAATTCCTCATTTTTGCACAAACCCTAGTTTCTAGCTACAACTTGGCAATTTTCTAGGTTGGGCCTGTGTTTTGCCCTTTTGGACCCCTTCCCCTCACTCAATCTCTGAGATTCCACTTTCCCCTGCTTCCTAACATCCCTCCCCACTCCCAAAAATTTCCCCAAGAATTTAGAAGCCCCCTATCCCCTTCATTTCGCTTCATTTCGACAAAATTCCTTGTTTCACACATCGGGAAAAGTTTCACTCAAATGATGTTTTAGAGCAATCAAAGATGAATTTTGGGACACTGAGAGAGGTTTTTGTCCAAAACATGCCAACGAAGAAAAACCTCCTTCACGTTTTTCACAGGTGTCATGGTTTGAGAGAAATGTCAAAAATACCGTTGCCTCAGGAGAATCAAAGGCACCTCTGAAGTGACCTTGGAAAAATCAAGTTTTCTCCTAGCCTGGTTGGTCAAATGACTTTCTTGATGGGTAAAATGATAACTAGACACAACGATATTTCCAATGAACTATCATGAGCTCAATTTGGGGTTGAGGAAGGCATTCAAAAGTTGACTGCAACAGCACTCTTCCTTGAGGCAGCCTCATTTGGTACTTTTTGACCAGTCATGGGAGATTTGATTTTTGATAGGTCAAATGAACTCCAAATTGAAAAATTCCAGTTGGGTTGGAAAGTAGACTCAACTTCCTTTCCAACAAGCTATCATGCGCCCAATTCCGACACCGGGAAGGCCTCCAAAATCCTCCTGCAAAAGTGCGACCCGTTGGGTGGTGCGCGACCCGTTGAGAGCCCTTCTGCAGTTCAGAAAATCAACGTGCGCGACCCGTTGGGGATTTCTCCACAGAAATTTGCCAGTAAGCTGCCAAATGACCCCAAATCTCTTCAAGGTTGCAGGTAGGCCTCTAATCATCAAAGTATTTTTCTTGATAGAGAAAAATGAGCATGGGAAATGTGTTTTAATGCCATCAAGTTGAAATGAGAAGTTCATGTATATTTGCTTTAAAAATGTCAAAATGCAAGTAGAGATCGGGTTTTGTTTTTCTGCTCTCAAGGTTATCCCTTTCACCCCCTGAGGTTGTTCATGAGGAGGGAAGGCCATCACAGTAGTATGATATTCTTGAGACCCGACATGTCAGCTCCACTCCTCTGGTCACTTATCAGATAGGCCCAAGGGCCTTATTTGCAGCAGCTAGGCGAGTACTATCTCCATAGCAGGTGGAAGGGGTCTCACCTTCATCTTCAGCTCAGAGAGTGTTATCTCCACATCAGGTGGAAGGGGCCTCGCTTTCTTCACCAGCACAGGTACCAGAGAGGGGCAAGCAGCCCATGATTCATGAGGGTCCATCAGGAGTTCCGGACACCGAGGTGATTGATCTTGAGGCCAGTTCTCCTAGCCAAGAGGCAAAGGAGATCATTCAGCATCTCAGGGCCGAGAATGATGTTTTGCAAAGGAGACTTGAGGGTGCCCAATGGACCATCACTTACCTGGAGCAGCGGAACAAACAGCTAGAGGAGGAGAAAGTTCTTGATGAGCTATGGAGGATTCGTAGTGACCGAGTCCTAAACCGAAGGAGACCCGGTGATCCATTGCCTGCTGACCGAGAGTCACTGCTCATTCAGGAGAATGCCCACTTGGAGAGGTTGTTGGCTAAGGCCAACCAAGAGAAAAAGCTATTGAGAAACATGAAGAATCACTATTGGGCAAGAATGCATGTATGCAAAGCCAAGATGAAAATGTTCCAAAGGAGGTTGTCTGAGGCTCTTAGGCGGAGGAAGAAGACCAATCCACTCCGTATCTTGGTTGAGGCATCCCGCAAAGATCATGGCACTCACTAACATCAGCTACAGCACAAATCCCAAAATTTTTTAAGAATTTTGGGTAATTTTGGTATTTTTGGGAAATTTACAGGTTTTGGCTTCTCAACAGGTCTCACCCCCGGTGAGACCCTTTGTCATCGTAGCTCCGTTTTGAAAAAACTCAACATTTCTAGATTTTGCATGAAACGTTACACATGCCTATGGATGGACTTGATTTTTTATGGGGATTTGGGCCTCCAGAAGGTCAAAATACAGGCAAAATTTGACTTTCTGCCCCTTTTTTGAGTTGCAGAAGCAGTCTTGGGAGAATTGACTTTTGACTAGGAAAATGACCTCTAAATCCAACATTTCTAGTTGGTTTGGAAAGTAGACTCAGAGACCTTTCCAACGAGCTATCCTGCACCTAATTATGACACCGGGAAGGCCTCCAAACAGAGCTCCAAAGTGCGCGACCCGTTGAGGAAATGTGCGCGACCCGTTGAGGAAACTTTGCCAGATTTGACCAGTTCAGCCTAGAAAACGCAGTTTGGCTCCAGTTTGACTTTTTGAGGTTGATGGTGGTCCTCTTGGATGTAATTGTGAAACTTTTTGGATAATTTTACTCTTGTTTAACTCTTCTAGAAGATTCTTGCATGTAAAGGGTAAAAATTGAATGTATGAACTGGTTTCCCAGTTTATAGAGGCAAGTTGTTTTGACTGCCTATTTTCTAGTACTTAGTTTAGAAGTGGTTCAAACAGCTCCTAGGATAGTGAGCTCGATCCATGGAGGCAGGGAAAGAGGTTAGATCATCTATATTATGTACTTTCTTGCTCATTTTCATGGTTGGACTCTTGAGGGAGAAGTTATCACTGTATTATTTCACTTGTATCTCTGCAATTTTTGGCTAAGGAAGACCAGGGTTTTGAATTCATCTTTGGGAGTCTTGTGCACTCATGTGTTGATGGTGTGTTTCTTCATGTTCTTGTAAGCTTTGTTATGTGATTCATTTCCTTTCTTTGCTACTGCACATTAAACAAATGAAGTGTTAAAGTATGAATTCATGCTAGCCATGCTCTGCTTTTAAATTTGTTTAATTTCAATGTTTTCTTCTGTCTAAAGAGAATTCAAAGTGATTGTTTGCTCTCTTTAGCTCCTCATCTTTCATTCCTGACCATTCATTTCAGCTAAAGACATCAATACAGGCTCCTACCTCACCCCAAAGACCCCCCTGCAGAAACTGTGTCCAATCCCCGCACCCTAAATTGCAGCTCCTCAATTTGCCACCAAAAACCCAAAAAACCCAAAATCAACCTTTCTAATCAGTTTACTAGCCTAATATCAGTGTTACCTTGTTGGTCATCTTATCCCATTGAAAATCTACCGAGATTGACTGGAGAGAGCCTTCTCCTGCCCCGTAGGGCTAACTACGAGGCTGAATGGTTTGATGTAGCTTTGAGGTTTGCCTTTTTCAACCTGAGGTGAAATTTCAAGTGCTAACACAACCAACTCTTGTGCATTAGTTGAACCTGGCTTTGAGATTTCTTGATCAACGAACTCCTTCAAGCCATTTTCTTCTAATACAGCCTCCATGCGATCTTTCCATGGTATGTAATTCGAGCTACTTTCCAAGGCATACTTGAGTCTCAAGCCATATAACGCCATTGGCCAACCTTGAAGTATGATAAGAATTCAATTTTTCCCCTGCAACCTCGAACTTCAAACTTCGAATTCTCTTCTCTGTATACTTTTCAAAACTCTGTTAAATTTTTCTCCGATAAACTTGGCTCTGATACCATGTAGAAATTCTGCAAATTCTCTACAAATCTACCCTTGAGATCTCTGTAGAAAACTTGACTGTAGATTAATTCGATTATACAATATACCAAAGCAAAATGCTATAATCTAATTCTAATATCAATTTGCGGAAGCTTAAAGATTGAGCAAGATCAAGCTGAACACATATAACCAGAAGAAGAAGAATCGATGCACAATACACATGAAAATACTCAGGGGAAAGCCTCAGCTAAAAACCCCACTATCTGTATTATCATACAAGGTGGAAATACATCAATATTATACAAAGACTTAGCTCTCACAGCTAGCCAACTCTCAGTACAATCCTCCTGGAAGCTCACAGGCAATCAAAGCTTCTCACAAGCCTTTTCCTCTGCCCTCCAAGCTCCTATTTCCTTGCGCAGTTTCTCTGGGTGATCCTCCTATTACCATGTGGAAGACTGATCACTCTCACTGATCCTACACCCAGTTAGAACTGTGCAATCCTCAAGGAACCTTACCTTGACTGCATGGATGAGTTTCCATTATAGGAAAACAAATGCAACTAATAGTAACCTTTCCTTGACATTTAGCTCAACAGAGTCTTTCTCTGAATAGACATGCATGAGTTTCTGATGAGGGAATCTTCAGTTATCTAGACTACACTAGTTGAGTGCATGCATGCATCAACTGACTGATAACTCACAATTAGTTCCTCAAATAGTTTGGAACTAATTTAACTAGACTTAACTCAATAAACTGAGCTAACTAATTACAACTCAAATATAACTCAATCTTATCTCCTTAATTAAGGGATAATCTCCTTAATTTAAGGGATACCTGTTGCATGACTTCAGAAAGAATTTTAACTTGAATTTCTCCAACTAATTAACTCAATATGAATTAATTAATTATTTTCAAGCAACTGGTGAGACTAAATTCGAATTTAATTCATAATCTTAATTCAAGGAAAAATTAAAATTGGAATATTTTGGATTCTTTTTTTATCATTTCTTGTTGTTATTTTCAACACTCCCTCTCAACAAGAAAGGAATTCAACTCGATCTCAATTGTGAACCTTTGGAGTATTATGCATGCAACACTTCTCTCTAGTGTTCTCGCTCCAATAACTCCAGAAACAAAAAAAACATCCAACCTGAATCAGTATGATGCATCTATCATCAAAGTCTCTGACTGTTATTGCCTCTGTCAACTGAAAACTCTGCACCTTTGCTGACTCAGCCTTTCTGCACTGTTGTCATTCCTTCTCTGCACTCTTCAGTATCTGACAGCTCTAGCCTCTATCAATTTGATCTTTGACTGCATCAATCCCACTGATTCCTCCCGCTACTCTGTACTTTGGGGTCCCGTAGCAAGGTACGATACATGAGATAAAACCTCTCAATGGACCCTGCCCAATTTTAGCATTCTTGGGACTATCACTTCACAACACCCCACCTCACACCTGGAGGTATGGATGCATGTGATCCCTCTACTGACTCTAATTGTGGCTCCTCCATAATTGTTTGAGACTTCTTCTGGGACTTCATGTTGAGAGCTAATTTACTCTCCCTCTCAACCACCAAGTCTCTAACATTTTCCTTGCTCCTCAAGGCTTTGGATGCATCTTGAACCTCAAGAGAATACAGGTTCTTAACTTGGGAACTGATCTGTTTCACCTGTCTCGTGGTGATGTGTCTAAGGAACACCTTTCCTTTACTGAAGACAACATCGTAGCCTTTGTCCTCCAACATCGCAACTGATACCAATTTCTTCTTCAGTCTAGGCACATCCTTCACATCTATCAATGTGATAGGAGCTCCATGCTCCCTTTGAAAAGAAACCGTGCCCACTCATGAAACACTATACCTTTTGTCGTCACCCATCTTTATGTGCATCTTGAGGTCTTTATTCTCCAAGGTATTTAATAACTTTTTATCACCGGTCATGTGGAATGAGGCTCCACTATCAAGATACCAAACACAACCCATCATCGATGACACCATGCATGCGATGATGATAAAGTCCATTTCGAACTGAGAGGCTAATGCCTCACCTTCTAATCCTTCCGAGGATCCCTTCTTGGACTTCTTCGATGCGAAATTAGTCGCATAATGTCCCATCTCGTGACAATTAAAGCATCTCACTTTAGACTTTTCACCCTTCTTCCCTCCATGAGAAGAATTCAATTTGGAATGGGAAGCCATCCCCTTCCCTTTCCTTGCCTTACTCGCTAAGGCCAAATTTTCTTCATCATCATCTTTGGATGAAGAACCATCTCGAGTGCTCCTCCTAATCTCCTCCTGCATCAGATCCTTCCACAATCGTTCCTAATCCGACAGTTTCTCCCTTCCATTCAGAGAGTCCTAGTAGCTATTCCAACTCTTTGGAAGGCCAAGAAGAGCGAGGCTCACCATATCATCATCGGCAGTAGTTATTCCCACACTACCAAGCTCATCTCTGCAAGTGGTGAGCTTGTTCAGATATGTGGAAATAGTATTGCCGTTCTCCATCTTGATTCTTCGAAGCTTATCCTTGAGCTCCAATTTCCTCTCATCGCTATTGTTCTGGTAGAGGTCCTTTAATGTCTTCCACATTGAATATCGAGTATCCTTCCCATGGAGACTCGAGAGAATATGGTTTCAAACTCCCTCAAGGATGATCCATCTTGCCCTCGCCACACACTTCTTCCACTCAACCAACTCTTGTGCATTAGTTGAACTTGGCTTTGAGATTTCTTGATCAACGAAATCCTTCAAGCCATTGTCTTCTAATATAGCCTCCATGTGATCTTTCCATGGTATGTAATTCGAGCTACCTTCCAAGGCATAAATGAGTCTCAAGCCATAGAACGCCATCGGCCAACCTTGAAGTATGATAAGAATTCAATTTTTCCCCTGCAACCTCGAACTTCAAACTTCGAATTCTCTTCTCTGTATACTTTTCACAACTCTGTTAAATTTTTCTCTGATAAACTTGGCTCTGATACCATGTAGAAATTCTGCAAATTCTCTACAAATCTACCCCTGAGATCTCTGTATAAAATTTGAATGTAGATTAACTCAATAATGCAATAAACCAAAGAAAAATACTATAATATACTTCTACTATCAATTTACGGAAGCTTAAATATTGAGCAAGATCATGTTGAACACATATAACCAGAAGAAGAATCAATGCACAATACACATGAAAATACTCAGGGGAAAGCCTCAGCTAAAAACCCCACTATCTATATTATCATACAAGGTGGAAATACATCAAGATTATACAAAGCCTTAGCTCTCACAGCTAGCCAGGTCTCAGTACAATCCTCTTGGAAGCTCATAGGCAATCAAATCTTCTCACAAGCTTTCTCCTCTACCCTCCAAGCTCCTATTTCCTTGCGCAGTTTCTCTGGGTGATCCTCCTATTACCAAGTGGAAGACTGATCACTCACATTGATCCTACACCCTGTCAGAACTGCGCAATCCTCAAGGAACCTTACCTTGACTACATGGATGAGTTTCCTTTATAGGAAAACAAATGCAACTGATAGTAACCTATCCTTAAAATTTAGCTCAACTGGGTCTTTCTCTAAATAGACATGCATGCGTTTCTGATGAGGGAATATTCAGTTATCTGGAGTACACTAGTTGAGTGCATGCATGCATCAACTGATTGATAACTCACAATTAGTTCCTCTAATAGTTTGGAACTAATTTAACTGGACTTAACTCAGTAAACTGAGCTAACTAATTACAACTCAAATATAACTCAATCTTATCTCCTTAATTAAGGAATAATCTCTTAATTTAAGGGATAACTGTTGCATGACTTCAGAAAGACTTCTAACTTGAATTTCTCCAACAAATTAACTCAAGTTGAATTAATTAATTATTTTTCAAGCAACTGGTGAGACTAAATTTGAATTTAATTCACAATTTTAATTCAAGGACAAATTGAAATTGGAATATTCTGGATTCTATTTTTATCGTTTCTTGTTGCTATTTTCAACACCACCAATTAGAAGTGTCATCCATCACATAGATTTAATACCTGGTGTGAGTTTACCAAACAAAGCAACATATAAGCTAACTCCTCAGGAAAATGAAGAAGTTGGGAGATAGGTGTAGGAGTTGTTGGATAAAGGACTGATAAAGGAGAGCCTAAGTCCGTGTGCAGTACTAGCAGTGTTTAGCCCCAAGAAGGATGGTGAATGGCGCATGTGCATCGATTCCAGAGCAATAAATAAGATTAATATAAGGTATAGATTTCCCTTACCACGTATGGATGATTTGATGGATTTCTTAAGTGGGTCAAAGTATTTTTCTAAGATAGATTTGAAGAGTGGATACCATCAAATAAGGACCAGAGGGGAATGAATGGAAGACTGCGTTCAAGACTAGTAGTGGGTTGTATGAATGGTTAATGATGCCTTTTGGACTCACTAATGCACCAAGTACATTTATGAGACTGATGAATGAGGTCTTAAAAGAATATGCTGGAAAATTTGTGATAGTTTATGTTGATGATATTCTAATTTTCGGTGAGAGTAAAGAAGGGAATATGGAGAATCATAAGTTGGTTTTAAATACTTTACAAAAAGAGAAGCTGCTGATAAATTTGAAGAAGTGAAGTTTCATGAAGAAAGAGCTCATTTACCTAGGATTTGTAGTCTCAAAAGAAGGTTTGAAGATGGATGCAGAAAAGATACTAGCAATTTTGAATTGGCCAACTCTAAGGAGCGTATTTGAGGTAAGAAGTTTTCATGGTCTTAATTTTTTTTTTATAGAATGTTTATAAGAAGCTTTAGTCAGATATGTGCATCGATATTTGAAACAATAAAGGAAAACACACAACCATTTAAGTGGATAGAGGCAGCAGACTGAAATTTCAAACTGTTGAAAAAGAAGATTACTGAAAAACCTGTTTTAGCCTACCAAGCTTTGATAAAACTTTCCAAGTTGAGAATGATGCTAGTGGGGTAGAAATCGGAGTTATATTGAGTCAGGAGTAGAGAACTATAACTTATTTTAGTTAAAAGTTGAATGAGGCCAAGCGGAAGTACTCATCCTATGATAAAGAATTCTATGTTGTTATTCAAGCCTTAAAGAAATGGAGGCATTACTTGTTGCCCAAAGAATTTATTTTGTATTATGATAATCATGCACTACAATTCATAAATAATCAGTCAAAGATGAGCCAAAAGAACACTAAGTGGGTGGAGTCCTTACATAGTTTCAACTTTGTGATTAAGCACACAAGTGGTAAGTCAAATAAAGTTGCTGATGCTTTGAGCCGAGTGAATTTGGTTATGCACGAGCTGAAGATTGGTGTTTTGGGATTTGAAGAAATGATTAACATGTACAAGCAAGATAATTTTTTTAAAGAAATATATGCAGTTGTTCAGAATCACGTGATTCATAACAGAAGCCAATGGATAGACTACTTGATTCAAGGAGGTTTGTTGTTCAAAAACAATAAACTATGTATTCCTAAATGTTCCACGAGGGAAAATTTGATTAAAGAAAAGCATAGTGGAGGACTGTCTGGGCACTTTGGGTTGGATAAGACATTCGCTCAAGTGAATGCTTTTTATTATTGGCCAAAGATGCAAACTCATGTCAAAACGTTTGTTGAGAAATGCAGTATTTGTCAACATGCGAAAGGAAGGAGCCAAAATATTGGGTTATATCAGCCATTTCCAATACCAAACAGGCCTTGGGATGCGGTTAGCATGGATTTTGTTTTGGGTTTGCCAAAGACTCAAAGAGGATATGATTCTATCTATGTTCTTGTGGAAAGATTTTTAAAAATGGCTCATTTCATTGCTTGTAAGAAAACTAATGATGCAACTCATATTGCTAATTTGTTTTTCTCAGAAATTGTAAGGTTACATGGGCTTTGTGTAAGTATTGTTTCAGATAAAGATACTAAATTTGTGGGACACTTTTGGAGGACTCTATGGAATAAATTAGGTACAAACCTCTGTTTTAGTGTCGGGCAGATGAATCGTTCTTGCAGACAAGACCGATCTCCCTAGTATCTAATCATATCTAGCGACAAGAAAACCAAACAAATTCTATCTTTCTCTAAATATGCAATTTATAAATAAAGGCCAACAGGTGTTTTAGGCCTACCTCAGGTCCAGTGCTAGTTTGTGGAAGCCACACTCCATTTGTCCAAATGAGCTCCCTTTTAAAGAATCTGCAAACACAAACAGGCACACATATCAAATAGCACTTGCATAGCCAATATAATAAAGCATATTTATCATGATGATCAAGGAATTCATGAAACAAATCACATAAGACAATTTGTTGAGAAAAATGAATCTAATTGTATTAACTTTAATCAAAGAAGAACTTTACAACCTTGGTGCCTTGATGTTGTACAAGCTCCTCCCAGGGTCCAGCAAGAATGTCCTCTACTTTGACAAGTTTCACTTTCTCCCCAATGAAGCCAAAAGGTATGTAATCTCTCCTCTCAAGCTTAACTAGGAAGTCTCACTTCCAACAGCATTTACCCTAAAAAATGTTCAGCTTCTAACCTCCCTAGCAACTAGCCCAATGCCTTAATTTATAGTGCAATGGAGGGAAGTTACTAGGTCCACCTTCAAAGGGATAAAGCCCTCCTTCAAAGGGATAAGCTCCTCTCATCAAGGGATTAGCTCCTTTAGTTATGGGATGCATGAACCACCTAGGAGCGAACCATCCACGTCAAGATTCCTTCTAGAAGCATCTATAATTACCCAAAGTGAGTTTTTAAGAATAAACTTGCGCCTTTTTGACTTTCACAGGGGTCCGCACCCACTCCTTTAGAGACAGAGTGGGCAGGTCCGCAAGTAACATGACCAAGGGGTGCAGGACCGCAGGTAATAGTAAGAGAAAGTGCGGAACCAGAGCTTTATTGATTTTAAGGGACTTTCTCTCATTTTTAAAGCTTGACATGAAGAGCTGAGGTTTGAGACTTGCTAAGAAGGATAGTATGAATGATGATATACCCATACTGACTGCAAATAGTCATGGTGACAATATTTTGTGTAACAGATTGCCCCCTAAAGTGCGAAGTCTGTAGTAGATGAGGATTTCATTTATCATCTAAGAAGAGTGAAGTACTTTATCATTTCGAGGATCATCTTGTGGAAAGCCCGGTTGGAACCTGTAAAAACATTCAATGCAAAATATATATATGAGATCATATCATCACTGAGGTAGGCATTCCCATACTCAGATCAAAACTGACTAGAAAACTAACTACTGCTCTGATATAGGAATGATCTTGTAATACATCACAAGTATAGACACATGTAGACACAGTATGGACGCAGCCATCTGTTTATGAATAGTCTATTGTATAATGAATACAAAATTCCTCACAGCCTGGATGGTGGAAACTAGATCCAGGGTCTTGATTTCAACTTCCCGAAATAGTACGATTCTATCCATGTGAATGAATGTGTTGAAGTCGAACATGGTAGAAACCACTTGATTAGTAGTCAATGATGTAAACTCTTAACAAGTGTGAGAGAAACCACCAGTAATGTCAATGGCTCTCAATGTACTCAGTACAATCCATGAGATGTGAATAGATGTGTTGATGTCGAACATGTCACAGAATCCTTTGATCGAAGGTCAATGATGCAACCTATCGTCAAAGGTGAGAATCCTACCATTGAGGCATGCAGATCCCAAGGTACTGACGATTTCTAGATCATCTTTCTAGATAATGAGCTGAAGTCGATAGAAAGTGATCCGTCGTAGGCAAACCCACAACACGAAATCATAGATCAAGTTTGAAGAAATATAGTTGCAAGGAATGACTTAGGGATGGTCAAGATGGATGACAGATATTTTGCAGATGAATGGTTTATTTGCACTGACCTTTTGAACACATAATGACACAGCAGATGGTTTGGTGACAATTGACCCAAAGTTAATACCCAGAAACTGGCTGAAGACTTTCAATATGGTTTGATCAACTATTAGGCAAAGGATTTCCCAACCCAGGTGAATAAAAGTGTCATGTTCAAGAGTGGTTAAATGTTTTTCTGAGACACAAAGTATGACAAACATGCTCATTTTTCTCTCTTTTCCCCCACCATTTCTGGCAAGTACCTCTTTATTTTAACAAGCTTGAGGAGGATAAAATTTGCTTGATTATAAGCTCATCCTTCGAATGAGTCCAACTTAGTTTAAATTCGGACCCTAAGAAGGAGTGGTTTGTTCCTGTTTGTAATTGAACATTTCCTTTACTGTTAAATTTTAACGAGTCCAATATAGGAGAAACTCGACGTTTTTCAATTTTAGAGAGTCTGAAAAAACTTAAGAAAACTCCATGGTTGTCCTTTTTCATAAATTTGTGTCTCCCAAGCCCGAAAAAGTATAAAATAATACTTGAGATAACCACTTGACCATTATGATCAAGGAGTACTTTTCATAATTAGTGTCTCTGATCTGAAAAAGTAAAAAAGTGATCAACGACACATCGTTTTATAACCAATATCGAACTTGAAATGACAAAAGCCCGGCAATCTTTTCATGTTTATATGGTCAGAAAAAGAGCTATAAGTGGACCATCCTTTTAATTCTGTTTTAACGAGCTTAAAAAGAAAAACTCGACAATCTTTTCATATTTTACAAGTCAGAAAAGAGCTTAAAGAGGACTCATCCTAGAGGAACGAATGGCATAAAGGGTAGCAACTGGTTCAGACAATGGAGGAACTGCTCAAAAAATGTTTCATGTTTTGAGAGGCTGGCTCACAAAACCACTCA
Source organism: Pinus tabuliformis (assembly GCA_031772625.1). NCBI lineage: Eukaryota > Viridiplantae > Streptophyta > Pinopsida > Pinales > Pinaceae > Pinus > Pinus tabuliformis. Next base: position 1,634,125,630 of record CM062804.1, on the reverse strand, counting down.
TAACTGCGGTCCCTCAGGAAAGGAAAAACAACCAAGTGAAAGCATATGATCAGCCAAAGAGATGGTGACAATGGAATGAAAACAACCAAGGCTCATCTAACATAATTTAGTGGATAAAAATGACAATCACGAGATGTAAATCAGGTATAGGTTCATTTTTACACAAGCTTGAACCATAGAGAACTTTGCTTGGATTCGGTTTCATGTTTACACAAGCTTGAAACAAAAAACTATGCTTGTTATTAAGTTCTCATGCCCCCAGCATAATGATGCAAATCGAGGTACATGCCCCCCAAGCTTCATTGCATTCAACCAGGTGGATGAAATGAAGGTTTACTTTCGAAATCTTGGAAAGACTCATGGGAGTTGTTTCATTTTTTAGTGAGGTTGACACAGGAAAAGAAGTATCCTCAAAACCCTTGTTTCATTTTTTAAACGAGCTTGACACAAGATAAGGAACTATGCTCATGACTCCTTGTTTCATTTTTTAACGAGCTTGACACAAGAACTAGAACTATGCTCATAACTACTCTCTACAATCTACCTAACAAGGAACTATGCTCTAAAAACCTTGATTCATTTTTTAACGAGCTTGACACAAGACAAGGAACTATGCTCTAAAATCCTTGATTCATTTTTTAATGAGCTTGACACAAGACAAGGAACTATGCTCAAGTCTACTCTCTACAATCTACCTAACAAGGAACTATGCTCTAAAATCCTTGATTTATTTTTTAATGATGACACAAGACAAGGAACTATGCTCTAAAAACCTTGATTCATTTTTTAACGAGCTTGACACAAGACAAGGAACTATGCTCTAAAATCCTTGATTCATTTTTTAACGAGCTTGACACAAGTCAAGGAACTATGCTCTAAAATCCTTGATTCATTTTTTAACGAGCTTGACACAAGACAAGGAACTATGTTCATACTCACTGATTCATTTTTTAACGAGGTTGACATAGTAAAAGGAACTTTCCTCGACCAACTGATTCATTGCTTCCAACTGGAAGAAAGACATGTCAATGGAAACACCTTGATCATGGCTTCCAAGAGGTCTTCATCAGAAGGAAGAATAGTTCTCTGGAAGGAACACATGTCAAGGGACTCAAAAGGGATAAGAACATTGCGTTCAAGTAATCCCATAGAGTTTTCCATGTCAATTACCAGATCTAAATCAAAGGAAGATGAGAAAGCAGTGAGAGGCTCACTTACATCGGTAACTGAAAACATGGGACCAGTTGCCACATAATTAACCCGTGGCGGGGTAGATACCACTTTAGAATCAGGAACATTTAGGGGTGTCATATTATTGGTAGTTGAAACAAGACTAGGGAACAAAAGCTGGTCTACAGTCACAATATTTCCATTGTGAGGGAAAGACATCATGTGAAAGAGTGTCGATACGATAGCTTTCATTGCAAAAACATAGTCTCGCCCAAGGAGTAAATTTAAATCCAAGGGACCTCGAACTACCATAAGATCAATATAGATAGTTTTACCATCCAAGGTAATAGAAAACTTAGGAAGGATCCCTAAAGGTTCACTAATGGTTCTGTTAAAATATTTCAGATTTTGTGTAATAGGTGCAAGCTGAGGGGAACCCAAAGCTTTCCAAGCAGTTGAGGATAAAATACTAACAGAAGCACCTTCATCTACCTGTGTGCAGTGCATGTCCCTACTACCAGCCTTGATAATGATTTGGAAAGGGATGGAGGAAGGAAGATGAGGTTCTGTCAGTCTATTCCAATCAAAGGAAAAGACCTCAGTACTTGGAGTAGGTGAAATGCCCCCCGGCATAGAAGAATCTGATGTAACAAGAAGAACCTGAGCGGTATGAAGTTCACTCTCTAAAGGGAGAGTGGGATCGACTGAATGTGAAATTGAATCGACCACTTGATCAACTAATGGATCATCAACCTGAGTGATATGAGTTTCACTCTCCAATGGAAGAGTGGGATCGACTGTACTTGAAATTAGATCAATCACTCTGTTAGTTGACGGTAGGTTGGGAGAAAGTTTACGGTAACCAGTTGGAAATTATTGCTGTGTAATAGTAAGGTTTTCCAACAATTTTGAGGCTTCATCCATGTGAGGGCAAATGTGAGTTTGATGACTCCCTTTGCATAACTTACAAGGAAACCTAACTTTACCCTTTTTCCCAGGAACCTGACTATCACTGGTTGATGGATCAATGGAAAGGTGATGAAATTTTTCTGACCATACTTCCAAGACCTTTGGAATACCAGGACAATTGATAAGGAAGTGGTCACCCTTACAAAGTCTGCAAGGGTATTTGGGTTTAAGATGCATGTTGGAGGTTTCCTCAACACGACTAACACTTACAACCATGGTTGGTTGGTTGACTTCTTTCTTATCTTGCTTCTTCTTCTTCTTCTTCTTCTTCCCTTTCTTCTTCTTCTTAGCCACCTGGTTACTAGCGTCAAGGCTTTTACCAAGCGAAGAGGAAGAAATGGAGGAAGAAAAATTAGGCGAAGAAGGTAAAGGGTCAATAGAAGGTTGGTGATGTTGAGATGGTGAACTCTGTTGAGGTGAAGCATTCGGTTGAGGTGGAACAATTGGAGTATTTGGGGCCAACGAAGTTGAAAATAACCATATCGGTAAACCTATTGTAAATCCAGGTAATGACAAAGTAGCCATATAAGGAGGACCAACATTTCCAAAGTAAGGAAAAGTACTAGGATTCTCGTTAAGAGGGGTTCCTTGGTTGGTAAATTCCGGAACAGTTGCCATTATATTCAACTTCAGTGAATTTTATTAACAATTTAAAACTAAAATCAACAATTCACAATTCACACCTAACAATTAAATTTCACAATTCACACCTATGGTCTCTAAAAGTAAAAACAAACAAATTAACACGCGCTATCAAATCTAGGAGTCAAACCACACACAAACAGTAACTTTCCGTACTGAAAACACTAGTTGGTGATGAAATCCAACGTCGCAGAATTCAATACAAAAATGGCGGTTGGAACAATTACCCCGAAAACCTACTTAATGAAATAGACTGGCACAAGTTTCTCCACTAAACCGTATCGAGTGAAGAGAACCCCCCAGAGAGTCCAAGTGAGTGTAGTCGACATCTACTCCAGGTACAATGGGATCTTCCCTCCACCGTCACCTTAGGAAAGAATCCTATAGATTATGGTCACTATGGATACCAACAGAAACAAATATACCTAGGGGAACAGTCTGTGATCTGATACACATGCAAGGGCAGAGTAACAAAGCTCAATCCCCTTGAAGGCTCCTTGACATAATCCAAGGTTTACCAACAAGTGACCCCGGGCTCCTTGACAATGGTTAATCCGAGGTTTACCATTTTTAATATGTGTATATCTGCTATCGTTCCCAATGAGGAAGGATATGATCTCGTGCTTGACTCCTTTAAGAGGAGCTTCCCAGAGCATAGATGTAACAATTGGAATTTATTTCCTACTGCAAGATCGACTACTTGTTTGTTTTACTGTCTTGGAGAGTTAACTAAAACCTATTCCAAGACACTAGCCTAAGCTAGATTGGTGGAAAGAGCCCTAAAAATGTAAAAATTACTAGATGAATTTTAATTAAGCGCTGTGTTATTTAGGCTATTATTACTCAAAAGAGTAAATGGATATGAAACCAATGGTGTTATGACCCGACCCAAAACTGAATGCAATCGAATATGATAATGTAATCTTTTCAATTTGATGAATCCTAACTAAAGTAAGGATAGAGTTTCCATTCACTTCCAACAATGCAAAAAATTGATCACTAAGAGAAAATATAACAAATTCTCTAATGCAAATCAATTCCAAAACATTTTTTATTTTTATTTTTGTGTGTTAAAAACAAGCATAAAAATATGTAAATTCAAATCAAAGAAAGTTGATCTAAATCTACTATTTATTTTTCAGAATGTAAACTATGCAATTGTAATCTATGCACAATTCACTTGAAAAGTATGCAAATGTAATCTATGCACATTTTTCATTCATATTCTGAAAATGAGAATTCTAATTATGCAAATGTGATCTATGCAAGATAATTCTCAAACACAAGATGATTCTAATGTAATCTAAGAAACAATCAAGTGCAAGTCAAGAAAATTGGGTGAGAGTTCCAAAGATCAAAAAATAAAAACACTCAAAGGTGATTAAAACTCATACACAATTTAGCAAATACAAAAGCAAAAAGATGCAAAATTGTGAAAAGACTGAGACAAACCTCCAAGTAATGACCAAAGGAAAACAAATCAAGAATTTCTCAAAAAGGGACCCAAAACACCCAATTAACTTAATGGAGATTGATGAGATGAAGGATTCGCTGAAAGAAACTCATAAACAAGGCTTTTTGACAGAGCACATGCATATCTGGGTAGAGGCTAAAAAACATAAACAAATCCTAAGCTTAAATAAATGAAAATATTTTAAGTTTTTCAAAATTTTGACAAGGTCCGCAGGCTCGTGGTATAACCAGGCGCGGCACCGCACTATGTAGTAAAGGAACAGTGTGGGTATGTCCGCACTGTGTTAGAAACAGCAGGTGCGGTCCACTCTCAAAAATATGAAAAAACAAAAAACAATTCAAAATCTATAAAGCTACCCAATCCCACATAGCAAGAAAAAACCAGAAACAGAGAAACAGTTTCTCAAGTCAAAGTAAAAGAAAAGGCAAAAACCAAAAATTCAAGTCCCCAGTGGAGTCGCCATTTTGTCGAGCGGATGAATCGTTCTTGCGGACAAGACCAATCTCCCTAGTATCTAATGATATCTAGCAACAAGAAAACCAAACAAATTCTATCTTTCTCTAAATATGCAATTTATAAATAAAGGCCAACAAGTGTTTTAGGCCTACCTCAGGTCCAGTGCTAGTTTATGGAAGCTACACTCCATTTGTCCAAATGAGCTCCCTTTTAAAGAATCTACAAACACAAACAAGCACACATATCAAATAGCACCTGCATAGCCAATATAATAAAGCATATTTATCATGATGATCAAGGTATTCATGAAACAAATCACATAAGACAATTGGTTGAGAAAAATGAATCTAATTTTATTAACTTTAATCAAAGAAGAACTTTACAACCTTGGTGCCTTGATGCTGTACAAGCTCCTCCCAGGGTCCAGCAAGAATCTCCTCTACTTTGACAAGTTTCACTCTCTCCCCAATGAAGCCAAAAGGTATGTAATCTCTCCTCTCAAGCCTAACTAGGAAGTCTCAATTCCAACAGCATTTACCCTCAAAAATGTTCAGCTTCTAACCTCCCTAGAAACCAGCCCAATGCCTTAATTTATAGTGCAATGGAGGGAAGTTACTAGGTCCACCTTCAAAGGGATAAGCTCCTCTCATCAAGGGATTAGCTCCTTTAGTTATGGGATGCATGAACCACCTAGGAGCGAACCATCCACGTCAAGATTCCTTCTAGAAGCATCCAGAATTAACCCAAAGTGAGTTTTTAAGAATAAACTTGCGCCTTTTTGACTTTCACAGGGGTCTGCACCCACTCCTTTAGAGACAAAGCAGGCAAGTCCGCAGGTAACATGACCAAGGGGTGCGGGACCGCAGGTAACAGTAAGAAAAAGTGCGGAACTAGAGCTTTATTGATTTTCAGGGACTTTCTCTCATTTTTAAAGCTTGACATGAAGAGCTGAGGTTTGAGACTTGCTAAGGAGGACAGTATGAATGATGATAGACCATACTGACTGCAAATAGTCATGGTGACAATATTTTGTGTAACATTTAGTTCAGCCTATCACCCTCAAACAGATGGGCAAACTGAAGTGGTGAATAGGAGCTTGGGAAACATATTAAGAAGCTTGGTTTACAAACATCTAAAATAGTGGGATTTAGTGCTTGATCAAGCTAAATTTTCTTACAGTGATACTCCTAACATAAGCACAGGAATAAGTCCATTTCAGATTGTTTTTGGAATTCATCCTAGAGGAGCATATGCTCTTAGAGATTTGGGAAAACAAGAGATAAGGAGTGCAAATGCTGAAGAATTTGTAGAACAAATGCAGAAATTGTAGGAAGATGTCAAGAAAAGGTTACAGGAAATAAGCAGGAAGTATAAACAAAGGGCTGATGTGAAGAGAAGAGAAAAGGAATTCCAAGTGGTTGATTTAGTTATGGTTTACCTGAGGAAATAAATATTTACTCTAAGGACCTATAACAAATTAAAAATGAAAAAGATAGGACCATTCATAATTTTAAGGAAGTTTTCCTCAAATGCTTATGAAATTGAACTTCCGGAAGGAATTGGAATATCTCCTATCTTTAATGTTGTAGATTTGTATCCATACAAGGAAACAAAGGCAGAATCACAAGATGAACCTGCAGATGAGGAAGTTCAGACTCTAAATTGGGAGGAACAGATGCCAAGGACAACAAAGAGAGAAGTGGAAGCAGTCTTGGAGAAGCGAGTAACAAAGAAAACTAGAGGACAAACATATTATCAGTATCTAATCAAATGGAAGGGACGGCCAATTGAAGATGCTAGTTGGATGACAACAACAGAGTTAAAGAAATATGAAGTGAATCCTGAAGACTTGATGGGACCTTCTTTTCTTCCCTAAGAGTATGATACAGGCATCAAATGAGATAAATTACATTTGACCTGATTGGTCAAAATTATTTACTAAAGAGGGCTGGACATCTTAAATGTTCTTATTTATTATTTATTTGTAAAATTTATTGGAGTACCCAGATTAGGAATGAAGTGATAGATTTTGTTAGATTATGTGTGTGTTAGGTCAATTAAATAGGGATTAGGCTGTTTGAGAAATTCGAATTTAGAGAGGAGCATTAAAAAAGAGAAAAACTCATTTTTTGAAGAGATGCTGAATGTACATTAGGTCAGTAAGGGCCAGAACAATTTTATGTGTTTGGATTTTTCTTTTCTTAGTTGATTCAGTGGAGTTTCATGGTGTATTTGTCATCATCTTATGTCAAGAAAATTGTTTGCTTCAATTGATAAAAAAATCATTCTACTGTGGTTTTATGGTGGAATCCTATAGATTGATGTTCAGTAAATTATGCATCTTTGGGAATTTTGCATCCAAACGAGATTGATATATAGATCTACCCAATTCTGTGAGTATTTTATCCTAATTTCATGTTTTCTCAATGACAGGTCTAAGGAATTCTTAAATTTACATGTTTTTTCTTGCTTGAAATCACCTTGAGAAAGCAAAACCCTCAGTGGCAGAAGGGCCATGCCATGGGTTGCATTTGAAATAGAAAGGTAGCGCCAGAATAAAAAGGTTTGGACAACAGACAGAAAGTGCAAACCTGTAGCAGAAGGGTTGCTCCTGAGACAGAAAGTTCGCGCCATCCTATAGAAAGGTCGTGCCAACTTACAGAAAGGTTGCACTAGCTTACAGAAAGGTTGCGCCAGCCTACAGAGGGGTTGCGCCGATTTAGAATTGTGTTTTTAATAAAATTTTAGGAGCCCATTTCAAAATTTGATTGCTGGTTCAAGTAGCCCTATGTGTCTACTTTCTGCTAAGTCATCAAAATCGAAAAAATATCTAGGGAAGGACCTCCAAAAATTGAATTTTCCAACCTCACTTAGAAGCATTGTGTCTGGTAAAAAAAAAGTATGCAGAAGATTTGGGAAACAAAGTATTGGCGTGTTATTCTGCCATCAATTTATAGATGACTTCTCAAGGAATACATGGATATATTTCCTCAAGAATAATCTAAAGTCTTTAACAGTTTTAAAGAATTTAAGGGTCTGGTGGAAAACTAGACAGAGAAGAAGATAAAGGTGTCGAGGACAGATAATGGTGAAGAGTTCTACAAAAAGGAATTTTCCGGGAATTGATTTTAGTGATATTTTTTCTCCTGTTGCGAAAGTAGATTCAATTAGAATACTTTTATGTATTGTTTCTAATTTTTATTTTTAGGTAGAACAGATGGATGTGAAGACAACATTTCTTCACAGGGAACTGGAAAGGAGATCTACATGAAGCAAACTAAAGGCTTTATAGTGAAGGAAAAGAAAGAACTAGTATGCAGGTTAAAAAAGACTCTGTATGGGTTAAAATAGTCACCAAGGATGTGCTATAAAAAATTTGATACATTTATATGAGGAATTAGCTTAATCACAAGCAAAGCGGATCACTATGTGTACTTTAAATTAATTGGTGATCGTCTTACTTATCTGGTCTTTTATGTGGATGATATGTTGCTGATTAGAAATGACAAAGAAATTATCCAGGATTTGAAGACTCGAATGTCCTCTAAATTCAATATGAAGGATCTCAGTGTTGCAAACTATATTTTAGGCATAGAAATTAAACGAGATTGGGCAAAGAGGAAGCTCTGGTTAAACCAAAGGAAGTATGTCGAGACAATACTGCAGAGGTTTAATATGCATGATAGTAAACCAATGAAGGTTCCTATTCCTGTAGGTGTAAAGTTATCTTCTAAACAGTGTCCCAAGGCATAAGAAGAGGAAGAGGACGTGTCCCACGTTCCATACACAAGTGTAGTTGGTAGCCTAATGTATGCAATGGTATGTACTAGACCAAACATTGCACATGTAGTGGGAGTATTAACCAGGTTTATGTCAAAACCAGTGAAGGAGAATTGGACAATAGTGAAGCATTTTTCAGGTATTTGCATGGGATTAGTGATTATGGCTTGTGTTACCAAGGAAGACTAGGATTAGACAGAGTTTTAGATATTCATGGCTTTGTTGATGTAGACTCTACTGAAGATCCGGATTAAAGAATATCTATAAGTGGGTATGTGTTTAACCTATTTGGAGGTGCAGTAAGTTGGATGAGCAAGAGACCATCTATAGTGGCACTTTCAACTGTAGAGGAAGAAGACACTCATGCAAGCAAGGAAGTAGTTTGGTTGCAGAGATTTTGTTCAAGTATGGGGTTAGTACAGTGAGCTATAAGGATAGGTTGTGACAGCCAGAGTGCAATTTTCTTGGCAAATAACTCTTCTTACCATTCAAATATAAAGTACATTGATGTTCAATATCACTTTGTGAGGGATATGGTTGAGGAAAAAAAGGTGTTGCTAGTAAAGGTGGACACTTTGAAGAATGTTGCAGATGCATTGATGAAGTATGTGAGCATTGAGATTTTTTCTTGATGTAGAGAAACAATGGGCATTGTAGAGTTGGACAAATGACTAAACTCTCCTGTGACCCCCTATGTGGAAAGAAAACAATAAGTGGGCGGTAGCTCCCCTGCATGGGGTCTAGGGCAATGCCCTGGGATTTTTTTTTGGGACACTATATTAGGTGGGCAGACCTACCTATGGTTTTGTTCATGGGTTTCGCACATGGTTTTGGGCATGATGGCTTTCTTCCCATGGTATTTTGTAGATCCGGTCAAGGGAAATACGGTTATGTTCTAATCCAAGGTTAATGGATTAGGGTTTATGAATTCTTTAGCATGTATATATATGTATTGTAATATTGAAATCAATATAATAAAAAATCAATCTGGTAATCTCGATTTTGGGATCCAGGGGAAAATCTTTGTGTATATTTGTTTTATGTTCTTGCCATTGTTTATTTTATGTTTTTAGAATTCATATGCAGGTAATTTTTGTATAGGCTTAAAACCTACACATCTATGGTGTTGCTCCACTGTCAGCAAGCCTAGACAGTACCTCGATGGAGTCACATAGGAACACAAACATTGCTCTGCTGCCAGTGATCCTAGATAGTACCCCGACGTAGTTGCTTGCTTTACCCCTCTGCGTAGCAAGCATTTCTCTTCTTTCACCTTTATTTATTTATTTAAAGAGAATTGTTCATTGGAACTTATTTATTTTGGGATGGAAGAGGGATCCCAACTTATTTAGAGGAGGAGAGGTTGTTCCTTTAGAGAAGCACATAGAGACCTCTGATTTAGGTTTTCTCTTTAAGATTTTTCCCCTTGTTTGTTTCTACTTGTTGGATAAGATTGAGAACACCAAAGCATAAAAACCAAGTGTAGGCATGAGGTTTATAGACTAGACATAGGTTCATGGTTGGACCAAAACTCTCCTTACGGACATATCGTATTTTCTGTCGAAACTTCATTGGCCAAAAGGTGTAACCAACACAAGGAAGATGGATTTTAAGGCTAGCCAAATGTTGATGTGTCACAAGCCTCTTTATAGTTTATCCACACAAATACTTAGAAGCCACAACATATTCATGCACAAAACTTATTCACATAACAGAAACCAAAACAAAATTCAAACAAATAGACAAAAAACAACAAAAGAAAAGACTATGTACACAGTGTAGGGCAGAACCCCAAATTTTCATTGAAAATATTGTTTCAAGTCTTGGCCATTGATAGGGAGAGAATCAATCTTCCTGTCAAGTGATTGAAGACGATAAGAGTGCTGGCCAAGATTTTTGTGCACCATGAATGGCCTAATCCACAAGGACTGAAATTTAGTGTGTTTTCCTTTGTCCTCATGGGATTTATCCCACTTTAGGACTAATCCACCCACACTAAAGTTGTTTTTCCCTACAAAGTTCTTTTCGAACAACCTCTTGACACGAATATGGTGAAGTACAATTTTTTTCTTTACCTTTCAACCTTTCTTCCTGTAGCTTATGTAGAGTGTCCATCCTACGCTTAACTAATAGAGATGGCTTGCCTTGGGACTCTTGTGACATTTGGAGAGTGGGCAAGTAGATGTTCAGCGAAAGGATGCCTTCTTTTTCGTATACCAGGAAGTAAGGGGAGGTTTTTAGGGAAGGTTTTGCCATGACTCAGTCATCCCATAAATCACTCACCAAAGTAGAGTGTCATTTTTGTTTTTTTTTATAGAATACGGTCTTTTTGCTAATGCGGGTAAGGTTCTTGCTTGTGGATTCAACAAGACCATTCCCCTGCAGATAATAATTAGTTGAATGCTTCATTACAATACCATTTTCCAATGCAACATCATAAAGTATTAATAATGAAAATTATATTGCATTGTCAAAAACAAGTGACATAAGAACGCCAAACTTGGAAATGATGTTCTGTTGCAGAAATCTAATGGCTTCCTGATCGTTCACCTATTTGAGCGGAATTGCTTCTGTCCACTGCGTGAAATACTATGTAGCAATTAAGATGTAGTGGTGCTTCTTTCCCGAGTGTGGGAAAATTTCCCCAATAATGTCCAAGCCCCACTATTCAAAAGGTTTTTCCACTGCAATGGGTTGCAGTGGGGTTGCTAACTTCTTGTTTCTGCCATCACACCTTTGATAGAAAAGACACTTGCAGGAAAATGCATGAGACTCTCTAAATAATGTAGGCCAGTAAAATTCAGCCCGCATAACCTTATGCACTGTGGTGTTTCCTGTGAAGTGTCCCTGGGATGGTCCATCGTGGAGATCACACAATACCCTTTCTGAATCGTTCACCTCCAAACACCTGAGCAGTACTCCGTTGTGGTGTTTTCTGAATAGCACCCCATGCCCCAACTAATAAGATGATGGTTTAAGTCTGAATGCCCTCTTCTTCCGTGTGGAAAAGTGAGAGGGCACCGTGTCTTATTGTGCTGAAGGTATTGATGCACATTTCTCGACCAAGAGTTTATGCTTGTAGTGGGGGAGGCTCGCTCAACGTTATACATCTCAATCTCTTTCTCCCATCCTGCAAGCTCTTCTTATTCCTATTTCAAGTTTACCACTTCTACTGCTAGTTGGCAAAGACCATGATCCTTGATTGTGTGAACTGGATTGATTTCTAGATCATACTCTTGTAACCCTATCATCTAGTTCGCTCTCCTTTCACCCATCTCTTGTTGGACAAGTAGTGAACTAACTGTTGGGTGTGGGACAAAGATAACATAATGGTTCTTCAATAGATAGGGCCTAAAGTGCTTTACTGCCTTGTACACTACATAAGCCTGTTTTTCCATGGATGGGTAGTTGATATCTTGTCCTTGCAGACCTGCACTCATGAAAGAGATAGGCTACTCATTGTTCAATTCATCCTTCTGAGTGAGTACAACAGTAAGAGAGTTATCAAAATAAAAAGCGTAGTGAAATAAATCTTTACTAAATTCTGGGTTGTACAATGTTGGTGCTTCTAATATATCCTACTTGATAAGAGAAAAAGTGTCCTTTTCCCTTTTATCCCATTTGTATACTGCATCCTTCTTCACCATCTCCTGTATTGGTTTGACAATTTGGGCATAGTCGGAGATGAACTTGCGAAGGAATCTAATCTTCCCCAAGAAAGACTACATGGCTTTCTTATTCACTGGGAAGGGAATCTGTGTGATTATCCTGACTCTGTCTAGGTCTACCTTAATCCCACTCTTAGCAATGATGTGGCCCAAGAGAACACCCTTGGACACTGCAAAGATACTTTTCTTAGGATTTAAGGATATCACATACTTGCGACACCGCTCAAAAATATTCTTCAAGTGGTGTAGGTGGTCTAACCTCTGTTTGGAGAACATTGTTAAATCATCAAGATAGACCACTACGCTCTGTCCAATGAGTCCGTGGAAGGAAATTTCAATAGCATGTTGGAATGTTACACCAACTTTGATTAGCCCAAATGGAATTCGTCAGAATGCAAGCATGCCCCACTTCGTTTTGAACATAGTTTTGAGTCTGTGAGGATCTGGAACCAGAACCTGGTTATATCCAAAATATACGTCTAACAGAGAAAACATTTCAGACCCTAATACCATTTGCAATACTTTCTCCATGGATGGAATGGGGTAGTTGTCTTTGTCTGAGACACATTTGAGATTCCAGAAATCTACACACAGGCAGATCTCCCTAGACATCTTCCTTACAAGGACCAAATTTGGCACCCACGTAGACTGCAACACTCTGTATATGATCCAAGCATATAGAAATTTTATCAACTCTTTCTATATGAGAGGCTCAAGCGTTGGATGTACTTTCCTTAGCTTTTGCTAAAACAACTTGGCCCACTCCTTAATTGGTATCACATGATGGATGATTCGTGTGTGATATGCCTTGACTTCATCGTACATCCATGCGAAGACATCACCATACTACTTGAATAAGCGGCTGAAGGCTTGTTGCTCTTGTGGTGTGGAGCAAGTATCGAGATTGACATATTTCAGATCCTTATTGGTTCCCAAGTTGATCTTCTAGTGCGACAACGTGGAACTGTGGGTCTTGGTATTGACAGGTCCCCAGAAGAGATTCTGCAGGTCATACAACTTTTCCAATGACACCACACCCTTAGGGATGAGATTTCCTTTGCTTGTGCTAGCTACATCCTGTAGTGCCCTTTAATTCTCCTCCTCATCGATCTCTGTGTCTTTGAATAAGTCAGCATTCACCATGAAACACAGTATCTGTTGGTTGTCATAAAAAATGCGTAAATTAGTGATATTATTCGGGACAAAATGTTTATAAATGATTTCAATAGAAAAATTGTCGCTCAATGTTGAAATCCTAAAAGTAGCATTTGCTAATGCATCCACAACTGCATTACACATTATTGGAACATAAATAATATTAAAATCTTGGAAATGTGAGATAAGACGCCATACCTCTTGTTGATAACTTTTAAGATGAGGTGACACACAATGCATGGTGTTACATACCTGTCACACCACAATTTCTAAGTCACCTACAACTTTTGGGATGGAAACGTTGAGGTAAATGGCCTTTTGCAAGCCCAATATGAGTGCTTCATACTCTGTAGTGTTATTTGTGCACTCAAATTTAGAGTGGATAGAGATCAAATTCTTTCTCTACATTAGGTCTATTAAAACACAACCAGCTCCAGAGCCCTCCTGCATTTTGGAACCATCGAAGTACATAGTCCAAACATCATATGTACAAGGACAATGGACTACACTAGCACTAATAAAACAACTCCTGACTGTATAGAGTTTATGATCGGCAGTTGGACAAGGAAGGAGATCAAATTGTGTGTTTGGTGGAACTCGGGATGCCTATGCAAGATAACACCCCAGTTGAGTTTCAAGAAAGCAATTTCCAAAAAGTAGTTCTGCGAAAGCCATTGGTTCATTATGCCCATTCAAGGGAGTGACAGTCTCTCTAATTCTACACGTATATGATTATTTTTTCCCCTATATGGAAGCCATAAGTCATACCAATCTATGGCAAAGTACCCTTGTATCTTGCTAGACTAGTCTCTACTCAGCAACACTCCGTATGCTTCCAGAATGTCCACAATCACTATGTTGATACCTTGGTGGACTCATCCATAAGATGATAAGAGGATGATGACATCCCTAAGTTCACCAATTACCTGGACATGAGTTCTATCTAGCTAAATAATATATGCATCTGTCTTTTCCCATTTAGCATTGATCTTCTTGGCAACAAATATTGGCATGACGTTCACTGATGCACCAAAATCAACTAAGAAATTATGTACATTGAAATTTAAGATTTCGAAAGTTAACAAGAACGATGGGTAGAGTGTGTTTTCATACATCATAGGTGCATTACATACATATTCGAGAGTACCAGGAGACTTACTAGAACCCTTATTTGAAGAGGTAACGTTACTTGTAAATGTTTGCCCAAGTTCTCGTAGAAGGATGTCCAGCTAGTTCATGATATTTGTCAATTCAAACATTGAGATATTTGCGCAAATGTTTTTCATATCATTGACAATGTTATAATCCACAGTGGGAAGATTGATTGAGGCATCTGAGGATGGAACTTGGTTTTTGGTTTCTAGAGGGATGGTTTTGTCCTTACTGCTACCAGAAACACTTTTTGCCAAGAATACTTTCTTGGACTTGCTCTGAGTGTTCTGCTTTGAGTTAGCTAGTGGGTTGATTTTCCTCAATAGGTTTTCTTTGAATTTTTGCTTCGATAACTCAATTGGGTTGACCGACCATTGGCTTATTAGGTTGTACTGGTTTTTCTTCTTCTGAGCCAGACCGTCACTCGGGGGCTGCTTATCAACAATACTCTTTTGGGCTATGAGAATATAGTTAAACATGTTTACTGCATGCCCAACACATGGAGCTTCATTAGCTGCAATAGTTTCTTCCTTTTCTTCAGCAAGCTCAGTCCACTCTTCAGCCATGACCAAATCAACAAGCTGCGTAGAAACCACGGTCATGACTTGATTCCATTGTGGGCACATCCTTTCTGAATAATGTCCTTGATGAAACGTGAAATATTGATTTGTGCCCATCTTCTCAATGTTCAAGACAACATTGGAACACTGCGCAAAATTTGTCGATTTGTTACTACCACTGCTAAAAGTTGCAATCCTTCTAAATAGGTTAAACCTGGGAGGCTTTCTTCTCATGGTGGTATTGCTTGTCCTCTGTTTGAGTTCTACCATTTCAGTGGACAGAGACTTGACGAGATGAGTCAGGATTTCAAGATCAGTTGGTTATTTCTCTTTAGCCCTACTCATAGAGGCCTGAGACCTCTTACCCATGTCCTTGGAGTCTTTTGTTGGTTCATCATCTGAGATGACTCCAATAGCGCGCAAGCCATTCTCGAAAATGATAACCTCTTCGTAATTTTCTGTCAATGTATGTTTTGTGATTCGCTTCACAAACTACGCAATGCTTGCTGGCAAGGAAAAAATGTAGTAATCTATGGTGATGGAGTCATGAGGGCTTGTGTTTTCCAGAAATTTATTCAAGATGCGATTGAAGCTCTGGTTGAAATATTTCACTTTTTCCTTTTGCTCCATATTAAGATTACTGAGCTCTTTCAATAACGTGGCGGGGGTATTTTCATTGAAAAATGTTTCAAGGAAAGTCTTCTTGAACCCCCTCCAATTCTAGATCGAGTTTAGAGGAAGGTTGTGCTACCATACAACTTCTCTACCATTCAAGGTACATGGGAAAATTCTACATGGAACATCATCGTAACGTACCTCAAGTGTTTTCATATGTAGGTAAAAGTTGTCCAAATCGTCTTCAACCTTTACTGTCTTATCAAGGTCATCCTTTACTAAAAGCTTCTCCGAATGCATTGGCATCTTGTAAAGGACACTCAGAAGTGCGAGTGGGTCCTTCATCATCTAATCCAAGTTTCGGTTTGACATCTCTTCTTCTTCACTTTCCTCCTCCTCTTTATTAGATTCCGATGTCTCTTCTTCCTCTTCTTCTTCTTTGTCTGTCCCACTGAAATTTGTGCCCGAGAGTAGAATGTTTCCCCTATCACCACCATGAAAGAGTGGATGCTCTTCTTCCTTTTCCACAGAGTCTGTTAATTCCTCAAGAGTGACAAGAAACACGTCTTCAACAAATGAAACTAATATCCCTGTGGAGGTGGTCTTTATCTTCTTTGGAGAGTATGGAAGATTGATTACTCCCAAAATCAATCCAACAACTTTTATAAATTGACGAGTGATGGGGTGGATAGCCCAAATCTGAGTGTAAGAAATTTCACATTCAGTCCTGGGCTGAGAAGAGTCACGAAATTTAGAAGCACAAGTAGGGGAGTTGGAATGAACATTGTTGCCTTGACTAGAAGATGGGATGATGGGGTCTGTGGGTCTATCAGATATAAAATATTGGCTGCCCTCCTTCTAGTGCTAGAAATGTTGACAGTGTTGTGTTGGGCTATGAATACGACCACTTTTTAAACACTTATTTCATCCATTTTTACTCTTCTTTATCATATCATTTATTTTAATTTATTATATAAATCCATTTTATAATGATATATGCTCTTATGGATGAATATTATTTATTCTCCTTTATTTCTAATAAATTGATGATTATGCATGATTTTATCAATGATAGTTTTAATAAATTGGCTGTAACATTATTCACCATTTTTAGCCTCCAAGATAATTTCCAGATTGAAGATTTGATCATTAAATATTCCAACTCAGAAATTCACTGGAATAAGAAGTGACAGTTTTGCGGTTGAGCTTCTGGGCAAATGAAGAAGAATCTGGAAAATTTGGAACATGGGTTTTGTCCAAAACGGACCAAATTAACTTTTCCAAAGAATGGTTTGCCCAAATTTGGCTTGTATTGAGAGAAACACAAGGTTTTTTGAGCACGATTTTCTCAGATTTGCTGTGTGGCCATTTCCCAAATATCAGCTGCAAAGCCAAATTCGCCTTGCTCTTGTTGAAAGATAGATGGAAATATATTTTCTTGTTGATCAATTGGTTAGAAAAAATCCAATTTTGTAATAGAAATCATGTTGTAATTATATTTTGTTTAACTGCTCTCTGATCTCTCTCTATTTAAATGAAAACAGAGATCAGAGATAGAGATGGAGAATTGAGGGTTCAGAATTGGAGATTCAAGAATGATGATGGATTATTCATGATGAGATAGGATAGAATAGGAGGAAAATGAGATTGTTGCATTACCATTATAATTCTCAAAGCTTCTGCTGTTGTAATGATTTCACAGTTTGATGATTAATATATGATTTGGGAGTTGCTGTTCATTCTTCTCGTCTGAAGTAGCACAGCAGCATCCGCTAGCGGCTAAGGGCCCAGCCTCTGGTGGATTACGCTGCTGTTGTATTTTGTCTTTCCGATTTCTGCCGTGTGATGGTTTGATTTCCTTTTCATTTCTTTAAATTGTTTTATTCAGTAATCTTTTGTTTATGAACATTTCGCAGAATTGCTCTGTTATATTGAAATCATAATTGGATTGCGTTAGTGACAAAATTATTAATTATAACTTGAAATGTCCTGCTCTTAATTCTAATCTAATACTGCGTTGTCTAATTAAGACTGTGGTTCATTTAATTGTTGTTCATTTGTAATTGCAATTGTTGTTCAATTATGTTATTATTCAATTATAACTGCAATTGTTGTTTCTTCAATAACTGCGATTAATGTTCATGCTGCTGGATTAAGGTTGTTGATTCAATTACATTTGTAGTTGCTGTGTATTTCTATTTCATTAGCTTTGTTGTTCAATTTTCCAATAGATTTAGTTGTTGTTCCTTTTCTACAAGGATTTGATTTCTCCTTTTAAATGTTATTGCAGCAAGCGTGTTTATTCCATTTTTGTTAGCAGCATTATTGATTTATCATTTTCGGTTTATTGCTTTAGTGTGGATTAAACTGTAAAGGACATTGGCTATCGCTGCCTAAGATCTCAAATTGTGGATCTTGTTTATGTTTGATTTCATTTGCATCAGTTTACAAGGAATGAGTTATTGCTACTCTATCCTTGACTGATAAATTGTTGTAGTTTTCTGAGTGAATGATTTAAGTTTTAGAGTGTTAAGTTTCTTTTAATTGTAAGTAGATTTTGTTTCCAACATTCATTTACTTTTGGATTTTAAGCACTATACTACAAAACATTACTCTTGAGTAAATAGCCGCCTCAGACTGAGTACACTCTTGAAATAAAAAGTCATCCCTGGGTTTACAATTAATGTGAAGATAATTAGGAGTTAAAAAGACACCTTTTTATCGCTCAACATGTTGGACCTGCAAACATTCAGGGGATCTCCACAATATGAAATCCCAATCAGACCTCACAATGTTTGGCGTAGGCATCCCATCCAGTATAAAGGCATGGTTGCCAAATACTTAAATATTTTCCTTGGCTCTAGCTGTCAGCACAAGAGAGTGATGCAATGGTGTCTTTGAAAAGTAAGGGAGGTGTGTCTGGTGAGTGCGTAGTTGCAACTGTGTAAAGGTTCTTCTACTGCAAAGGGAAGAGAAAAGTGAGCCTCTAAGTGAGAGGTAATAGTACCACCTAGGAAGAGACACACATGAACCAGAATGATTCGTCTAACATCCAGCGGAATAGTCCATAACAGATGCAATGGTCATTACAACCAACAACAAGGAAATATTTGTCTAATATCCCGAGGAATAGTCCACAAGGATGGGACAACAATAACAACCATTACATCACATTCTCAATTAGATGAGCACTAAAATAACCGAAATAGTTCAACTATCTTATTACATGTGAAATAAAACATGGAATACAAATGTCCACAAAATAGTATTACAAACAATCAGAGTGTATGCATGAAGAACGTGCTGGCCTTAAAAGCCTTTTGTTGTTAAGAAAAAGTTCCAAGACACATGTTTACAATGTACATCACTAGCCCCAGTAGTGGGACATTGGAGCCAATCCTTGCTCCTCAAAGAACTAACTAATCTCTCTAATGCCTTGCAAGAGGAGCCAAAGTGAAAAGTATTTTTACCATACAATGAGGGGTTATATATAACCAAGGGGTGATGCCTCCCCCTTCTAACTCTTTGACTACCCTCATCATTGTTCAAATTTGCATGAATTTTAAACTTACATGACTCTTCACATTTATGTGTGCCCTTTGGACTTCCACTTTACAATACATATGATCCAAAATAGTGAGGTGGCATATGACCACTCATGACATGACATTGCTAACATGGACTTCTTGGTGATGTGGCAATGCCAAGTCATTGTTGCTGCTGAGTGCTGGATGTCTTCTTGGATATGATTTCTCTTCTCATTTGCATGGCTTGATGATGCAGGGTTTTCAATGATTTTTATTATTGGATGGTAGTTGCAAACTTATGTCCCTTTGCTTCCTCTTGATTGATCCACCTATGAGTTCAGCTACAAGAGAGTCTTTAGGCATGCTTCCCTTCTTCTTCTCCTTCTTCATCATCTCACAAGGACTTGATAGTAGATCACAGACTCGGGAAAGGGGTTCAGTGACTGTGCATTATGCAATTCCAGTAGATAGAGGGAGAGCTTGGGCTCTGATACCACGTAATGCACAACTCAGGGAGGCTTGAAGAAAAAAACTGCGCAGTTTCTAGAGGCAGTGTGTTATCGGGAAAAATAGTGTCCATTCAGAGCTACTAGTCTGTTGTTGGGAAAAGTATCCAATACGGAATGACCCTATCCCACTCTAAGGGTGATAGTACCTCAGCAACAACCGAATGCAAAGCTATTCAAGATTACTTCTTTATGAGATGTAAGATAGAGGAGAAAGAGATCCACTAACCGTTGTCTTCGGCTAATGGTTGATCCAATCTTCCCTCTTTGCTGCTTGCTCCCAGCTCCTTGCTCTTTCACTGGCCCAGCTACACAAAGATCCTGCAAAAGCACAAGAAAGGGAAACTACAAGAAGCATACATCCATAATTGATTCAAGGATTAGAATAAATCAAATATACAAGCATCAATACGCCACAAAGACACATGCATATAGAAGAACCTCAAATGCTTTATTAATGGAAGAAGTAAAGTTCTGAGAGTGTTACAACCATAAGAGGCCCAATCCAGCAACACCTCCCAGCAGAAAGAAATCTCCTCTTCACCTCCTTCAAAGCAATCACCCAATAGTTCTATGCACAAACCAACAGCACTTCCTTACATTCACAAGATTCCCGCCCCCCTAGACCTCATGAGAGAGCTCTATATATAGGAGATTTGGAGAAAGGATGAGTCAGCTTGAGTTTGGCATGAAGCTGACTAGTGTACTCTCCCACTTCAGTTATACTTCAGTTCTTGAGTCCACTTGGAGTTTCTTGCTTCCACTTGGAGATCTAGATCCTCTTACTCATCACAAGGCGAATTCCCTGATCCAAGTGTCATTTTGGAAGCTTCCTGGGCATTTGACACCTTGCAGAATGACTGTGCCACTTGGCCAATATCGCCCAGCGCAGGTAGCCTTCATTAGATTTGACATTCAGCGCAGGTACAGAGTGGAGCAGTTGACATTCAGCGCAGATGCTCAGTGGAGCAGTTGACATGATCCAGAATTAGCTTGTTTTTGAGTGTTTTCAGGTGGAGAACTGATTTTTAGTGCTGTGGTTTGCTGACCTTGTTCCTCTAGGGGTAGGATCAACATGTTTAGGGACTTTGGATCCCTCGATTTATCGACATTTCATGCTTCATGCTGTAAGGCACAAAAATGTCTATAACAGTTGCCCCCTAAAGTATGAGGTCGTTTATCGGGTGAAATGCTTTATCAGGAGGATCCGAAGTTCATTCAATCGCTGAGAGGTGCCCTGTAATAAAATACAATACAATACATTATTTTTTCATTCTGCTTTCATGATCTAGCTGAGGCGGGCATTCCCATGCTCATCTTTATAAATTCATTTTGGTACATAGAACAGACGATCGTCTGATGGTAGACTGGTAATTCTCTGCTGAAATTATCATCCTTTGAGTAGGATGATCATCTGCTGCAATGATGTACATATCAAATGTCTTTATATTTCCTGAATATATATCGCAGCCCGGATGGATGAAACTAGATCCGGGGTCTTCAAACTCGTTCGATCTTCACTCTAAGTACAAGTCGATCCATGTGAGAATTGCGCTGAAGTCGAACATGGAAAGACATCGCTTGATTACCGGTCAATAATGTAAACCGTTAACAAGCGCGAGAGGAATCACCAATAATGACAATGACCCCCAAGGTACTGTAGTACAATTCATGTGGTGTGAATAAAGGACTTGGCGTCGAACACCACACAAAATCTTCTGGTCGAAGGTCATTGATGTATACCTGTCGCCGGAAGTGAGAAACTTGCCATTGAGGCATGCAAGCTTCAAAGTACTGAGGGGGTTGTTCCTAGATCAACTTCTTGGATAATGAGCTGAAGTCGACAAGAAGCGATCCGTCAAAGGAGGGCCTTAATGAATCCCACATCAGTGACACGGAATGGAGCTAATGATTTTAGTGGAGGTGAAAACAATCTGTGAAATATGATTCAGGGTGGCGATCATGGGTGGATGAAGGATAATGTATGGCAGTGGATGGGACGCGGTTGACTCTTTCTGAACAACATCTCTTGAACATATAACGACACTGATGTGATGGATCGGTAGCATTACCCAAAATGTGGATGGTTTGGCGAGGACCATGGTGATGAGACCGGTGAATGAAATAACCCAACCCGATGTGATACGGAGGACAAAGTGTCATGTTCAAGAGCGACTTGCTACCATTAAAGCTTTGAGGTTCTCCCAATTTTTCCCCAGTCATTTCTGACCAGTACCTCTTTATTTTTGTCAAGCTTGAGGAGGATAACATATGCTTGTTCTATAACCTGCCCTTCGGGCAAGCCCATCGCTATGTTTTAACGAGCTTAGCGATAGGGAAACTCGTTCTCGTCTAAAGACAAGTTTGTCGCTATTTAATCATTTTAACGAGTCTAACGACAAGGAAAACTCAGTCCTTTTCATTTTTAGAGAGTCTGAAAAGGTACAGAAAGTTAACTCCAAAATTCCTTTTTCGTCATCTAATCCCTTAAGTCCGAAAAAGTATAAAACAATACAGAAGGGATGAGTTTTCGATAACTTTAGCGAGCCGAATAAAACAAGCGCTCGACCTTTTTGTGTAATAATCCCTCAGGTCCAAAAAAGATTAAAATCTAGAGGAGGGATAGCTCTTCCGGTCACTTTAACGAGCTGGAAGGCCAAAACTCGGCAAACTTTTCATATTTTACGAGTCAGGAGAAAAGAGCTCAAAGAAGACTCGTCTTTTGAGGAACGAGTGATAAACAGGGATAGCAGCAGATTCTAGGTACAGGTTGGAATTTTCCAATCACGGCAGTGTCACAAGGATGGCTAGGTGGAATCACTCTTCGCAGCTGTTCCTCAAAAAAGGTAAACAATCATATGGAGGTAAACGATCGGCCAAATGAACGGTGGAGGTGATGGCTGCAGCAAAACACGACCAAGGTCTTTTTACGGTTGATCAGGGTACATTCTTAATGGTTATTTACCGGGAAGTTCATTTTTTAACGAGCTTAAACTTGCTCAAAAGCTTATGTTTATTTTTTAACGAGCATGAACTATGACGCTAAAACTGCTCGGATCTCGCTTTTCTATTTTTTAACGAGCATAAATTCCGCGGTAAAACTGCTCGATTATACCAGTCATAAGATAAGAATGTCTCCTGTGAGATAGCTATTTTTTATGGAGCTTTATCTCACGAAGCTATGCTCCTCATATCCTTTCTTTATGCAAGTTTGGAAACGGCTAATCCTACGAGTTTAAAGGGTTAGACCTACAAGTTTAAAGGGAGGACCTAAAAATTTAAAAAATAAATAGTCGTCCCTTGCTTGCACTCCAAAAGGTTGCATGCCCCCAAGTGTAAGGTATAATTTCAAGGCTGCCCCTACTTATCCGATAAAACATTTGTTTTAAAGGGTGAGGCTTGCCTCTTTCTGGTTACCCAAAGATTGTTTTGTTAACACCATCAAACGAAAACATCTCCTCGGCACTGTCTACCGAAGTAGACAATGGTGAATGACCCTGTTCCGTCAAACACATAACCTTGACAAAAGAATCCTATTCTAGAACAAGCCCTCTTCCATCCACGGACGGGGTACGGACTAGTCATATTCTCCCGCGGAAATTCTACCTTATACCCAAGGTTTCCTCTGCCCGAAGCAGACCAGGATGCATGCCCCCTGGGTTCCAGTCCCATCTTTCCGAATCACTCGCACTCATCGGGAAGGAAGGAGGACTGGGGGTGGAGACATTTCTTGGGTGAATAGACCATTGAGGGTTGGTATGTGACTATTTGCGATGCGTGATCCCGGAAATGAAAGTTGGTCTATGAGCTTGACCATTCTTCCTTCGTGTGGAAAACACATTACTCTAAAGAGTGAGGAGACTATAGCTCCCATGCAATATATATAGTCTCGTCCAAGGAGTAGGTTATAATCCAAGGGTCCTTGAACAACCATCACGTTCATCTGAACGGTCTTCCCTTTCAACGTAACAGGTACATTGGGGAGGATCCCTAATGGTCGACTGGTTCCTTTATCAAAACCCGAGAGATTTCTTTTCTCAGGCAAAAGCTTCGGGGAACCCAGTGCTTTCCAAGCAATAGAGGAAAGGATACTCACAGATTCCCCTTCATCAATGATAGTTCCAGCCATTACCATCTTGTAAATTTGGACTATGATTCTGAATGGTATACTGGCTGGTAACCGGGGTCTGCCTAGTTGGTTCCAATCAAAGGATACAACCAGGTTGCTTGGTGGTGGGACCGAATACACGGCCGGATGTGACCTTGACGATGTTCCTTCCTGCGATAAAGGAATGGGCGCATTGCCCTGATGCTCATCAGAGTCGGTGTTGATGAAAAGAATCTGGATGGTGTCATCCTTATTCTCTTCAGTGAGGGTGTCATTTGAAGATAAATCTTCAGTGACGGTGTCATTTGAGGATGAAACCTCTGAAGGAAGAACCGGGTCAACTGCCGTATCGACCTTTAGACTTTCGTCTGGTCTGGATTCAGTAGGTTCATTTTCAATGACTAACGCTTCAGCTGACCACTTGAGCGGGCCAGCTGTATTTTCAACCAACGAAGGACTTGGCACGAGTTTTTTGTATCCAGGAGGAAGTCTCAACGGTGAAACCGGGCGATCTTCCAAAACTCTCTTTGCTTCGTCTAAGAAGGGACAACGGTGGATGGCGTGATCGCCTTCACACAGTCTGTAGGGGAATCTTGCTCCCCCTCTTTGTCTTGAACCTTCACTTTCGCTGGTTGACGGTAAGCAATCAACATGGCTATCAGAGGTTGATGCCCCCGAATTGTGCAAACCAGGGGACCAGTCCCTTAGTATTCGGGGAATACAGGGACAATCTCTATGGAAGTGGTCTCCTCTACATATGACACATGGCGATTTAGGCCCGGTCTGTGCTGTGTGTGGATTTTTCTCAGATGTCTTTTGCTTGCCCCCAGTCGCCTTAGGCTCCTTCTTCTTCTTCTCTTTCTTCTTCTTCTCCTTCTTCTCCATGGGAGCTTGGCTTTTGCCGGCTCTACCTTGTGAAGATGAAGGATTAGAGGAAGAGTTATAGGAAGTAGAAGGCTGGTGGGCAGCTCTAGACTGATCTAACTGTTGACTCGATTGTTCAGGAACCATGGTGTTCTGAACTACATTGGTTGAGAATAGCCAGATTGGCAGGCCAATTGTCAGTCCTGGAAGCGACAATGTGGCCATGTGGGGCGCACCAACTTCTCCCCAAGAGGAGAAAGGACTAGGATTTCCATCCTGTGGAATTCCTTGGTTGGGGCGTTCCATGTTCTCAACCTACAGATCAACGCGGGAATAGGAGGTGATTATGTTCCGTTTAAAATAAATTTTATAACGACGCTTTAGACACAACTTGCTTTTTCACTTTTTAAGAGTCGAGAAAAAGCTAAAGATGACTCTAGTCTCCTTCGATGTTTTAACGAGCCCGAAGTGACAAATGCTCGGTTGGACTTTTTCAGTTATAGAGTTTGAAAAAGGCCAAAAGAAACTGCTCTGGAGATCTAGGCAGAGGGTGTGCCAAACCTTTCGCAAAACCACAGAATACGTTTTACAGTACGGGTGGTCGATCTTCGTGAATGCTGTGTTCACTGCATTGCGATCAGTAGGGCGGCCGACACGGTTTCCTATTGGATAAAGGCTTTGTTCCTATAGGGGTCTCCCAATATATACGCGACGGTACGTGGGAGCACAAGTCCATATTGATACTTATCGCTTCACCGTGGAGGAATCACCCAACCACTCAACGCTAAGATATCACGTTTAACGACGCCGGAACACGTCTCTAGCTTAGACCTCTATGTGTTTGCGTTATGTTTCAATGCGTTGTTATGTAAATTCAATTTATTTTAAGGTTGATCTTGTTTAGCATTTTGCCTTTATGGATCACCACGAGATGTATAGTAACACTCCTAAATGCAGTCTAAGATGATAAGCAAGCTTTTCAATCTTTCAACTTTGAAAATCTTAACTACTGAGGGAAAAGAAAGACAACATCTTTTCACACAGCTCATAGAGCACACACTAATGCACTTTTTCCTAAATCAACATGCAAACTGTCATAATGCACATGCACAATGCAGGTATTTCTTTTCTCTTTCTTAATGTTTGTGCGATACAAAAAGAAAGCTGTTGTATAACTTTGAATTCAATTTCGAGTGAAAGCAAACAAGCTTGTCCAAAATCAAAAGACACCTTAAGATTTACTTGTTTCGACACTAGAAATATATAAACTCAAACCATATGACGAAAGCAAAAGCTCAATCAGCTATGAACAGCAAACAAACTAACTCTTAAGATCAAAACGACACTTTATCACAGGTCTAGATCTAAGAGGTCACAGCAAGACTAGTTCACTTTCGTTATGGGAAACTGTAAATGATGTAAGAAATACACAAAGAACAAACACAGTTTCTTTATACAACCGAGGCGGAATAGTGGCAAGGAAAGTTGGTTTCAGATAGGCACATTGACTGGTAATAGGCAGCAAAAACAAGGGTGAAAACAGGGCAAGAAACAGCAGGAAACCCCAGTAGCACAAGGCAAGACCGGTCTAGCGCAGGTGGGACACTGTCTGTTTGACCTTCAGCGCAGGTAGCCCCTTCGGGAACTGCGCTGAAATGCATATAGCCTTCACAGCAGTTGCACTGAAGAACGAAACTTTCGTTTCTCTTGGTTTCCGGGTCACAGATTGCTCAAAAATTCACAGTTTTTGGCCAAATCAGAAGCTATCAGTCAAGTACACACTAAGGGATGACAAGGAGGATGAAAAGCTATCACTAGGAGCTTATTAGAGTCCTTTTGGATCAGCTCTTCAAATCATAAACTTGCCCAGAAACTGAGCTAGAGTAGTTGCCCTCTACTTTGCATTTGAAAGATCCAAATGCAGTTCGATTCGGTACTCCCTTTGTTTATGAAATGAATAGCAAAAACACAAACAACCAACAAGATACGATCCCCAGCGGAGTCGCCAATTTGTTGTTGGGAAAAGTATCCAATACGGAATGACCCTATCCCACTCTAAGGGTGATAGTACCTCAGCAACAACCGAATGCAAAGCTATTCAAGATTACTTCTTTATGAGATGTAAGAGAGAGGAGAAAGAGATCCACTAACCGTTTTCTTCCGCTAATGGTTGATCCAATCTTCCCTCTTTGCTGCTTGCTCCCAGCTCCTTGCTCTTTCACTGGCCCAGCTACACAAAGATCCTGCAAAAGCACAAGAAAGGGAAACTACAAGAAGCATACATCCATAATTGATTCAAGGATTAGAATAAATCAAATATACAAGCATCAATACGCCACAAAGACACATGCATATAGAAGAACCTCAAATGCTTTATTAATGGAAGAAGTAAAGTTCTGAGAGTGTTACAACCATAAGAGGCCCAATCCAGCAACACCTCCCAGCAGAAAGAAATCTCCTCTTCACCTCCTTCAAAGCAATCACCCAATAGTACTATGCACAAACCAACAGCACTTCCTTACATTCACAAGATTCCCGCCCCCCCTAGACCTCACGAGAGAGCTCTATATATAGGAGATTTGGAGAAAGGATGAGTCAGCTTGAGTTTGGCATGAAGCTGACTAATGTCCTCTCCCACTTCAGTTATACTTCAGTTCTTGAGTCCACTTGGAGTTTCTTGCTTCCACTTGGAGATCTAGATCCTCTTACTCATCACAAGGCGAATTCCCTGATCCAAGTGTCATTTTGGAAGCTTCCTAGGCATTTGACATCTTGCAGAATGACTGTGCCACTTGGCCAATCTCACCCAGCGCAGGTAGCCTTCATTAGATTTGACATTCAGCGCAGGTACAGAGTGGAGCAGTTGACATTCAGCGTAGATGCTCAGTGGAGCAGTTGACATGATCCAGAATTAGCTTGTTTTTGAGTGTTTTCAGGTGGAGAACTGATTTTTAGTGCTGTGGTTTGCTGACCTTGTTCCTCTAGGGGTAGGAACAACATGTTTAGGGACTTCGGATCCCTCGGTTTATCGACATTTCATGCTTCATGCTATAAGGCACAAAAATGTCTATAACATAGTCCCACTAATATGGGTAGCTATCTTAGAAACAAACAAATTAAAGTCACTTGTGTTTTCCTCTACAAGAGATAGATGAGAACGAAGGAGAGAGTACCAACCTCAGTCTTGCGCTTGGCTCCTTGCTTGTTTCCTTTTCCCTTTGACATAATCTCGTCACTCCCTCCTTACTTGTCCCACTTCAAAGAGCACCTGTAGAGTGAAAGCAGCATAATACCATCAAAGGATAGAGATCTATCACTGTAAACAACATAGGATCAGATATATATTGACCATACAAATGCATATATCAACACAATATTCAGAGATATACAAGAATATGGAGGAAAAATCAAATAGCTTTATTGATAGAAGTAGTAGAAGAGAGGATTACAACCACTTGGTCTAACCTAGCGCCATCCTCCCAGCATGAAAAACCTTCTTCACCTCATACAAAGCAAGATCACCCAACAATGTCTTCAAAGATAAACCAACAACACTTCCTTGCAAATTACAAAATTCCAGCCTTTGGATCTCTGGGATGAGGGATCCATATATAGATGTTTGCATGGGGGTGAGTCAGCTTCTGGGATTTTGATTAGTGTCATCTCTCTCATAGTTCTTGGTTCCACTTGGAGATTTCATGATCTCTTACTCATCCTTGGGCGAATTTAGAGAGGCAAGTGTCAAATGAGCTGCTTCTAGAAGATTCTCATTGTCCCCACCTAGCAAACTGCTTGTGCCATTTGTCTGCTCTCGCTCATCGCACCCTACAGAAGGGATTTCCAGTATGCATCGCACTTTTTTCATGTGGCAGGTGAGATGCATCGCACCCTTAGCACTGGGCAGTCTGTATGGTCCTGCTTTGACTAGTTCTGAGTAGTTTTTCATGGAGAACTTCTGGGAGATGATGTAATCAGCTGACCTTGCTCCTTTAGGGTATGAAACAACACTTTTAGGGACTTAGAAGCCCTTGGTTTATGGACATATATGATTGGGGTTGCAGTGCCCAAATATGTCTATAACAGTTGCCCCCTAAAGCATGAGGTCGTAAATCTTTTGATGTCGAGTGAAATGCTTTATTATGAGGATCCAAGGTTTTAAAAACTGGAAGGTGACCTGTAATAAGATACAACATAATACATTATATTCATAATATTTTCATGATCTAGCTGAGGCGGGCATTCCCATGCTCAGCTTTATAAATTCATTTTCATGTACATAGGACAGATAACCGTCTGTGTAGCAGACTGATGATTCTGGTAGAGCCATCATCCTTTGGTTTGGATGATTATCTGTGCAGCAATGATGTACATTTGATGTCTTTATTTTCCTGAATATATCGCAGCTCGTATGGATGAAACTAGATCCGGGGTCTTCAAAACTCATTCAATCTTCGCCTGAAGTACAAGTTGGTCCATGTGAAAAGATTTTCTGGCGTCGAACATGGAAATACATTGCATGATTACTAGCCAATGATGTACGCTGTTAACAGGCACGAGAGGAATCGCCGATAATGATAATGACCCTCAAGGTACTGCAGTACAATTCACGTGGTGTGAATACATGAGTTGATGTTGAACACCACGAAAAATCTTTCAGTCGAAGGCCATTAATTTAAACCTGTCGCTAGAAGTGAGAAACTTTCCATTGAGGCATGCGAGCTTCAAAGTACTGAAAGGGTTTTTCTTCTTGGATAATGAGCTGGTGTCAACAAGAAGTGACTCATTGTAGGAGGGCATTAATGAATCCCACATCTACGACACGGAACGGAGCAAATGATTTTGTGGAGGTGAAAACGACCTGATGATACAAGGTTTAGGGTGGCGGTCATGAAAGAATGAAGCGTGAAGGTATTGCAGCGGATGAGACACAAGCTGGGTTGGTGAATTCTCTGAGCAACTTCCCTTGAACATATTGGTGACACTGAAATGGATTAGTAGCGTTAACCCCAAAAGTGGATGGTACGGTGGACCAATGGTGATATGACCAGTGAATGAAATAACCCAACCCGACTCAATCATGGTGACGAAGTGAAAGTGTCATGTTCAAGAGCGACCTGCTACCAATAAATTTTCTTCAAGTTTTCTTCCCAATTTTCCCCAGTCATTTCTGACCAGTACCTCTTTATTTTTGTCAAGCTTGAGGAGGATAACATATGCTTGTTCTATAATTTTCCCTTCGGGAAAACCCATCGCTATATTTTAACGAGCCTAGCGACAGTGAGACTAGCTCTTGTCTGCATGGACAAGTTTGTCGCTATTGTTTTAACGAGTTTAATGACAAGGATAACTCAGTTCTTTTCAATTTTAGAGAGTCTGAAAAGAGACGGAAAGGAAACTCCAATATTCCTTTTTCGTAATATAATCCCTTAAGTCTAAAAAAGTATAAAACAATGCGAAAGGGATGACTTTTCGACAGTTTTAATGAGCTGAACAAGACAAACGCTCGATCTTTTTGTGTAATGATCCCTTAGGTCCAAAAAGATTAAAATATAGAGGATGGATGGCACTTCCGATCGTTTTAACGAGTTGGAGAGGCCAATTTCTCTGCAAATCTTTTCATATTTTACGAGTTAGATGAAAAGAGCTTAAAGGAGACTCGTTTTTTGAGGAACGAGTGATGTTTCCGGATAGCAGCTATTTCCAGGTAATGTTTGCAACTTTTCAATCATGGCAGTGTAAAGAAGGTGGATAATAGGATCACTCGTCATAGTTGTTCCTCAAAAGGGGTAAACAATCAAATGGAGGCATATGATCGGCTAAAAAAGAGTGGAGGTGATGCTAAGAACACGACCAAGGCTCAAAAGTTGATAATAATGTGATCACAATGGTTATTTACTGAAGATGGGTTCATTTTTTATCAAGCTTAAACTCTGGTGGAACATATGCTCACTGCTAGGTTTATTTTTTAATGAGCTTGAACTTTGCGTAAAACTGCTCGTGCCAGTCGTATAATAAGGATGTCTCATCAATAGGTTCATTTTTTAGGGAGCTTGCACCATTCGAAATTTTGCTCCGACTCCTTTTATTATAAGCTAGGAACGACCAATCCTATGAGTTTAAAGGGTTAAGAACCTAAAAACTAAGAAAATAAATGGTCGCTTTTCACTTTCATGCTAAAAGGTTTGCATGCCCCCAGATATAGCGAAGTAGAGTTTCCAGGTTACCCTTCAATTTGCAGACAAAACATTTGTTTTTTCGGGAAAGGCATACCTTCTGACGGAGGTATCTTATTCCAGTCTAATCCCACTTTCCTAAACGGACGGGTGTGTCAGACAAGTCATATATCCTCCGTGGAAAACTATCCTATACCTGAAGTTTTCCTGCCGAAGCAAACCAGGGTGCATGCCCCCTGGGTTTCAGTCACAACCATCGAATCACTCACACTCATCAGGTGGACGGACTGGAGATTGATGAGACATTCCTTGCGAAAAGAGACCTGTTAGGGATGGCATTTGACTATTAGCTATGTGTGAACCGGGGAACGAAAGATGATCTACGAGCTAGACCACTCTGCCTTCATGCGGAAAACACATCACTCGAAAGAGTGAGGAAACAATAGCTTCCATGTTATAAGTGTAGTTGCACCCAAGGAGTAGATTGTAATCTAAGGGTCCTTGGACTACCATTATGTTCAGATAAACGATTTTCCTTCTCAAAGTTATAGGCAAATTTGGAAGGATACTTAACGGTCGACTGGTTTCTTTGTCGAAGCCTGTCAGATTTCCATCTCAGGAAAAAGCGATGGCGAACGAAGCGCTTTCCAAGCAGTTGAGGAAAGGATACTCACAGAAGCCCCTTCATCTATGATGGTACCAACCATGACCATTTTGTAAATTTGCACTATGATTCGGAATGGTACATTAGATGGTAGACGGGTTCTGCCTAGTAGATTCCAATCGAAGGAGACGACTAGGTTGCTTGGAGGTGGGACCGAATAAACGGCCGGATACATCTCTGACGAACTTCCTTCCTGCAGTAAAGGAACGGGTAGATTTCCCCCATGTTCATCGGAGTCTGTGTTTACGAAAAGAATTTGAACGGTGTCGTTCTCATTCTCTTTAGTGACTATATCATCTGAAGGTGAATCCTCTGAAGACAAGATGGAGTTGACTACTGTCTCGACCTGTTGGCTTTGGTCCGATGTGGACTCAGAGGGTTTATCTTCAATGATAGGTGCTTCGACTGACAACAAAGGTGTGTCAGTCAGATTTTCAACTAGCAATGGACTCCGCAAGAGTTTCTTGTATCCAGGAGTAAGTCACTGCAGTGATGCAGGATGGTTATCCAAGACTCTTTTAGCTTCGTCCAATAAGGGACAACGGTGGACGACATGATCGCCTTCACACATTCTGCAAGGAAATTTAGATTTTCCTTTCTGTTCGGTGATTTTTCTTTCACTAATTGACGGTGTACTCTCAACATGATCGCCAGAGGTTGACGACACCGGATTGTGCAAGCGGGAAGACCAGTCCCTTAAGATCCGTGGGATGCAAGGACAATCTCAATGATAGTGGTCCCCTTTGCAAATGACACATGGAGATTTAGGTTTGGATGGTGTAGTGTGTGGATTTTCGCTAGACGATGTATGGTTGCCCCTTTTTGCCGTTGGCTCCTTCTTCTTCTTCTCCTTCCCTTTCTTCTTCTTCTTAGTTACTTGGTTTTTAGTTTTACTAGCTTCACCAAGTGAAGAGGAAGAAGGAGAGGTAGAAACAAACAAAGTAGAAGGTTGCGGGGTAACTCTAGTATCATCTAGTTGTTGATTTGATTGCTTAGGAATCACGATGCTTTGAACGACAGAGGTCGAGAAAAGCCATACTGGCAGGCCAATTGTCAATCCTGGAAGGGACAATGTGGCCATGTGAGGTGCACCAAATTCTCCCCAAGAGGAGAAAGGACTAGGATTTCCCCCAAGGGGAAATCCTTGATTGGTGGACTCCATTTTCTCAACCTAAGATCAACGAGGGAACAGTGATGTTATTCCGTTTAAAATAAATTTTAGACGCTTTGACACAACTTGCTTTTTCAATTTTTAAGAGTCGAGAAAAAGCTAAAGATGACTCTAGTCGCCTTCGATTTTTAATGAGCTTGATGTGACAAGTGCTCAGATGGACCTTTTCCTTTAAGGATTCTAAAAGAGACTACTCTGGAAATCTAGATAGAGGGATTACCAAACCAGTCGCAAAACTGCATAATACTTTTTATGGTACGACAGTCAATCTTCTCGAATGTTGTGTTCAGTGCATTGCGATCGATAGGGCAACAGATGCGGCTTCCTAAGGATAAAGGATGCATCCTATTTTGGTCTCCCAATATATACTCGATGCTACATGGGAGCACAAGTCCATACTGGCACTTGTCGTCTCAAAGAGGAGGAATCACCCAACCTATGATGAAAGTGACAGTTACCAGGCTTTACGAGGTAGGAATACGTTTCTAGCCTAGACTTCTAGATGTTGTGCGTTAGGTTCCAAAGTGTTTTTATGTTCATTGAATTTATTTTACAGTTGATCTTTCTTAAGAATTTTACCTTTAAGGTTCACCGCGTGATGTAGATATACAACTCCTAAATATGCAATCTAAGATGATAAACAGTCGTTTACTCTTCTTTTTGCAATGAAAATCCTAGCTACTAAGGAAAAAGAAGCGAAATTCTTTTGACATAGAGTAGAGAGCACACACTAGATGCACTGTCCTAAATCAAAATCAAAAAGTAGTCTAAATGCAAATGCACATGCATGTATTTGTTTTCCGCTTTCTTAATGTGTGAGTGACAAAAAGAATGCTAAGTACAAATCTGAATTATTTCTTCTTTCAAAGCGACAGTACTAACGATTTTCTTTTCAAAAAACGATAGGAAGGCAAGACGACACTTTGCGATTTTGAATTGAAAACTGCTTTCGACACTTGAAATACTATAAATTCATATCAAATACAAGAGTAACCGTGTAATCGACTATCTACAAGAGGAGGATTCTTTTCCTTGACTGAAAACGACACTTGCGACACTTTCAAATCAAAAGACGACAGTTCGATTAAGCTACCATTTTGTAAAGGAGAACTGTAAATGGCAAAAAATACACAAAAACATTCACAATTCTTTGTACAATGGAGGCTGAATAATGCAAAGGAAGGGGGTTTCAACAGTGGTCTACTGATCACGGACAACAAAACTCCTTAATAAAGCTGAAGATAGTGAAGAAAAAACCAAAATCTGGAGGCAGAAACAGTCTTACCTAATCATTGCACCTGTAACGCAGGGAAACAGGGATGCATCCCACCTACTGCACATGGGAGGTGCGATGCATCCAGTCTTCCAAAAGGAGACAGTGCGATGGTCCAGGGATGAGACTTTAACTTGGTTTTTGGTCATAGTTTGCAGCTTAGTTCAGGGATTTAGGCCAAGCTAATGATAGTCAATAAATACAAGGTATAGGGGCTGATCTAATGAGGTTACTTGAGCTACCTCTAGGGCACTTAGGATGTTCGCAAGTCGGTTGTTAAGTTCATAAACAAACCCGAAGATTAACTGAAGCAGCGTTGATCTACTTTGCACATGAATAGCAAATGCAGTTCGAAGGCTAGCTGGCTTAACTTCAGGCTTTGTCTATAGTTTATGAAGCAAAAAAATAGAGACAAGCAATCAAACTATTCGTTCCCCAGTATGGTCGCCATTTTGTTATCGGGAAAACTAGTTTCCATTTAGAGCTGCTAGTCCCACTAAGATGGGTAGCTATCTTAGAAACAAACAAACTAAATTCACTTGTGTTTTCCTCTACGAGAGATAGATGAGAAAGAAGCAGAGAGTACCAACCTCAGTCTTTCGCTTGGCTCCTTGCTTGTTTCCTTTCCCCTTTGACAGAATATCGCTACTCCTTCCTTACTTGTCCCACTTCAAAGAGCACCTATAGAGTCAAAGCAACATAATACCATCAAAGCATAGAGATCTATCACTGTAAACAACATAGGATCAGATATATATTGACCATACAAATGCATATATCAACACAATATTCAGAGATATACAAGAATATGGAGGAAAACTCAAATAGCTTTATTGATAGAAGTAGTAGAAGAGAGGATTACAACCACTTTTTCTGACACAGTGCCATCCTCCCAACATGAAAAACCTTCTTCACCTCATACAAAGCAAGATCACCCAGCAATGTCTTCAAATAGAAACCAACAACACTTCCTTGCAAATTACAAAATTCCAGCCTTTGGATCTCTGGGATGAGGGATCCATATATAGATGTTTGCAGGGGGGTGAGTCAGCTTCTGGGATTTTGATTAGTGTTATCTCTCTCATAGTTCTTGGTTCCACTTGGAGATTTCATGATCTCTTACTCATCCTTGGGCGAATTCAGAGAGGCAAGTGTCAAATGAGATGCTTCTAGAATATTCTCAGTGTCTCCACTTAGAAAACTGCTTGTACCATTTGTCTGCTCTTGCTCATCGCACCCTACAGAAGGGCTTTCCAGTATGCATTGCACTTTTTGCATGTGGCAGGTGAGATGCATCGCACCCTTAGCACTGGGCAGTCTGTATAGTCCTGCTTTGACCAGTTCTGAGTAGTTTTTCATGGAGAACTTCTGGGAGATGATGTAATCAGCTGACCTTGCTCCTTTAGGCTATGAAACAACACTTTTTATGGACTTAGAAGCCCTTGGTTTATGGACATATATGATTGGGGTT
Organism: Pinus tabuliformis; assembly: GCA_031772625.1. Classification (NCBI taxonomy): domain Eukaryota; kingdom Viridiplantae; phylum Streptophyta; class Pinopsida; order Pinales; family Pinaceae; genus Pinus; species Pinus tabuliformis. The sequence continues at coordinate 1,634,090,232 of CM062804.1, read as the reverse complement.
GCAGTGCCCAAATATGTCTACAACACAGTGGCATATGGATGAGGGAAAGGACAATGGAGGAAGCATCTGCGCATTTTTGGAGGCCAAGGGAGGTTGGTCTTCTGCACATTGCGTAGTTCCAATAGATAAGGAAAAGGATTGAGGGTTAAATATGTGAAGTGTGTAGTTCAAGGCAGACTCGGAGACAAAACTACGCAATTTTGGGGGTCAAGATCGGGAAATGGACTCAGGAATTGTGTAGAGAAACAACCCTGGAGGACAAGGACTACACACTGTATAATTCCAAGCAGCAGGGTTGTAACATAGAGGGCTAATACTACACAGTGCGTAGTTCAGTCAGTGCCCAGTGAAGCTAAGTTGCCCAGTCGGGAATATTTTCTGAAAATGGTTGTGCAGGATGGGTGATGAATTGTGATGAACCTTGATTGTGATCACACACTTAACGTACTTTGATGACATGACAACATAGATGATCGGAACACATAAATAAATCATTTCCCTCTGTGTCACTACCTCATGACAAGATACGACAAGTGCGACACTTAAGATAGACTTTAGGACAATTGTGATGACACTTATGCGACATTGCTCAATACTTTGTGTATGGATGCGGAAAATGTTCACATGATTGGGAAAACTAATATACACAAATACTAAGCTTCGAAACCATCTAAAAAGGCTCGCGAAAATTGTATGACAAACAAAAATTCCAAAAGACAATAATTAACCCAACATGCAAAAGGGACCAAAGAACTATGAGAAAGCTCATGAAATGATCCCTAGTGTTTGCAACAACGATGAAAAATACCAAGGATCCAAAATTTGAGTGTAAGCCAAAATTTTGGAGGGTGTGTTAGCAGCTACAAAAACACCCTTGGATATTTCCCATTCAGACTTATGTGGACCAATGCAGACACCATCAATTGGTGGAAGCTATTATTTTTTGACTTTCATAAATGATTATAGGGGGAAGACATTGATTTACTTCTTAAGGTAGAAAATCGAAGTGTTTGAACGCTTCCTCCAATACAAAGCTATTGTTGAGAAGAAAAGTGGACACTACATCAAAGTTTCAAGGACTGGCAGAGGTGGTGAATACATCCAAATGAGTTCCTTTGTTTTTGCAGGGAGCATGGAATTCACAAGCAATTTACAACAAGGTATACTCCTCAACAAAATGGTGTTGTGGAATGGAAGAATAGGACTATTATTGAAAAGGAAAGGAGTATGTTGAAGGAAAATAATTTTCCAAATGACCACTGGGCTGAAGTTGAAGCTTGCGCAACATATATTATTAATAGGTGTCCAACCAAAAGTGTCAAGAATATGGTCCTTGAAGAGGCATGTAGTGGAAGAAACCATAGTGTCACTCACATGGGAGTGTTCAGATGTGTGGCTTATGCACATGTCCCAGATGAATTAAGGAAGAAGTTGGACAACAAGGGGGATAAATGCATATTTGTTGGATATAGTGATGAATCCAAGGCATACAAGCTCTACAATCCATTAACTAGGAAGGTCATAATCAATAGAGATGTGCAGTTCATAGAAGAGGAAGTATGGGATGGAAGTTTGGAGAAGAAAATCAATGTGAAAACATGTAAACCACATGAAGACAAAGAAGAATTGAATGCAACAAGTAATTCCTCAATGGTGACTCCTCCTAATCCTATTCAAGCTCAACAAAGCTATCACCAAGTGACATTGTCAACAAATAATAGGACATTATCGAGCAGTCAAAAAAGTATCATTCCAAGCACACTGCAAAGACCCAGAATGTCATCTACCTCAAGAAAAAAATCAATTGAAATGTCAAGCCCATCTTCCGCAAGCATAAGAAGACAAAAGTTGAGAAATTTAAGTGAAATTTATGAGCAAAATGAAGTTGATAGTAGTGCTAGTTTGAATTCATTATTTGGATTGTTTTGTCATGTAGAAGACCCAATCCATTTTGAGGATGAATTCAAAGAGGAAAAATGGATTGCAACAATGGATGAAGAAATAGAAGCAATAGAAAAGAATGATACATGGGAGTTAGTGGACCTTCTGCAAGGAAAAGAAGTCATTGGAGTGAAATGTGTCTATAAGACCAAGAGCAACACTGAAGGAAAGATTGGCAGGCATAAAACAAGGCTAGTTGTGGTGTCGTGTCCCGACATATAACCATCCTTAGCCAAATTGAAGCCAGGGTAACACCCGCACATATACCCACAATATGCATTTCTCCAATGATGCATCTACAACTATCCCAGGATATTTAACTCAACAAAGGAGTCAAATCTACAGACCATAAATGGTCAAGTGGCCCTCTTATAAGTTCCTTTTTATCGCAACTTCAATCACCCCGCCTGAAACCTCAATCGAGATTATATGAACCCTTATAAGCCTTCTTTATACTCTTTTATTAAAGGTTGTCTCAAACCTTCCTTTCGAGACTTTACAACCCTTTCCAAAGGAAATGCCGCAAACATACTCTTTCTCCGCCTTCCTTACGGTTTCGCACAAATTCCAAGGTTAAAACCTCATCGCAATCGCTATTGGCTATATTAATGGGTCATACACATATATATGCCCCTCCTCCGACTATCCAATCTACGACTATCGAAATATATTATATATGTTTTAGTCTTGGCAGACTAAATCCACACTTTGCACCAATACATGGGGAAACCGCTCTAAAACACATATAACGGATCTCAAAGATTATAAATGCGCCACTATAACCTCTGTTGGGTCTGCCTTCTATTTTAGCCTTCTGCCATCCTAATCCTCCGAAATCTGACAAGCAATTACCCCGAGCTCTGATTGCCTATTGGATTTATCGCTATCAACGTATCGGCCATCGCCAATGCCACTGTCCAAGTATTTTAACTCTCTGATATGTGATAGCCAATCGCATCTCCTCCATTGATTCCCTTTCGATCCAACGGTCTTCATTTCATTGGCTGGTTGTTATCACTATAATTCCAAAGACAATTCCAGTCCTCGTCCAATGGTTTTCACCGATGTGATAAGATCTAGGCCATTGATCCCACAGATCCAACGGCTCCTGAGCGATTAATACTTCACTTCCCGCTCTTCCTTTTATTTGGGTTTTTATGCTATTTTTTTAGCATTTCCTCTGTGGTTTGGCTTCTTTAAAGGTTTTCCCTCTGCTCATTCGCAACTCAACTACTCTTCTGAACTCAACTCCCCGAGCTTTCAACTTCTCTTTCACTCCAGAGCATCTCTCTGATGCTTCAATGGGACTTGATGGTCCATTACGATTCTTTGAATCGTTCTTCTCTCTCTGCTTTGCCTTCGACTGTGTTTGCCTAAAATTATTGCAAACCTATGGTTTCAGACCATAAACAATCATAGAACACACATTTCATACGTTCTGACATAGTCAGGAAAACTCTGCATATATTAATTTAAAAGCACAAATTACAATCGAGACACCTCGGTCTCACACAAGCCGAATTATCAACATTAGTGACCTCCCCTCAGCCCGTAGGCTTACCTATGTTTTTATATGGAAACTGGGATTGGATTACTATGAAGGACCTGATCCCATCCTTTAACAGAAGCCTAAAGCTTGCTACATGCATGCATATGTGGCAAACTTTATCCACTCTAGCTTTTCTCTGTTTTAAAACAAAAAGTTTCCTTACCGACTCAATGGTCCTGTTGGACACCTAATCCTAAATGGGTTAGTGTGGAAGTCGAATAGACCAAAGCAGTCCAAGAGACCTTGGGATCTGAAACCCAAGAGTCACATAATGTACTATAAATGTAAATCTCTTGTTAATAAAAAAATGTATTGCATGATTTATCTTTCACATTGTCTTTGCTGTCAATGTGTGTTTAACATGGTATCAGAGCCATGATGTGTGGCCTATTTTCTTCCTCAGGGTTTAACTTTCCTGACTACCTAACGCCCCTGACAACCTAAAATATTGAAGCTGAGCGCATCAGACTGCGTGCATTGCTGCGAAAATGGCATGATTGAGTGTGAAATGTCGAAATTTTTATGACTTGTGCTGTTTGGTTAACGCCTGACCTATACCGCCTCCTCAGCCTATATATGATTGAACGTTACCTGAGCACTCCTGCACATCCAGCGTTTCCATTATGAAATTCTGTATTAGTTGAACGTTACTTGAGCACTCTGACACGTCCTGGTTTGTTAGATAAATGTTACCTGACCTCTATCTGCCATCCCTACGCTCTCTGTCTGATATTCCTCTGACATGGTATCTCTGCGCTCTCTGACTGCCTGGTTTGAATGCCTGAACTGCTCCTGTTGAATGCGTTATGGTTCGATATTGAATGGTATGCGTAACGCTGTCTAGTGGAATCATCGTTTGGTTCATTGAATGGTTTATTGAACGTTGAATGGAATATGAACTGCTGTGCGCTTATTGAAATATTATACGCTGTGGAATATCAACAGTTTTTATTGAATGCTTTGGTATATGCGTTCCACCTGAATGGTATATAATTCGCATGCTACATGAATCAGTGAGTAATAAACCTTCTGTAATTTTTCCCCGGAGGGCGTTTGATTCCTGAACCGAACCTTCTGGAGACAGTATAGAAGAACGTTTGTTATGTGGAGACAGGGCCATTCAGTTATTTGACAGAATCGATGTGGTGCGAACCTTTCTTAGTGCCGTGTACAATGTGCACAAGATTTGTTGTTTCGTGGTTGAAGATCTAGCGAGTTCCTTCAACTGCTTCTCAGTCTGATAGACGACAGAATCAGCTTGATTCTTTGTATCAATAGCTTCTCTCTTTTCTTTGTCTTCTTTAGAAAATCTCTCAGCCTCTTTCACCATTTTTTCAACCTCATCAGTTGGCAAGGTGCTAGCACCGGTAATTGTTATATCCTGCTTCTTTTGAGTGCCTTTGTCCACAGCAGCGACTGAAAGAATACCGTTTGCATCAATATCAAACTTCACCTCTATTTGAGGGACACCTCGTGGAGCAGGAGGAATTCCATCCAACCGAAAACTCCCAAGCGACTTGTTGTCCTTGACAAATTCTCGTTCACCTTGCAAAACATTGATTTCAACACTTGTCTGACCATCAGCAGCCGTAGAAAACACCTCAGATTTTGAGGTTGATGGTGTAGTGTTCCGAGCGCTGTTGGTATCAAAACGATTCCTCTGTTCAACCATGCCAAGCGAAGACCAAGGTTTCTGATTCCTTCATGTAAATGTGTTCCCTGCGGTGGTTCGGCATCTGTGCTCACTCCATACAGGAGTTGATAAGTACCAGAGCGTTGTTCCTGTCAAAGCATAGAACAGGCGTGTAAAGGCGCTCTTTTCCAGCTTCGCCGATTCCATGATAAATCTCGGGAATCTCTTGGCTTCACGCACCTTGCACTGCGGTGAGATTCAGAGGGACTTCTTAGAGGTGAATTCATAAACCGTTGCGCAGCACCACCAAACTGATGCCAGATGGTAGATTAGTTGCAGTTTGTTGAATGACACGTTTGGCAACAAATTGAAGAATTACGCAGCATCATATAGAGCTGGCTCTCAAGCTTCACTTCTCCACGTTGGTCTAACTATATACCATGGATCTGTGATCTGGAACTATAAAGAAATGTAGCACCCAAAATGAGAACAGGCCTACACCTGATTCCTTGAAAGGGCTTCCCAAGGCGGAGAAATACATGTGGTTTGCCCCACACAGTGGGTTTAGCAACCAAGTAGGAGAGCTGAAGAATGCACTGATTATAGCAGCGATCCTCAACAGAACTCTTATCATTCCACCAATTTTGGATCACCACGATGTGGCCCTGGGAAGCTGCCCCAAATTCAGAGTTCAGCCTGCACATGAACTTCGGAATTCTGTATGGGATCATGTCATCCACCTCATGCAAAGTTCAAGGTACGTTTCTATAGCAGACGTTATTGATCTGTCTGAATTGATCTCTTCGTCTCTGGTGAGTACTGTTGATTTTCGGGTCTTTGTTGTCCAACATATAGACCTCGGCCTAGTGGATACTTCTCAGCATGGTGCTTCAACGAATTTTGAAGGTGAATCAGGTATCGAATTCTTTATAACCATCCGAAAGGCCTTCAATCCACGATCAATGTGCATCATCACTGCTGGCTATCCTCAAATGTTGATGCGGGCATTTACAAGGCTTTTAATATTTGGTTAATCATGTTCAATAATCCCGGGGCTGGAGCTTAAAATTTGTTTTAATTATTCCGAAAGCCTTGAATCTGGTCAAGCCAGGAGAATATTGCTTCATGATAGCCCTCATTACTCTTGGTTTGATAGTCAGTTTTACGACATTTGTTTTTTGACAAGTTACTCGCTCTCTGATATAGCACAATCAGAGTATATCATTGTTGCAGCAGTTTAATGGATGGTTCAGTTATATTTTTGAAACATAAAGCCAAGGCCTATCAATACAGTTGTGAGATTGCGGAGAGCCTCTAAGAGATTCACCGTTGCTGCATTTTTAATCATTTGTATCTTCTGAAAGACGACTAAGAAGTTCCCCAGTTCGTGTGACATCAAAGAATGCGATCTCTTGGTTAATAAGATGTTGAAATAAATCTTTTCTCAGTCGAGCAACAACACGCTCACTTGATAATAAAACCACCATCCACGCAGTGCAGTAGCAAATGAACCAATTAAGATTATAAGAAGAATTTCCACAAGAGTGTTTTTGATGGTATTAAAAGCATCTGCTTTCTCTTCTTCCGTTCTCAAATCTCTGCTAACAATATCAATAATCTTGCCGCCATATTTTGGAACTAAAATATTTGTTGTGGATGCAATGAAAAGTGCCACAGTTGCAATAGTCTGCTCATTAAGCCGCCAGTGCTTGCCCTGCTTTTTTCCTTAATCTGCAGGATTTTCTTTGTGTAGCTTGAATATATTTAGCAGCTGATAGTTTTTGCAGCAGTCGAGGGATTTCTTCAAAATATTAGAGGATTTGGGCTAAATATAGAAGGACTCGATGATATTTGTATAATTTTCATAGTTTCAAGATATCTCTGGTTGGTTTTTTCCCTTTAAGCTACAGGGCTTTCTTGTGTAACTTGAAGATATTTAGCAGCTGACATTTTTCTGTGGGATTTGGAGGATTTTTAGGGTGTAGAAAAATGGCTAAGCTTGAAAGAATATTAGAGTTATTGAGAACTCTAATCGTATCCACTGCTGACAGCGCAATCATAATCAATAAAGACATTATTGCTGACATTCAAAAATTTATACAAAATGCACCAGAAAAGATAGAGTTTTTGCAGCTTGAGACAAATCTACAGCAGGAAGAATTACACAAGTGGAGTCATCATTCTGAACCTGTTTCTGTTCAGAAGATTGAAACAGACTCCCATAAACAGCAAGACAATAATGTTACAGTTCATTCAAATAAAGCAACAATTGTACATGTAGATGCAAAAACTCAGTCTGCACTTCCCAAGCCTATCATCAGACCTTGGGAACAGCTTGTCCACAACAAGCACAAAACTGGTCTTGGATATGATAAGGACTTGTCCTTTCATATTCCAGACTATGCCAAGCCCATTCAGTTTCAGAGTGCTGGATTCATTCATGACAGTTCACCTGCTCTTCATTACAGTTCAGCTTCAGCTGTTCCAAACTCTGCCCCTCTTCCACAGCAACAACAACAACAAAAACAACAGATCGTGAAATGCCAACACTGTGACCGAGTTGGCCATTTGAAAGATCACTGTTTTGATCTTCATCCATGTAAGCACTGTCATAAAACCAGTCATTCTTCACACAAATGCTTCAGAAATAAACGTCCTGCAAGAACAAAGATTCATCTTGGATGGATCGCTTCTTGGCAATGGGCATCAACAGCCAAGAAGATATTCCAAACACATGTCAGAACATGTTCCAGAGTATTGAACAATCTTGCAGTTGAGTTTTCTCCATCTTCTCACCTTGTACCTGACAGGGGGGGAAATGATGGTCATCTACAAGCTTCAAAGCCACATCAAGTGAGCCTGAGCCACAACCTGCCACACCAGTTTCAGAGTTGTATCCAGCGACAAAGATGCCCCTGAACATGCTTTCAGTTGGCAATCTGGGACACTTCCTCTAGCAGAAGACTTCAGCTTCTTGCCAGTTTCGGAAGCATTCCAGGAACAAAATTGAGAACACTTCCTCTAGCAGAAGACTTCAGCTTTTTGCCAGTTTTGGAAGAGTTCCAGGAATTGCATTAAGCATTCCAGAGTTGTTGGTCATCCTTAAACCATCACAGGTTGAGACTTCCCTTTTCAGGTTGAAGTTTTACCTTTTATGTGGGGTGAGACCTCCCTTTTATGGTTGAAGGTTTCCCTCTTTAAAACAATATGATCACTTCCTCTAGCAGAAAACTTCAGTTTCTTTCCAGTTTTGGAAGAGTTCTGGGAACTGCACTAAGCGTTCCAGTGTTGGTGGTCATCCTTAAACCACCGCCCTTTATACCAACATTTCATAGAGCACATTCAGCCTAGTGCTGCCATGCATTTTTTGCACATTTTGTATTACAGCTCTCTTCTTGGACTCATACATAACCCTTCGGATTAAGGGGGGGAATGTTGGACACCTAATCCTAAATGGGTTAGTGTGGAAGCCGAATAGACCAAAGTAGTCCAAGAGACCTTGGGATCTGAAACCCAAGAGTCACATAATGTACTATAAATGTAAATCTCTTGTTAATAAAAAATGTATTGCATGATTTATCTTTCACATTGTCTTTGTTGTCCATGTGTGTTTAACAGGTCCATATCTACTCTAATTAATTCCTAAAAGCTCTCTCTTGCTCCTAGAGAGTTGGATTTGACTTCTACCGCTCATGTTCTCATTTATTTATTTTGAGAGCATTTACATATTCTCCCACTATCTAATTAAATCACACTTAAAAGCCTAAATATTACATTGACTTGAGACTTAGGAAAACTATTTCCTAAAAGCATCACCCCCTATGTCTACTATTTACAACAATTTTCCTTGGGATGAATGCTCCTACATCAGACTCCCAAAGTAGAAAATATTCATTATCTTCTGATCATGTGTCTTTTGATCTTTGTCTTCCTCGATCCCACACTTTGTTCTGTAACTGTCCAGATGCTTTGTTCCTTTGCTGCTGCTGTATGTCTACTATCTTCTTCTTCTTGTCAATCAGGTTCAACTTCTGATTGATCTGTCTTGCTGCTGTTACCATTTTCCTCCATTTGAATTGCTTCATCATCTGCTTCCATATTTCTTCAATTTCTATGTCGAGCATATCTTTGGGCTGGTCCATCTTCTGCTTCATATTTCTTTGTTCGAGGTTGTTACTACTGTCTTCTACGCTGGCTTTGCTTGCTGCAATTGTAGACATGATTGTACACTTTGCCTCCACTTTTGCTTGGTTTGCTTTACTGACTCTTGCTTTACTTGTTGCCTCCCTATCATCCTTACCCTCTTTCATGATTGAATCATGACTATTCAACATTGTTTCCAGCAAATTAACTTCCTTATTCCATGGATTGATTTCTTCCATAGAATCTCCTTCTTCCATCTTTATTTGGTTGTTCACTTGTGCCAAATCTCCTCCCGCATCTACAACAAAACCTTCACAGTCAAAACACTTGTTAAAATAAAAACCATAAGGTTGTTGTGCCTTATCTTCCTTTGGCAACAATTTAGTTTGCTGCTCTGTTTTCTCCTTCTCCTTTGTCAGCACATCAGTATGCTGATTTGAATTCTCAGCAGAATTCATGAGACTGTCCGTTAGTCTCTCTTTCACACCATCTGTTCTAATGATGCCTTCCTTCTTGGGTTCACAGTAGTGAACTTCTCATTTTTTAACCTACTGTTGGTTATCTTCACTTTGAAATTGTTTGATTCCTACTACCTCTTTACCATCTTCAAACAATCTTTGCTCAATCTCTCTGATCACATACTCATATTCATTCATGCCTTTTAATGAACTTGCAAACAAATTATTGCATCTTCCTATCTCCATGACTACGTGAGACACATCTTCTTCTTCAGAAATTGTAACTGCAGCTTCTGTCCTACCATCAGGTTCTCTCATCAGTTTCTCTAGCAGTTTAATTTCCTCTTCACACTTAGCAAGCACTTCATCACAATGCTCTCTTCTTCCAGCTTCCTCCTTTACATGCTATGTTACAGTATTAAAATACTATCTTCCTTTGACCCTTGTAATGTCAAGGTCTTTCTGTTGTAAAAAATCACTACTTCCCTCATTCAAGAGGTTTTCTCCATCATACTCTGTTCTCCTAGAGTACTCCTCCAGACTTTCGACATCTTCAAAATACTGTCCATCCTCTTAAAAACTCTCATTTGTTAGTGTTCCTTTTCCCAATGTTAAATCCTTTGCATAGGATTCCTCCTTCTTAACATCTTTCAGTAGATGTCCTTCTTCCCTGTTGTTTGTCTCAACAGTTTCCATGGCTATCTCCACTGTGCCTATCATCATAGTGAATTGATGATCCTTTACTATGTTTTCAGCTAACATAGTCTCTTCCTCAATTTTACCTTCAGATGATTTAGAAATTTTGCGATTGTCTCCTCTTCAATCTCCTCAATCCCTTCACTTGGTTGCTTGACATCTTTCTCCAGCTGTATATGATATCTTTCTATCTCATCTTTTTCCAGAACATAATTTAGATTATGCTGGTCTTCTTCCTTCTGCATGACAATATCAGCCAATTTTCCTTCACCTGCAAACATACACAAATTGTCAGTTTTAAAATCATTAGACCCCTTGGCCTCACTTGAAGTTTCAATCTTCAAGTCTTCATCTTCACTTTCTCCCAGAAATTTTCCTTGTTTTGGTTCACAAATGGATTCTTCCATTTCTAACTCAACTTCCTTGAGTTTTTCTTTCAGCCACTTTACTTGCTTTTTTTGTAGCCTTTTCTGCATCTCATTCCATTCCACTGGCTTCTTCCTCAAGACCCAACCTAGTCTATGGCTTTCCTCAAGCATTCTCCTTAATGCATTGAGTTGTTCTTTTAAATCTGCAACCTCTTTTTCGATTTCTTCCTGACTCATCCTCTTTCCATTTGCTTTGGCATCCTCTTTCTTATATCCTCTGCTGTGGCTTCTCTCTGAACCACTACTATGACTATCAATAGTCATGTTCTTCTCTTCTTTATTCATGAGCTCCTTTGCAACAAGCCTCTGCAACAGCTTGTCCTCTTGGCTGCAATCTTACCTCACTAAGCTCTTCTCACTCAATCTTTTGGTAAGCATGGGTCCTCTGTCTGGAACCTTCTCTTGAGAAACACCTTTGCTCCTTCTAGGCTTCTGCAATCTCTCACTCTCTCTTGAGAACACTTCAGTTGTCCTCTCTATCCAATCTCTTGTTGGATTCTTCAAGTTCACTACCACTTCTTCTTTTAGAGTATTCTCCTTACTCTGTCTTCAAGAACACATCTGTTCTCTTCTCACAACTTTTCTTGTTGTCACCTGTGTATCAGTATAAAACACACTTTCTTAATTTAAATAAGAACATAACATATTATCTCACCTTCAAGATCTCAGCATGATCTTGTTTCACCCATTCCTCTACACTTTGAATCGATTGTCCTCTGGTTGGTTTCCAAGTACTCTTTCCTTCAGAACTTGCATTAAGAAATCTTGCTTTCTCCTTCCTTCAAGGATTCCTCTGTTCCTTCTATTCCAAACCTCTGCTGGAACTGCTACAGTATTCTAGAACTTCAAAAGCTCTCCTTACAGATTACAAATCTACTCTGATACAAACTTCTGCTCTGATACCACTAATGGTGCCATGTCCCGGCATATAACCATCCTTAGCCAGGGTAACACCCAGACATATACCCACAGTATGCATTTCCCCAATGATGCATCTACAACTGTCTGAGGATATTTAACTCAACGAAGGAGTGAAATCTATAGACCGTAAATGGTCAAGTGGCCCTCTTATAAGTTCCTTTTTATCGGAACTTCTATCACGCTGCCTGAAACCTCTATCAGGATTATATGAACCCTTATAAGCTTTCTTTATACTCTTTTATTAAAGGCTGTCTCAAACCTTCCTTTTGGAACTTTACAACCCTTTCCAAAGGAAATGCCGCAATCATACTCTTTCTCCGCCTTCCTTACAGTTTTGCACACATTCTGAGGTTAAAACCTCATCCCAATCACTATCGGTTATCTCAATGGGTCATACACATATATACGCCCCTCCTCCGACTATCCGATCTCCTACTATTGGAATATATTATATATGTTTTAGTCTTGGCAGACTAAATCCACACTTTGCGCCAATACATAGGGAAGCCTCTCTAAAACACATATAACGGATCTCAAATATTATAAATGCGCCACTATAACCTCCGTCGAGTCCGCCTTCTATGCTAGCCTTCTACCACGCTAATCCTCTGAACTCCGACAAGCGATCACCCCGAGCTCTGATCGCTGATCAGTTTTATCCTTTTCGGCGTATCGGCCATTGCTAATGCCACTGTCCAAGTCTTTTAACTCTCTGATATGTGATTTCCAATCGCATCTCCTCCGTTGATTCCCTTTTGATCCAACGGTCCTCGTTTCATCGGCTAGTCGCTATCGCTATAATTCCAAAGACCATTCCAGTCCTCATCCAATGGTTTTCACCGATGCGATAAGATCTGGGTCATTGATCTCATAGATCCAACGGCTCCTGAGCAATTAATACTTCACTTCCCACTCTTCCTTTTATTTGGGTTTTTACGCTATTTTTTTAGCATTTCCTCTGTGGTTTGGCTTCTTTAAAGGTTTTCCCTTTGCTTATTCGCAACTCAACTACTCTTCTGAACTCAACTCCCCGAGCTTTCAACTTCGCTTTCACTCCAGAGCATCTCTCTGATGCTTCAATGGGACTCGATGGTCCATTACGATTTTCTGAATCATTCTTCTTTCTATGCTTTGCCTTCGACTATGTTTGCCTACAATTATTGCAAACCTATGGTTTTAGACCATAAACAATCATAGAACACACATTTCATACGTTTTTACATAGTCAGGAAAACTCTGCATATATTAATTTAAAAGCACAGATTACAACTGAGACACCTCGGTCTCACACAGGATGGATTCTCAACATTAGTGGCCTCTCCTCTACCCATAGGCTTACATGTGTTTTTATATGGAAACTGGGATTGGATTACTATGAAGGACCTGATCCCATCCTTTAACAAAAGCCTAAAGCTCGCTACATGCATGCATATGTGGTAGACTTTATCCACTCTAGCTTTTCTTTGTTTGAAAACAGAAAAGTCTCCTTATTAGCTCAATGGTCCATATCTACTCTAATTAATTCCTAAAAGCTCTCTCTTGCTCCTAAAGAGTTGGATTTGACTTCTACCACTCATGTTCTCATTTATTTATTTTGAGAGCATTTACATATTCTCCCACTATCTAATTAAATCACACTTAAAAGCCTAAATATTACATTGACTTGAGACTTAGGAAAACTATTTCTTAAAATGCATGACCCCCTATATCTACTATTTACAACGATTTTCCTTGGGCTGAATGCTCCTGCATCAGTTTTCAAAGGTTACAAGAAGCAACATGGAAGAGATTATGCAGAGACATTTGCGCTAGTTGCAAGGATGGAGATAGTGTGCACAATATTGTCAATTATCACGCAACATAAATGGAAAGTTTATCAAATGGACTTACAATCAATGTTCTTGAATGGAGTATTGAAAGAGGAAGTATACGTTGCACAACCACCTAGTTATGAGTTAGAAGGCCAAGAAGACAAGGTGTATAGGTTGAAGAAATATTTTTATGGGTTGAGGCAAGTACCGCGTGCATGGTATAACAGAATAGACACTTACTTGATGGACAATGGATTTGAAAAATGTGATTATGAACCTACTCTCTACATCAAAGAGAGTGATGGTAAGATTCTTATTGTTGTTTTATATGTAGATTATTTGAGTTTTATAAGGAGTGATGATCTCCTCATTGCTGATTTAAAAAAGGTCATGAAAAGTAAGTTTGAAATGAGAGACTAAGGTATTTTTTGGACATAGAAGTGAAGCAAACATAAAATGGTATATTTATTTCCCAAGAAAAGTATGTAGCATATATTTTGTATAGGTTTAATATGCAAAACAACAAGCTCGCACTAAATCCAAATGTCATGGGGTTGAAGTTGAGAAAAGAATATTGCAGTAGCAATATCAATCTAACATTATACAAAAGTATGGTGAGAAGTTTGATGTATTTGACGACAACTAGGCTGAATTTAATGTATGCGGTAAGCGTGGTGTCAAGGTTCATGGAGACACCCAAGCAGACACATTGGAAAGTAGCGAAAATTAATTTAAGGTATGTCAATGGGAAAAAAGGAGTATGATATTTTCTACACCACAACAAATGATTTTAGGCTAATTGGTTACACTGACAGTGACTGAGAAGGAAGTGTTGATGATAGAAAGAGCATGTCAGGATATGTTTTTCATTTGAGTTTGGGAGCCATTTCATGGGCCTCCAAAAAGAAACCAATAGTATCATTTTCAATTGAAGAAGTTGAATATGTCACCGCAACACCAACAATGTGTCGAGCAATTTGGATGAGAAAAATGTTGAGGGATTTATGCCATGAACAAGAGGGAACAACAACTATTTTCTGGGACAATAATTTTGCAATTGCACTATCAAAGAATTATGTTTTTCACAAGAGGAGCAAGCACATTGACACTAAATATAATTTTACTAGACAATTAATCAACAATGGTGAAATTGTGTGGCAACATTGCATGTTGTAGGAAAAATGTATAGACATCTTCACAAAGCCATTGGCATGTGAAATTTTTGTCTATCTAAGAGATTATTTTGGAATTGTCAATAAAAGATTATTTGGGAATTGTCAATGGCTGAAGTTGTGATTAAGGGGGAGAGTTGGAAAATTTATCCCAACCAGTGAAGTCATGATAGTGACAACAACCATCCTTTGAAAGTACAACAAAAAATCAAAGATCATTTTTCTTTGCACAAAGAAGATTTTGTTTGTAGGATTAAGGACATGAATTAAATGAAATTCTGAGCCCGAGTACAAACTTGGCATTCTGCAACACATGAAGTGATTAAGAACAAATAAGCATTTAATGTAGGGTTGGTAAAAAATATGGTCCTAATTTTATTCCCAACTGTTATTTGTATTCCAAAACATGTCCAGGCTTAGAAAACTATTTTTTGTACAAGCTCCCATACTATGTTTTAATACTTTGACCTGTCATGAATTAATGTGTTAAAATGTATGTAGAGTGTACTTAGTGAAGTAGCCACAGCTTCCATATGAATGTATTTCATATATTCAAAATTATAATTCAAAGTTTTATTATATTGCTCCCATATACTTTGTTTTACACGGGTAAATTCGCTTGAGTTTTTAGTTTTGTTGTTGTTGCTGAAGTTAACTTTGTGAATTAATCTCCGCAACTATTGTCTAGAGGAAAACTCCTCTACCTAAACTTACCGTGTGAATTAATCTCCGCAATTATTATCTTGGGGAAGACTCCTCTACCTAAACTTTCATAACCAAAAGTGGAGATTTGATATTATGCGAATATGCTTCGTTTGAACATAGTGCATTTCAATTCGATGACTCTTCATGATCATTAACTGTTGCAGCAGTGCATCAACGTGGAGGAAGGTCACACTCTTTTAGTCACACAAACCATCTACTTAAAAACGCACGCTTACGTAGATCTGAAATGCATATTTTACTTTTGTGTGTGTTTAAGATTATTATATGTAATGAAACATGTTTACTCTAAATATATTATGCAATGAAATGTGTTTGGTGAAAATTTGTGTTTATATTGAATGGAAATGTGTGTAAGATGATTTTATGCAATGAAATTTGTTATGTATAAGATGAACTCATGGAATTGCATTACCATAGTTCCGATGAACTCTGAAATAAGGTGATGAATGATGTTTTGACGTAGAATAACTACAAGCTAATTTTGATTAAACAACCACCCGAGGCTCTTTAGCGGTGTTTCCATGAGTGAAAAATAATTTTAGCGCCTCTGTCAATTGCATTTTTAGATAGAACCATCTCCACCCATGATGGGTGCATATTCCAATTTACTTAATTCTTCATTTCCTGATTGAATTTCGGTGATATATATGAGAGCAATGGGATTAAGAGTTCTTAATAAGTTAATTACCTGTGTTCAGTGGCGGGTGACGAATATACCGTTCGATCCGAGGCTTTTCCAAAATCCCAGACAAAACAAAAAGACTATTTTACTAAGTGAAAGGCGAGCCCAATGCCTCATCAAAATAAAATGTTGCTACATGAAATGTTGAGATTTTCTGTTTTAGACGAAATAGGCAAAAATCTCAGTGTGTGACAACAATAGAAATCTGTTGCTAGATTAGCTCCAGGTTGTTGGAAAAGAATTAATGCATCCTAAATTTGATGTGAGAGGCAATTAGATTCTCCTTGCTAGAAAATAGGTATTCATACGGATAGCTGGGGGTTGTGAGAGTTTCTGAGGATTTGCTTAATTGTGTAATCTCCTGTTTGATTAATAAAAAGATCGCCGATGCCTATGTTTGGTGGACGTAGGCCAGATTGGTTGGGTGAACCACATTATACCCTTGTCTCTTTTATGATATGATCTGTTGTTGCTTGCCTTTGATTTTTTAGCTGTTTGCTTCAACAAATGGTATCAGAGCATGTTGGAGGGGCGTATCAGATTGATTGATGCCACGAGAAGCTGTATACCTGCGTGTGAATGATGTTGGTGCTGGCAGTGCATTGATTAAGCGCACTGCTGTGGGATTACATATTATTATCTCCTTGATTGCGCTGGCTATATATAAATACCCACGTGACACACACACACACACATATATATATAAAATCCTGCACACACACACACACACACATATATATATATATAAAATCCTGCTGCAGAAGCATAAAACGGTGGAATACTTTGCTGCCAGAGGGTGAAGTATCATTTTGGGATTTGTTATAAAATATTGTTGCGTGGGAGTTTCGCTGTCATTGGCGTGTTGATACAGCATTGAGACAGCATTGATATGGCGTTGATACAACGGTGATATGGCGAGGGGATTCAATATTTTTTCTTTTAAATCGCATGATTGCTAGTGCGTATTCCAGCATTGACACCTGCATGGAGATGGATCTAAAATCTGCGTGGACATGTTATAAAAACTACGTGTAAAAACTGGTGCGTATTCCAGCTTTGGTGTACAGCGTGGTGCGTATTCCAGCATTGTAACCTGCGGTGATTTGAATTTATTTTTTTCTAATTCGAATTTTATCAAGCGTCAAAGGTGTGTAATGCGCAGAACGCGCCGACAGTGATATTATTTATTTATTTATTTTTTCAAAGTTTTTTAATTGGCGCAGGTAATTCAAAAGCAGTCGCGCCAACCAACTGAATTAGTGCGAAAACGCATTATTTAAGTGCGCCAATGCGCTAATGAGCCAATAGGCGCGCATTTGAGTGGAATTCTAGCGCCATTTTGTCATCACTTAGAGCGTTTTTTATTTGGCGCGGTTCTTGTGGTTATTAGCAAGCGCCATTTGTTCTTAAATTGAAATTTGAGATTTGTACAACAAAACAAAGGGGTTTAACTGAGACATAGGCATTTATTGCGATTCATTTGTTTTTTAAAGGCGAAGGTAAACTGAAGCATACGCATTTATTGAGATTCAATTTTTGTTTAAAAAAAAAAATTGAAATTGGAGATTCTTTGATTTAGACGAGATGGCGAAAACTCAGAGTGCCCGATTTGAAATCGAGAAATTTAATGGCAAAAATAATTTCGAGATCTGGAAGGTAAAGATGCATGATCTCCTGGTACAGCAGGGCCTGGCAAAGGCGTTGTTGGGCAGATCCAAACTGCCTTATCCCGTGACAGATGATGAGTGGAATGAATTGGATGGAAGAGCCTTGAGCGGAATTCGGTTGTGTTTGGCTGATGATGTTTTATTTAACATCGTGTCAGAGAAGACTGCAGCTGGCTTGTGGACGAAGTTGGAGAAGCTGTATATGACAAAATCCTTGACAAATCGGATTCTCCTGAAGCAGCAGCTATACAGTCTGCGAATGAAGGAAGGTACTTCCATTACTGACCATTTGAATGTTTTTTAATACTTTAATGGTGCAATTAGAAAGCATAGAAGTAAAAATTGAAGGCGAGGATAAAGCCATAACTTTATTGTGCTCGTTGCCTGAGTCGTGGGATCATTTTGTCACGTCTATAAGTCTTAGTTCATCCGAAACCATTGAATTTGATGATGTTGTCGGAGCTTTGTTGTCCGAGGAAAACAGGAAGCGGTCGAATGCTGACACCTCTACATCAGAGGCAATGATGGCTAGAGGTCGTTCTAGAGAAAGACGCGCTGGTAAGTGCAGCGATTCGCGTTCAAAGTCCAAGGGGAAGAAGAGTAAAGTCAAGTGCTGGTTCTGTGGCAAAACAGGGCACTTGAAGAAGGATTGTGGAAGCGACAACAAACTTCTAAAGAAGCTTCATCGACAGAAAAGAAGGACGCGAACACGACTGATACAGTTTCAGCATCTGGTTCAGGTATGAGCGACGAAGTCTTGTCAGTTAATTTGTCAAATCATGATCAACATTGGTTGCTAGATTCCGGTGCATCAAACCACATGTGTATTCATAGAGACTAGTTTAAGACATATAGATCAGTGAATGATGGAGTCGTGTAGATGGGTAATGATGTCACATCTATATTGTGGGAATAGGGAGTATACAGCTGCAAATGTTTGATGGAACAACCAAAATGTTAACTGATGTAAGACATGTACCAGATTTAAGAAAAAATCTAATTTCACTGGGGGCACTTGATACAAATGGATATAAAACTGTCATTCAAGGTGGAGTAATGAAAATTTACAAAGGTATTTTACTAGTAATGAAAGCTAAGAAAGTAGGAAATCTATTTCAGTTAGAAGGAAGAACAGGGTCAGTTCATGTGTCTATGGTGTCTGAACAGGACAATAGTTCCATTCGCCTATGGCATAAGAGGTTGGGCCATATGAGCGAAAGAGGGTTAAATATTTTGGCTGATCACAAGTTACTTCCTAATCTAAGATCTGGAAAGTTAGATTTCTGTAAACATTGTCTGTTTGGCAAACAAAGTAAACAAAAGTTTAAAACAGGCAAACATACTAGTAAAGGAATACTTGATTATATCCATTCAGATGTTTGGGGTCCAGCACCTACAACCTCGTATGGTGGCTCGTCGTATTTTGTGTCGTTTATTGATGACTTTTCTAGGAAAGTATGGGTCTACATGTTGAAAAGGAAGTCTGATGTGTTTTCAGTTTTCAAGCAGTTTAGAGCATTGGTAGAAAACAGCACTGGTAGAACAATAAAATGTTTAAGAACTGACAATGGTGGTGAGTTTACTTCCAAGGAGTTTGACAGCTATTGCAAGGATGCAGGGATCGAGAGACATAAGACCACGGTTTATACTCCTCAGCAGAATGGAGTTGCTGAACGCATGAACAAGACTCTTCTAGAAAGAGCAAGGAGTATGCTGAGTAACGCCGGGTTGCAAAAGGAGTTGTGGACGGAAGCGGTGGCAACAGCTTGTTATGTGATAAACCGATCTCCATTAATGGCGATAGGCTACAAGATTCCGCAAGAGGTATGGAAAGGACACCCTTGTGACTATTCTAAACTCAGAGTGTTTGGTTGTGAAGCATATGCTCTAGTGCCTAAACATCAGTGAACTAAATTAGATCCAAAGTCGAAAAGGTATATCTTTGTTGGGTATGGTGTTGGAACAAAGGGATATAGATTGTGGGATCCTACTACCCGCAAAATCATCATCAACAGAGATGTAAAGTTTAATGAATCCTCTCTTGTACAGTTAGATGTAGATAGTAGATTGAAACAAGATGATGTATCTGATTTCCAGCACATTCAGTTTGACAGCATTTCTAATGATAGTCATGACGACCATAGTTCAGATTCTATTCATGAACAGGTTTCTGAATCGGATTATGAACAGGTTTCAGATGGAGGTCATGAACAGGTCTCAGATGGCGATCATGAAGAAGTTCCTACAGATGATAGACAACCAATTGTGGAAGCACCAGAAGCATTCTTAAGGAGGTCTACAAGGATCAAACGCCCTCCGAGAAGGTATGATGATTATGTTACTTCAGTTGCTTTGACCGCTAATGATGATAAACCTTTGTGTTATCAGGAAGCTGGAGAAGGTTCAAATAGTGACAAATGGAAAGCAGCCATGAAGGAAGAAATGATGGCCTTAGGTAAGAATGGCACATGGGATCTGGTTGAACTTCCCAAAGGTAGGAAAACTGTGGGATGTAAGTGGGTGTTCAAGGTGAAACGGGGTGTGAATGATACGGAAGACAGGTACAAAGCGAGACTGGTTGCAAAAGGGTTTTCTCAGAAAGCTGGCATAGACTTTCATGAGATATTTTCACCAGTGGTTAAAATTGTTTCAATTAGAATTGTGTTAGCATTAGTGGTTTTGCTTGATTTAGAATTACAGCAACTAGATGTTAAGACTGCTTTTTTACATGGTGATTTAGATGAGGAAATTTATATGGAACAACCGGAAGGGTTTGTTCAGCGTCGCAATGAGAAATTTGTCTGCAGGCTCAAGAAGTCATTATATGGCCTGAAGCAGTCGCCTCGGCAGTGGTATAAGAAGTTTGATTCTTTCATGTTGAGTCAGAAATATGTAAGAAGTGAATATGATCATTGTGTTTACTTTAAGCAGTTAAGTAATGGCATGTTCATTATCTTAGTGTTGTATGTTGACGATATGCTTTTAGCAAGCAAAAGCACTGATGAAATCAACAGGTTGAAGACTCAGATGGCAAGGACGTTTGATATGAAAGATCTAGGAGCAGCAAGACAGATTTTGTGCATGGAGATTTTCAGAGACAGGGGCAATGGTAAGCTGTGGCTATCACAACAGAAGTATGTTGAGAAAATACTTTTGAGGTTTAGTATGAACAATGTGAAGCTTGTGTCAATCCCTTTAGCTTCCCATTTCAAGCTTTCTTCTAGTTTATGTCCTAATACAGATGAAGAAAAGGATTATGTGTCTCGAATTCTATATGCCAATGTAGTAGGATGTTTGATGTATGCGATGGTGTGTACACGACCAGATATTTCACATGCAGTTGGGGTTGTCAGCAGGTATATGGTAAATCCGGGTAAAGAACACTGGTCAGCAGTGAAATGGGTGCTTCGGTATTTGAGAGGCACAAGTAGTTATTGTATTACTTACAATAAGAGTAGTGAATTTGTTTGCGGATATGTGGATTCTGATTTTGCAGGTGATTTGGATAAGAGAAGGTCAACTTCAGGATATGTCTTTACTGTTGCAAGTGGAGCTATTAGCTGGATGTCAAAGCTACAAAACATTGTTGCTTTATCCACTACTGAAGCAGAATACATTGTTGCTTCACATGCTTGTAAAGAGGCGGTGTGGTTGAAAGGTTTGCTTGGTGAGTTTGGTAGGTTACAGGACAACATCAAGTTACTTTGTGATAGTCAAAGTGCAATACATTTGGCCAAGAATCCAGCCTATCATAGTAAATCAAAGCATATTCCAATTAAGTATCATTTTGTAAGACAGGTTATCACTGAAAGGGGAGTTTCTATTGAAAAGGTGCATACAAAGGAAAACTATGCAGACATGTTCACGAAACCAGTTTTGTTGGAGAAGCTACGCTGGTGTTTGGCTTCTCTTGGCTTGCAGAAAAGATAAAAATAATAAACAAACAGGGCATCAGGCTAATTGTTATCAAGGTGGAGATTGTTGAGATTTTCTGTTTTAGACGAAATAGGCAAAAATCCCAGTGTGTGACAACAATAGAAATCTGTTGCTGGATTAGCTCCAGGTTGTTGGGAGAGAATTAATGCATCCTGAATTTGATGTGAGAGGCAGTTAGATTCTCCTTGCTATAAAATAGGTATTCATACGGATAGCTGGGGGTTGTGAGAGTTTCTGAGGATTTGTTTAATTGTGTAATCTCCTGTTTGATTAATAAAAAGATCGTCGATGCCTATGTTTGGTGGATGTAGCCTAGATTGGTTGGGTGAACCACATTATACCCTGTGTCTCTTTTATGATGTGATCTGCTGTTGCTTGTCTTTGGTTTTTTAGCTGTTTTCTTCAACATGAAAGCCATTAATCAAGGTTAAAAAATTGGACAACATGAAACACACTTTTCATTCTATTCCATTTATAAAATGTTCTTACATGAAAGTTATAATCAAGCTTAAAAATTTGTGCAACATAAAACAAACTTTTCATTTTGTTCCACTTAATCACTTTTTAGTCTGTTCCAGTTTACACATTCAAATGGAAAACATACAACACACTTTCCAGTTTTTCGTTCAAAAATGTAAAACACATTTTCCCTTTTTTAATACAACATTGCATATTTATATAAATTTAGATTTATGCTCATTTCAATTTTATTAAATGTTTATTAAATGATGAGATCATATAAATTCACCTCAATACAAATTTTTATTCAAGTTGTACTCTTTATATATATGGAAAATTTAGAATAATTTATTTATCAAATCAATAATAGGACAATTATCACTGGTTTTGGTGGCTACTATGTTTATATGTTGCAGGAAAACCGGGGCACCAGTAATTACCCTGTTGGTGGTCTTTAAAGGGCAGACTTTCACTCATGAAAATGCCTCTAACCCTTGAGCCATTAACTTATTTCATTATGTCAAAAAACTAGCTATTAACTAAACAAAAATAATTCTAAAACATATTATAAATTTCAATTTTAATGTAAATTTTTATTAATTTTATTTTTTCTATATAAGAAAAATAATAATAGAATTATAAATTGCTTGATTTTAGACTTTTGTGATCCATACTGTTTTTGATAAATTCTTTCGGATTAATCATGTCCTAAGTTTTTTGGTTAACATTTCGAATCATATAATGTGGTTCATCATCAAAACAATTAGATGGTTTGAAACGTGGACCAAAACATCATGACATGATTAATCCGAAAACATTTATCAAAAAAATTATAAACTATTAAAAATTAAATTAATATTTTATATACATAAAAACAATTATTTAGAAAATATTATAATATTTATATTTTTTAATATTATTAAAAAAAACTCTAAATTTTCACTGTTATATCTAAACAAAATAAAACAAAATTTATTTTAATATTTTCAAATTTAAAATCATTGATGAGAAGCCATTTAAATAAATATATTATTAACCCAAATACATATTACTAAAATAAAGCCTAATATCGAATAAAAATGTTATAATAGTTGGACAATAAATGTTACATGGGATAATATTATGTTATATCTGTTACAGGGAAAAGTGTCTATTTAGAACTGCTCTATCCCACTAAGGTGTGACAGCTGCCTTAGAAACAAACAGAGAAAAACTACTTTTGTATTTTCTTTTATGAATTATAGATAGAAAGGATTAGAAAGAACCAACCTGTGTCTTGCACTAATCCTTTGATCCAATCCCTCTCTTCTTTGATAGTCTCCAGCTACCTGCTTCCTTGCATGCCCAACTTCACAAAGTACCTGTAAGATCACAGAAGAAGAGCACTATACAAAGACATGGATCTATATTCATAAACAACTTAGGATCAGATTTAAGTTAACCATACAAATGTAACAAGCATCAATGATACAAAAGCATGGAGGAGAACTCAAACAGTTTTTATTGATAAACAAGAAAAGATCCAGGAGGAGTTACAACCAGTGGTTCCGACCCAGCATCAACCTCCCAGCAAAGAAGCCCCTCTTCACCTCAAACAAAGCATAAATCACCCAACAATCTGATGTTTGTCTGTAGAAACCAACAACAATTCCTTACAATATGCAAAATTTCAGCCTATGGATCTCTAGGATGAGGGATCCATATATAGATATCTGTAAGGAGGATGAGTCAGCTTGTGATTTGATTAGTGTCTTCTCTCTGTCAGTTCTTGCTTCCACTTGGAGACTGAGGGCCTCTTACTCATCCTTGGTCGAATTCAGTGAGGCAAGTGTCACAGGAGAAGATTCTGGAAGCTTCCATTGCCTCTCCACCTCGCAGAATGACACTACCATTTTTCATTTCTCGCCCATCGCACCCTACAGAAGGGAGTTTTGAAATGCAACGCACCCTCACAGTGTATTTAGGTGCAATGCAACGCACTTAGCCAGTGGAGCAGCTGAAATGATCCTGTTTTGACCAATTCTGAGTAGTTTCTGGTGGAGAACTTCTAGGAGAAGCTATAATCTATTGACCTTGTTCCTTTAGGGGTTAGAACAACACTTTTAGGGACTTAGGAGCCCTTGGTTTATGGACATTTCATGCTTGGTGTTGTAGGGCACAAAAATGTCTATAACAGTTGCCCCCTAAAGTATGAGGTCGTTAACCTTTTGGTGTCGGGTGAAATGCTTTATTATGAGGATCTGAAGTTCTTGCAATGCTGGGAGGAGACCTGTAATAAGATACAATACAATACATTATCTTCATACTATTTTCATGATCTAGCTTAGGCGGGCATTCCCATGCTCAGCTTTATAAATTCATTTTCATGTACATAGGACAGACAATCGTCTGAGTGTAGACTGATGATTCTGATAGAGCCATCATCCTTTTGGTAGGATGATTATCTGTGCTGCAATGCTGTACATTTAATGTCTTCATTTCCCTGATTATATATCGCAGCTCAGATGGATGAAACTAGATCCGGGGTCTTCAATCTCGTTTGATCTTCACTCGAAGTACAAGTCGATCCATGTGAGAAATATTCTGAAGTCGAACATGGAAAGACATCGCTTGATTACCAGTCAATGATGTAAACTGTTAACAAGCGCGAGAGGAATCACCGATAATGATAATGACCCTCAAGGTACTGCAGTACAATTCACGTGGTTTGAATAAAGGACTTGGCGTCAAACACCACGCAAAATCTTTTGGTCGAAGGCCATTGATGTAAACCTGTCACCGGAAGTGAGAAACTTGCCATTGAGGCATGCAAGCTTCAAAGTACTGAATGGGGTGTTCCTAGATCAACTTCTTGGATAATGAGCTGATGTCGACAAGAAGTGATCCGTCACAGGAGGGTCTTAATGAATCCCACATCAATGACACGAAACGGAGCAAATGATTTTGATGGAGGTGAAAACGATCTGATGATATAAGGTTCAGGGTGGTGGTCATGAAAGAATGGAGTATAATGTATGGTAGTGGGTGAGACACAGGTGATTTCTCTGGATGACTTCTCTTGAACATATCGGCGACACTGATGTGATGGATTGGTAGAATTAACCCCAAATGTGGATGGTATGGTGTGACCATGGTGATGTGACCGGTGAATGAAACAACCCAACTCGACTCGGACACGAAGTGGAAGTGTCATGTTCAAGAGTGACTTGCTACCAACAAAATTTCTTTGAGTTTTCTTCCCAATTTTTCCCCAGTCATTGCTGACCAGTACCTCTTTATTTTTGTCAAGCTTGAGGAGGATAACATATGCTTGTTCTATAATTTGCCCTTCGGGAAAACCCATCGCTATGTTTTAACGAGCCTAGCGATAGTGAAACTCGTTCTCGTCTAAAGACAAGTTTGTCGCTATTAATATTTTTAACGAGTTTAACGGCAAAGATATCTTGGTCCTTTTCAGTTTTAGAGAGTATGAAAAGGAACATAAAGGTAACTCCAAAATTCCTTTTTCGTCATCTAATCCCTTAAGTCCGAAAAAGTATAAAACAATACAGAAGGGATGAATTTTCGATAGTTTTAACGAGCCGAACAAAACAAGCGCTCGATCGTTTTGTGCAATAATCCCTCAGGTCCAAAAAGATTAAAATCTAGAGGAGGGATAGCACTTTCTGTCCCTTTAACGAGCTGGAGAGGCCAATGGCTCGACAATCTTTTCATATTTTACGAGTCAGTTGAAAAGAGCTTAAAGGAGACTCGTCTTTTGAGGAACGAGTGATAAAACGGGTAGCAGCTAATTCCAGGTAAGGTTTGGAATTTTCCAATCACGACAGTGTCACAAGGATGGCTAGTGAGATCACTCTTCGCAACTGTTCCTCAAAATGGGTAAACAATCAAATGGAGGTGAATGATCGGCCAATGAAAAGTGGAGGTGACGGTTCAAACACGACCAAGGCTTTAACGGCTGAAGTACTACATTCACGATGGTTATTTACCAGGGAATAGTTCATTTTTTAATGAGCTTAAACGCGGGTGGAAACATTTGCTCATGTCTTATGTTTATTTTTTAACGAGCTTGAACTATGTGCTAACACTGCTCGATGCGGGTTTATTTTTTAACGAGCTTGAACCTTGCGGTAACACTACTCGATTAATCCAGTCTTGTGATAAGAATGTCTCATATAAGAACGGCAACTTTTAGAGTTTTACCCCACATCCTTTCTTTATGCAAGTTAGGAAACGACCAATCCAAAAAACAGATAAATGATCGCTCTTTGTTTGCACTCCAAAAGGTTTGCATGCCCCCAGGTATAAAACAGAGTTTCAAGGTTACCACTTCTTTAGTCCGTTAAAACATTTGTTTTACCGAGAGAGGCCTACCTCTTACAGGTTACCCAAAGATTGTTCTATTCACAGTGCAAACAAAACACTTATTCGGTGATGTCTACCGAAATAAACAAAGGTGAGCGGCGGTGCTCGCCAACTCACATAACTTTGACAAGAGAATCTTGTTCTAGAATAACCCCCTCTTCCAATCACGGACGGGGGTACAGACTAGTCATATTCTCTCGCGGAAACCTACCCTATACCCGAAGTTTTCCTGCCGAAGCAGACCAAGGTGCATGCCCCCTGGGTTTCAGTCATATCCCTCCGAATCACTCGCGCTCATCAGGAGGATGGACTGGAGATTGAGACATTTCTTGCGTGAAAAGACCATTTAGGGATGGTATATGACTATTTGCTATGCATGATCCGGGAAATGAAAGCTGGTCCACGAGCTTGACCACTCTTCCTTCGTGCGGAAAACACATCACTCTAAAGAGTGATGAGACAATGGCTCTCATGCAATAAATATAGTCTCGTCCAAGGAGTAGATTGTAATCTAGGGGCCCTTGAACTACCATTACGTTCATGTGAACGGTTTTCCCTCTCAATGTTATGGGCACATCGGGAAGGATCCCTAACGGTTGACTGGTTCCTTTATCAAAGCCTGTTAGATTTCTCATCTCAGGCAAAAGCGATGGCGAACCAAGCGCTTTCCAAGCAGTTGAGGAAAGGATACTCACAGAAGCCCCCTCATCTATGATGGTACCATCCATAACCATTCTATATATTTGAACAATAATCCAGAATGGTATACTGGCTGGTAAACGGGGTCTGCCTAGTTGATTCCAGTCGAAGGAGACAACTAGGTTGCTTGGTGGTGGGACCGAATAGACGGCCGGGTATGACTCTGACGAACTTCCTTCTTGCGGTAAAGGAACGGGTAAATTGTCCCCATGTCCATTGGAGTCTGTGCTTATGAAAAGAATTTGGACGGTGTCATCCTTGTTCTCTTCAGTGATTGTATCATCTGAAGATGGAACCTCTGAAGGCAAGACCGGGTCAACTGCCGCCTCGACCTTTTGACTTTCATCTGGTATGGATTCAGATGGTTCATCTTCAATGACAGATGCTTCGGCCGACCACCTGAGCGGGTCAGCCAAGTTTTCAACTAGTGACGGACTTGGCAAGAGTTTTTTTATATCCAGGAGGAAGTCATAATGGTGAAACTGGATGATCATCCAAAACTCTTTTAGCTTCGTCTAGGAAGGGACAACGGTGGACGACATGATCGCCTTCGCACAATTTACAAGGAAATCTATATTTTCCTTTTTGTCCTGGGGCTTCACTGTCACTAGTTGGTGGTGTGTTTTCAACATGATCATCAGAGGTTGACGACACCGGGTTGTGCAAACGAGGAGACCAGTCCCTTAAGATCTCAGGGATGCAAGGACAATCTCTGTGATAGTGGTCTCCTCTGCAAATGACACATTGCGATTTAGGCCTGGTCTGTGCAGTGTGTGGATTTTCGTTAGACGACACTCGTTTGCCCCCATTCGCTTTTGGCTCCTTCTTCTTCTTCTCTTTCTTCTTCTTTTCCTTCTTCTCCTTAGGTACTTGACTTTTGGCTTTACCAGCCCCATCAAGCGAAGAGGAAGGAGGAGAGGAAGAATTAGAGGAAGTAGAAGGTTGGTGGGTAACTCTGGACTCGTCTAATTGCTGATTCGATTGTTCAGGAATAGTGGTGTTCTGAATGACAGAGGTTGAGAAGAGCCATACAGGCAAACCAATTGTCAGTCCTGGAAGTGACAATGTGGCCATATGGGGTGCACCAACATCTCCCCAAGAGGAGAAGGGACTAGGATTTCCTCCAAGGGGAATTCCTTGGTTGGTGGACTCCATTTTCTCAACCCAAGATCAACGTAGGAAAAGGGTAATGAATATTCCGTTTAAAATAAATTTTTAGACGCTTTGACACAACTTGTTTTTTCAGTTTTTAAGAGTCGAAAAAAAACAAAAGATGACTCTAGTCACCTTCGATTTTTAATGAGCCTGAAGTGACAAGTGCTCAGATGGACCTTTTCCGTTAAGGAGTCTGAAAAGGAACGAAAGGGACTACTCTGGAGATCTAGGTAGAGGGAGTACCAAACCAATCACAAAACTGTATAATACTTTTTACGGTACGGCAGTCAATCTTCCCGAATGTTGTGTTCAGTGCATTGCGATCGATAGGGCGGCAGACACGGCTTCCTAAGAATAAAGGATTTAAGCCTATAGGGGTCTCCCAAAATATACTCGACGGTACGTGGGAGCACAAGTCTGTACTGGCACTTATCGTCTCAAAGTGGAGGAATCACCCAACCATCAGTGAGGACAACAGCTACCAGGCTTTACGACGCTGGAATACGTCTCTAGCCTAGACCTCTAAATGTTGTGCGTTAAGTTCCAAAGCGTTGTTAGATTCATTGAATTTATTTTAAGTTGATCTTGTTTATGAAGTTTTCCTTTCAGGTTCACCACGAGATGTAGATGTAATTCCTAAAATGCAATCTAAAGATGATAAACAAACTTTTTATCTCTTTTGTGCAATGAAAATCCTAGCTACTAGGGAAAGGAAAGACACAATCTTTTCACAAAGAGCAAAGAGCACACTGTAAATGCACTTTCCTAAATCAAGCCAAACAGACTGTCTATATGAAAATGCACATGCATGTATTTGTTTTCGACTTTCTTAGTATTGATGCTAAAAATAAAGTTGATGTACAAATATGAATTTCTTTTCAAGCGACAAATATAAACAAGCTCTTTTTTGAAATCAAAAATAGAGATGATTACGACACCTTACGATTTTGAAATGAACACTTGTTCTTGACACTAGAAAATTACAAATTCAGACCAAAGGCAATAGTAACAGTATAATCGACCATCAACAGCAATCAAACTTTCTCCTATGATCGAAATCGACACTTGCGACAGATTCAGATCAAAGGACGACAGTACGACTATTCTACTTTTGCAATGGAAAACTGTAAACGACTCAACAAACACACAAAAACATCTATAGTTCTTTTGTACAAAGGAGGCGGAATAACAGCAAGGAAAAGAGGTTTCAAACAGACATATACTGATCACAGGCAGCAAAATTCAGAGATAGAACTGGAAAGAATGAAACACAGGAACCACAGCTGCACAGAGCTAGTCTGATCAGTGCACGTGTAACAAAGAGAATCTGAAATGCAGAGCGGGTTGCCCCTTCGGGAAGTGTGCTGAAATTCAGGATCTCTGAACAGTACCTGCGTTGGGCCAGAAACGAGACTCTGTCCGGGTTCCGGGTCACAATTTGCAGTTCAGTCCTCGGTTTTTGGCCGAGTAAAAAGCAATCAGTAATGCAACAATCAGGGGTAGATCTAAAGAGGATCTAAGAGCTATCACAAGGGCAATCAGATAGTTTGTGAATCAGCTGTTTAAATCATAAACAGATCCAGTGAATGGATTGAAGCAGCAGTTATCTACTTTGCATTTGTTATGGCAAATGCAGTTCGAAAGCTACTTATAAGTTTATGAAACAAACAACAAAGAATGATACACAAACAAACTAATTAGACATTCCCCAGTGGAGTCGCCATTTTGTTACAGGGAAAAGTGTCTACTTAGAACTGCTCTATCCCACTAAGGTGTGACAGCTGCCTTAGAAACAAACAGAGAAAAACTACTTTTGTATTTCCTTTATGAATTATAGATAGAAAGCAATAGAAAGAACCAACATGTGTCTTGCGCTAATCCTTTGATCCAATCCCTCTCTTCTTTGATAGTCTCCAGCTACCTGCTCCCTTGCATGCCCAGCTTCACAAAGTACCTGTAAGATCACAGAAGAAGAGCACTATACAAAGACATGGATCTATATTCATAAACAACTTAGGATCATATTTAAGTTAACCATACAAATGTAACAAGCATCAATGATACAAAAGCATGGAGGAGAACTCAAATAGTTTTTATTGATAAACAAGAAAAGATCCAGGAGGAGTTACAACCAGTGGTTCCGACCCAGCATCAACCTCCCAGCAAAGAAGCCCCTCTTCACCTCAAACAAAGCATAAATCACCCAACAATCTGATGTTTGTCTGTAGAAACCAACATCAATTCCTTACAATATGCAAAATTCCAGCCTCTGGATCTCTGGGATGAGGGATCCATATATATATATATATGTAAGGAGGATGAGTCAGCTTGTGATTTGATTAGTGTCGTCTCTCTGTCAGTTCTTGCTTCCACTTGGAGACTGAGGGCCTCTTACTCATCCTTGGTCGAATTCAGTGAGGCAAGTGTCACAGGAGAAGATTCTGGAAGCTTCCATTGCCTCTCCACCTCGCGGAATGACACTACCATTTGTCATTTATCGCCCATCGCACCCTACAGAAGGGAGTTTTGAAATGAAACACACCCTCTCAGTGTATTTAGGTGCAATGCAACGCACTTAGCCAGTCGAGCAGCTGAAATGATCCTGTTTTGACCAATTCTGAGTAGTTTCTGGTGGAGAACTTCTGGGAGAAGCTGTAATCTGTTGACCTTGTTCCTTTAGGGGTTAGAACAACACTTTTAGGGACTTAGGAGCCCTTGGTTTATGGACATTTCATGCTTGGTGTTGTAGGGCACAAAAATGTCTATAACAATATCCGGATTCTGTGCCTTACCCAAAGAATAGTAAAATATAATAGGTTCCGAACCCTGAGAGAATTCCACCAGATTTATTTATTCTCTTTCTCAAACCGGTTTAATTGCCATAAGCGATATCCTCGCTCATTAATTAAATAATGATGTTCAACTTCAGATGAATTGTTGCGTTCAAATGGCGATGCCATTAAAAAGTTGACTAGTAAAACAAATTTATCCCTTCCTCATGGGCGGAAGACAGGCTATTCTATTTAGATTTCATATATAAATGTGGTAAATAAGTATTTATAGCATATATTTATTTAAGATATTTTTGGAAGAAATCATATTGGTAGAATGAAGTCAACACATTTTGAATCAACCAGTATGGCTCATTATCAGAGCAAGATAAACAATTAAATCATAGCTTCAAGTTAAATAAAGAGTCAGGACCATGTAACAGCTATAGAAGATAATAATAATATCTATAATATAATATTTATATTGATAAATATATAATAATAAAAACAATAATAATATTAAAAAAATTAATATAATAAGCATATAATTATTATTATTATAAATAATAATTATTAATTTACATTAATTATATATGTTGATAATCCCATATCAATAACGTGCACAACCATATTAGAAAATGTCGAAATCTAGGAATATAAACCTTTAGATTAATAAACCCAAGAGACTTATATTATAAATCTAAGGGAATAATAAACCCAAGGGGTTAATACTAAAACCCCAAGGTATTATAAACTCAAGAGAATAATATTAAGCCCAAAGAACTAATATTAGAAATCCAAAGTATATAAACTCTTGGTTGACCATGATTTATATTGAAACTAAGAGATTAATATTATAAACCATATCAATAATATTATACCCTAGGAATATGAACCCTTAGATTAATATACCCATGGGATTGATATTATAAACACTATCGCTAATATTATACCCTAGGAATATGAACCCTTAGATTAATATAGCCAAGGGATTAATATTATTCCCCATGGTTTATAATTACCTGGTTTTTTAGTATTAAACCCAAGGGATTATAAATCCAAAGGAATAATATTAAACCCATTGAATTAATATTATAATCCCAATGTATATAAACCCTAAGATAAATATTATAAACCCTAAAATAAAGATGGTTGACCACGATTGACCATAATTATAAAATCAATGTATATTAAATCCTAGCATTAATGTTATAAACCCTATGAATAATATTATACCCTAGGAATATGAACCCTTAGATTAATAAACCCAAGGGGTGAATACTAAAACCTCAAGGTATTATAAACCCAAGGGACTAATATTATAAATCCAAGGTATATAAATCCTTGGTTGACCATGATGTATATTGAACCTAAGGGATTAATATTATAAAGTCAATGGATAATATTATACCCTAAGAATATGAACCCTTTGATTAATATACCCAAGGGATTGATGATGATGATGATGATGGTTAACATCCACTAAGACCAAATTGGTCTATGGGACCTATTATTTTCTTAATTTCTAATTGTCTTGCTCCTCGTCTTTCTTGGCGAGATTGGTGATGTAGCTTTCTTTTTCTTCTCTATTGTCTTCCAACTTTATTTATCTTGCATCTCCTTCATCTCTTCTGGTTCTTGGGACATTGGTGTCTTAGCTTCGCGATGTATTGTGTTCGTCCTTTTGGAGATAGACGAAGAAGAATTTTGGTCTAGGATATCTACTTTGCTGTTAAATGAAGATTTATTTTGTGCGGTATTCAAAACCTCATAACTGTTGATGCTTGAGGGGTTGTTGAGTTCACTTTTTCGTTGTTGGGCTGGGCTTTCCCCCTGCTTGTCTTGAGAGTTGGTTATTTCTTGCCCGATTTCTTGTAATTCAAAGTTTTTTCAAGAGTATTCTTCTTTGATGACAGTGTAGTGTTCTTTTTGTGCTTCTTCCCACCATGTAGATCTGTGGTGATTTTTTCTAGCAGAAATTTTCTGGGAGGCTTTTGGGCAATTTTTTGCTAGGTGGCCTATCTCAAAGCAGGATCGGCATCTGAAGAGGACACTTTTGTAATCGAGTTTCTAGTTCCACACATAGTCTTTACTTGTTATGTGTATTTCAGTGGGGAATCCGGCACTGAAGTCCATTTCCACACAGATGCATGCATAGGTGGTTCTGGCATATTCCTCTCTTTCTGGGCACCTGCAGTGAAATTTCCCAATTGCATTTCCAATGGCTTCTAGCAAAGAGAAATTCCAGAGATGCAAGGGTAGGTTTGGCAATCTCACCCAAACTGGTGCTGAGGTTCTGACTGTTGTTGAGGGATCAAATTATGGGTTCCATGGCCTCATGAATAGGCCTGATTTATCCCAAAACCAAGGGTCGGAATCCAAAATACATTGTCTGCTTTCAGGGTTTTCAAAACTCTATGAATAATATTATACCCTAGGAATATGAATCCTTAAATTAATATACTCAAGGATTGATATTATAAACCCAAGGAAATAATAAATCCAAAAGAATAATACTAAAAACCCAAAGGAATATAAACCCAAAGGAATAATATTAAACCCAACAGATCAATATTATAAACCCAATGTATATAAATCCTAACATAAATATTATAAACCCTAAAATAAACATGCTTGACTATGATTTACCATCATTGAATTTCATATTGAGACAAACATTGTTACAATGCGACATTGAACCATAGCTGACCATGGTTAACCATGCTTGATTTTCATATTGAGACAATCTTAAGATTGTCTCAATATGGAAATCAACAATGGTAATCCATGGTCAACCATGTTTATTTTAGAGTTTATAATATTTATCTTATTGTTTATATACCTCAGGTTTATAGTATTGATCCCTAGGGTTTAATATTATTCCCTTCCCTTGGGGTTTTAGTATTAATCCCTTGGGTTTATAATCCCTTGAGTTTTTAGTATTAATCCCTTGGGTTTATTATTCCCCAAGGTTTAATATTATTAATGAGATTTATAATATTGATCTTAGGGATTAATATAAATCCCTTGAGTTTATAATGTTTATACTTTGGGTTTATAATATTTGTCCCTTTGATTTAATATTATTCCATTGGGTTTTTGATCCCTTGTGTTTTTAGTATTAATTCCTTGAGTTTATTATTCCCTTGGATTTATGAGACAAATCTCTTGGGTTTATTAATCTATTACATTGATCTACCAATTTACATATTAAAATATATTAATTTGAACACTAACACATCATAATCATGATCAATTTGGTCAAGATAATCAACATGAAGATCATCTTTAACCATGATAAACGTGGTTGATATACGTTGATAGGTGTATATCAATCACATGCACAGCCACATTGGTAAATGTGGTTGAAAAATACCAATAGGCATTTATGGTATAGATGTAATATTAATGATAATAATAACATTCATATTGATAAACATATAATAATAATAATAACATTACAAAAAAACTAATATAATAAAATTATTATTATTATTATTATTATTATTATTAATTTACATTAATTATATATGTTGATAGACGTACATTAATCATATGCACAACCACATTCGTAAATGTGGAACCCTAGGAATACGAAATCATAGATTAATAAACCCAAGAGACTGATATTATAAAACCAATGGAATAATAAACCCAAGAGGTTAACACTAAAACTCCAAAGTATTTTAAACCCAAGGGAATAATATTAAACCCAAATACTAATATTATAAATCCAACATATATTAACCCCTGGTTGTTCATGATTTATATTGAACCTAAGGGATTAATATTATAAATCCTATTAATAATATTATACCCTAAGAATACAAATCCTTAGATTAATATACCCACGAGATTGATATTATAAATCCTATGAATAATATTATAGTGTAGGAATATGAACCCTTAGATTAGTATACCAAAGGGATTGATATTATAAACCAATGAGACAAAAGTAGATGTGCACCTGTGAAGATTCTGGAGGAATTGCAGAAAGTGAAGGTCAAGGAAAATGTGCTTAGAACATCGAGTAATGGAGATGTGCCCTTTACACAAGCCAATCTCAATGTCACCCTTGTAGACATGGAGTTTCACAAGCCCACCAAAGCACTTCATGAAATGGTAATTGAGCTATTACGATGTACCTGTGTTATAGCTCCAAATCTCACTCTTATGGTTTGTGATGCTGCACTTATGGCCTAGGGCAACCCCTCCTTCCAGACCTGGTCCAAAAATTTAAAAAACAGTGTTTTATTCCCTGTACGCGACTTTGCCCTGTGTTAAACGCGTGTACACGCGGGTCTGTCATACCCAACCCGCGTGTATCTATTAAAACACTTAAAAAAATATAATTTCCTCTTTTTCGGGCGGTGATCGCGGGTTTACCTGCTGGATCACCTGTTAGTGCCCGTGGCCCAACTGTTCCCAACCAACTCCTAACTAAAAAACTACTTTGGAGAGGGTATAAAAAGACATCAAAGGGAAGGCCAAGGGGAGAGAAAGGAGAGCAAGATTATTATGCTGAGATTTTTCCCTTAGACCAGGTCTGAAGTCCTTGGTGCATCCTGCACTTCCCCCATTTTGCATAGGAAACCCTTGTTTCCATGTGTATTGGTGATCATTCATCCTTGACATCATCATTGAGTAAGACTTGGAAGGAGCTCTTGCTGGAGGCTGGAGGCTGGAACGAATCCGGGAGGAAGCTTGCTTGGAGCCTGCTGAAGGTGTTCAGGTGATATCTTTCCGATATATGTACTTTATTTGCCTTTATATATAAAGAAACACGTCTTTGTTCCCGAATAATCTTTCTTTATGCTTATGAGATTCTTGTGTTGAATTCTTATGAAAGTAGTTACTTAAAGATTATTTATAACTAACTTTATAGCATAAAGATGATTTATACATAAACTTCTATACATGTACTGTTGAGTTCTTTGATTTGTTTGTCTTGCAGGTCAGAGAAAGAAGAAGGGAACTCCAAGAAGGGTTTGCACCCTAACGGTCTTCTCGGACGTAGGAACTTAGGTATGTACCCTAAAACATTAGAATTTGCTTAAAAGTAAAAAAGATGGCTGTGTGTGTGTGTTTCTTTGTATAAGCAATTTTCAGTCTGGTAGAGTCTCAGCCCAAAGGACTCTAGGGGTACTTTCCCTTCAACCAGAATTGGCGACTCCGCTGGGGAATCCCCTAGGTCCTCCTAGGCTTCCATTTCTGGCAACGTTAAACTTGCCAGATCTCACTAAGCTAACGAACGACCCTATCAGATACAATCCAGCCTGGCCTCCGGTCCCAACCAAACTCCCTTCGGACATCCCAAAATTCGAAGGGAAGAGTGGTGAAGATCCGGGCGATCATGTAACCACATTCCATTTGTGGTGCTCATCTAACTCCCTCATCGAAGATTCGGTTAGGTTGAGACTTTTTCAGCGCACCTTGACTGGTAATGCGGCTAAATGGTACATAGAGTTGCCAGGGGGCAGCTTTACATCGTTCGCTGACTTAGCTAATATCTTCTTGAATCACTTTCAGTTGCCTGTCCGCTATGATGCCGGAACTGAACTTCTGGCTACCTTTCGTCAAGATAAGGCAACCCACATTTCTGATCACATACAGGAATGGAGACGGAGAAAAAGGCTCATTAAAGCCGAAATCCCTCCGGAGTACCGTCTAGAGTGGTTTTTGAAGTCTTTGCAACCTGAGATCTCCAAGGATGTCTCCATGTCTGGGGTCTATTCTGAGGAGCAAGCCATTTTCAGGGCCCAGCAGTTAGAACTGATCTACTCTCAGTCTGGGATCCTCCAAAAGTACTTGCCAGATGCTCCTGGATCTAAGGTTGATTTAGCTAAGCCAAAGCCAGGTCCGCATGCGGATGGTATCGTGGGGTCTGTAGACTCAACTACAGTGAACTTGCTAAATCAATTGCAGCAGTTGTCATTACAAACTGCTCCTAACAACCAAGTCACAATGTCTAGTCCTCCTGCTTCCCAAAATTCTTCCATTAACGCCGTCCAATCCAATAACCCCAAAGGAAATCAAAATTCCGATGGGAAAAAGAAAGGACGTGGTAAAAAGAAGAACTCGGATGGGAAGCCCGATGCAAATAAATCCGGCAACAACGCTGGTGGTGGTAAGGGTGAGTCGAGAAAGAAAGTCAAGTTTCCTTGCAAGTTATGCAGTGGAGACCATCTAACTCATCTTTGCCCTAAAATCGAAGACGCTCAGCGCTTGTTAGCACAGCAAGGGACTTCTAGTTCGCAAGCTGTGTTGACTAACCCGTTTCCCCAAGGGCAGCAACTTCTTGCTGGCGCGAATTCGAATCCTGGGACCTCCTCAGGGGGCAACCAGGAAGGGGAAAAAGCATCAAATGTTTTTATGATGGGTTCAAACGTTAACGTGACTACTCGGTCACGTGATTATGGTGAAGCCGAAACATCTAAGGATAAAACGGTTCCCGGAAGTAATGACCTTCATATTGAGCGACCTCCTGTTGAGACTGTACCTAGGATACCGAAAGGTTCCGCCAAACGCGCGACAATTAACCCCAATGCTAGAGCTGCTCAAAATTACTCCATTGTGGAGGATTTGGCTCAAAGCCCATGTGCTATGTCCGCTTTGGAAGTTCTCCAGTCGTGTCCGTCTCAGAGAAGTGCTTTACTCTCCGCCATTGGAGCAGTCGATTCAGCTAACTCTCTAGTGCTCTCTTTTGACATGTCAAATGTCAAAAAGAGACTCCCTCATCATATGGCTTTTCAAGTAAAGTCAACATACCGGAAAATCAATATTTTTCGCACCGTTATAGATGAAGGAGCTTCCACATGCGTCATGTCCATGTCTTGTTGGAAGGCTATCGGTTCACCTTCGGCTGTTCCTTCACCAACCGTCTTAACTGCATTTGATGGCCATTCTCACAAGCCGCATGGGATTATCCCGGCCTTTCCTATATGTGTTGGAGGGAAGGTCATTAATATCGAAGTTGAAGTCGTAGATGCTAACCTAGACTATAATCTCCTATTAGGAAGGAACTGGGTGTACGAGATGGAAGCCGTTGTTTCGACTTTGTTTCGTGTCATTTGCTTTCCTCATGAGGGGAAAATCGTTAAGGTTGATCAATTGGACTATGCTCCAATCGATCCTCAAGCAACCTCCGACTCTACTGTTCCTTTGGTGGATAACCCTCGCCCGCCAACTGAGAATTTAGGAGTAGGGATGTATTCCTCATTGATGGGTACGTTTGATCTTCCCTCTCCTTTTGCAAGAATCAATGCTATTTCATCATCCAAGGAATCTTCTCGAGAGGGGTTCTTCCGAACTCATCATTTTTCCGACCCTTGGACCTTGCCTTCACCTACGACCACATTAGTTGAAGGGCAAGTTAATGGAATGGCGTTTCCTATATCTGCAGCTGAGCTTAGATATCAGGCTATCGTAGACTCTGCAGATAACCATTCTACTCCCTTTTCCGAAGAGGAGCTAGATGGTCATGTGGCCCCCGCTTGGAGCTTTGATTCTAACTCTGCCTTGGACTGCTTAGATTCGGTTCTACCTTCTGAAGAAGCAATCCTCGAAATTATGATGGGTATAGATCGACCTTGGGAAGACTTACACCATCGCTCATATTTTCTTCCTCCATTGCAGGAAGTAGAATCTAGATTCTCCGAGCTCGTTGGTAGTGATGTTTATACGGTATCGAACCCTTTGGCTCCAACACACACACGTGCTGAAGGTAATATGTCGGTAATCTCAAAAACGATACCTATAAACATCTCTAAAAATCCTAACATCATCGAGAATATCTTCATCGGAAGTGAGTGTTCCCCTGAAGAAATTCAAATTTACACCGACCTATTCAAGGAATATCGTGATGTATTTGCTTGGTCTTATGAGGAAATGCCCGGCATTGATCCTTCTATCGTCCAACATGAGATCAAGACGTACGAAAACGCAAAACCGATTCGTCAAAGGCTTCGGCCGGTTAACCCTAGGAAAGCAGCGGCTATCAAAGCTGAGGTTGAGAAGCTGCTAAGGGCGAGTTTTATATACCCTGTTCCTCTTACGGATTGGGTTTCGAATCCAGTCCCTGTGGACAAAAAGCAAGGAACAATCCGCGTATGCATCGATTTTAGGGACTTAAACAAGGCTTGTCCAAAAGACAATTACCCCACGCCATTTATTGATCAAATTATTGACGAGTGTGCGGGTAATGCGATTTTCTCCTTTATGGATGGTTTCTCAGGTTATAATCAAATCTCTATTCGTCCTGAGGATCAGCATAAGACTGCCTTCATATGTCCCTGGGGTACCTTTGCATATCGAAAGATGCCCTTCGGTCTTAAAAATGCTGGAGCCACCTTCCAGCGGGCCATGTCTTACGCTTTCCACGACATCAAACATATCATCGAGGCATACTTAGATGATCTCGCTGCTCGTTCTCGAAAGAGAACTGATCATCCTAGTCATCTTCGATTAGTCTTTGAGCGATGTCGTTTTTACAAAATCCGGTTGAATCCTAATAAGTGCGTTTTCGCGGTTACATCAGGTCGGTTGTTAGGGTTTATAGTTTCCAATGAAGGGATACGGGTTGATCCCTTCAAGGTTGAGGCAATAGTTCAGTTGCCTCCCCCGTCTTCAATTCGTCAACTTCAAAGTCTTCAAGGGAAGGCCAATTTCTTAAGAAGGTTTATAGCAAACTATGCCGAGATCACTAAAGGGTTCATGCGTTTGCTACGGAAAGGAGTTCCATTCCTGTGGGATGACTTTGCGCAGTGGTCGTTTGATGCTTTGAAAAAGGCATTAGTCTCTGCCCCGCTTTTGAGTCCACCGGATTACGGTAGAGACTTCCTTTTATATCTCGCTGCAGCAGAATCTACCATTGGTATGGTTCTAGTTCAGGAAGACGATGCTCTTGTCGAGCA
This sequence comes from Pinus tabuliformis, assembly GCA_031772625.1. Lineage (NCBI taxonomy): Eukaryota > Viridiplantae > Streptophyta > Pinopsida > Pinales > Pinaceae > Pinus > Pinus tabuliformis. The sequence goes on along the minus strand of CM062804.1, from coordinate 1,634,050,108 downwards.
CGTGGTTTATTATTTGAGCCGAGGCTTGATAGGCCCTGAACTCCGCTATTCTCCTGTTGAGAAGTTGGCCTTGGCAGCAGTCCATGCTGTCCAGAGGCTCCGTCATTACATTTTGCTACGCAAAACTTTTGTCTTAGCGGCGGTCAATCCATTCCAATTTGTCCTCAGTAGGCGAGTGATTGGGGGCAAATATAATAGATGGATAGTCATTTTACAAGAATTCGACCTCGAGTTCTTGTCCGCCAAGTCTAAGAAATCTATGGTCTTCGCGGAGCTAATTTCTGAGCTTCCTTGTGGAGAGGATGTTGTTTATGAGGAAAGTTTACCCGACGAACATATATTCCTCATCTCTTCACAAGACCCTTGGTATGGAGATATCATTGTTTATCTCCAGACTTCGAAGTTTCCCTCTACTTCCTCCAAGGATGAACGTCGCAAGTTACGTCACCTGGCTAAAAACTATGTTATCATTGGTGACACTTTATACCGTCGAGGGGTTGATTCAATTCTTCGACGTTGTTTAACCTTAGAGGAAGCAGAGTCTGTTCTTAATGATTGCCACAGTGGAGCTTGTGGTGGTCATCTATCCGGGCTTGCTACAGCCCAGCGCATCTTACGTGCCGGCTACTTTTGGCCTTCACTCTTTAAGGACTGTGTGGAAGCGGTAAAACGCTGTCACCCGTGTCAAATTTTTACTCGCAAGATGCGCGCGCATCCAGCTCCCCTTTTTCCCGTTGTCACCGTCGGTCCCTTTACGAAGTGGGGTATTGATTTTACGACTTGTAATCCGCCTTCAGCGGCAAATCACAAGTACATTATCGTGGCTGTAGACTACTTCACGAAATGGGCTGAAGCCATGCCTACTTATAAGAACGACAGTGACACGGCAGCTTTGTTTCTTTTCAATCAAGTTATCTCAAGATTCGGTATCCCAAGAGAGATTGTCACTGACCATGGCAGTCATTTCCAAAATCAGCTAATGTCCGAATTGGCTTTTAAATTAGGTTTCCGTCAAGAGCATTCGTCTCCTTACTATCCTCAGGCCAATGGACAGGTCGAGGCGGTCAATAAAACTCTTAAGACGATACTCCAACGGACAATCGATAAAAATCGGTCCAATTGGCACATTATGTTATATCCGGCTCCCTGGGCATACCGAACCTCCGTTAAAACGGCTACTGGTTTTACTCCTTTTCAGTTAGTTTACGGGATGGAATCTATCTTTCCGGTCGAATGTGAAATTCCATCTCTGAAATTGGCTGTCGAGCTTCTTCCTGAGACTTCGAGTCTCGAGGAGCGCCTAGTTCATCTGGAACATCTCGATGAGCAGCGTCGAGATGCCGCCACGACGAATGAGGCCCATAAGAAAAGGGTCAAAACTCAGTATGATAAGTCTGTCAGACCTCGTGTTTTTTCTGAAGGTGACCTTGTCTTGGTCTATGACCAAGATAAGGACGCCTTGGGGGCAGGCAAATTCAAGCCTATGTGGTACGGTCCTTTCATTATCAAACGAGTCTTAGAAAAAGGATCGTATGAGTTAATTGATTTCGAAGGAAACAAGCTGGCGGAGCCCCGAAATGGGCTCTATTTAAAGAAGTATTTTGCTTAGTTTTACCAGGCAATGGCTTCTTTGTATTTTATGTATATTTGTACATATCTTATCGAGCGTTTTTCTGATATCAGCACTTTTGGTCTGCTTTGGCAGGTGTTGATGGATGATTTGGTTTATTTTGGATTCGCCGATGGTGCTAGTCGGCACACTCGGAATCTTGCTTCCGCAGCTTGGGTACTTTATTACCCAACTGGTCAGTTGATGACATCGAGAGGCGTGTGTATCGGTCCTGCTTCAAACAATATGGCCGAGTATACAGCTGTTATCAATTTATTATCCGAGGCAATCTCTTACGGGATCGACTCGTTGGTAGTGTATCTTGATTCTCAATTGATAGTGTCTCAGTTAAATAACATTTATCGGGTTAGAGATCCATCATTATATCGCCAATATTTAAGGGTGAGGTTGTTGCAAAGATCATTTATTTACATTAATTATTTGCACATTCCAAGATCTCAAAATTGGTTAGCTGATTCTATCGCTAATCAAGCATTAGACTGGCATATCAATCATTCATCGTCATAAAATCATGCATCAAAAAGTCAAACTGTATATATATATATATCACAAAGCGTCTCGAGTGTACATATGTGTGTCCAAAAATATACAAAATTGGGACTCAAATGCCCATAATCATGTCAGGCATATCTAATGCCTCGGCTCTGGATGAGCAGCTAAATAACTAACTATAGCATTGGCCACGCGCCGAAAAACGCGAACCCAGTCACGTGGCATCCCAACCACATGACGCTGCATATCTGGAGGAAGGTCCTCTATCTCGGCCATCGGTACTTGATAGCTCAATCTCGCCAAGTGTCGCTGCACGTTGGCGAGGGTCCTTTCCGCATCCGCAGCCGCCTCTTCGGCTCCTCGGCCACGCCGTCCGTGCCGTGGGAATCCATCTGGTCGCACAGGCCCAATGTCTGAAACATGATCATCATATCAGTCATTTGAATCTCATCAAAAAAAAAATATATTTTTCAAAGTTCATCATTATGTTTGAAAAATCCTAAAAATCATAAAATCATAAAAAATCAAAAAATCTTACCGATCTCGCCCCATGCTGCATCTGGTGGCAGTACTAGGTCAGGATCTCCTCGGAAATCCAGTCCAGCATAGGGGTAGTCGTCTATGGCGATGATCTGTTGCTCCCACCAAGCAAAAAAGTCGTCGTCGAATGCATTCCTGGGCACTTCCCCACCCCCCAGACGTTTCATCAAGTCAGCCCACCGGCCCATACGTGGATCACGTGGACTACTGATGGGAACTGCTACCCTGGGACGGAGTGCAGGAACCTTCTCGAAGAAAAATGTGCATAAAATGGTCCCATACCCAAAGTTCTTGGTCTGTCCCTTCCTGATAGAAGCAAGCTGCTCCTTCATGTTGGCAAGTAGGGGAGTACACCAGTCAAACACCGTGGTGAGACAGTCCACTGCTACGCTCATGTTTACTCGTGATGCCTGATGTAGCGAAGATGACCCGTTCACTCGAGCTATGGTGAACAGGATTATCCGCAGTGACAAACTCGCCACGTGTGGGATCGAGATCTGACTCCCGACCTTCCGATGACCTGGGCAGTAAAGTTGTACATAGTCGTCTACGCTGAGACTATTCCGGGTCCTGCCCCGGGAGTGGACTACCTCTCCCCTTCGGGAAAGGCCCGTGATGAAATATATATCTTCCACTTCTATCCTGAGTGGCATTTGATCAATCATAAAAGCTTCTTCCTCGACATCCCAGTAATCAATAAGTCTCTCGAGCAGACGCACATTTGCTTTCATATTCGGCAACTTAAAGAATTTTAACAATCCGCATCCCCGTAAGGCATCTAATGCCTCATCATTCTCCATAACTTCGTTATCTACAGCTGAGTGCTCTCTTTCACGCCATGTGAGAGTCATCCTGGAAGAAAAAATCAATTTCATCCATTAGTTTTTTATATAAAAATTTTTCGCTGCGCACACGCGGTTTACCCTATACACAGTCGCGTGTAGGGCCGTCGTATACGCGATTTATATACATCCAACCCGCGTGTACGCCGCAGAGCAATTTTTTGCAAAAATCTAACGGTGAAACATTAATTAAACTTCCTAAAAACTATCACAATTGATTGCAAGACAAGTTTAGTGCTTACCTGGAAGTTTTCGGCAAGTTTGAACGGTTGAATAAGTCACGGGGAAAGTTTGCTCCTTTTGCTCCACAATTTGCTCTCCAAGTCAAACGGTGAAAATGGTAAGTCCAAAATTTCTTTTTATAAGTTTTGAAAATGCAAAATTTTTTCAAAATTTTATTTTGTTTGGTTTCATGTCACTTTTAACTTGGGAGCTTGGAATGTCGAGATTGAGTTGTTTTTCAGGACATTTTGGACTTTTTTCGACGGTTCGAGGTGGTTCCATGACTGCTGACCCGTCATGGCAGGTATCGTGTTCTCACTGGCATATAGGTTAGGGACACCATTTTTCCGTTGCATTATGCATACTAGCCTCCATTTGACCGATACATCTGCCGTAGGGTCGACCCCATCATGTTATGGTTCGCAAGCCATTTTCACTCGCCGATTCTTTAAATCATGACATGATGGTAGAGCCATCCTTTTACATGGGCATCCTAGTTAGCACCTCACTGACATTTGTTGCCCATGCTGCTTCGTTTTGAGTAGGCTCGGGAGTCCTCTGTAGTCCCGCCATGACTTATGCGTTGAAGACTCATTCTTCCTTGCTTCTTCGCTTCGTTCTAGCCTTATACCCTAGAGGCTCCTATGTGTGTTGAGTTGTACTTCTGCATTGCATGTTGACCATTTGCACCTTTTGGCCTATAGCCGGCTTCACTTGGACTCGTGTTTAAGCCCACTTTTGACCATGACGTCTGCAAAAAATCAACCTTGCATACCCTTGACCTCTGCAGCTTGACATACCCAGATCCGTGGAAGGGACATACCTCTGAGTGTCACTGACCAGTTTTTCACCTCCTTGCATTGAGCATAGGAACGTTCCTTTCCCAGGAACTAGAGCATCTGTTTCACCGACACTCGTTCTTTCCACTGTACCATAGCATTCTTTTATTCTTTTTCCGGCTTATCAGAAAAAGACAAAAAAATTAAATATTCCAAAAAGAGCGGGAACAGGGACATTATTTCCATTTATTGTTGGCAGCTAGAGTCAGTCGTGTCGCCCTTGAACAAAGCACTCAAAACAAAGTCTCCTCCGCTTGGGTGGGATTTAGTTTGACTTAGGTAAGCCATAACCTTGTTATCGAGTCAGTTCTCCCCCGATTGGTTATCTCTTCCAATCATATGGAGGGTTCGTTCGTGCCTCCTGCATGACGAACTTATACAGATTCATTATATGCTGCCACATAGTCACATTGAGTCGTGCTTTTGTTCAAGGGAAGTTAGCCTGAGTCGGCCTTTCTGCGGTGTCTCTTGACTCATTTTTCAGTCGGCCATCCCTGGTTGTCAGTGTCATGTCTATCATCACATCAGTTATATTGGTCCTTCACTCGTGCCGGTTTGAGAAGGTCCCCATTGACTTCTTGCTGGCGGGTCTTGTCCTTATCGACGACGACACATTGCTCTGAGGGCAGACCTAGAGACCGCACCCTGGCCCTATTTTCATTATTGATAGGTCACCTTGTGCTCAGCATCGATCAGTATCATGGGTCTTTGACTGAGTGGTTTCCCTTGTGTTCGACATCAGCATACATTATCACACATTGGGATTCGTGCAGTACCTTGGTTTCCATTTGACCCTATTGGTGGATACCTCGCCTCTGTGTCAGCTTTCATTATTGGTTGGTTCAGAGGGTTTCTGCCGTGCGCTAGCCACATCTTGTGTACGCCGGAAACGTACTTTCGGTTGGGTTACTACATCTTTTTCGTCCGATTCCTTCCACATTATTGGCCTACGGGTTACACTCGCGCTAGATTGATGGAGGATGCCTTAATGCCTTCCTTCTAGCGGATCTTTCCCTATCGACTCCGACTCATTGCTCTGGGGCAAAGATCTAGAGTCCATTTGGCAGTACCTTGGGGTTTGCAGTCATTAGTGGCAGATTCCTCGCTATCGACAGTGGGAAACCATCATTGTCTCCTGATTGATAGATTCTTACAGGTGTTCGACTTCAGCTCATCTATTCACACTTGTTAGATTGTACTGGGTACCTTGACGCTCATTATCATTATCGGTGAGTAGTCTCGCGTTTGTTAACGGTATACATCAATGACCGGTAATCAAACGATTTCTCACATGGTCGACTTCAGATCATTTATTCCCATGGTGTAGAAATGTACCACGGCGGTCGGTGAAGACCTCAGGTTGTATCAGCATTCATTGGTTCACTTGACAGTTGCTCCTGTTGCTGCTAGTTGATACCATTCCACCTTATATGTTGCAGTCAGTCATGGCGACATTCTATATGCTGGCACCTGAGTTTGCAGTGTAGTACCATCCTATTCCATCATGTTCAGTTGGTACCTTATGGGATCAGTCTTTGATTTCAGTGATCCGTTGCATCTTTCAGCATCATTGACAGTTTTATATGTGATATTCAGACATGTACTTACTCATTATGATCAGATGATCCATTATGTATTTTTACAGTCATTTATACTTGTATACTTAGTGGATCCGCTTGTACTTGATATGCGGACATGCTTTACTTTTCCTGAGCATGGGTATGCCCGCCTCAGACAGTGTTTCTTTCTGATCTCCTTTCGGTGGCTTGGCAGGCTGAATTCTGGTGAAGTCCTCCTCGGTTTTTCGGCAGAGTTCCTTTCCTTGTACTTACTTAATGTATTTCGGCCATCATGTTCCCCTTCTGACCTCATACATTAGGGGGCATCTGTTATAGCTCCAAATCTCACTCTTATGGTTTGTGATGCTGCACTTATGGCCTAGGGCAACCCCTCCTTCCAGACCTGGTCCAAAAATTTAAAAAACAGTGTTTTATTCCCTGTACGCGACTTTGCCCTGTGTTAAACGCGTGTACACGCGGGTCTGTCATACCCAACCCGCGTGTATCTATTAAAACACTTAAAAAAATATAATTTCCTCTTTTTCGGGCGGTGATCGCGGGTTTACCTGCTGGATCACCTGTTAGTGCCCGTGGCCCAACTGTTCCCAACCAACTCCTAACTAAAAAACTACTTTGGAGAGGGTATAAAAAGACATCAAAGGGAAGGCCAAGGGGAGAGAAAGGAGAGCAAGATTATTATGCTGAGATTTTTCCCTTAGACCAGGTCTGAAGTCCTTGGTGCATCCTGCACTTCCCCCATTTTGCATAGGAAACCCTTGTTTCCATGTGTATTGGTGATCATTCATCCTTGACATCATCATTGAGTAAGACTTGGAAGGAGCTCTTGCTGGAGGCTGGAGGCTGGAACGAATCCGGGAGGAAGCTTGCTTGGAGCCTGCTGAAGGTGTTCAGGTGATATCTTTCCGATATATGTACTTTATTTGCCTTTATATATAAAGAAACACGTCTTTGTTCCCGAATAATCTTTCTTTATGCTTATGAGATTCTTGTGTTGAATTCTTATGAAAGTAGTTACTTAAAGATTATTTATAACTAACTTTATAGCATAAAGATGATTTATACATAAACTTCTATACATGTACTGTTGAGTTCTTTGATTTGTTTGTCTTGCAGGTCAGAGAAAGAAGAAGGGAACTCCAAGAAGGGTTTGCACCCTAACGGTCTTCTCGGACGTAGGACCTTAGGTATGTACCCTAAAACATTAGAATTTGCTTAAAAGTAAAAAAGATGGCTGTGTGTGTGTGTTTCTTTGTATAAGCAATTTTCAGTCTGGTAGAGTCTCAGCCCAAAGGACTCTAGGGGTACTTTCCCTTCAACCAACCTGGCAGGATCCCACAAATCGAATAGAAGGTAAGCTAACTTCTTCATATAGTTTACATATTTATATGACACAATGGCAATACCCACTAGAATTTTTTACTTTCAACGAGATTCATGAAAACTACCAGATTTGGAATTCAATATTTGATCCTATTTTGTATTATATGCTTGATGAAAGAAAATGCCTGGAATTTAATATTTGATCCTATTTTGTATTTATGTTTGATGAAAGAAAATGCCATTAAAAGGGGAGCAATCACTTTTTTGTATTGTATACTAATTTCTGTTGTGAATTAATTTCACTTATGTTTTGTGCCATTTTGAGCAAGTTCTTGAGGCATTGTAAACTGATCCCTTTAGGCTCCGGTGAGGCCTGTGGTAAAGAGTGGCCTCTGTATTGGGTTGGTCTACAGCCAAAGCGGAACATTTGAGGCCTTGATATCACTGTAGATGGTTCGTCGTCTCCAACAGTCAAAGAATATGTTCCATGTTATGAGCTATGTTTACTCAGTAGTAACGGCTCCTAGTCTAGTTAAAGATGCATGAGGAGTTGAAGATGTTGGTGTACCTGTTCATGTCATAGCAGGAGCAGGGCCTAGAGGAAAGAAAGGGCGTTGAGAAAAAAAATAACGCATAAGAACAAAGGTAACATACCATCTGCCCAGCGAGATAGAACGGGTTCGGCATTCAGATCAAAAGGGGTTGCGTAATTGATTGATTGGCATCACATCAAAAAACACCAATCGCCATATGTGAAGTTTTATCTGTAACCCTCCCCATCTGCGTATTCATCCTAGTTTGTTTTTCATCGATGTGGAGATTCAGGGGAGCATTCTCGTAGCTAAGTGAGTGGTTCGGTGTCTGGAGGGTTCTCTCGTTAACTTCAAAACAACCATGCAAAACAATGACACATAAGAACAAAGGTAACAGGTAAGAACAATGTAACAGAGGTAAGAACAATGCTAACAACAACTAAGAACAACGCTAACAGATTCAATAACTTACCTTGATGTTGCAGAAGTTACCAAGGTAACTTTGACCTCGTAGAGGAATCGAGGTAAGAGTCAAGAGGTAAGAGCGTAGAACTCATATGTCCCTGCCAAGCAGAAGGACCAGATGTCATAGATTTCCAATGTCATAAATGGCCAAATGTCACAAATGGCTAGATGTCATAGGTGGTAATAAACTGCTAATATCATAAATGGCCAAATGTCACAGGTGGCAAACCATGGCCAGATGATTTATGTCGGTCTAAGATTGTGCTTACTTTACCTTATAATTTAAAGACCAAAGAGCATTTAGTATCGTGAATTAATGCTAGTATTAGTTTGCAGTTTTCGAAATGTTTAGAAATATGAATCATACATTTACTCGACATAATAACCATGGTTATGGCCTCCCCAAACACTTATGTACTTGCCACATGGCTGATTTTAACTCGACCATTTGTTCGATTATTATAGTCCCGTGCCTATTGCAGGGAGTAATAAGATGGAATATATAATTATATAATAAACAATTTCATTAAATATCTTCATTCAAATTTCTTTATTTACTTTGTATATGAATTTTTTACAATAATTTTGGATGCGTAATGCGATGTAGAAAAATGGAAATTATAGAATCTGCCATGAAGCCACCTCAAATTTCACAAAAGATAATATAGAGGTTGTGTAAAAAATATTATCGAGGTTCTAAAGTGGAGTGGAGGGACTAGCAGTGTCGATGCGTGCACATTCAGTAGAGGTACTTTTATCCCAGAAGACAGCAACTGGACCGTCATCACAAGTGTCAAGTGAGTGGGGAATTGGGGAAGAGGGGGTACGTTTACAATGCCTTCCAATATCTACAACACTTCACTCATTGACGGCCTCGCTTCTTCGTCGTCCTGAATGCACCATCCTGCCACTGTGGCTGCCCTCTCCACTTGTTCCGCATTTGCATCGTTGAATAATTCCTTGTCCAGTACCTCCATGTCGTTTCTGTTGCTGATGTGAGATGCAGCCCAAGCCAGAAAGAATAGTTCGAACGATTCAAAGACCTTGTCCATGTTTCTTTGCCCCGCAATTATTTCAAGCAACGTTATTCCGAAGCTGTAGACGTCGGCCTTCACAGTGATCGGCAGACCTGAGAGCCACTCGGGGGCCAAGTATCCTCTCGTTTCTCTAATGGTCATCAAAACCTTACTATACTCTCTCCTAAGGAGCTTCGCCATTCCAAAATCGACCACCTTCAGGCAGAAATTGGAATCGAGGAGGATATTTTTGGGCTTGATGTCGCAGTGAATAATGTAGTCCTTGCACTTCTCGTGCAGGTAAACAATTCCCCGGGCAGTTCCCACTGCGATGTTGAAACGTGTTTTCCAGCTCAACAACTTGTTTTGTTCATGATTTCTTTGGGATTTCTTGAATAGGAAGGATCTGAGGCAGCCACTAGGAAAGTATTCGTACACTAACAGTCTTTGGGAGCCCTCTGTACAAAACCCCAACAACCTAACCAAATTCACATGCTGGGCTACTCCGATGGTACTCACCTCCATGCAAAATTGCTTTTCTCCTTGGCTCACACTCTCCAACTTCTTAACTGCCACCGAAGAGCCATCTGCTAAAGTCCCTTTGAAGACGGAGCCGAAACCCCCACCTTCCAGACGCTCAGAACATTTCTTCGTTGCATTCTACAGCGCTCTGTAAGTGAATAAAGTTAGCCCGGTGGGGACGTATTATGTGGAAAGCAAAATGGAATGCTTCCAAAACCATATAACAACAACACAAAGGCCAAAATAGCAAGTAGGTGTCGGGAATTTCTGATGATTCCAAACAAAACTAAACAGAGAACATTGCTTTGTTTTATTTGCATAGCGGAACAAAAAAAATTGTTTCTGGAGAACAAAATTTTACACATACACAAAGAAACTTATATTCATTAATAAAACTGCTTGTTACAAAAGGGTCTTCCTCTTCCAGAGGGATTACAATAGGAACGCTTCAATTCAACACACAAAAAATTTACTCTATCTCTCCTCTTAAAATTTACACTACTGTGTCTGCACTGATAAACTTGCGCTGCTGCATCTACTACATTACATTTTCCATTTTCCATGATACAATAAAACAGGACATTACATTTTTTTTACTATGCCATACTCCCGTGAAAATTAAAAAACAATAAAATTAAAGGCTTTTACCTATGTTTACCAACCGTAGTAAATTTTCATTTATTGTTTCACTGACAAAACTGGCGGTCAATGAAACTTATACTTCACTTCACGTAATTTTGCTACAAGCCTGTACATCAACTGTTGATTTAAGCGGATGGCTGAGATCGGTTTGAAGAAGGTGAGATATGCGATTTGCAATCATATCGCATCGCAACGTCGCATCGGCGGAAGAGAAAAGTGGAGCACTAACATATGGGTGCGATTTGTGATTTGTGATCGCATCACATCGCAGAATCGCAATTGGCAAAAAACACAGGGTGTAACAAAGGCAACAGGGCGTGGATGCAATTTGCGATATGCGATCAGATCGCATCGCGAAATCGCAATCAGAATACATAAGTGTGCAATGGGTTAATGTGCGATAGCGATCAAATTGCATCGCAAAAAGAAGAGAACGGAAATAGCGGGGAATCCACAGGTGGTTTTACACAAATAAATGCTACAGTTGGAATTATCATTTCAACACTCCCCTTTAATTTCAACTACTGGGTTATCAGTCAAACCCAGACATTTCCTCAAAAACTCAAAACTTTTTTGCCCCAATGGTTTGGTCAGAATATCTGCAACCTGCTCCTGAGTTCTGCAATGTTGTAAAACAATTTCTCCATTGTTTACTGATTCCCTGATGTAGTGAAACTTTGTGTCAATGTGTTTCGTTCTCTTATGAAACACATCCTTCTTGGATAATGCAATAGCTGAGCTATTGTCACAAAAAATCACAGTTCCTTTTGTTTTCTCTTGGCATAAGCTACTTAACATCCTTCTCATCCAAATTTCTTGGCACGCTGCTGTTGTAGCTACCACATATCTGCTTCTGCTGTAGACAACACTACAATAGGCTGTTTTTTAGAAGCCCATGAAATGGCTCCTGAACCTATGTGAAAAACATAATCAGATGTGCTTTTCCGATCATCTACACTTCCAGCCCAATCATTGTCAGTGTATCCAATTAAATCTGAACATTCTGAAACAGTATATGAAATGCCAAACCTTTTAGTACCTTTAACATACCTCAGAATCCTTTTTGCTGCCTGCCAATGTGCTTCTTTTGGCCTCTCTATGAATCTGGAAATCAAGATAACAACATACATTATATCCAGCCTAGTTAGAGTCAAATACATGAGGCTGCCAACTATGCTCTTGTACAACCTAGGATCAAAATCCTTGTGGTTGTCCTCTTTGCTGAGTTTTAATCCCATCACTATGGGAGTGATTGCTGCTTTGCTCTCCTGCATATTAAATCTTTTTAACACTTCATTAACATATTTTTCTTGTGAGATAAAAATCCCATTTCCATTTTGTTCTACTTCTATTCCTAAGAATTATCTCAGCAAACCCATGTCAGTCATTTCAAATTCTTCTTTCATGACTGTTTTGAAATTTTCAATAAGGCAATCATCATTACTTATGAAAATAACATCATCAACATATAGCACAACAATTAGAATTTTACCATCATTTTCTTTGATGTAGAGGGTGGGTTCTCCCTCACATTTTTCAAATCCATTTTCCAGTAGATAGGAATCTATCCTACTGTACCACGCTCTTGGTGCTTGCTTCAGCCCATAAAGAGCTTTCTTCAATCTGCACACTTTGTGTTCTTGGAATTTCTTTTCATAGCCTAGAGGTTGTTCAATGTAAACCTCTTCCTTTAACACTCCATTTCGAAATTCTGACTTCACGTCCATTTGGTAAACTTTCCACTTGTTTTGTGCTGCAATGGACAACACTGCTCTCACAGTTTCCATTCTAGTAACCGGTGCAAAAGTTTCCTCATAGTGTCTCCCATATTGCTGCTTATATCCTTTGACAACCAGTCTTGCCTTGTGTCTTTCTATTTTTCCTTCAACATTACTCTTGGTCTTGTAGACCCATTTAACTCCAATGACTTTTTTTCTTTTTGGTAGTTCAACTAAATCCCATGTCTTGTTTCTTTCTATGGCATTGATCTCCTCATCCATAGCTTCTATCCATTTCCTATCCTTAATTGCTTCTTCGAAATGAATAAGGTCATCAACATGACAATATAGAGCAAACAAAGAGTTCATACCTTCATTTGCTGCCTCTTGTTCATAAATGTCACTTAAATTTCTGAACTTCTTACCTCTTTCATTTGGTGTACAAGTGCTTGAAGAAGCACTTGAATTTCCTCCTTGTGGTGTGCTTGGAGAAGCACTTTCATTTCTCCTCAAGGGTTTCTCTTGTTGTCCTTGTGTTGGTGCTACTGTTTGGGGATGTATTTCAGCCATCTCCTCATCATCTTCATTATGAGACAAAGAGGTTTTAACATTCACTGTTTTCTCTATGTTTCCATCCCAAGCTTCCTCCTCAATGAACTGAACATCTCTACTCACAATAAGTTTCTTGGTGGATGGGTTATACAACCTATAAGCTTTGGATTCATCACTTTATCCAATAAAAATACATTTCTCCCCTTTGCTATCCAACTTCTTCTTTAGCTGATCTGGAATGTGTGCATAAGCCACACATCCAAAAACTTTCATGTGGGTGACTCGTTGCTTTGTCCCACTCCATGCTTCTTCCGACACTCTATTCATGACTGTTGTTGGGAAAAGTATCCAACACGGAATGACCCTATCCCACTCTAAGGGTGATAGTACCTCAGCAACAATCAAAACAAAGCCATTCGAGATTACTTCTTTATGAGATGTAAGAGAGGGTAGAAAGAGATCCACTAACCGTTGTCTTTCGCTAATGATTGATCCAATCTTCTCTCTTTGCTGCTTGCTCCCATCTCCTTGCTCTTTCACTGGCCCAGCAACACCAAGATCCTGCAAAATGGCAAGAGAGGGAAACTACAAGAAGCATACATTCATAATTGATTCAAGGATTAGAATAAATCAAATACACAAGTATAACAATACACCATTGAGACACATGCATATAGAAGAACCTCAAATGCTTTATTAATGGAAGAAGTAAAGTTCAGGAAGTGATACAACCATAAAAGGCCCAATCCAGCATCACCTCCCAGCAGAAAGAAATCTCCTCTTCACCTCCTTCAAGCAAATCACCCAATAGTTCTATACTCAAACCAACAGCACTTCCTTACATTCACAAGATTCCAGCCCCCCTAGACCTCATGAGAGAGCTCTATATATAGGATTTTTGGAGAAAGGTTGAGTCAGCTTGAGCTTGGCATGGAGCTGACTAGTGTCCTCTCCCACTTCAGTTATTCTTCAGTTCTTGAGTCCACTTGGAGGTTCTTTCTTCCACTTGGAGATCTAGACCCTCTTACTCATCACAAGTCGAATTCCCTGATCCAAGTGTCATTTTGGAAGCTTCCTGGGCATTGACACCTTGAGGAATGACTGTGCCACTTGGCCAAACTCGCCCAGCACAGGTAGCCTTCTTTGTAGTTGACATTCAGCGCAGGTACACAGTGGAGCAGTTGACATTCAGCGCAGATGCTCAGTGGAGCAGTTGACATGATCCAGAATTAGCTTGTTTTTGAGTGTTTTCAGGTGGAGAACTGATATTCAGTGTTGTGGTTTGCTGACCTTGTTCCTCTAGGGTTAGGAACAACATGTTTAGGGACTTTGGATCCCTTAGATTATGGACATTTCATGCTTCATGCTGTAAGGCACAAAAATGTCTATAACAGTTGCCCCCTAAAGTATGAGGTCGTTTATCGGGTGAAATGCTTTATCAGGAGGATCCGAAGTTCATTCAATCGCTGAGAGGTGACCTGTAATACAATACAATACAATACATTATTTTTCATTCTGCTTTCATGATCTAGCTGAGGCGGGCATTCCCATGCTCAGCTTTATAAATTCATTTTGGTACATAGAACAGACGATCGTCTGATGGTAGACTGATAATTCTCTGCTGAAATTATCATCCTTTGAGTAGGATGATCATCTGTTGTAATGATGTACATGTCAAATGTCTTTATATTTCCTGAATATATATCGCAGCCCGGATGGATGAAACTAGATCCGGGGTCTTCAAACTCGTTCGATCTTCACTCTAAGTACAAGTCGATCCATGTGAGAATTGCGCTGAAGTCGAATATGGAAAGACATCGCTTGATTACCAGTCAATGATGAAAACCGTTAACAAGCGCGAGAGGAATCACCGATAATGATAATGACCCTCAAGGTACTGCAGTACAATTAACGTGGTGTGAATAAAGGACTTGGCGTCGAACACCACGCAAAATCTTCTGGTCGAAGGTCATTGATGTATACCTGTCGCCGGAAGTGAGAAACTTGCCATTGAGGCATGCAAGTTTCAAAGTACTGAGGGGGGTGTTCCTAGATCAACTTCTTGGATAATGAGCTGAAGTCGACAAGAAGCGATCCGTCAAAGGAGGGCCTTAATGAATCCCACATCAGTGACACGGAACGGAGCTAATGATTTTAGTGGAGGTGAAAACAATCTGTGAAATATGATTCAGGGTGGCGATCATGGGTGGATGAAGGATAATGTATGGCAGTGGATGGGACACGGTTGACTCTTTCTGAACAACATCTCTTGAACATATAACGACACTGATGCGATGGATCGGTAGCATTACCCCAAGTGTGGATGGTTTGGCGAGGACCATGGTGATGAGACCGGTGAATGAAACAACCCAACCCGATGTGATACGGAGGAAAAGTGTCATGTTCAAGAGCGACTTGCTACCATTAAAGCTTTGAGGTTCTCCCAATTTTTCCCCAGTCATTTCTGACCAGTACCTCTTTATTTTTGTCAAGCTTGAGGAGGATAACATATGCTTGTTCTATAACCTGCCCTTCGGGCAAGCCCATCGCTATGTTTTAACGAGCCTAGCGATAGGGAAACTCGTTCTCGTCTAAAGACAAGTTTGTCGCTATTTAATCATTTTAACGAGTCTAACGACAAGGAAAACTCGGTCCTTTTCATTTTTAGAGAGTCTGAAAAGGTACGGAAAGTTAACTCCAAAATTCCTTTTTCGTCATCTAATCCCTTAAGTCCGAAAAAGTATAAAACAATACAGAAGGAATGAGTTTTCGATAATTTTAACGAGCCGAATAAAACAAGCGCTCGACCTTTTTGTGCAATAATCCCTCAGGTCCAAAAAGATTAAAATCTACGGGAGGGATAGCTCTTCCGGTCCTTTTAACGAGCTGGAAGGCCAAAACTCGGCAAACTTTTCATATTTTACGAGTCAGATGAAAAGAGCTCAAAGAAGACTCGTCTTTTGAGGAACGAGTGATAAACAGGGATAGCAGCATATTCCAGGTACAGGTTGGAATTCTCCAATCACGGCAGTGTCACAAGGATGGCTAGGTGAAATCACTCTTCGCAGCTGTTCCTCAAAATGGGTAAACAATCATATGGAGGTGAACGATCGGCCAAATGGAATGGAGGTGGCAGGTGCAAACACGACCAAGGCTTTTTATGGCTAATAAATTTACGATCACAATGGTTATTTACCGGGGTATGTTCATTTTTTAATGAGCTTGAATGCTCAACCTTATGTTTATTTTTTAACGAGCATGAACTATGTGCTAAAACTGCTCGGATCTCGCTTTTCTATTTTTTAACGAGCATAAATTCCGCGGTAAAACTGCTCGACATACCAGTCATAAGATAAGAATGTCTCCTATGAGATAGCTATTTTTTATGGAGCTTTATCTCACGAAGCTATGCTCCCTCTCATCCTTTCTTTATGCAAGTTCGGAAATGGCTAATCCCAAAAACAGATAAATAACCGCTCTTGGCTTGCACTCCAAAAGGTTTGCATGCCCCCAGGTATAAAATACAATTTCAAGGCTGCCCCTCCTCTCCTCCACCTCTGCTTTTCTCTGGGTGTTCACAGCTACTTGTCGTCTTGCTAGTCTAATGTTAACGATACTTGTCTTCTCGTTATTTTTAAAAGGTCTTATGCGGTACTTGTCTTCCCGTCAGCCTGACTTTTGACAGCTCTTTTGCAAGATCGCAAGAGAACAGCTACTTGCGACAAGAGAGCAGCTACTTGCGACAAGAGAAGAACACTACTCAAAGACAAAACATTAATGTTATTGAGGGAGGCTTGCCTCTTTCTGGTTACCCAAAGATTGTTTTGTTAACACCATCAAATGAAAACATTTCTTCGGCACTGTCTACCGAAGTAGACAATGGTGAATGACCTTTGTCAAACAAGTAACCTTGACAAAAGAATCTTGTTCTAGAACAATCCCTCTTCCATCCACGGACGGGGTATGGACTAGTCATATTCTTTCGCGGAAATTCTACCCTATACCCAAGGTTTCCTCTGCCCGAAGCAGACCAGGATGCATGCCCCCTGGGTTCCAGTCCCATCTTTCCGAATCACTCGCACTCATCGGGAAGGAGGACTGGGGGTGGAGACATTTCTTGATTGAATAGACCATTCAGGGTTGGTATTTGACTATTTGCGATGTGTGATCCCGGAAATGAAAGTTGGTCCACGAGCTTGACCATCCTTCCTTCGTGTGGAAAACACATTACTCTAAAGAGTGAGGAGACTATAGCTCCCATGCAATATATATAGTCTCGTCCAAGGAGTAGGTTATAATCCAAGGGTCCTTGAACGACCATCACATTCATTTGAACGGTCTTCCCTTTCAATGTAACAGGCACATTGGGGAGGATCCCTAATGGTCGACTGGTTCCTTTATCAAAACCCGAGAGATTTCTTATCTCAGGCAAAAGCGCCGGGGAACCCAGTGCTTTCCAAGCAATAGAGGAAAGGATACTCACAGATGCCCCTTCATCAATGATAGTTCCAGCCATTACCATTCTGTAAATTTGGACTATGATTCTGAATGGTATACTGGCTGGCAACCGGGGTCTGCCTAGTTGGTTCCAATCAAAGGACACAACCAGGTTGCTTGGTGGTGGGACCGAATACACGGCCGGATATGACCCTGACGATGTTCCTTCCTGCGATAAAGGAATGGGCGCATTGCCCTGATGCTCATCAGAGTCGGTGTTGATGAAAAGAATCTGGATGGTGTCATCCTTATTCTCTTCAGTGAGGGTGTCATTTGAAGATGAATCTTCATTGACGGTGTCATTTGAAGATGAAACCTCTGAAGGCGGAACCGGGTCAACTGTCGTTTCGACCTTTAGACTTTCGTCTAGTTTGGATTCAGTAGGTTCATTTTCAATGACTGACGCTTCAGCTGACCACTTGAGCGGGCCAGCTATATTTTCAACCAACGAAGGACTTGGCACGAGTTTTTTGTATCCAGGAGGAAGTCTCAACGGTGAAACCGGACGATCTTCCAAAACTCTCTTCGCTTCGTCTAAGAAGGGACAACGGTGGATGGCGTGATCGCCTTCACACAGTCTGCAGGGGGATCTTGTTCCCCCTCTTTGTCTTGAACCTTCACTTTCGCTGGTTGACGGTAAGCATTCAACATGGCTATCAGAGGTTGATGCTCCCGAATTATGCAAACGAGGGGACCAGTCCCTTAGTATCCGGGGAATACAGGGACAATCTCTATGGAAGTGGTCTCCTCTACATATGACACATGGCGATTTAGGCCCGGTCTGTGCTGTGTGTGGATTTTTGTCAAATGTCTTTTGCTTGCCCCCAGTCGCCTTAGGCTCCTTCTTCTTCTTCTCCTTCTTCTCCATGGGAGCTTGGCTTTTGCCGGCTCTACCTTGCGAAGATGAAGGATTGGAGGAAGAGTTATAGGAAGTATAAGGCTGGTGGGCAGCTCTAGACTGATCTAACTGTTGACTCGACTGTTCAGGAACCATGGTGTTATGAACTACATTGGTTGAGAATAGCCAAATTGGCAGGCCAATTGTCAGTCCTGGAAGTGACAATGTGGCCATGTGGGGCGCACCAACTTCTCCCCAAGAGGAGAAAGGACTAGGATTTCCATCATGTGGAATTCCTTGGTTGGGGCGTTCCATGTTCTCAACCTACAGATCAACGCAGGAATAGGAGGTGATTATGTTCCGTTTAAAATAAATTTTATAACGACGCTTTAGACACAACTTGCTTTTTCACTTTTTAAGAGTCGAGAAAAAGCTAAAGATGACTCTAGTCTCCTTCGATGTTTTAACGAGCCCGAAGTGACAAATGCTCGGATGGACTTTTTCAGTTATAGAGTTTGAAAAAGGCCAAAAGAAACTGCTCTGGAGATCTAGGCAGAGGGTGTGCCAAACTTTTCGCAAAACCACAGAATACGTTTTACGGTACGAGTGGTCGATCTTCGTGAATGCTGTGTTCACTGCATTGGGATCAGTAGGGCAGCCGACACGGCTTCCTATGGATAAAAGATATATGCCTATAGGGGTCTCCCAATATATACGCGACGGTACGTGGGAGCACAAGTCCGTATTAGTGCCACCGACTCTCAAGAGGAATCACCCACCTTCGTCGAGATCGACAGTCACTACGTTTAACGACGCCGGAACACGTCTCTAGCTTAGACCTCTATGTGTTTGCGTTATGTTTCAAAGCGTTGTTAGGTTCATTCAATATATTTTAAGTTGATCTTTTTAAAGTTTGCCTTTCAAGGTTCACCACGAGATGTTTGATACAAATTCCTAAATGCAGTCTAAGATGAGAAGCAAGATTTTTCAATCTTTTCGACTTATGAAAACCTTAACTACTGAGGGAAAAGAAAGACAAAATCTTTTCACACAGATCAAAGAGCATACACTAATGCACTTTTTCCCTAAATCAACATGCAAACTTATCAAATGCAAAATGCAAAATGCAGGTACTTCTTTTCTCTTCCTTAATGTTGATGTAATACAAAAAGAAAGCTGTTGTATAGCTTTGAATTCAATTTCAAGTGAAAGCAAACAAGCTTGTCCAAAACCAAAAGACACCTTAAGATTTACTTGTTTCGACACTAGAAATATATAAATTCAAACCATATGACGAAAGAAAAAGCTCAATCAGCTATGAACAGTAAACAAACTAACTCTTAAGATCAAAACGACACTTAACACGGGTCTAGATCTAAGAGGCCACAGCAAGACTAGTTCACTTTCGTTACGGGAAACTGTAAATGATATAAGAAATACACAAAGAACAAATACAGTTTCTTTATACAACCGAGGCAGAATAGTGGCAAGGAAAGTTGGTTTCAGATAGGTACATTGACTGGTAACAGGCTGCAAAAACAAGGGTGAAAACAGGGCAATAAACAGGAGGGAACCCCAGTAGCTCTAGGCAAAACTGGTTCAGCGCAGGTAGTACACTGGCAGTTTGACCTTCAGCGCAGGTAGCCCCTTCGGGAACTGCGCTGAAATGCAGACTGCCTTCACAGTGCCTGCACTGAAGAGATAAACTTTCGTTTTTCTCAGTTTCCGGGTCACAGATTGCTCAAAAATTCACAGTTTTTGGCCAAATCAGAAGCTATCAGTCAAGTACACACTAAGGGATGAAAAGGAGGATGAAAATCTATCACTAAGAGCTATTTAGAGTCCTTGTGGATCAGCTCTTCAAATCATAAACTTGCCCAGAAACTGAGCTAGAGTAGCTGCCCTCTACTTTGCATTTGAAAGATCCAAATGCAGTTCGATTCGGTACTCCCAGTGTTTATGAAATGAATAGCAAAAACACAAACAACCAACAAGATACGGTCCCCAGCGGAGTCGCCAATTTGTTGTTGGGAAAAGTATCCAATACGGAATGACCCTATCCCACTCTAAGGGTGATAGTACCTCAGCAAAAATCAAAACAAAGCCATTCGAGATTACTTCTTTATGAGATGTAAGAGAGGGGAGAAAGAGATCCACTAACCGTTGTCTTCCGCTAATGATTGATCCAATCTTCTCTCTTTGCTGCTTGCTCCCAGCTCCTTGCTCTTTC
Source organism: Pinus tabuliformis (assembly GCA_031772625.1). Classification (NCBI taxonomy): domain Eukaryota; kingdom Viridiplantae; phylum Streptophyta; class Pinopsida; order Pinales; family Pinaceae; genus Pinus; species Pinus tabuliformis. Next base: position 1,634,029,630 of record CM062804.1, on the reverse strand, counting down.
ACTGGCCCAGCTACACCAAGATCCTGCAAAATGGCAAGAGAGGGAAACTACAAGAAGCATACATTCATAATTGATTCAAGGATTAGAATAAATCAAATACACAAGTATAACAATACACCATTGAGACACATGCATATAGAAGAACCTCAAATTCTTTATTAATGGAAGAAGTAAAGTTCAGGAAGTGATACAACCATAAAAGGCCCAATCCAGCATCACCTCCCAGCAGAAAGAAATCTCCTCTTCACCTCCTTCAAGCAAATCACCCAATAGTTCTATACTCAAACCAACAGCACTTCCTTACATTCACAAGATTCCAGCCCCCCTAGACCTCATGAGAGAGCTCTATATATGGGATTTTTGGAGAAAGGATGAGTCAGCTTGAGCTTGGCATGGAGCTGACTAGTGTCCTCTCCCACTTCAGTTATTCTTCAGTTCTTGAGTCCACTTGGAGGTTCTTGCTTCCACTTGGAGATCTAGACCCTCTTACTCATCACAAGTCGAATTCCCTGATCCAAGTGTCATTTTGGAAGCTTCCTGGGCATTGACACCTTGAGGAATGACTGTGCCACTTGGCCAAACTCGCCCAGCGCATGTAGCCTTCTTTGCAGTTGACATTCAGCGCAGGTACACAGTGGAGCAGTTGACATTCAGCGCAGATGCTCAGTGGAGCAGTTGACATGATCCAAAATTAGCTTGTTTTTGAGTGTTTTCAGGTGGAGAACTGATATTCAGTGATGTGGTTTGCTGACCTTGTTCCTCTAGGGGTAGGAACAACATGTTTAGGGACTTTGGATCCCTTAGATTATGGACATTTCATGCTTCATGCTGTAAGGCACAAAAATGTCTATAACAATGACTGCTTTTGTAAGGCATCTATTCAAAATGTACGCTGCACAATGTACAGCTTCAGCACAATAATCATTTGGAAAATGCTTTACCTTTAACATGCTCCTCACCATATCCATGATTGTCCTATTCTTCCTTTCGGCAACTCCATTTTGCTGCGGAGTGTACCTAGTGGTAAACTACTTATGAATCCCATTTTCTCTACAAAAACGTAGAAATTCTTTGGAGATATACTCACCTCCTCTATCAGTTCTTAGAACTTTGATATGCAGCCCGCTTTGGTTTTCTACAAGTGCCTTGAAATTGCAAAATCTTTCAAACACTTCACTTTTGTTCTTCAGGAAATAAACCCAAGTTTTTCTAGTAAAATCATCAATAAATGTTAGAATATAGTGGCTGCCTGCAAGTGATAGAGTTTGCATCGATCCACATAAATCTGAGTGGACAATCTCTAAGGATTCTTTTGCCCTTATGCTTTTCTCGGATGGAAAACTTTCTCCGTGTTGTTTCCCCAAGATACAACCTTCACAAAGGTTGTCTAGCTTCTCTATCAATGGTAATCCTCTTACCATTCCTTTTCTATTTGTTAGAGTCAGTCTAGTCAGTCCTTCGTTAGAGATCAAAACTCTTTATGAATTTCATTTTTAGGTGTCCCGCTCCATTCACTCAACTGCATTCTGCTAGGGGCATGCCATAATCTGACAGAGAAAGGTCATGCTAGTCATTTCCCCTCATGTCAGGCTCCTGTTGGCTTAGGTCTTTTGTCAATGATCACCAAATTCCATGACAGTCAAGGTCTGTTCCTTTAATGGACAAAGGTCATCTTCGATCATTAGGTCTAGGGATTTATCAGTTGGGTCTTTAAATATGTCCAGTAAAGCCATGCAGGCCAGAGTGAGGCCCTTACACAGTTATGATTCACAAAGTTTCATCGTCATATTTATAAACTTCAACTGTTCTTCAAAACTCTGTTTTGAAGAAAAGTCAAACAATGTCATTTGTGATAAAATTTTCAAAAGGTCGCCAATTGATTTATTCAAATACAGTCATGGTTTCCGTGGCCAAATGTCCTGTCATGCAATCCCTGCAAAAGGTGCCGAAAATTTCATCATTTGAGCTAAAATTTCAGAGGAAAAGTGAAAATCAGGGTTGTTTTAAGTCAGTGAAAAAGTGTCAAAACATAACATTAGAAAAATGGGTTTTTGAAAAAGCAAAATTTAACCCATGACTTCTAAGACTTTATATACAAGTTCCCACCAAAATCAAAGTCATTGTGCAAATCAAGTGCGTAGGGAGACATTGAAAACTATTTGAGTGTGCATCTTGTTGTTTGGAGCAAAGTTGGAGGCAGTTTACAAGGCACGACACATATAGAGAGGGGCACGACGCACATAGAGCCAGCCCGCAGTGTAATTTTCCAACAGGCGGGACACACACCCAGGGCGCGGCGCACACAAAGGAATCGCTCAGAACCTTGCCAAACTTCCTCAAATCTTTTGTGAAGCCCATAAAATTGCAGGTAGGCTCTCTAACATCACTTGTTCATCAAATTTTATGAGTGATACGGTGGTTTATGCCCATGATTGAATGCAACAAATTTCATAAAACCAACCACAAGAAAATGCCAAAAATTCATTGTTGCTAGGGTTGTATAAGTGTGGTGTTGATGCCAAGGTTTCATTTTCCTTCCTTACCATTTTTCCTTATCCCCCTATGCTGTTTTTTCCTATTCCCACTACCCTAAAATACTACCAAACTCATATTCCTTATCCCTCCACTATTTAGTCAATATAAACCCCAAACCCTACCTTGTCAAAACTCCAAAAATACCTACCCTATTAAATACCCAAACCCCCTACATATCCCTAAACAAACTTCTCCCCATAACCCCTATTCCCATCACATTACTCCCCTCCTAATACTCCCTTTTGTTTCATTGTTCCCCTTGGTGGCAGATATCACAACAACACCTAGTTTCACCATCATCAAAGGGTAGTCCAAGCACAGTACATAAACAGAAGTCATGGCATCTGAGGGTTCATCAGAGTATGAGGTGGAAACTCACAGTGATACAGCTTCAGGAGAACGGGCTCCCAGGAGACATCACAAGAGTGGCAAACATGTCAGGGATGAGCCAAACACCCTCACTGAATTGCAGGCATGCCCTCTTGCTATGTCATGTTTCTAGCACCTAGCATGTTTTGAATTTTGTCAAAGGGTGGCTAATGTTAGAGTAAATCATGAGTTGGCCCGTCTTTTTGTGCTTCATCTACATGAAGGTTAGTGTATCTTAGTTGGGTTCACCTTCACATTGACACCTGAAACTATCTCAGTGGCAACAGGCATACCAAATGTTGGACAACAGTGGCATAAGAAGAAGAAGGTGGATAGGCAATACTATGAGCCTTACATTAAGGCCAGTTGTTTGAGGCATCTCACGAGATTCTTCCCATTCAGATATTTGAAAGATGAGTATGCTCCACTCATGAAATTGATCATGAAGTACTTCAGTTGTGAGGGGAGATTCTCTCGCCTATATGCCTATCACATCAGGTTACTCATGCACTTTACCAGGGTGCGGATGATGAACATCCCATTTTTCATTTGCAGGAACATAGAGAGGATGAACAATTTCATGCAGCATAAGACCCCTCAGCAGCAGCTTAACAGTGTTTATCACTTTGCTCTTATCCGGATTTTGGTGGATCATCAGTTGGGATTTCAGGGCATTGCTTGGGAGGACTTCATCTCCCGTGACTTCTTCAGCACTCTACATGTAGTATCAGAGGCAGAGCATGAGATATGTGGTCCTTTTCATCAATATGAGCGCCATGAGACCGCTACTATGCCAGTATTCATCACCTATCAGAGAGGCAGTAGACATTTGTTTGCAGCGGCAAAGCGAGTGTTATCTCCACTCGGGGTGGAAGGGGCCTCGCTTCCAGAATCGACGACGCAGGAACAGGACAGAGGTAAGGAGCCAATGCATGATGAGGGGCCTTCAGGTGAGCCATCAGGTGAGCGAGAGATAGAATTTGTTCTCCTTCATGATGATGAGACAAATACAGAACCGACAAATGCAGAGCTTAGAGAGATCATCCAGGAGTAGAAATTAGTGATTGAGGCCTTATCCCTTGACTTGGAGAGGGCTAAGTGGAACATGAAATACCTGGAGCAGAGGAACAAACAGCTGGAGGATCAGCGGGTGATCATGGAGCTACAAAACATTCATGAGCATCACCAAGCTGCACAAAGAAGAAGAGTTGAGCTCACGTCATTGGAGGAAGAGATCAATGAGGATCGGGAGGCCAATCTAGAGAGAGTTAACATGCACTTGGACAGGCTGCTGGACAAGTCCGACAAGGAACATGCCTTACTGAGACACATGGCCTTCCATTACAGGGCACAAAACATGAGTGCAAGGGCCCGGATAAAGAGCTTGAAGGAAAAATTGAGCAAAGCAACAAAAGAGGCAAAAGGGCAAAAGAGCAAGATCGGCTTCGAATCTTGGCTAAAGCTTCCTTGGCACAGCATAGCACTTCATAGAGGACCTCCAGCCCAAATTTCAAGAAATTTGGGGAAATTTTGGTCACATGAAAAATTTTTGGGCAAAACACAAGTTTTTTCTCCCTACTAAAAATTGGGAGCTCAAAATGAAGAATGGTTTACATTTTTGGATTCAGCATGAAAAATCACGACTACTGGTGCTTGGAAAAGAAATTTGGGCAAGATCTGAATCTCCAGGAGGTCAAAAACACCCAAAAAAATGACCTCTCTGCCCCTATTTTGACACAGAGGAAGCAGTCTTGGGAGAATGAAGATTTGGTGGGGCAAATGAGCACCAAATTCAGAAATTCCACTTGGGTTAGAAAGTAGACAGGACAGGCTTTCCAACAAGCACACTTGGGAAATTTTGGACTCTTGCAAGTGCCTCAAAACAGGCTCCAAAGTGGCGCGGCACACACAAAAAATGGTGCAGTGCATACAGGAAAAAGGCCCAATTTTACCTCCGTTTCGCGAAATTTCAATTCGTGACTTCTCCAAGTGAGCCCGCTCATCTACATTTCAGTTTTTTGGCACCTAAGGCAGCATTTAAAGTATTTTCACACCAGATTGGTTTCTATCCAAGTGGCAAAGGAAGGCAAATGGTCACCCAAGCCATTTGTAATGTTTGTAACGCTGCACATGTAGCTAATGGTTGGCTTTCCACTTCCATTTTGTAATGATTCGAGTAACTCCCCAACCCTTGGGCGTTCTATCTCTTCATGGCACATTCTATATATTGGATGTAAACTATTTGCAAAGGGTTGGTTGGCTTGTAACTTCTGGGAGACTGTGGGAAAGAAATTCTGTTTCTTCACTGTATATTTTTGACAGAGAATTAATGAAAGGCAGCGCTCTGTTTCATGAGATTCATGTGGTTGTGAGTGTAGTAAATGTGTCTCTTATGTTTCATATGTATTTTGTAATGTTTCATAGTTCAATTCATATTCATTTCCAGTGAAATTTTCTGAGTTAGATAAGGTAGAATTCAATTTTATTACTCTGCCTGTGGGAAAATTTCATGTTCAATGTTCTTCTTCTATTGAAAAGGATTCATGTACTTATGCCCTTTTCACTCTCCTAAGCAATCTCTCCATTCCGCGTTATTTCGAACTAAATTGCTACACTTTCCGCCTGTCTTGCCTCACGGAGTAATCTGTGCCTTTGTATTAAATTCTCTGTTCATTGGTGCCCGTTGGTCCCATAACATCCCAGAAGCTCAGTGATTCATAAAAAATGTTTCTTGTATCCATATTCAGTTACTAGCCTAAGATGAATATTTCACTGTAAGTCATCTCAGACCGTTTCGTTTATCCATTCACTAAGCGTGACTCAGAGAGAGCCCTCTCCTGTTCTGGTAGGGCTAGCTACCAGACTGAGCATGGTTTGTGGTTACCCTGAATTTTGCCTTCCTTCAGCCTAGGGCAGATTTAGGTGCTAACATAGTGGCGACTCCACTGGGGAAACACTGAAATCAATCCCCTTATTTCTTAATAATTCTAAGCTTCTGGATGATAAGTTTAGGATTGGATAGGCTGAGTAAGTTGGTTGTTTCCTGTGATTTTTCTCAATAGCATGCTGGCTTTGAAACGATATACCAGAGCCAATCCAAACCCGGATCCTCCTCATATCTACGAAAACCCCAATTTGATTCGAAGACTCCTTCGTCAAGAGAGCACTATAACTCTCGTGTTCAAATCCCATTCATGTCCTGACATTTTTGAGTATCTTGAAGAGCTTGAGTTTGACAAACGGTTTGAAATATCATTGTTCGAGTCTAAATCCGAAAGGGCTGTTGACTATACTGTCCCCAATCCACAATTTCTTGTAGATCTAGAAACAGAAAGAGCTAACGAGTTAATTGATAATTATATTGCGACACATCCTCAAACTCTAATTGCTAGCCCCTCACAAACTGTGCAAACTCCTCCAACACCTCCAAGGCCAAATCCACCAAGAGTGATGGCTGCCCATTTTGCACCCCTTGTTCTACCTCAAGTTCTAGATGACATGCCCGCAGATTATCAAAGCAAAATCCCGTTTTTTGATGGCACTCCTAACAACATTACTGCTCAGCAACATGTGGACAAAATGGCAGATTTCTATGAACTTCATGAGATCGATGCGGAGAATGTGGCAATGAGACTCTTTGTACAGACATTTGCAGTTGATGTGAGGAAATGGTTCAAAGGTTTGCCGGCGGCAAGTCTCACTACCTTGGCCGACCTACAAAGACAATTTTTATACTGATGGGAAGTGAAAAAGAATCCTCTTCAAATTTTGGCTGAATATGAGCAAATCAAACGAAACGCCGGTGAGTCGGTCCAAGACTATTGTGTTAGATTCAATTCAATTTATAACGAAATTCCAGATCATCTAAAGCCAACTGTGGGACTAGCTATGATGAAATTTCCGGATGGTTTTGATGCTGACATGGCCTACCAACTAAGAGAGAGAGAACCGGCCACAATGGAAGACATGCAGAAAATCGCGGTTAGTGTTGAAGCAAATATGTTGTTCAAGAGAGCTAGAGCGAAAGCATAAAAGAAAGTCACAGTTAAGGAAGAGTCTTCTCCGATGGATCAATTACTCAAGAAGGTAGAGCAGATGCTTGAAAGGGTGAAACTTGACAAACCGAGCCACAAGTTAGAAATCCTAACTTTCGTGGTCAACAACAACCACAATATAGAATAAAACAGAGAGATCAGCGATCCCAAGTGCAGACAGCACAACAACCAGTACAGACACCATTGCAGCAAAATTTTGTGCATGGACCGGAGTCAGATGAGGACGGGAATATAATAGGTGAAGAAACCACCTCTTTACTCTAGATGATCTGCCTACTTACATTACTGAAGAGGAGGAGTGTGCGATGAGTTCAGCTGCACACAAAGACGCATATTTCATTCTAGCAAGTGACACTGTTTTAGAAGAAGAATCAGAGGAGTATCAAAGAGGGTATATGAATGCTCTGTCCGCCCAGCAACAGCGATATTCACTTAGAAACAGAGATGGGCCAGTCAAACCAATTCAGAAAAGGAAGGATCTTGAGGCATCAAAGAATGATTCATCAGCTACACAAAGGAAAGGAAAGGAGGCGGTTGGTTCGGAGAGCAGCAAAACACCATCAGCAGAACAATCACATCAGCAAGTTGCATCGAAAGAAAAGGAAAAGAAAGAAATCCCAGTCAAAGAAGTAGAAAAGATTCCTGCTTTTAATTTAGAAAATGAGATTTCTAAATTAAAGGTATCCATCCCCTTGACTGAAATAATGAGGAACATCAGTTATAGAGGACAAATATCTAAGATGTTGAATTTGGACCCAATGTCTGACATGGTGAATGTCGAAGATGATCAACCTGAAATGATTTTTGGGCCAGCATTGAATGGTGAGTCTCCTGATAGTGATGTGCCACCCTTTTATATCAATTTAAGAGTGCATGATTTTGTGTTACATAATGCCATGTTCCATTCCGGAGCTTCTCACAATCTCATGCCCAAAGCTATCATGGATAAGCTTGGTCTGGACATCACCCGACAATACCATGATCTCTATTCATTTGATTCCAGCAGAGTAAGATGTATAGGACTCATCAAAGACTTGGTTGTGAGTCTGGATCAGCTCCCAATGAAGAATGTTTTGATGGATGTGGTTGTAGCAGATATTCCTCCCAGGTTTGGCATGCTTCTTTCCAGGTCTTGGGTAGCGAAATTGAAAGGGACACTACAGCTAGATTTCTCCTATGTAACGATTCCAGTGTTTGGACAAATGAGGAAATTGTATCGGGAACAAAAAATGAAATACATGATCACAAGCAAGGAGAAAGCAATAAATCATCCAATTAACTATGTACATACAGATTTAGAGTCTTTTGTTTTGTATTCAGATAGTTTTAATGATATAGATAGTCAGTTAGTTGAAGCAGATGATATTCCGGATATAACAGACAATTTCAGAGAAATTTTAAAGAAGGAAGGACAAGAACAGCAGAACAATGTTGGGCAATCAGCTGAAAGTAATGGACAGCAAGCAGACAAGGCACAGAAAATAGATTTCCAGCACTTGCAAGAGGAGGAAGAAGGTTTGTGGACCATGGATTTTGATGGAGCAGTGGGAAATGATGGCGTTGGAATTGGAATTTGGGTACGCAGTCCTCTCTCCGCCCCGAACAAAGTGCCTAGTAACGTATGGGTATGCTCTTACAAGTTGGCTTTTGAGTGTTCAAACAATGAAGCTGAGTATGAAGCTATGATTGCTGGCTTAAAGATTCTAAGAAAGCTGAATGCTAAGAGGATTTCAGTATATGGCGACTCCGAATTGGTAATTAAGCAGGTCAAAGGCGAGTGTCAAGCAAAGCATCCAAGGATGCGGGCTTACCGTAATGCAGTTCTAGACATCCTAAAATTATTTTCAGAATACACCTTGACATGCGTGCCTCGTATACAAAATAGTATTGCTGACGCTCTTGCCAAGGCAGCAAGTAGTTTGAAGATCCCAATGAACTCCAGCAATAAATTCGAAATCCATGTCAAGCATCGTCCAACCGTTCCAGACAATCAGAGACATTGGAAAGTGTTTCAAGATGATGAGGAGATTAATGATTTTCTGCAAAACAAAGGCAAGTTCAAAGCGAATTCAATCGATATAGAAAATGACGATGGTAAAGGGAATGGTACAGATGAGGTGCAGATCAATGAAATGGACGTGTCGTAGCTAAAGAATAACGTTATTCCTAAAGGCTTGATACCTTTAGAAGAAATTTTTGATCAAGATGATGTAGCCCGCAAGCCAACATTGCAGCCAACAAAGAAGGGTGTAGAAGAGGTAAACATCAGAACAACTGCTAATCCTAAGTTGGTGAAATTGTCCAAAGCATTGCCGCCAAAGATCAAGGACAAATACATCAGTTTGTTCCCTTCATTTGAAGATGTGTTTGCTTGGGACTATTCTGACTTAAAGACATATGATACCAATATAATTCAGCACTCTATACCCATCAAGCCCAATCAAAAACCATTCAGACAGAAGTTGAGAAGGATAAATCCAAAGTTGTTGCCATCTATTGAAAAGGAGGTAAACAGGTTGTACAAATCAGGGATCATTATACCCATCAGATTTTCGGATTGCATCTCTAACTTGGTGTCCGTATGAAAGAAGACATGTGAGATCCGCTTATGCATTGATTTCAGAAATATCACTAAAGTTTCATTGAAGGACAACTATCCACTACCCAAAATGGACCATATACTTCAGCAAGTAGTGGGAGCATCTCGTATGTCACTACTTGATGGTTATTTCGGATATAACCATTTCTGTCAATGAAGATGACCGAGACAAGACAGCATTCACCACTCCATGGGGAACCTTTCATTACGCTAAAATGCCTTTTGGTTTGAAGAATGCAGGTGCCACTTTTCAGCGTGCAATGGACTTGGCTTTTGCGAATGAGAAGGATGTCTTTTTGGTGGTGTACCTGGATGATTTGACAGTGTTTTCCAAATCTGATGAAGAGCACATGTACCATCTAAAAACTGTCTTCCAAAAGTGAAGAAAATATGGTTTGTCACTGAATCCGAAGAAGAGCTTGTTCGCCATGGAGGAAGGAAAACTACGCGGGCACATTATCTCAAAAGATGGCATTCGTATTGACCTAGCACGTGTGCAAGCAATTCAGCAAATCGATCTGCCCCAGAATAAAAAAGAGATACAATCATTCAATGGTAAGATGAATTTCTTACGTCGCTTTGTGCCTAATCTTGCTGAACACCTAAGAGAGATGACAAGCATGCTTAAGAAGGATAGCCAAGTGAAATGGACGGAGGAGACTGTAAAATCTTTCAATTTGGTCAAATTGGCTCTTTCTTTAGCCCCAGTTCTAGTCAACCTGGACTACACTCAGGATTTCATATTGTTTTCATTTGCTTCGGAGCACACTATGGCAGCTGTATTATTGCAGAAAAGAGACATTCATGAAAGACCCATTGCATTCTTTAGCAGAGATATAAGAGATGCAGCCTTAAAGTATAACATCATTGAGAAGCAAGCCCTGGCACTTGTGAAGGCATTGAAAGATTTCCGGGTATATATTCTACATTCTCATATTGTGGCCTATGTTCCTAACGCTCCTGCAAAAGATGTTTTAGTGCAGACTGATCCGGAAGTACAAATGGATTGCAGCCTTGCTGGAATATGATGTGGAAATAAAGCCTACAAAGCTGGTTAAAGGACAGGGATTGGCGAAGTTAATGGCCGAATCAAACTTGCACGCCTTGGACATAAATTTGATCGCTGCTATGTTTGATGAGAATGAGGAAGGGTCTTCGATTTAGGTATCTGAAATGTTTTCCCTCTCTCCATGGTATTCAGATATCATATATGTGCTTAAAAATTTGTCACCACCGCCCGGCATGCCTAAAAACAAAGCGAGAACACTCAAATTGAAAGCTTCCAAGTTTTTCATTCTAAATTCTGCACTGTATTGGAAAGATCCCAGTGGCGTTCTTTTGAATTGTTTGGTGGAAGAAGAAGCACAGAAAGTTATGGAGGATTTCCATGGAGGAGAATGTGGTGGTCACCTTTTTTGGAAATCAACAGCAAATAAAATTCTGAGAGCAGGGTACTATTGGCCGACATTGTTTGCTGATGTATATAAGATGGTCAAGCACTGTCATAAATGTCAGATTTTCGAGGTGAGCGCTCCTTTTCAACAATGGGGATTGGATTTCATTGGTGAAATTCATCCCGCTTCTTCCGGTCAGCACTAGTAGATCCTCACAGCGACAGATTATTTCACGAAATGGATCGAGGAAATTCCCACCAGACAAGCTACAGATGCGGTAATCATTTCATTCCTTGAAAGTGACATCTTGTCTCGTTTTGGTTGCCAGAGTAAGTTAATCACCAATAACGCAGCAGCTTCAAATCAAAAAGGATGGTAGAGTTTTGTCATAAATATCACATCATTTTGGGTCACTCAACTGCCTATCATCCGCAAGGCAATGGATTGGCAGAGTCTTCAAACAAATCATTGGTCAACATCATCAAGAAGCTGCTGGAAATAAATAAGAAGAGTTGGCATAAGAGGTTGGTCCATGTACTTTGGGCAGATCGGATCAGTCAGAAAAAATCCATTGGTATGTCGCCGTTTGAGCTTGTTTATGGAGTTGATATAGTATTCTCTACCTCTCTCGCTGCCCCGGTAGTCAGACTTCTTCAAGAGGCCGGCAGTGAAGAAGATCCCATGTAGAGAAGGTTGAATCAAATGGTCCACTTGCAGCAGACAAGAGAAGAAGTTTTCAAGAACACATCCAAATTGCAGGAGAAGATCAAGAAAATTTATGACAGAAAAGCAAAGGCAGATAAATTTCAGTTGGATGATGTGGTGCTAAAGTAGGATGCAAGGAATGAGGAGAAAGGTAAGCACGGTAAATTTGAGAATCTTTGGAAAGGTCCTTTCAAGATTGCAGCATATAGGGGTCAAAATGCCTTTCTTCTAAAGGAAATGAACGAGGAAGATTGTCCAGGAGGGCCGATCAATGGTTGGCTGCTCAAGTGGTACCATTTCTGAGTTATTAACGCTCCTTCCACTGTCATTGTAAATACCATTTTTATTTCAGTTTGGTTTGAGTTTGTCAAGTTAGTCTTTAAGTCATTTCAATGTCAAGTTTGAGTTAATTTTTTGGTCATTTTAGTTTCAAAAATGAGTCAGAGTCCTATGTTTTTAGTCAAAAAATGACTCCATAGCCCAATGGACGAAGGCACTGTCTAGCTCTTCCAGAGATCTGCTGTTCTTGGCACCTCCAAGGAGCTACCATCCCCCATTGGAGCCAATGTTAGAGTTGGTCTGGTCAGTCCTCCGTCAGAGATCAAAACTCTTTATGCATTTCATTTTTAGGTGTCCCTCTCCATTCACTTAGCTGCATTCCGCTAGGGGCATGCCATAATCTGACGGAGAAAGGTCATGCTAGTCATTTTCCCTCATGTCAGGCTCCTGCTGGCTTAGGTCTTTTGTCAATGATCACCAAAGTCCATGACAGTCAAGGTCTGGTCCTTTAATGGACAAAGGTCATTTTCAATCATTAGGTCTAGGGATTTATCAGTTGCGTCTTTAAATATGTCCAGTAAAGCCATGCAGGCCAGAGTGAGGCCCTTACACAGTTATGATTCACAAAGTTTCATCGTCATATTGATAAACTTCGACTGTTCTTCAACACTCTATTTTGAAGAAAAGTCAAACAATGTCATTTGTGATAAAAATTTCAAAAGGTCGCCAATTGATTTCTTTAGATGCAGTCATGGTTTCCGTGGCCAAATGTCCTGTCATGAAATCCCTGCAAAAGGTGTCGAACATTTCATCATTTGAGCTAAAATTTCAGAGGTAAAGTGAAAATCAGGGTTGTTCTAAGTTAGTGAAAAAGTGTCAAAACATAACATTAGAAAAATGGGTTTTTGAAAAAGTAAAATTTAACCCATGACTTCTAAGACTTTATATACAATTTCCCACCAAAATCAAAGTCATTGTGCAAATCAAGTGCGTAGGGAGACATTGCAAACTGTTTGAGTGTGCATCGTGGTGTTTGGAGCAAAGTTGGAGGCGGTTTACAAGGTGTGGCGCATATAGACAGGGGCACGGCGCACACAGAGGGCGCGGCGCACACAGAGCCAACCCGCAATGTAATTTTCCAACGGGCGCGACACACACCGAGGGCGTGGCGCACTGGGTTTTGCGCGCAGCGCACACAGAGGAAGCGCTCAGAACCTTGCCAAACTTCCTCAAATCTTTTTTGAAGTCCATCAAATTGCAGGTAGGCTCTGTAACATCAATTGTTCATCAAATTTTATGAGTGATATGGTGGTTTATGCCCATGATTGAATCCAACAAATTTCATAAAAACCAACCACAAGAAAATGTCAAAAAATCATTGTTGCTAGGGTTGTATCAATGTGGTGTTGATGCCAAGGTTTCATTTTCCTTCCTTACCATTTTTCCCTATCCCCCTATGTTGTTGTTTCCTATTCCCACTACCCTAAAATACTACCAAACTCATATTCCTTATCCCTCCACTATTTGGTCACTACAAACCCCAAACCCTACCTTGTCAAAACTCCAAAAATACCTACCCTATTAAATACCCAAACCCCCTACATATCCCTAAACAAACTTCTCCCCATAACCACTATTCCCATCACATTACTCCCCTCCTAATACTCCCTTTTGTTTCATTGTTCCACTTGGTGGTAGATATCAAAACAACACCTAGTTTCACCATCATCAAAGGGCAGTCCAAGCACAATACATAAACAACATTCATGGCATCTGAGGGTTCATCAGAGTATGAGGTGGAAACTCACAGTGATATAGCTTCAGGAGAACAGGCTCCCAGGAGACATCACAAGAGTGGCAAACATGTCAGGGATGAGCCAAACACCCTCACTGAATTGCAGGCATGCCCTCTTGCTATGTCATGTTTCCAGCACCTAGCATGTTTTGAATTTTGTCAAAGGGTGGCTAATGTTAGAGTTCATCATGAGTTGGCCCGTCTTTTTGTGCTTCATCTACATGGAGGTCAGTCTATCTTGGCCGGGGTCACCTTCACATTGACACCCGAAATTATCTCAGTGGCAACAGGCATACCAAATGTTGGAGAACAGTGGCATAAGAAGAAGAAGGTGGATAGGAAATACTATTAGCCTTACATTAAGGCTCGTTGTTTGAGGCATCTCACGAGAGTCTTCCCATTCAGATATTTGAAAGATGAGTATGCTCCACTCATGAAATTGATCATGAAGTACTTCAGTTGTGAGGGGAGATTCTCTCACCTATATGCCTATCACATCAGGTTGCTCATGCACTTTACTAGGGTGCGGATGATGAACCTCCCATTTTTCATTTGCAAGAACATAGAGAGGATGAATAATTTCATGCAGCATAAGACCCCTCAACAGCAGCTTAACAGTGTTTATCACTTTGCTCTTATCCGGATTTTGGTGGATCATCAGTTGGGATTGCAGGGCATTGCTTGGGAAGACTTCATCTCCCGTGACTTCTTCAGCACTCCACAGGTAGTATCAGAGGCAGAGCATGAGATAGGTGGTCCTTATCATCAGTATGAGCGCCATGAGACCACTACTATGCCAGTATTCATCACCTATCAGAGAGGCAATAGACATTTGTTTGCAGCGGCAAAGCGAGTGTTATCTCCACCCGGGGTGGAAGGGGCCTCGCTTCCGGAATCGACGATAGAGGAACAGGACAGAGGTAAGGAGCCAATGCATGATGAGGGGCCTTCAGGTGAGCCATCAGGTGAACGAGAGACAGAATTCGTTCTCCTTCATGGTGATGAGACAGATACAGAACCGACAAATGCAGAGCTTAGAGAGATCATTGTCGTGGCGGAAAAAGTCATTTGTGCGGACCAAACTGACCTCCCTAGGAGTCTAAACTCTCTAGCGACAAACAAGACAAAATGGAGTGATCTTTCTCTAAATATACCTTTTAAAACATGAAAACTACAAGTGTTTAGGCTTACCTTATTCCAAAACGCTGTTGTTGTAGTCCGTCCTTGCCGATCCGGATGAGCTCCTCCTTCACATCAATTCCTGTAACCACAAACAATCAAACAATTACCAAGCACTTGCATTTCATATAATAAAACATATATTCAACATGCAGACCAAGGAACACATGAAATAACTCATTAACACAAGCTATTGAGAAAAATAAACCAGTTTGTATTAATAACGAAACAAAGAAACTCTTACAACCTGGCCTTGGTGTTGTGCAAGTTCCTCCCAGGGTCCATCAAGGGTTTTCCTCTACTTTGACAAAGCTCACCCACTTCCAAGTAGAATCAAGCAAAGACAATCTCTCCTCACAAGGTTCTAAATGGGAGTCCTAATTCCTGCAGCATTTACCCAAAGAAAATGTATAGCTTCAACCTCTTCTCCCTCTGGCTCAATGCCTTTATTTATAGTGCTGTAAAGAGGTTATTCAGGTCCACCATCAATGGGATAATCCCCCTCTTTGGGTGGGATAGCTCCCTTATTGATGGGATAAGTTCCTCCTTAATAGGGATACATGAACCAACTGGAGGCGGATCCATTTCATCAAACCGACCTCTAGAAAGTTCTAGAAGTAACCACAAGTAACTTTTTTAAGATGAAACTTGCGCATTTTGCCTTTTACAGAAGGACGCACCTATCCCTTAACATACAGAGCGTCCAAGGACGCAGCTTTTGTGAACATTGTGAGCGTCCCCGCAGGTAAGGCTAGAGAGAACCTGCGACCCCAGAGATAAACACATTTTTTACAAGACTTTCTCTCTTTTTTGAGTTTGAGATGGATAGCAGAGGCATAAGACTTGCCTAAGAGGGTAGCATGACTGTTGATTGAGCCATACTAACTGTAAGTAGTCATGGTGACATTTTTTAGTGTAACAGATTGCCCCCTAAAGTGCGAAGCCTGGAATAGATTAGGGTTTTGTAATTCTAGGAAGGGTGAAGCGCTTTATCATTTCAAGGATTGTCTTGTGGATGACCTGGTTGGAACCTGCAATTTTCAACACAAAATACATGTATAAGATTATATCATCACTGAGGTAGGCATTCCCATACTCAGATTCAAAACTTTAACTAAAGGACTAACTACTCTGATACAGGAATGATCTTGCAGTACATCATTTTTATAGACTTTTGTAGACACGGTATGGACGCAGCCATCTGTTTATGATTAGTCTACATAGATAATGAATACAAAACTCCTCGCAGCCTGGATGGTAGAAACTAGATCCAGGGTCTTCACTTCTACTTCCCGAATTGGTACGATTCTAGCCATGTGATTAAATGATTTGATGTCGAACATGTTAGAAACCACTTGATTACCAGTCGATGATGTAAACTGTTAACAAGCGTGAGAGAGACCACCAGTAATGTCAATGGTTCTCAAAGTACCAAGCACAACCCGTGAAATGTGAATAGATGTTTTGATGTCGAACACTTCACGGAATCCTTTGATCGAAAGTCAATGATGTAAACTGACGTCAAAGGCGAGAAACCTGCCATTGATGCATGCAGACTTCAAGGTACTGTCGATTCCTAAGTCATCTTTCTAGATAATGTGTCGATGTCGATAGAAAGCGACCCGTTGCAGGCAAGCCCGCAACACGAAATCATTGTTCAAGTTGAAGAAATGTTGCTGTAAGGACTGACTCAGGGATGGTCAAATGGATGACAAGTATTTTTCAGAAGAAAGTTTTGCTCGTAGACCTCTTGAACACATAACGACACGACAGATGGCTTGGTGACGAATAACTCAAAGTTAATCCCCGGAACCCGGTTAAAGACTTTCAAAGTGGTTTGATCAACTGTGAGGTAAAAGATTTCCCAACCCAGGTGAATGAAAAAGTGTCGTGTTCAAGAGTGGTAATAAAGTTTCTTTTGAGACAAAAGGTAACAAACAGGTTCATTCTTCTCTCTTTTCCCCCACCATTTCTGGCAAGTACCTCTTTATTTTTAACAAGCTTGAGGAGGATAACATATGCTTGATTGTAAGCTCATCCTTCGGACGAGTCCAACCTAGTTTAAATTCGAACCCTAGGAAGGAGTGGTTTGTTCCTGTTTGTAATTGAACAGGTCCTCTACTGTAAAAGTTTAACGAGCCCAGTATAGGAGAAACTCGACGTTTTTCAATTTTAGAGAGTCTGAAAAAACTAAAGGAGACTCCACGTTGAACTTTTTCGTATATTTGTGTCCCTCGAACCCGAAAAAGTATAAAATAATACCTGGGGGAACCGCTTGATCTTGCGACCAAGGAGTACTTTCATAATAGTTTCGTTGACCTGAAAAGTAAAAAGCGATCAAGGACACGTCGTTTTATTTCCTTATCGAGTTTGAAACGACAAAAACCCGGCAATCTTTTCTTGATTTTGCGGTCAGAAAAGAGCTAAAAGGGGACCGTCTTTTAATTCCGTTTTAACGAGTGTAAAAGAAACGCTCGGCGATCTTTTCATGTTTTAGGAGTCAGAAAAGGGCTTAAAAGATGACTCTGATATTTTTGTTTGTGAAAAAATGACAATTTCCCTCGAAATCCCTTTGTCCTGCACAAAAGCAACATATTACTCATACCTGTTTAAAATAGCCAAAAATACATTGAAAAACATCTTTTCATGGTAAAAAATGAACTAATTCATCCAAAAAACCTATAAAAAGACTTTTTACCATGTCATTTTTACCGTTTGACTGTTGAGGTTGAAAAAAAGAGCTTTTGACAAGAAACTTCCCGTGGTTGCTGCGGAAAATCCGACCGTCGGAATTGAACGCCGTCTTATCCAGGTATTTTACACATCCTACTCTGCATTTCTATCCGTTTAGAATTAATTTTTAGGTCTTAGTTTCATTTTGGGGGGGGGTTTTGGTTTTGGAATGCGCCTCTCGGCGGACGCGGGTGCCCTTCGGGTGACCCGCGTCCCCCGACTTTTTCCTACACAGGAAAATGGTCGGAAGACGCAGCCCGCCTTCAGGGCATCCGCGTCCGGGCGCCCTGTGCTGTAAAGTCGGGGTGCGTCTTCCGTGAAACGCGCATTTCAAAACCCCAACCCTCTCAAAAAACTATCTAAAAATTCCCAAATCAATTTCTAATGACTATTTCTGATGTGCAGGGCATTGACCATGTTAGATTGGAGAGAAAGAGAGCATGTAGAGGATGATGAAGCTGCAATAAATCATCAACCTTCCCTGGATGCCCTAAGAGCATGCGGATTATACAAATATTGGACCATACCGGGCATGAGGGGCCAGGTAAGATTCTTGGAATGGCTGGTTGAGCGATGGAACGTTCAAGAACAATGCTTTTACATAGGAGGGCACCAGCTCGAGATAGAGCCCTCGGATGTATACTTTCTCACTGGCTTGCCGAACAGAGGCGAGCAACTCAGTCTTGCGGGGACTAGGCCGGGTGGCCAATCCCTTGATAGTCTCCGCGACGAGTGGTGCACACCTGGGGCTCACCATTCAAAAGGCATAGAGATAAAACACATCACTCTGCGTGAACTCAAAGTCATAGCGTTCACGGTTACCAGAATTTGCGGCGCGGCCGCTTTACACATTGCTTCCGGATCCCAAATGCGGATGGCAATTGACTGTTACCAAGGCACCATTTTCAACTGGTGTGAAGCTGTGTCGGCTCATATGAAGAGCCAACTGACCAAGGCAAAGAACGGACGACTAAAGACTTTTGGATATGGGCCTCTAGTCGTGAGCTTTGCCTTGGAGAGAGTTCCAATGCTGATCCCTCAGCAACTCACTGTTGATATCTTGGGTCCTCGGGAGCCAAAGCTGATACGATGGGTTACGGTGATGGCCCGGCATCCTGACGAGGGCGCGACAGTGGTTCGATTCTCAGATAGTTACTTTCACTGGTTAGAGGACCAGGTTTTTTCGATACAGGACTTTCCGTATGCCGGAGTGGATTTTAGAGGTGATCCGGACATGGTTCTTCCACCGGGAGAACAATGGGATGACAGAGGTACTTTTATTTTCACAAGTTTTCTAATTATGTATTTTTTTTATTTTTCATATATATCGTCTCAAAACTAACAGTAAAACTTTCAAAATGGAGATGTTGGTCCACAGCGTCCAGCCAACCTCCGGCCTTTTGATAGACTACATCCAGCTGCACCGGTACCGGCCCCACAGGACGCGGCTGCAGAAGTACTAGCTGAGTTGGAGCATGATCTAGAGCGTCTCACGGCAGATATACCTGAGACTACTATGGATGACATTCCTACCCGGCTTCAGCGCTTCGTAGTCGCGGTCCCTGGACCGTTTAGGAGATTTTTGCGTAAGGTAGCCCGCGCAGTGGTGTCATACAGAGAGCACCACCAGTGATTGACTAGTCACTTTTGTAGTCACATGTGACATTTTGACTTTTTGTACTATCATTTTGCCGATCATAAGGTGTTTTCAACCTATGATCGAAGACGATGTATATCTTTTTTGACACACTTCTATCTATATATATCACTATTACCGGCTTATCCTGTTTAACATATGTGATGAAATGTTTTTTAAATTTACTTGCATGATTATCGTAAATGTCTGTCCAACATTCGAGAAGCAATTGCATCTGCTAATGTATTCAAAGACCTTGGAATATGTTGATATTCAATGTAATCAAATTCACGTTCCAAGAGACGCACTCTCAAAAACAACCTTAATAACACAGGATTCCTAATGGCATAAACTCTATTAAGCTGTAATACAACAAGTTCAGAATCTAACCTCACTATCAAACGTCGAATTCCAAATGAAATAGATTCGGATAATAATTCAATCACTGCACTGTATTCTGCAATGTTGTTCGTTGTTTGACCGAGGCTTACCCCATGCATAGAAACTAACTCGTCAGAGGGCGAATAGATAACCAAGCTGCGGAAGAGATATTCCGTGTACTACGACAAGCACCATCAGCAAATCCAATGTATGTTTGGAGAGGCGTCGACATCTGCAATATCAAGAGTAAAACCAAGATAAGCCAGAATAACGACGAAAAACCACACTCTCTAGGCTAAGCACACTGACTAAACTAACACATTTGCTAGCTAGAAAGAAAATCTAACCTATCTAAAAATTTCTCCATACCCATCATTTAAGCATAATACTCTTTAGGTAAAGTCCATTTCTGGGTTTACCCAAAGAGTCCCCATCAAAGTCAACTAGCTCATAAGCCCCTTT